>CM070567.1:5920793-7120793 GCA_036346405.1 Phyllostachys edulis | reverse complement strand
TTTGCAAAGAGAGATTTGATGTTGTGGGGGTGCAGGAGACTATTAAACAAGACTTCACCGACAAAGAACTGAAAGCTATTTCTGGGCATGGTGAGTTTGGTTGGAACTGGATTCCTGCTAAAGGTCATTCAGGGGGTGTTCTTTTGGGGGTGAGAAAAGATTTCCTGGACATTGAAGACCATGATTAGGGCAGGTTCTTTGTAAGCATAGTGGTAAGACATAAGAAATCTAGTTTTCGGTGGGAATTGGTGACAGTCTATGGCCCAGCCCATCATGAGAGTTCTCATTTGTTTTTGAAGGAGTTACATAACAAATGTCACTCTTCTATTTTACCTCTAGTTCTGGGGGTTATTTCAATTTAATTAGAAAAGTTGGAGACAAAAGTTCCTCTTGTATCAATTTCAGTCTGATGAATGATTTTAATGACTTTATTGCTGCGAACAAGTTATTAGAGATCAAATGGAGTGGACCCAAATACACTTAGACTAACAAACAAGTTGCCCAGTCATGGTAAATCTGGATAGAGTTTTAGTTTCTACTTCTTGGGAGGTAGCTTACACTTTATGTTCTGTTTCTAGCCTTGTCAGAATAGGTTCTAACCATATACCCATTGTTTTACATTCAGGGGAAGTTGGTATTTTACCTAAGGGGAGATTCTATTTTGAGAAAAGTTGGCTTTGTCAGGATAATTTCAGAGAGCTGGTCAAGGAAAAATGGAGGGAGATCAGTAGGAAAGTCCCTGAGTCTAGTTATTCTTTGGATAAATGGAATGGGAATTTGGCTTCTCTGCGACAGTTCCTAAAAGGATGGGGTGCTAATTTGAGTGGAAATTGCAGAAGGGAGAAGAAGGTTATTATGGATCAAATTAACCAGTTAGATTTGAACAATGAAATGCGGAGTTTAAATGCTGAAGACTGGAGTTGTAGATATAAAGCAGAAAGAGAATTAGAAAAAAATTATGAGATGGAGAAAATATTTTGGCAATAGAGGGGTAATATTAAATAGATTCTTCAAGGAGATGCTAATACCAGATTCTTTCATAGTTGCGCCAATGGGCGCAGGAGGAAGAATTTAATTCTTAGTCTAGGGATTGGAGATGATCAAATAATTGATGAAACTAGTATAAGGGAACATATCTATAAGTACTATAAAGACTTGTTTGGGAAAGAGATTAGACAGAAGGTTCAGCTGGCCAGAGATTTCTGGGAAGCAAACAACAAAATTTCGAAGGAGGATAATGACTTTCTTATTCAATCCTTCTTTGATCAAGAGGTTTGGAATGTCATCAAGGATCTGCCTGCTGATTCAGCCCTGGGGCCAGATGAATTCCCTACCTATTTTTATAAAAGTTTTTGGGAGGTTCTAAAGGAGATTTTCATAGAGTTGGTTGAAGACTTTTTCAAAGGTGATATGGACCTTCAGAGGTTGAATTATGGGGGTGATCACATTGATTCCTAAGATCAAAGATGCTGCTTCTATTACTCAGTTTAGACCTATTTGTTTGATCAACGTAAGCTTCAAAATTATTACCAAACTCTTAGCAATCAGGTTGGGCAAATTTGCTAACAAAATTATTAGTAAGAGTCAGATTGTGTTCACTAAGAACAGAAATATTCTAGATGGGGTGGTTTCTTTGCATGAGATTTTGCATGAATTGAGGATTTCCAAAAGGAGAGGGGTGATTTTGAAATTGGACTTTGAGAAAGCTTATGACAAGATTCAATGGGATTTCTTAGAAGACGTGATGAAAGGTAAATGTTTTTCTGTTCAATGGATGGATTGGGTGCTGAGATCAATCAAGGGGGGAAAAGTGAGCATAAATATTAATGGTACTGTAGGACCTTATTTTACCACTCATAAGGGTTTGAGACAGGGTGACCCATTGTCCCCTCTTTTGTTCAACCTAGCAGCAGATGCTTTAGCAGGCATTGTTAATAAAGCTCAAGAGAAAGGACTGATTAAAGGGGTGATTTCTCATTTGATCCCAGGGGGTGTCGCTTTACTTCAATATGCAGATGACACCGTTATGATGATTGATTGTGAAGAAGAATATATTCTGAATCTCAAATTCTTGCTTTATTACTTTGAATGGATGTCGGGTTTAAAGATCAACTATCATAAGAGCAAGGTGTTTGTACTAGGGGTGAACAATGGGGAAGCTATCAGAGTCGCTAATAACTTCAATTGTAAACTAGGGAAGCTTCCTCTGACTTACTTGGGTATTGACATTAGGGACATGATTCTAAGTAACAAGGCGGCAAGAAGGATTATTAGTAAGATGGAGAGAAGATTGGACTGTTGGAAGAATAATTGCTTTCTTTTGGGGGTCGTCTTGTTTTAATCAATAGTTATCTTAGCAGTCAGCCTATACATACGATGGGTTTTTACAGTTTGAATGAGGAAACGCAAAGGAAAATGGATTCTATTAGATCAAGGTTTTTTTGGAGAGGGGCAAGTGGTAAGTTCAAATATCGTATGATTAATTGGAAGGCGCTTTGTAGACCTAAGGATTATGGAGGTTTGGGGGGTGATTAACACTAGTTTGTTGAATAAATGCCTTCTTTGCAAGTGGTTCTAGAGACTTAATAAGGCTACTGATGAGACCTGGTTTAGGATTCTTAGAGCTAAATACTTTCCTGGGGGTGATTATAGAGAGTTTCGTCATGGTAAAAATTCTCAGTTTTGGAAATCCATTCACAAAGTTAAACATTTGTTTAATTGGGGGGTTTCTTTTCAGGTTGGAAGTGGGAGAATTGTCTCCTTTTGGCATGACATTTGGTGGCTAATTGTCTTGTTAGAGGGGTGTGAAATATACAATTTGTTAGGAATCTTGGGCATGAAGCTGCTGTTCAGTGGACATTCCTTCAAGATATGTTAGAAGGGGTGGACCTTAATAGTGATAAAGACAAGATGGTGTGGTGTTTGGACAAGAAAGGTCAGTTCACAGTGAAGTCCTTATATAGACATCTTATCTTTGGTGGTGTAATTGATAGAAAAATGAAGAAACTTTGGTCTAGTAAGATTCCACTCAAAGTGAAAATTTTCCTTTGGCGGACTTATCATAATAGGATTCAGACAACTGATCAACTTAGAATTAGAAAGTGGAAAGGGGATGTCAATTGTATTCTTTGTGGGGTGGTAGAAGATGCGAATCATGTTCTCTTTCAATGCGTTATTGCTAAATTCGTTTGGTCTTGTATCAAGGAGGCTTTTGATTGGAGGAGATATCCGAATAATCTTGAAGATTTTCACCTTTATTGGCTTGATGGTTGGGGAGTTAATGATTATCATATTGGATTGTTTAGTTTTGCAGCTTTTGCCTGGACGCTTTGGAAAACAAGAAATAAGTTGGCAATTGAGAAGATTTTTCCTAAGCAACCAAATGAAGTTATTTTCCAATTTATGTCTTGTTTGCAACGGTGGCAAGTTCTACTCAAAAAGGAGGAGGGACAGAAGCTGGAAGGACTGTTGAATTCGTTTGAAAGCTGGTTGAAAGATTTTGGCAATTATGATGAAGGATAGTGTTGTTGGTTTTTGTGTTCTGTTTTCGGTGGTCTATAGGCTTGAATGTTCCTATTGTTCATGTGTGTGCTTAGACTGTGGTTGTTTTTGGTGGATCTTCTCTTGTAAAACTGGTTTCCCCAGTCTACTTTCGTAGTTCTCTTAGTTTGTAATCATGAATATTAGCTTTCTATAAAAGCTGGGAATGTTTTCCTGTGTCAAAAAAAGTAGGCAGGGGACTGCACAGCAAAAGCGGCCAGGGCCAATGCGCTCAAGAATTTTTGGATCAACCCCCTCCAAATTCAGATCCTAATTTGATCGATACAAAATCATTCCAATACTCCTGTTTGGAGGTAGGAATTTTTCCAGGGATTTCTACAAAATATTACTCAAGCAATCCTTCCCTAAGAAACTTAGAATATTTTGGCTACACGTTAAAAAGAGGAATTGATAATACATCCTCCACTTAGATGACAATCTAGTATATACCCTCGTTCCTGAAGTAATTGATAATATACCCCTCTTTAGATGGGAACCTGGATTAAATACACCGTTGGCATTATTTTATTATTATTATCCTTTGTTTTCTCTCGTTTTGGCCAGGTGGAAGGACCATTTTGCCCTTGCTCGGGTCGATCTTTGCACGCGTCTGGGTCACAACTAATTCTGTTGACTACCCCACATGCGCTCATCTCCTCCCAAAATTCTGGATCCCACCACCACGAGTCCTCTTGCCGGTGGCTGTGGTCGTTTTGGCTCCACCACGCGCTCCACCGCCCAAAGGGGGATGACACTGATGAGGCGAGGCGGTCCACATACTCGTGCAACCACCCCCGCGACTCCACTGCCTCTGCCAGTGCCTCGTCGACGCGGTGATGCGGGACACGATGTCCCCCACCTCCTCATCAATGTGGTAGTTGAAAGAGCTGAGCAAGTAGGTGCGCACGGATGAGCGGCAGTTGCTAACACTACCGATCTCGACGTGGAAGCTCCTATAATTGTTGCTGCTCCATGAGTTGAGGGTCTCAAGCTGCCTGGCGGCAACAGAAGCGGCGGGGAGGGTCGAGTCTTGAGGAGTGAGGCGGGGCGACAGGCGGCGAGATGGGGTGGTGCGAGCGAACATCGACACAAGCGGCGTGGAATCTTGGCGACATCTTTGGGAGAAGCCGCGGCTTCGGCGTCGGCCTTGAACAACGAGAGGCAAACGATGTAATCGGTGGAGCTCTTGGGCAGCACCGATGCCATTATGAACATCAGCAACAACGCGATCAGCAACTCCTTCTTGTCGTCGACCCCCTCCCGCCCCCCGCCGTGGGCCTCACCGAGGAGGCAACCGCCTCTGTCGCAAGCGTGCATTGGGCCCTGGAGAGCGGGTTCGGGGCCGGAATGATGACGACGACCAAAAGAGGCAGCAGAGGAGGAAGTCGATCGACACGAAGGCGAAGAAGACGAGCGTAAAGATTATGAGGAGGGAGGGGAGAGGTTAAGGGACGAGGAGTACCGAGGGGAATTTTGGGAGGAGATGAGCGCACGGGGGCAAGACGACACTATTTGGTGCGACCCAGCCACGTCGGGGGCAACACCGGACCTAAGCAATGGCAAAATGGTCCTTTCGGGTGATCAAAACAGGAGAAAACAAATGATAATAATAAAATAATGCAAACAAGGTGTTTAATCAAGGGTGCCATATAAAGAGGGGTACATTATCAATTACCTCGGGAAGAAGGGTATATGCTAGATTGCCATCTAAGTAGAGGGTATATTATCAATTCCCCCTTTAAAAACCATAACCATTGCCAGCGGCGCATAATAATTATCACCACCGAGACAAATTCAATAAAACTTTACTTGTGGATAGGCACTAACACATCCATCCTGTAACATCCCAAAAATCCTAATTTTGGGAAAGTATAATGAAAATAGGTGGGAGAATGATTTTGAGCATGTTTTGTGTGGAAAGCTATTTTTGCATGATTTTTGAACTGTAGCATAAATCAAATAGTGAATTTACATGCAAACAAGAACTTGTAAGAATTATCGAGAAAATCACAGGATAGGTAAAATCCTAAAAAAATTGCATAAGAAACTATGCGGTGTCAAAATCCCTCACAAAAAAGTTTCATGAATTTTGGAACCTGTTTGTGTGGATATCATGGGGATATGCTCACGACCTTTGGATGATGATACAATTGGCAATGGTGTTGAAGGTTTGTCGAAACACTTGTTTTCAGCAAAGTTTAGTTTCTGTCAGGCTCCAAGCGATCAGACCGGCCAAGATGGTGGTCAGATTGACCTGTGTGACGGTCAGACTGGCCACCTCTGGCGGTAAGACCGGCCAAGGCTTTGGTCTAGTGGGTGGCGGTCAGACCGGCCAATTGGCGACGGTCTGACCGGCCATAAAGAGACTTTCGAATTTGGAGCCAGGCCAAAAATAGAGGGTGTAGACAAGAGAGGAGATTCTTCTACACTTGGTCTCATAATTTTTAGAGCTTCGAGCCAAAAGTTCTATTCGTTTGAAATTCCCAGAGAGGTTTCGGATTTTCAGGGACGAAATTTGGCTAAGTCCCTTTGCTGGGCGGTCAGACCAGCCAAGGGACGGTCAGACCAGCCATGGGTAGCGGTCTGACCGGTTTTGACTTATTCACCGGCCAACTTGGTGGCGATGGTTGTTGGTTAGGTCAAGTTCATGGGTTTCAGTGCATATGTGTTGTATGATGCATGTTTTGACTAACGTAGGTTAAATTGTGAAGAACTTGTTCCCGGAATTAATTTATTTGTCTATTGTTGTGCAGGAAGCTTGGAGGTCAACGACGGTCAATGGCGAGGATGATCGGGACTAGGCTTGGAGAGCTGAGGTTCAGAACGACCGAGGATGCCGGGTAAAGTCAAAAGACTCAAGCATGGCGCAAAATGGATAAGGATGACCGAACGGAAAGTTCGGTGCGATGGGTTGCATTAAGTGGCGCGGGGGTCGGTGCAAGTGCCGTAGTGGTTTTGGTGGGATCCGGTTGGGAGAGACTTGCCGACATGAAGAAAGTTATTGATCAACCTACACGTGGCGAAGCATGTGACTACTTCATAAAAAGTTAGACTCGGTCTTTGGAGAAGGATCGAGAAGGGGTATTTTGGTAACTTCACCTAAATACCACCTTAATGGCTTTTGGCTAAACTGCGGCGCAAGACGGCGTAAGGAGAAGTGGTTTAGGTCAAGAGAAGATGAAGACGACGTTTTGAAATGCATGCGTAAGTGAAACCCATTTGTGCGTGGGCTTAACGGGTGCTCATTAGGGATATCCTTCTAGAAGCTAGCCTCTACTATAAATAGGTGAGGGTACTGGTTGTGCACCTCCCAAACCTCATATCTAAAACCCTAGTTTGTGTTTTAGGGTTAAGAGAGAAAAGTGGAGAGGTTAGGGTTCTAGAGAATTGGATTGATTGTGTGCTCAAGTGTTGAGCCTTTGTCCTCCTGGATGGTGTGGCTATAAACCAACATCAATCTCAAATCAATCCAAGTAAGATTCCTCAAGATGAGTCTCTTCTTATTCTTGCTCTCTCTTTTGTGATTTTGGGTCTTTTCTTTGATCCTTTGGTTTCTAGCCTGGATCTTGCTTGTTGTTGAAGAATCTATACCCGCCGTTATGTGTTAATGGAGTATTTTGGTGATTAATGACAAATCTATTTGTGAAACTAACACCTTGGTGAAACACCTTTATTTAATGACACGAATTATGATATTTGGAAAATACGCATGTCTTGTTATTTTAAGGCCATGAGCCCTAAAATATGGCGGATTGTAGATGTGGACTTTTCTCCTCCAAAGGATCTTCTTGCTCAAACTATTGAGAAAGAGAAATGCTCACATCTCGACGCTCAAGCAACTAACGCTTTGTTTAGTGCTTTGAGTATAGAGATATTCGATACCATATGCAATCTCAAGAATGCTCATGAGATGTGGATCCATCTTCAAGATCATTATGAAAGGTCCACCTCAACCAATGATGATTGCATCGAAGAATGGATGTCGGGAGAAGAATGCTCAACTTCTAGCTCCGACAATGAGGAATCCTCAACTTCATCCACATCACCTCATTGCTTCATGGCAAAAGGTAATAAAAAGATAAATAATGATGATGAGCCTTCATATGATGAGTTGATGGACATACTTGAGGAGCTTAATGAATATTTAGGAAAAGATGTTTCAAAATTCAAAGTTTTGAAGAAAGAGTATAACTTGCTTCAAAATAATTATGATGTTCTAAAAAATGGACATGAAACTCTTCTCCTAAATGAGCTCAATAAGCCCAAGGTGGATATAGGCATTACATGTAATTTACTAGATGATATGTCATGTATAGCTCCTAGCTCTTGCACTTCATCTAAGGTTAGCATATCCACCTCTTGTGATGATTTGCTAGATATGCCTTGTAGCTCTAGTGAAAATGCTTCTACTTCCTCTATGCTTGTTGAGACTAACCTTGTAGAGGAAAACAAAGAGCTTAAGGACCAAGTCACCAAGTTGAGAAATGACTTGGAGAAGTGCTACAAAGGGAAGGCCACTCTCGATGATATATTGAGCAAACAAAGAAGCTTGCAAGACAAGAGTGGTATTGGCTTCATCTTTAAGAAGGAGAATAGCAAGACAAGGCACAATGTAAGACATACGAATAAATATGACATGTGCCTTGAATGCAATGAGAAGGGCCACAAAGCCTCGGTGCGCCCAAACAAGATGGATGACAAGACAAAGTCATAAAAAATGAGGCAAGTCGGCAATAAGCAAGATAAGAAGACAAGAAAGGGAAGCAAAAGCCTAACTTGCTACAATTGCCGGGACAAGGGACATTTTAGTGAACTAACACATCTAGCAATTACTCTACCATTTTTATCTTTCCTAAGCAAATAATGATGTTGGACCGAAAAGGCGACTAGAGGGAGGGGGTGAATAGGAGCACGATCTCTTTTTCTTCTTGATTGAATTCAATACTAATTTCACTCCAACAGCTATGAAAGCTATGAAGATCAATATACAATCACAGTGGAAGACTTGTATTGAATCCAATCAAAACCCTGAAGCAAATAGACCAAAATCATAAAAACTCAAACCCAAATTAGTTGGGCGGTCAGACCTCCTTGTAGTTGGTGGTCTGACCTCTCTCTTAAGGGTGGTCTGACCTCTAGGCCAATGTACAGTAAAATCAGTCCGAACTCAAAATCACAAATTGGTCTAACTTTTGATCCACAACTTCAAACTTCACGAAACTTGAAACATACCTTCTTTAGCATGTCAGAAACCTATTCCAATCAACGATTGTGAAGATCGTTGTCAAAGTTCTGACCTTTTTCCGTTTGAGTGAAAGTTGCTTCAAAATCGAGTCAAAACTAAAACGTGATCTAAAAACTTGCTCGTGGGTAATAGATGATCTTAGATGCATTCCCATATGTCACAACAAGCAAGATCCAAGCCAGAAACCAAAGGAAAACCAATGGATCAAAGAAAGCCCCAAAATCATAAAATAGAGAGCAAGAACAAGAAGAAACTCATCTTGAGGAATCTTGCTTGGATTGATTTGAGATTGATGTTGGTTTACAGCCACTCCATCCAGGAGGACAAAGGCTCAACACTTGAGCACACAACCAATCTAACTCCCTAGAACCCTAACCTCTCCACTATTCTCTCCTAACCCTAAAACACAAACTAGGGTTTTAGATATGAAGGTTGGGAGGTGCAAAACCAGTGTTCTCCCCTATTTATAGTGGAGGCTAACTTCTAGAAGGATATCTCTAATGGGCACTCGTTAAGCCCACACACAAACGGGTTTCACTTACGCACGTATTTTAAAGCGCCATCTTCATCTCAAGGCGGTATTTTTGTGAAGTTACCAAAATACCCCTTTTCGATCCTTCTCCGAAGACCGATTCGAATCTTCATGAAGCAATCCCATGCTTCGCCACGTGTAGGTTGATCAATGGCTCTCTTCATGTCGGCAAGTCTCCCATCTGGCTCCCACTGAAACCACCATGGCACTTGCACCGACCCCGCGCCGCTTGATGCAACTCGTCGCACCAAACTTCCCGTTCGGTCATCCTTGTCTATTTTGTGCCATGCTTGAGTCTTCTGACTTCACCCGGCATCTTCGATCGTTTGGAACCTCAGCTCTCCAAGCCTAGTCCCGATCATCCTTGTCGTTGACCGTTGTTGACCTCCAAGCTTGCTGCACAACAATAGACAAAGAAATCGATTCCAGGAACAAGTTCTTCGCAACTTGACCCATGGTAGTTAAAACATGCATCATGCAACACATATACATTGAAACCCATGAACTTGACCTAACCAAACAATCATCACCGCCAAGATGACTGACGAACAAGTCAAAACTGGTCAGACCGCCCCCCTGGCCAGTCTGACCGCCACCTTTAGCTGGTCTAACCGCCCTCTGGTCGGTTTGACCACCACCTAGCCGGTCTGACCACCCCACAAGGGACTTAGCCAAAATTCCACTCTGGAAATCCGAAACCTTCTGGAAATTTCAAATGAGTAGAACTTTTGACTCGAAGGTCCAAAAATTATGAGACTAAGTGTAGAAGAATCCCCTCTCTTGCCTACACCCTCTATTTTTGGCCCAGCTCCAAACTCAAAATTTATTTATGGCCGGTCAGACCGCTGTCCATTGGCTGGTCTGACCGCCAGCCACTCGACCCAAGGCATGGCTGGTCTGACCGCCAGTGGTGGCCGGTCTAACCGTCCATTGCCTGACAGCATATGAACTTTGCCGAAAATGAGTGTTTCGACAAACCTTTAACGCATTGTCAATTGTATCATCATCCTAAGATCGTGAGCATATCCCTATGATATCCACAAATGATCATTATAGATAATAGGCTTTGGAGTGATACCTTTGGGACAATTCTTACTCAAATGTCCCTTTTCCTGGCAATTATAGCAAGTTTGACATTTTCTTCCGTCCTTTGTCTTCTTGTCTTGCTTATTGTCGGCTTGCCTCTTCTTTGATGACATTTGCTTGTCATTCATCTTGTTTGGGGACACCAAGGCAAGGTGTCCATTCTCATGGCAATCAAAGCACTTGATATTCTTCGTGTGTCTTGCATTGTGTCTTGTCTTGCTATTCTCCTTCTTGGGAATAAAACTAATTCATCTCTTGTCGTTCAACATTTGTTGCTTGCTCAAGATATCATCAAGAGAGGCCTTCCCTTTGTAGCATATTTCCAAGTCATTGTCCAATTTTGTGACTTGGGCCTTGAGCTCTTTGTTTTCTTCTGCAAGGTTAGTGTCACAAAACAGAGGAGATAGATGCGTCTATTTTTGAGCAACAAGGCATATCAAGATAATCATCACAAGTGGATATACTAACCTTAGATGCAATGCAAGGGTTAGCAACTACACATGGCATATCATCTAACAAATCACATGTTATGTTTATATCCACTTTAGGCTTAGTCAATTCTTTGAGAAGAAGATATTCATGTTCTTCTTTTAGCATATCATAATTGTTTTGAAAAGAGACATGTTCTTTCTTCAAAATCTTATACTTAGTCTTCTCCTTCCCAAAATATTCATTAAGCCCTTCTAGCATATCCATCAACTCATCATATATAGGCTCATCATTATTTACCTCTCTATTACCTTTAGTCATAAAACAATGAGGTGATGTGGATGGAGTTGAGATCTCACCGTTGCCGAAGCTAGAAATTGAGCATTCTTCTCCTGACATCTATTCTTCTATGCAATCACCATTAGTGGAAGTGGACCTTTCATAATGATCTTGAAGATGGGTCCACATCTCATGAGCGTTCTGTCAGGACCCAAAAATGCAATTCTGGACCCTCTGGGTATAATGCACTAGTCTAGGATCAAGCTAGTGCACACAATGTCAACATAGATGAATATCGATCCACAGAAGACGATTAATAACATAAACGAGTAATTTGATAAATAAATAATGGTTTTGACCTTATGGTCGAGTTTACACTTATTAAGCCACATAGGGCTGATAGAGAATTAAATAGCAGCGGAATAGAAACTTCAGCGGAATCCCATCAATTCGCCACATGCAACCGACTGGGATCAAGACCCTACGATCAAGCATCTTCGTTAAACTCCTCCTTGAAAGCAGATGATGACTCCTCCTCTTCTGTTGATTTGATTTAGCAAGCATGAGTACACAACCGTACTCGTAAGTCATACCACAGAATGCAATGTATAAATGCAGGCTTATTCCAAAAGAATGGCTTCTGTGGTGCTTTTGCAGAAATACAACATTTGCAATTTGAATACGCATAATAGATTGAAAGCATAAAAAATACAAATAACAATATTAATTTAACAATTTGATTTCACAAAGACACATAGCCTAAACAAGTTATTCACATAGCCAGATGACTTAGATCACATAGCTCCCTTCTCAACATTTTTACAAAAAACTACCCTCGTGTGAAATCCCCGAACATGTCCATGACCGTGGATGCGGCTATTCGAATAGATTAATTTAACACTCTGCAGAGTTTGTACATTTTACCCACACGATACAACTAGTGTAGCTAGCACTAATCGTAACAAAACGTTTCAAAAACCTCATCTCAAGCATTGACACTCCCAGTGTGCTTACGAACCGTTATACCAAACTATACACAGTGATTGGTACGACACACACCGTTGGACAGGGAAGCGGCGAACCGTCTCGCGATGCGACTACTTGGTAACACACCTCCACCCAATCAACACAGTCTAACCTACAACCTGAGTAGCAATGTGAAGAATCCATAACTTACTAAGTTAGGCCCGTCCCATACCAGGCATGTGGTCGTATAGTAAGGCTCAATTCAATGGCGCACAAAGTTTGGTCCTTAATTGACCAAGACAAGACTTCCAATTTAACTACAAACCCTATGCACACAGTTTATCATTCCCATGCACATAGATCCACCAAAAGTAGCACACAGTACCACTTGCCTCCGTCTAAATCATTTCTCACCCAGTTGGTTAAGTGCAACCACTACAACAAAATAGTCTACTAGAGACGTTTTTATTTAGACGTTTTTTATTGCGTCTCTACACCCGTAACCAGATAGCACATAAAGACATTTTTGGAGCGTTTTATTGCGTCTCTCTCGCTTACCTCCTATATGCCCCTCGCCCGGCCCGATATGCCTAACTGCAACTCACACAAATCCCCTAAACCTAACCACCGTCGCTGCCGCGTTGCTCCTCCCTCGCCGCCGCCGCCTCCCTTCCCCGCGCTACCCTCTTCTTCAACGACCTCCTGGCTCCCTTCTCTCAGTCTCCCTTAACCTCCTGGCTCCCGCAACTCCCAAATCCCCTAAACCTAACCGCCGCCGCCGCGTTCCTCCTCCCTCGCCGCCGTCGCCTCCCTTCCCCGCGCTGCCCTCTTCTTCGACGACCTCCTATCGCGGGCCTGCATGTGGGACTGGTTCGCCGACACCGTCCCCTCCCTCGCTTTGCCTCCTCCTGCGCCTCCCGTCTTTGCTCGAGACCACTACGCTGGGCCACCCACGAGCACCGTTAAGACTCTGCCTCCTAGGGGCGGCCAGGCGGATGCCCAGCACCCAGCGCCCTCCTCGGCGGTGAAGCTAGCCCACCCCATGCCCGGCACCTCGCGGCCGCCCCATCGGCGGCGGTGGCGCGTCGGAGGAGGACATGATGGATGAGGATGTGTTCTGGAGGCGAGACCATTCAGGGGAGGGGCAGGTGGCGCTTCTTCTGCTCCACCATGACGAGGCCCTCGCCTCCCACCTCTCTAGGTGGGCGCCCCCCCTCCCGTCGACCTCGCTTCCGCCGCTCCTTGCCGTTAGTGCGGCCCCTTCCCCAACCCGTGCTTCTCGATCTATTCTTATGTCATTCAGGGTGTCGACTTGGGTGGGTTGGGGTACTCTTCGATCATCGCGTGGCACAAGACCACCTTTCGACGGATTGCTTGGCCCACGGTGGTAAAGCAGATCTTCATCGCTAGCACAAGGTGAAAATTCAGAGAAGCTTCTGCGTTATTTGGCGCTCGACCACCGGATCGGATCATCTCTTGAGGTAAATCATGCCTTTGCATATCTTGCTACCTCGGTTTGTCAAAGCTTGTCTTTGCAAATCCCTTGTTGAATCTGGGACCACCACCCCATTGCACAAAGGGAATTAAATCGTACAGGTTTGCAATCTTTGTATGTTTGAGCACACCGCTTGGTTGACTAGATCGGTAGTAGTAAGTTATTTACGAATCTTCCCTTTTGCAAAGCCAATTGTCCATGGAATTTACTACGTGTTGTTTGGGCAACCTTGTTTCGTTGGCGTCTGAAATTTTCTAATTTGTCATTTTGCACTAGACTCAACTTTCTTTGCTCCAGTGACCCATGTTGCCTCGGTTGCAAGAACACCATCTCCTGGCGCTTTGTTGTTGTATCTCGAACCATGAGTTATCTGTTTCTCCAATTTTTGTATTGGAACATATTATTTCTCTTAGCTATTGTGTCATTCATACTTTCGTAGGGTACCTCCAGTGCCTGACCTCCGATTATACGCAACTCCAATTTCTTTATAGTATTTGCATTGTGAGTGCCTTTATTTTCATTCTATCACTTTTTTACTTAAACTTATTTCATAATGTATGGAGCAAGTTTTGTTAACTATATTTCTAGTGCCTTGTCCTTGTGATTTCTAACAACAAATCGCATTCTATTTTTGTGTTATTATGCAGTGGCGGGCATGTGTAGAATAGTGTCTATAAACAATCATCCATTTTTATGATGTTTTTCCCACCTATTTTTCATTCATGTTCTTTGTAAGAATGGATGTAGAATTATATAATCGATGGGTTCCATTCTGAACTGTTTCTCAAGGTGTGACAAGAAAAGGATTATCTTATCTAACAATGGCTGC
Source organism: Phyllostachys edulis (assembly GCA_036346405.1). Lineage (NCBI taxonomy): Eukaryota > Viridiplantae > Streptophyta > Magnoliopsida > Poales > Poaceae > Phyllostachys > Phyllostachys edulis. The sequence continues at coordinate 7,106,392 of CM070567.1, read as the reverse complement.
TTTTGAAATGTTATAAACATAGGCCAACAAATACCATAAGCTGATAAGCTGCACACCATGTTCCGTTAATTCTTTTGGCTTTGACATGTATATACATGCAAATTGTTTTCATTATTATTTATTTGTAAGTTGTACTCACTATTGTAAATTAAGGCCCTTCACAAGGTAAAGGTAGCACATCCATTACGTTAAATTAAATTTAAAGTTTAGGGTTGTTTATATATTTGAACAGGCGTTCAACATTTATTAGGAATAGGACCATTTTATAGTAAAATCTCATTTCTCATCACAAATTATAGCATGGTGCATCTAGTATGAAGCATTTAGCAAGCATGATTTACTCGAATCTTCCCTTTTCTTCTTGCCATTAACAATTGTCGGGAGTTTCTATGTGTAGAAAAATGAATTAGATGCTTATTTTGTTACTGTATAAATATGTATATAATTATCTGACTTCCAAGTACTAAAACCGTGTGTAAGACCATTTGTTAATGTTTACTGTTATTTATACCATTAGTTGTGCTGCACACACCATAGAAACCATTATCTGAAATAGAACATTACGTTTCTTTGTAGAAATCTTTACAAAAAAATATGAATGAAACTTGATAGATGCATCGGTTCACATTTTTTAAAAAAAATCGTGTTTTGAACATACTTACATTTTTCTATAGCCATCGTGTTTTATGAGAGCATACACAATATTGTCCATAGTTTTCAATGTAGTATATCTAAAATTAGCGATTCGACACATGCTTTGTGTATTTGGCAATTGGCATATGTACATGATGGTGCCTAACTTGTTTGCATCCATGTGTAATCTTGAAGCTGTGACTTAATAGTTCTTGAATTTGGTTCTCTTGATACTTGAGCCAAAAAATCCTTATAGATTCTTTCTTTCACTTTGTGCATCATTCTTTTTTACTTCAAATTAATCTTGCTCTTTGTTGTTTATGCTATCTGAAGTGATGTTGATGTCTCTGATCAAAATTGCATCAAAGCTTGTCTCGGCGACAACCTAGAGAAGGAAAGAAATAATGAGATATAATGATGTTGAAGGTCGTCGTCGGCAGATGTAGGATTTGTAGGAAATTTTTTGATGCATTTGCATTTTTGTATGTGGATGCTAGATTGAGTTGTTAACTCGATTCAGTCTGCAACGGAGTGTCTATGTTTTTTTCTTTTGGTTTTTTTATATATCGACAATGTAATTCTACATTTGAAATGGTTTTACCAAAGATCTTAAACTTCTTATGAAAATATGTGATACTATATCCTCTGAATCATTGTAGTTGAATCAGCGATAAAATATTTCTACAGAACAAAATAAAAATGGACGTCTCTAGCTCAATCTAAATACGTCTATGAATGCGTATCTATGTTTCTTGGCACGCAATAAAGCGTCACTAGGGAGAGTAGAGATGATATGGAAATGCAAATATGAAAGCGTCTCTAAGCTTGTAGAGACGCAATCTAAACGACTCATATCACTGTAGACGCGTTGAACAATACGTCTCTACGATCTTTGACACGGTACGTGGGGAGGCGCTCCAGAGACGCTTTACAAAAACGACTCTATGATGCTATAGAGATGATTGAAAACGTCTTTAACCCATAAAATAGGCGTCTCTACAGGGCTTTTGTGTTGTAGTGAACACATGCCATCAATGAGTAATAGCCCATATTACACACATTTTTATCACATAGTTCCATAATCACTTAGTCAACTTTATAATTGCAACTTACATGAAATGATGACTCGTGGCATGGCTAAGCAGACCAATCATATCTAACCAACCCACGTTGGTGCTACGATGATACAAACTAAACAATGAACCAATCTAGGGTGACAAAAGATTATGACATAACAATTAGACAAGGTGGATATAATAAATTGGATTAATAACTAAACCCAAAAGCATTTAAATAAATACTTAAAGTAAAAATAATAATTTGAATCAATATAACTTTTGAAAACTGGGTTCAACATTATCAAAGGTATGACTTTCCTTGAAATAGGTCTATTACTGATCTTGCTCTTGAGATGCTCCTTCTTCTTTAAATCTTCCCGAAGTATCAACGTCTACTCGCAAACGAAGCAAACAAACAAAATAAATAAATAATAGAGGCAAAATAAACTCTAAAAATTAAATAAAAATCTTAGATAAATAGATCTTGAATTTATATGAATTTAGAAATTTGAATAGGCTCAATCGGAGTTTGGATGCAGAAGATATGGGCTTTGGAAGTTTGAATCTAAAAGAAAACCCTAATTTGAAATTATTCCGAATTTTTGAATTATTTCTGTAAAGAAAAATCGGATTATCGCGCAACGATGACGTCAGCAATGGAATTTCCAGAATAAGAAAAAAATTTAAAAAAAAAGAAATTCTGACATATGGGCCTCACATGTCGGCCTCACGGTTCACGGTGAACCAAGTCCACCGAACCGGGCTTGGGGTTTGGATCTGAACCGCACACGTGTGCGCTGATGTGGATGCTGACTGGGCACCACGCGGCTGCCACACACGCATGAAGGCTGAGGTGGCGCGGACGCGGACGACGGCGAGGGCTGTGGCGCACGAGTTCCAAAGGCGTCCGACGAATGGCGGTGATTCAACGGCGGCGAGTGGTACTGGTGTGTAGAGGGTGCTCTGGTGAACTCATGGTGGGCTCACTGTAACATCCCAAACAATGGTTTATGTTTCAAATGTATAAAAATGAGGATAAATTTAAAACTTTTGCTGCATCATATTGTTATTTACAATTCTCTAGAGTTTATTTCAAAAGAATTGTTGATTTAAAAAACCTAAAGCTTCAATGGCCTAGAAACATGGTCCTTTAAATTTTTTGAAGCAAATCTTGTGATCATCCTTTGGAAATATTTTTTCTAGGTTCTTATTCATCTTAGTGATTCCTCTAAAAAATTTGATAATTTTTAGATTTTATTTGCTATTTTAAAACAGCTAGTCAAAACCTATTAGTTCTTCGGTCAAAACCCTAGGATTGAACTTTGTAAATTTTCTGTAGAAACATTCTGTGCATTAAAAACTCTAGAAAAATTGCACAAGGTTACACTTAGAGTCAAATACCTACCCTAAAAATTTCAGGAATTTTGGAGTTAATCTTATAGGTCAACAAAATCCCTAAACCTTTCAGCCTGTTTTTCAAAAAAGTAACTAAGTACTGTTTGGACTCGGTCGGACCCAAGTCACGGGGTCCAACCCAACCACCTAAGGCTAAACTGACCCATCCCTTTCTCTTGCGTCACTGGTGAGTGGGGCCCAGCCGCATGTCTTCTTCTCCACGCAGACGCCACCCCCGCGCCACTTCGCCGCACTCGCCAATGGCAGCAGCTCCGCCTGTACGTCATCGTCAACCATCGCCCACGGTTCCTGACCATGCACCCCTAGTTTCTCTACTTTGGTCGCAACGTTCGCACGTGTCCATGCTCCTATCACTTCCCGATCGCTCAGCCGTCATCACGTTTGTCCATGGTCGAGCCATGAACCGAGCTCACTGTGAAGCTCTCCTTCTCACATTCTCCGCCCTAGAGGCTATAAGAGCTTAACCGGGGTTTCCTCTTCTCCTTTTCGACACCATCGAGCCACCTCCCCCTCCCATTTCCCTTTCCACCAAGACCAGAGCAATCGGGAACTCGAGCTCTAGAGCTCGGCCAAGACACCCTTCACCGCCGCCGGCATTTCATTGGTTTTCTTGCTCACCTCTTTGTGTCATCATGGGATCCTAAGCACAAGAACCAATTCCCCTAATTCAATTTGTCTTTTCCTCTTCAGGGATCATCGGATTTTGGTTTTCTTCTCCTTCGGCCGAAAACGACCCCTTCTTCCTCATTGTCGGTGAGATCATTCTTTCTCCAATTCCTTGCTCAAGCACGGTCTCCTAACCCTACTTGACCTTCCCTTACCTTTCTTTACCTTTGGTTTTGCTCAGGCTGAGCTCTCCCCGAAGCCCCACCTCCGCCGTCGCCTTCGGTGACCTCATTATCTCCGGGTCATCACGGTGAGCTCCTAGGACCTTGCTAAGGCTTATGCGCGTGCTACTTTGTTAAGGGCATCACCGGGTCACTAAATGGCTTGGATGCCCGAACTCCTCCACTGCTTTGGTTGGCCGCACCACCGCATCAGATCGCCGGAGCACTCACCGCTAGTGTCATCGGGTGCGCAAGGACGCGGTCAATCCATCTTGGCCACCCACCGGCGCCGCCATGTCCCCTATCGCCGGCAATGAGCACGGCCATGAACGCGGGCGGGAGCTCTCTGCTGTCCGAAAATGGACACGCACTGTAGCATGTATTGATTAGGGCAAATCTTTGTCCATTAGGGTTAATTAATGCTTAGATGAGTTAATGACTATTTAATTCGGCTACATTTCAATGACAAGTGGGCCTGCGCACAGAAATCTCAGTGGTTAAAGTGCTGGTTTCCGTACAGATGCTGACGCGTGGGCCCGTGGCCTTTTGACCGAGACGGCGCTGACCAGGTCGGTTTTGACCATGGCCCCACTGGTCAGTGACCGTGCCTAGGTTAGACTGGGTATAAAAAGTATTTAATGCTTATATTAATTCGGGAATGATTTATTTGTGTACTGAGAATTGTTTTAAAACTTCAAAATTGCATAAGTAATTCATTTTAACTCCTTTTTGGATGATTCAAATTTTGTTAGGTTACATTTTTAGTGTACTTTATTTTGGTATAGTTTTTAAGGCTTGTTATTGTTCCATAAATGTTTGTTGATAAAATAACTTTCGGTTAGCATTATTTTTGCACTAAAAATGGATTTAACTTGTAACATACATAAGTATTTCTCTGTAACTCCAATTTGAGTGAACTCAAGTTTGTTGGATTCCTCTATTAATGTAATTTATTTTAGAATAGGTTTTGAGTATGTTACTACCTCTGATAATGTTATATTACATATGATTTGTGCACTACTTTCTTGACCTTGAATAATCATAAGTAATTCATTTTAACTCCAAATGAAGTGAACCAAATTTTGTTGTTCTTAGAATGTCATACTATGTCTACCATTAAATTTTCATGATCACCAACTCTCTGGAAAATTTCGCATGAACAGTAGCAGTAAGTTGTTTCTTTGATTTTAATTGCCGATAAAATTTGTTTAGGCTATAACTTTTGCATGCATCATCCAAATCAAATGATTTTTGCTTATAAATTCATTTAAAATCATGCTATACCTTATGTGTAAATTTCATGATTTTTAGATGAATTTGAATTTTTGAGTATTTTCGATGTTATTCGTTCTTATTGGTTCTTCTCGATTCTTTAGATAGGTTCCGACGATTATATTGAATACGAGAGTGATCCTCTGTAGCAAGAAAGTTATCTCTAGTAAGGCAAGCAGTTTTCTTTTAATGCACATTGATCCTATTATTTGCGCATGTTAATATTTCAAATATTTCAACTATATGTATGCATGCTATGTTGTCAAGTTATTTCCTAGTCCGCGATAGTTTACCTGTTTAGTTAAATGAACTGTAGGTAAACATCTATCCTTTACTACTGAGCCTAGGTTTATATCCGTTGTGACTTAGAGCTCGATGGATGGGCTCTAGTCACTTTAGCTGTATTATACGAGTTGATGTTGCTTAGCAATGCTTAGAACGGTAGAATGGGGATCGTCGCTTCGCTGATGGTTATTATATCATCACTTTAACTAATTGGGTTAGGGTACCTATGTATGTATTGTATTTGAGAAACTAAAACTGAAAATAAAATATTTTAGACTTGGTCACATTGGTTGGATGGTGTGCTTTTGGGTGTGTGCTTGGTGCCCGAGTCAACAAGGACCGAGTTACTTGTGTCACTGATCCAAGCGTTATCGCGTGCATTTCACATGAGGGTATTGGGAACCCCTCTTGACTCAGTACTTTGGGAGATGTTAATTAATGAGTCGCTAGTGGTAGGTGTAGGAGAAAAATGTTCTGTTGTTCTATTGTTGTTGGGCATGTGCGGGGTGGGTTCCGGATTTAGGTTCCCTCGCCCGAGGAGCATCGGCAGTTGCTGAGGTTGGGCCGATGTGTCCGACACAACGTGTGGGTCCTCCGTGGGAGCCCTTGATGGGTGGTTCACGGAAGGATTAACCCCCATATGTGCGACTCTTAATTAATTCATTCCATTGGAAAACGTCTCGTAGGACTTAGCCTTGCCGGCATACCTAAGAAAGTATGCTAAATAGCTTGGCGAAAGGGCGGTCTGACATGTGGGTACAGTTGTACACCCCTGTAGGGTATAAACTATTCGAATAGCCTCGTCCTAGGTTACAGACATGCTTAGTTAGGTCGTGCAAGAACTAGATTATAACATTTTTGATAAAACTTGATTTCGGGTGGTACGAATGGGTAATTCGTTCTATGTTGTGGTGGCTGTTGGGAAGTCACCTCTAGGATGTTATTTATGTTTATAATGTTGTTTTGCTGTTATTTAAACAAATAAAAACAGATTTGATAAAATTGCCTTCAATCTATTATATTATTGCAAATGAAATATCGCTTTGTGCTTAAAATGAACCCTATGGCTTCTCCTTGATTCAGCTTGCATGTAACTATGTATAGGTTTGTTATGCGTAAGTCTTGCGAGTATATTTTGTAGTCAACTGCATTGCTTAATTGTTGAAGAGGAGGTTGACCCCCAAGGGGTTAACTATTGTGAGACCGATTTCGTGCAGGACGACTAGCTTGGTGGCCCGGTTAGTTGCCTTGTGGGTAAGAGCAAACCGGTTGGCTTTTATTTATCGCCATCTTATGGCTTTTGTTTCCGCTGCTACCTTAGTTCTTACTCTTGATATTTGGCTGGTCGGTCCTACTTTTGTAATATGAACTTGTATGTCTTTTGTGATGTAAACTTATGGACTCGATATTGTAATGACATGTGTATGGAATGGATGCTATATTTTGTGAAGGAGTATGTGTACCGCTCCTGGGAGGTACATACTACTCAGAGGCATGGGATATTTGGTTTGTGATGCTAGGGTCAAGTGGATGGCTCAGCATTATAAGTTAAATACCCCGGGTCCTCACACTCACCGATGCGAGAGGGCGACAGGAATGACCGGCGGTGAGGTTTTGGTGGAGGCAGATGCACGGGCTCGATGGCGACGGCGAGGGCATTTCCGGGATGCGGGCGCTACGACGATTTCGATGGTGGCGACCACGGGCGAAGAGGGGCACTAGAGCGACAACGACAACGACAACGTCTCGCGGCCAGCGTTGAAGACGACGACGGCGACTAGGGCTCTAGGCGCGAACTAGGGCACAAGCGGCTAGGGTTTCGAGGCGGCGCGGCTCGGGGTGCGAGGGACAAAGATCCTCAGGGTCTTAAATAGCCCTAGGATGCGTGCCCTACGCGGATTCCCAAAACGGCAGGAGGCGGGGGCGCTGGAGTCCTGCTCGGGCATGGAGAAGAAGTCCCGAACGAAGACGACGATGCAGCGGTGGCCCCACCGATCAGCGACACAAGGATCTTGGGCCCACCGGTCGTGAAGCGAAAATCTTGGTATGGTTGGGTTCTTGTTGGCCAGAAATGGGCATAGCGGGCCTCGCACGGAAAAGGGAGTTTGGGTCGAAGGAATTCGGCCTGGATTGTTCATCTGAGATTTAAATAGATTTTCTAGTTTATAAAATAGCAGAAATTCCAAAAGGCAAATGAAAATAGCAAATGAACTTGGAAAAATTCTAGAAAAATCTAGAAAATATATGTAAGCACATAGAACCCAAATAAAATAGTTTTGACCATTGTTGATGTTGACTTTAATCATATTAAATTGTTTTGATGCACAAGGTCTATATTTAAGCTTTTGAATTAAATTCAAATAAATACAAATGGTGAATTTTCTCCCTACTAACTATTCAAAAGATTTTTAAAGCACTAAATAAGGCGTTAATTGCTTCAGCGTCGAGATGTGAGCATTTCTCCTCCTCAATAGATGAAGCAAGAGAATTCTTTGAAGGAGAAAAGCCCACATCTATGATTCGCCAAATTTTAGGGCTCATGGCCTTAAAATAACAAGACATGCAGATTTTCTAAATATCATAATTCGTGCCATGAAATAAAGGTGCCTTACCAAGCTGCACTATATAACTACTTGTCATCCTTTAGCTCTCTAGGCGGTGAAGCCTAATAAATGAGAGACCAAGCTCTGATACCACTTGTAAGATCGAAGAGACCAACTAGAGGGAGGGTGAATAGGTGGTTTTTAAAATCTTTTGGCTAAAATCGAGTTTTATGCAAAATTATAAATCAATTCGGTTTTGCTCAATTAAAACCTCAATCAACTAGTCTTGACTAGATGCACCAACAATATTAGACTATTGATAATAATTGCAAACATACAAAGACAAATAAGCAATTTAATTATAATAATGTAAATTGCACAAAGTAATTACAAGAGAGCAAACCACAATAACACAGGGACCTTTTACCGTGGTGTTCGGAGACTTGCCGACTTCCCTAAATCCACGTTGAGGTAAGCCCAAACTAATTGGATCGACTCAACGAATTAAGCCAAACACATCAATTCCACTAATGGTAGCTCTTTCCCGCTCCGGTCAGGTGAGCTCCAACCTTCACAACACGCCGAACCTTCTCACAGGCTTCTTGAGAAGATCATCGGACCACAACGCCTCCACGCCGTCTAGGTGTCGGCAAACACCAAGAGTAATAAAACAAGCCCCTTGCTTGACTCTGACCACGTGCAACGAATGCACAAGCTCAAGTGGATACAAAATCCAACTCTAGATGCAACACATGCAACTAGAGATCTCTCTCCTTGCTCACAAGGTGCAACACATACACAATTGAGAGGAGAACCTCACACTAGCTCAAGAGGATGAAATAGAGTGCCAAAGGTTATCACTCAACCGGCCAAGGGGGTATTTATAGCCCACACCACAAAAACTAGCCGTTGGAGATAAAACTCAGTAAAAACCAGTATTTGCGTTAATACCGCTGTACAAACCCAGTATTACCGTTTTTACTGTTCAACGGTCGAAAAACTAGCTGTTAAAGATTTTAGAGCGGCAATACCGTAGCACAAAATTCGGTATTGCCGTTCTGCAGTCATACCGCATCTATGGGCGGTATTACCGCGGTCAATTTTCAGCACAGACGACACTCGGTAAAAAGGTCATAACTTTTGACTCCGATATCCGAATTGAGTGATCTTGGACTCTATGGAAAGCTTATTCAAATGGCTACACAACCCACCTATTTTATTGATCTCAAACACATTTGATCAAATAAAAAAGTACAACTCCAAAGAGCCACTACTATGGTCTAAGTCCAAAGAAATAGTAATAAGCAATCTTAGACCATGCCAAGGAAAAATGCATGAATCCCAACAATTTGCAAAAAACACATTTGCAAACATATATCATACCACAAGGAGTAGGTATGTGGACTTCAATCATTTGCAAAGTATAGTCACATGCTACAATGATTAAATGCATAAGACTCAACTATTTGCAAAACACATTCGCAAATAATAGCATCATGCCACGGAGAGCTAGAGCAAGCAAGATTGAGCTATCAACACATGATGAGACTCAAGCTACTAGACAAGACCCCTGTTAATAGTATGACGATCCTATACTAGCAATCTAGTCTTCCAACCAAACACTAAGACCGGTAAAAGACTAGGAACATATCCTTATCCCTAGCTAATCATACATTTGCCTTGAGCATCCTCTTAAAGCTTGATGACACACATCTTCACTTCAAGTCCGGGTCATTGTCTTGATATGCATCAACCCATGATGCATCCTTCACGTGCCCTCCACCAACACATGACATGTCTTCTCTTGACTTGATGACCAACTCATGTTCATCTCCTCTTCAAGATCTTGATATGCATCAACACATGATGCATCCTTCTCTTGAACCTTGACTTGATGACGATCAACTCATGATGCCATCCAAAGTCTCCATCACCATGGAACATAACCTATTTATCTAACTCATGGAAAATGTTAGTCCCACAATGTGATTGACATTAATTACTGAGATATACCTGCATCAAATGCTTCTTAACAAGCCGTTGCAGACAGGTGCGGTACAACCGCCAACTATAAATCGGTATTACCACACAGCGGTAATACCGCCCGGCTATATCGGTATTACCAATTTCCAGAGACTTATAAAACACACAAGAAACACCCTCTCTGGAAATAACGTACCACTGTGTAAAACTCGGTATTACCGCACATCGGTAATACCGCAAAAGAAGTGCAGTCATACCGATTTTACCTGACCACATAGTCCGACCTTATCAGTTCTCTCGATCGGTCCACACGATCGGACCATTCGTTCGGGCCGTCCGATCAGCCACATGTTCCGCTCAGATTAGATTGAACGTTCGGACCACTCGTTCGTACCGTCCGAACGTTCACTTGTCCTGCGGTAGTACCGCTTTTCACTAGCGGTCATACCGCTTTCAAGGTTCCAAGAAAAAAATCCCAAAAACATGTTCTCTGTAAAAAAACATACCGCCATTTCTTTCGGTATTACCGACCTGCGGTAATACCACTCAACAACTGCGGTCATACCGAATTTGGGGTTTCAAGAAAACCTTTCAAGACATGTTCTCTGGAAAATACATACCGCCAAATAAAACCTAGTACAATCGCACATCAGTAGTATCGCTTACCAAATGCGGTCATATCGATTTCTACTGAAATTCTTCCAGAAGCTTTTTGAAATAAAATGCATGGCTCCTTCGTCTTGAGCCGTGTCGATCTTTTATCATCTTTGCATTTTATTTTCATATCATCATTCAAACTCCGGGACTATGACTTGAAGACATATTAGCACACACATTAGTCCCACAACACAATTGCAAATAATTGAATATAAAGCAATATGAGTATATATGAACTACACAAGTTTATATACTCAAAAGATATGTTTCAAAGTAGAGATCCCCGATATATGTGGATATTAAATATGGATCAATACTAATGAAACCACAAAACATAGAGTGAACTCCCCTAAATGTGTGCATACACGAATGTGTAATAAAAACATATGCATATATTCAAGTTAAACTTTTAGTAGAGTTCAACCTATATTTTGGATCCGAGGAATGCAACAATATATAAGAATATGATATTGAGTGCATACCTCCATGATTTTTACCTTTTCATCCAAATAAGACTATACAATAGGTATGTCAATAAACATGTTAGTCTCACATATATGTTTGTCATTAATCACCAAAATACTCCATTAGCTCATAATGGTGGGTCTAGATTCTTCAACCGTCGTCCACAGTTTGGTGCCTCACCTGCTCCCATCGCCTCTACCTACCTCGCCCATGCTATCCACCCCATTAATGGCGCCCTTTTCCCGCGCGGACGGAGAGACCAGAGCAGCCCCGCGAGTTTCTCGCGTGACCGTCAGTATCTCTCTGCTTTTCTCGCGTAATTGTCCTTGCTACTTAAGCGCTAGAGCACACACTGTCATCCTCAGTTCGCCCACGTTCCATTTCGAACAAACTCATGCTTTATCGCTCCTTGGTTTCGCGGGAACGCTTGCATCGTTCCTGACGCCGGTGATCACGCTTCCGCGCCGTTGTCGCTTTGGTGAGCTTCCTCACCCATGATGTCCGCATCATTGTGATCGTTTTGCATCACTCATCCCCTCCTTTGCTCAATGTCGCCCTGGGAGTCCCATAGCTTGATCGTGTTCGCCTTTGTCCTCAACTCCAGTAGGCACCCGATCTCGCCAACACGTTCCCATCGCTTCGGTGAGTTCGAGCTCCACCCGAGCGTGTCACAATGTGTTCCATACCCCATTGATGCTATTCCCTCACTCAATGCCGATAGATTCACAAAGAATCTGAGCTTCGCTGCCATCTTCCTCTCTCACGACCGCCGCCTCCATATTTGTTCTCCTTCGAAGCCCGATGAGCCTCGGACCGATTTCTTGCGCCTACACTATCTCTAGCACCTCAATGAACTAATGCGACACTCCTTGTAGCTCCTTCGTTGCTGTGGTGAGCTGCCATCATGAACCTCCTTTGCGTCGCTGCTGCTCGTCGTTGACAAGCCGCCTCAGCCCTTCCCTAGTCTCATTTTCTTCACCCTCGTGGTCATGGTGAGTCACTGATCCTCATGTGCGCATGAATTCGCCAAGGGCAAGTCCCTAGTACACCTTTCCTCTTAGCCACCCATAGCGCCGTCGCGATTGCACGCCGCTGGCTCACCTCCGATGACCTTAGGTCCCCGCGCCCGATCCATTAGCACCACCTGGACTCGCTGAGCCTAGTGCGCCACTCTTTTAGCCCGAGGGATGCCTCCTACGTGAAGTACATCGCAGACCCAAGGCGTTTCATCGCTCCTCGCCGCCGCAATGCTGCCTCCGATCATCTCTATCACTGCCACCACCACCCATAGCTTCGCCTTACTTCCCTCTTTCCATTGCGCCGCTCAACGTCACCACACATCGCGTCGTTCTCTGGCGGCAAGCTCGCCATGGCACACGGCCATGCGTGCAGCTTTGCTCCTTCCCTCTCTCTCTCTCTGACCAGTGGAACCCACTCGCGTTTAGGATTTAGTTAACACTAATGACAGAGGTTAAGTGTAAAGAGTCTATGACATGTGGGACCAGCCGAAAAAGTTAACAAAAATCTAATTTTAAATGTTTTTAGTAAATATGTCTATGACATGTGGGATCACCTCTATTTAATAAATAAAAATCCAAAAAATAAATCTATGAGTCGCTGACAAGTAGGCCCCATATGTAAGTTAATAAAATTCAGAAAAATGAGAAAAGCAGCTTTTAGTTCAGAGGAAAATATGTTTTCTTTAATGAAAAACGTAAACCTCAGTAGAACTCAGAGGAAAATATGCTTTCACCGTTGGATATCGTAAACCTCAGAGAATACGCTTTCGACGTCAACATTTTTATTAATTTCTGGAATTTCAAAACCGAAGCAAATTGAAATGCTAATAACTTTCGCATATGAACTCCAAATCAAATGAACCTTTTTTTTCTAAATTCATCTAAACTCATGCTTTATCTGGATATGCAAAAATAATTGGATTTTATTGCTGTTGAAATTATTTTTCTATATTTGATTTGCTATTGGCTCTTTTGATCATACGTCGATTGTTAGAGAGAAATTTATAACGATCATCCATCCTCTTATTCAGAGCAACTAGCACAAGGAAAGTACCCACTTTGACCATGTTTATCCTAATATTTTAATTATTATACTTTTTTTTGAAAATCTATTATGTGTGCTTAAAATTGCTATATTTGGGGATAACGGTAGTTATAGTCCTATTCGATGCACGTACTCCTTTAAATATTGATATCCTTATTGTTATAGCCATTAGGGTATAGTTTAGACAATGAATTTTTGAATGTAAATATTGCATAAATGCTTAGCCGGGCATTAGTCTTTACTAAAATTAGAAAAATGGATGGCACGTTGAATATGAGTTTGGTAGATTTTGAAATGATGGTCCAGAGAGGTTTACCTCTGTTATTTTGTATAAAAATAAAAAAAAATAGTTTGTGACGCAGGTGAGTTATATTATAATACGAGGAGTGTAAGAGGTATATCTCACAAGTAGATAGGGGGAGGTCCCCGTCCGGGTCAATTAAGGACCGGACACTGGTATATCCGACCTAAGCGTAAGCGTACAACCACATGTGCCGGTATGGGACGACCTTAGCTAATTAAGTCATCAAAACTACTATCCTTATGTAACATACCAAAATTTGGTCTGTTTTTGAAGTTTTAAAAACAAGAATAGCCGTTTGAATTTTTCTGTTGAAGTCAGAGCTTAATCTGGATTTTATAAAATAAAAAACAATTTAATATGATTAAATGCCAACATAAACTATTTTTAAAATTATTTTATTTGGATTCTATGTGCTTGGATAGATTTTCTAGATTTTTTCCAAGTGCATTTGCTATTTTCTAATTGTCATTTGCATTTTCAGTATTTTCTAAAAAAGGAAAAGCTATTATGAATCTCATAAAATTTTTGGGTTGAATCTTCCTTCCTTTGGCCCGTTTCCTTCGCACCTCAGCCCAGCCCATCCGTCCTTTACCCACGCTCTCAGCCCGCCCGCACTTGCCCTCTCTCGCTCTTGTTGTCAGGTGGGGCCCGCTCGTTAGGCTGCCACGTCAGCGTCGTCTTTGACGCGGACTCATCTTCTCTGAGTTCTCCGTGGGCACGTCGTCATCGGCTTCAACTTGGACTCCCCTCCTCCGACCCTATTTAAGGCCCGCGTTCGCGTCAAAACCAGCGCATCCACTTCTCTCCTTCAAAACCCTAGGCTACCTCTCGGATCGCGCCACCGTTCGGACGAATCGAGCCCTAGAAGCTTTCGGTCGCCAAAGCCTTCTCTGCCGCATTTGCACCGCCGCTGTTGAGCCATCGTCTTCCTCGTTGCCAGCCCTGAGATTGCCGCCGCATAGTCTATGTGATGCGCATCTTCGTGTCTCCGGGGACTCACCGTAGGGCTTCGCCGCCTTTCTTGTCGCCGCTGCCACTGTGGTCATCGCTGGTGAGGTTGGACCACGTCATCATGCTCACCGTGTCCTCCTTGTTCGGATGCGCATCTCCGTCGTCGCTGGAGAGCCGTAGTTCGCCGAAACCCTCGTTCACCGAAGCTTCGCTAACATTCAGTCGAAATGGCAGTCCGTGTCATCGCCAGCTCCGTGCCACATCAGCCCTAGTGCTGGCGTGTCATCCCCATGTCAGCCACCTTAGCGCCTAGTCAGCGCCGCGTGCCACCTCAACCTCAGCCCAGATCCAAATCTCTACGGATTGTCCACGGTGAACCGAGTCTCTGACGTGTGGGTCCAACATGTTAGAGGGATTTCCTTTTTCCTTTTCTTTTCGCCTGGAAATCTCTTGCTGACGTCAGCTGACGCAATAGTTGTTTTTTTCTTTAAAAAAATAATTCCAATAAATCCATAAATCTCGATTGTCATGATTTTATGTGATTTAATCTCCCCGAAGCCATATCTTTTTCATCCGAACTCTGATTGAGCCCATTCAAATTTCTAAATTCATATAAATTCGAGCTCTATTTTTTGAGATTTTTAGTTAATTTTTGGAGTTTTTTATCTCTATTTTGTATTTATTTGGTTTATTTGCTTTGTTTGCAAGTAGACGTTGATACTTCGGGGAATTTTGAGCAAGGAGGAATGCACCAAGATCAAGACCAATTTCAAGATCTATTCCAAGGCAAGTCATGGTCATTTTATCATATTGATCCTATGATTTCAAAATTACATTGTTTTATACAACTGCATGCTATCTTTATACAAATTCTTTTGAATTTAGTTATCACCTGTTGTCATTATGCCTTCATTGATTAATTGAATGCCATGAATCATTTGTCACCCTAACATAGATAATTTTAGTTGGATATATTTGTATCACCAACATGGGTATGATACAGATGCTTAGTTCATCTTAGTTACGACAGGTTCATTATCACATGCGTCATATGAATAATCTTGACTTAATAAAATATGAAATCATGGTGGTTAGCCACTGTTGTTAAAATATGTGTACCCTGACAGGGTATGTCATTGGTCTTGGTTAAACAAAATGATTTTCGCTCAGACGAGCTGTTGTGCAATGAGGGTGTGGTTTAGCACGTCGTGGGTTTGTGGTAGACTCACTTGAGTAACTTGTCAATGAATTAATCTTATGTACCATTGAACTGGACCTTTTCATACAACCACATGCCTGGTATGGAACGGGCCTAACCTAGTAAGTTATGGAGTTTTGGCATTGACTACTCAGGTAGCATATGGGTGGAGGTGTGTACTCTTTCTAAAGTCACATCGCGGGACGGTTCGTCGTTTCTCTGTCTAACGTTGTGCGTCAACTAATGGTGAGGTTGGGGTGACTGTATGCACAACGGGAGAGTCAATTGTTGAGATGAAACCTCTGAAAGGTTTTGTTATGATTGGTGATCGCTATATTGGTTATATCTTGTGTGTAAAGTGTACAACCTCTGTAGAGTGTTAATTGATCTATTCGAATAGCCGCGTCCTTGGTTATGGACATGTTTGGGGATTTCACACGAGAGATAGAATTTCTTTATAAAATGAGCCGGAGTGTGAATGAGAAGTTCACTTGATGAATATAATGTTCGTTTGGTGAATGAGTAATTCACTTGGTTCTTTGTTTTGGAAAGTGAATGTGGAGTTCAGTGGTTGTTTTAAAGAAATTGTTTAATTACTTATTATTCTTTTCAATTATGCACTTCAATCTATTTATTGTATTTATCGTCAATGTTGTTTTATGCAAAAGAATCATACAGCTAACCTTTGTTCAAGCCTTGCATGAATACTATTTACATATATTTCCCCACAACTTGCTGAGTGCTTTATGTACTCACGGCTTTGCACCATTGTTGCTCAGTTGAAGAATACCAAGCTGCTCAAGAGTTCTTCGCCCAGGAGTACCATGAATGTTTTGTGGATTAGGATGCGTTCTCCACTCGATTGCTTGTGGGCATGTTGATTGGCCTTTTCAAGATTTTCGTTCCACTGCAAAAGTTTATTTGTTTCTTTAGCCCTGCATGGCAAGTTAAGTAAACGTTGACCATAAGGTCCAATTATTATTACTATTTGTTATTTTGAGATCTTTTTAGTTAAATCGAATAAATGGATGATATTTTATCACTATTTTTTATGTGAGCTAGCTACTAATCTAGGACTAGTTCAGAATACACAGAGTGTTCCTGAATCGTATTTTTGGGCCCTGACACCTTGCACGTTGGTAGACCGTGGTAGTGCGAGCATGACCAGTGTAGGCATGTTTGAAGGGGCTCCCTTCACTGAGGCGTTTGGAACAAAGCTTTCCGACACAACGGTGAATACCTTACTGAGTGTACTCGGGTGAAGTGAGGGTGTTCATTCACCGAACTAGTGTAAGATTAGGACTATGTGATGTAAAGACTTCAATGCGTGCTCTAAACTGCTTACCAAAGGATAGTGAGTGGTGGTATCGATGGATGCCAAACAAACTAGAGAATTTGTATAATGTAGATAAAGTTGTGCACTTCTGCAGAGTGTAAATCTATTTAAATAGTCGTGCTCGCGGTGATGAGCGTGCTAAGTGTAGTATTGATTTTTTTGAAAAAAACGGTTCTTGTTGGAAAATGAGGGAATGATTTTGTTGTTGATATTTGAGTTGAGTGTCATGTCTATGACTGAAAGTAAGATGTTGATCGCAGCAGAGGAGGGTTGTGATTTATTATTTATCAAGTACTTGTTGTTCTTTATCTATTTAACCGCTCTTTAAATTTCTATTGCAAAGTATTATGTATTGATATTACAAATAAAACTTACTTAATGCTGAAAATAACTTGTAGCATAGAGCCTCATCCCTTGTTAGCCATGCATATATATAAATTTTGTGATACACTATAAGTCTTGTTGAGTACGCAATGTACTCAATATTGCTTAAATTGTTATTCAGAGTTAGAGGATGAGTCTATGTCGGACGCACGTTCTTAGCACCCAGTACCGGAGGGTTTGGTGACGGGCCTTTCTAGATCTTATTCCTTATCGGTTGCATGAGGATTTGAATGGGCATACCGCTGGACTTTTGGTTTATATATACATGTTATGTTTCCGCTGTTTAATTCGCTACTTCTGATGCTTGTTATTTTATTTGGCCGGTCGACCGTGCATCATACTCTGGAATATAATCGTTTAAGTTAAGCACCACATTTGTTTCATGTTGTATGTATACTGTGTATGGATGTATATGTCAAAGTTATAGATGTGTGTACTAGTTACTGATCATGAAACTAGTACAGTACACACGCGATGGTTTCGGGTATTCAAAACCCGGGGTGCGACACATCCGATGTACATTACCATACATTTGCACATGCGCTTTTCTTGTTGGTTAGAGTTTTCATATAATTACAACGCCATACATAAATACAATTATTTGGTTCATGCCCGTTTGCAACAGGGATGTTCTGAGGGAATTTAACTGTTCCACGTCAAATTCTATATACCACAATAGAAGCAATTTCCTCGTACTATTATAAACAATAGTAGTAGGAAGAAACTTAATTTTGTCATGAACCGTATGGTATCTTGCTGAGATAAGACTCGATCATATGAAACAGTTAAAAAGGTAACTTAAAATTCCATACAAATATTCATGTGATCTTTCGGGGAGCTTCAAAACTAATAATGTAGCATCAATTCAAAAAAGTTAAAAACCCAACCTAAAACCCTCATGTATCGCCATTTTTTTTGAGAGGCACATATATGTCGATTTGTGCGTAAAACCCAACCTAAAACCCACATGTATCGCGATTTTTTTGGGCGGCACATATATGTCGATTTGTGCGTGTAATGTATATGAATTTTTAATTTATTAATTAACCCTTTTTTAATTTATTTTTATTGTTAACCCAACCCCGCAAACTTTATTTCTAATTCTGACCTCTTTGTTTACGTCACCACTCGTGGTGTGACAAAACTACAATCACGTCAACATGTATCTTGTCACACTCTTGTCACGCCACCACTAGTGGCGTGACAGTGTTGTTTGGTCACGCCATCATCAGTGGCGTGACAAAAAATGATATTTATCGAACTTATCCTATGACGTGATAATATTATTTTATCACGTTATGAGTGATGATGTGACCAAAAAATTCATAATTAGAAATAAAGTTTCCACGGTTAACAATGAAAATAAATTAAAAACAGTTCAATGTATACCCAACACAAATTGGGTTGCCAAAAAGGCCCAAATCCTCCGGTGGCAAATTGGGAAATTGGCCACAGGAGTGGGCTCGCAGGAACCCTACCTTTGACCTAAATACCCCTCCTCCTCCTCCTCTCTCGTCTCATCTCCTCGCCTTGCTCGCCTCTCTCCCATTGCCCCTCTCCCAATTCTCTCCCCTTCCTCTCTTTGCCCTTCGCCTCCACACTCTGCCCCTGCTCGCCTCGTTCAAATCCTACCCCGGTTTTACCCGCCCTGTGCGCCCGGCTGCTCCGGCGGAGCGGGAGCGGTGGAAAGGCGGCCCTTTCGGCGGGGCTTCTTGGATCTCGGCGTGCGTTGGTTTGTTGGTTCCGGCTTTTTCTTGGCGATTCCTTGCCGGGCTCTGCGATTCGGTGGTGATGTTTCGTCTGGTGCGGTAAAGGTTATATTTTGGTGAGTCAGCCGGCGGAGAAGATTGGATCTTGGTGGCCGGATTGCGCCGCCGTTGGAGCTGCTGGGGAGTCGTCGTTCTTGCAATTTTCGGTGAGTTTGAGCTGTTCTTGGTCACATGTGCCTAGGTGTTTTTGCGATTTGGGCTTCTTGTTGAATCTTGTCTGTTTGTTTGTGAGATTCCTTGTCGAATCGTGGTGAAGGACAGTAAATTTCAATCGTTTTTTACTTTACTTCCCTTCACTGTTTGTGTATACATCTCAATCTCACGGCTGATTCGATTGCTTCTTTGTCAGGAGATACTCGGAGCTGTGAGTTTATTGCTGATTGTTGATGGCCAACCACGAATTGGTTCTTGGGCATGGGCAGGACGCTGAGCTGGGGCTGGGGCAGAACCACCATGACTTTGGGCAGGACCATGGACTAGGCCTTGGGCACAGCCACGACCTCGGTCTTGGCCATGCTCACGACCATGATCTTGTTCTCGGGCAATCGCACGAGCACGACCATGATCTGGGTCTTGGACACCACCATGACAGCCAACTGGTCCTCGGGCATGACCACCATGGCCACACCAGTGATCTTGCTTTGAGACAAGGGCATGACGAGGACCCGGACTCGATGGATGGGCAAGGCCATCATGACCTCGGCTTGTCGGAGAACCATGAGTTGGCGCTTGCTGAGACGCATCACCTTGGTGCAGACCAGAATCTTGATCAGCTCTCGCTTGAGCAAGCTCACGAGCTCGCCCTCCAGCCGGCCCATGACCTCTCACAGGCACCTCTTGCCGTTGCTCCTGTTGTCCAGTCGCGGACAATGGTGGTGAGCCCCGAGTTTCAGATCGCGGTGGGGCAGGACTTTCCAGATGTCATGAGCTGCCGCAGGGCCATCCGCAACACTGCCATTGCCTGCCACTTCGAGATACAGACGGTGAAGTCTGACAAGACGCGCTTCACTGCGAAGTGTGCCGCAGAGGGCTGCCCATGGCGCATCCATGCTGCAAAGCTCCCTGGTGTGCCCACATTCTCCATCAGAACTATACATGACAACCATAGTTGTGTGGGGATAAACCATCTCGGCCACCAGCAGGCGTCTGTTCAGTGGGTTGCAACTGCTGTTGAAGAGAGGCTGCGTGAGAACCCACACTGCAAGCCCAAGGAAATCTTGGAAGAAATCCACAAGTCGCATGGGATCACACTATCGTACAAGCAAGCTTGGAGAGGGAAGGAGCGGATCATGGCAGCAGTTCGAGGCTCTTTTGAAGAAGGATACCGTCTCCTGCCTGAGTACTGCAGGCAGGTGGAGAGAACAAACCCGGGAAGCATCGCTCGTGTCTATGGGAACCCGGATGACAACTGCTTTCGGCAACTCTTCATATCGTTCTATGCATCAATATATGGTTTTGTGAATGCATGCCGTCCACTCATTGGGCTCGACAGAACCATTCTGAAGAACAAGTATCTCGGTACCTTGTTTCTTGCCACCGGTTTCGATGGCGATGGCGCTCTCTTTCCTCTGGCATTTGGTGTGGTCGATGAGGAAACTGATGAGAACTGGATATGGTTTTTGTCTGAGCTGCATGAATTGCTGGAGAAGAACACAGAGAACATGCCAAGGCTCACCATCTTGTCAGATAGACGCAAGGGTATTGTTGATGGAGTTGATTTCAACTTCCCAACCGCATTCCACGGGTACTGTATGCGCAGCCTCAGCGAAACTTTCCGGAAAGATTTCAACAACTCAGTGCTTGTCAACCTCCTCTGGGAAGCTGCCAATGCGCTTACTGTGATAGAATTCGAAACTAAGCTGCTAGAGATAGAGGACACGTCTCCAGAAGCTGTTTGTTGGATAAGACGCCTACCTCCTCGTCTTTGGGCCACAGCTTACTTTGAGGGGACACGGTACGGTCACCTAACAGCAAATATCACGGAGTCGCTGAATTCTTGGATACTGGACGCCTCTGGCCTTCCGATAATTCAGATGATGGAGTGCATCCGTCGCCAGCTAATGACGTGGTTCAACGATCGGCGTGAAGCGAGCATGCAGTGGACAACCATCCTTGTGCCCACTGCCGAGCGCCGTGTGCAAGAGGCCATTGAGCGCGCGCGTGGCTACCAGGTTGCCCGAGCCAACGAGGCGGAATTCGAGGTCATCTCAGCTCTCGAGGGGACAAACATCGTGGACATCCGTAGCAGGTGCTGCCTGTGCCGCGGGTGGCAGCTCTACGGCGTGCCTTGCGCTCATGGCGTGGCTGCGCTCCTCTCCTGCAGGCAGAACGTCCACCGCTACACGGAGAGCTGCTTCACCGTTGCGACGTACCGCAAGACATACTCACAGACCATACACCCTATCCCGGACAAAACCCTCTGGAACGAAGTGTCAGATCAAGGCCGGGCTGAAGAGAGCAAGGTGGAGATGATCGTCAACCCGCCCAAGTCGCTGAGGCCCCCAGGGACGCCAAGGAAGAAGAGAATCCGCGCAGAGGACCGTGGGCGGATCAAGAGAGTTGTGCACTGCAGCCGCTGCAACCAAACGGGCCATTTCAGAACTACTTGTGCTGCTCCCATATGAACGCCGTCGAACTGGCGATGTTGGAATTCTCAAGTAGCTGCAGTGTTCCTGTGAAGAAAAAAAACCTACAAGTTAGTGTCTATTATGCAAACTTCCTGCTTGCAGATGGGCTCCTTTGGCTATGCTAGATACTGCTGTTGGTTTAGCCGTAGTTTAGTAATGTTATTCACTTATGTATGCCCTGCTAAACCGAGGGAAATATAATAGGAATTATGTGCTCAGGTTGTTGGATGCTCCATGAATTATGTGGTACTCTTGATGTTATATCGCCACGTATGGTATTTGGATCCTCTGTGTTAGAGGTCTAGACGCAGAGGGCGCAGCGCTTCACGAAATCAAATGTCTACAACGTTTTTGTAAAAACCCCCAGTTCCCTGCTGTTGTAGACTCAATTCACTGTGGTGTTGGAATGAACCCTTCGTCTATTTCAGAGGATCAAAGGCCAAATATACGGAAATTTTTACTGTTTTGGCCCTGTAGCAAAAAAAAATTTCAAAAGTAACCTCCGTTCGCCATAATTTACAAGTTTGGCCCCAAAGCAGATTCGCGTCCCGCGTCCACCGGCGCAGGAGGACCTCCGCCCGGTACCAAGAGTCACATGCCCCGATGGCGGCGCGAAGTGCCACGCATTTCTTCATTTTTTTCTCGTCATCCGTTAAAATATTATTTCATTATATTTTGTAAAAAACGAAATTCCATTATATTTGATTGAAAATGAATATCGGAAACCGAGATTTATAAAAAATTTCATTAAGAAATAAGGGCAAGGAGTAGGGTTTTTTTATCCGAAATCGGGGTTTCGTCATAGTTTGAGCGCATATATATAAAAAGGTATCGGGACTATTGAAGTGTCTCGAGAATGAAATCGTCGGCGTATACATGTATATAGACAGACAATCGATGAGGTACTTTATGAAGCTTATCTGAGAATGTGATTGGAGGGTTAGGAGCGGTCGTTGTGATGATGAAGATGTCCGAAAATACGAGTGTCTCCTCGATGAAGACATACTTGCAATATATGCTTAGCGGAGACACGGAACAAGAACTACATTAGAGTATCTTGACGAGAAGCACGTTTCACGTGGTGACATGGCATGATGGTCCGGCTAATTGCTTTAGTCATCCTCGCTACTACTACGATACATCTGCGACACAAGCATCCGGACCATATAAGTACACATGCCTTTGGGGATAGTAAAATACATGGGGTAGGGCGGAGACTACTACGTAATGATCGACCCTGCGTGGACCGGGCCATTTTCCTTCCTTGCTAGCTCGGCATTGAACTCCTCGCCGGCCTTCCCTTCCCTTCCCTTGTCGCGGAGTGTCCACGTCGGTGGTATGTCGAAGTCGTCCATGTCCTGCGATTTCACGATGTAAGTTCATCGTATAGTGGAAATCGGAAGAATGATGTAAATTCTTCATAACTCACGTCGTCGACTGGATTCGCCGGACGACCGGATACATCAGGCTTGCGCTCACTCGGATGAGCCTTTCCTTGCCCTTGTCGCGGATCGCCCACGCGTCGGCCGGTATGTCGAAGTCGTCCATGTCCTGCGATTTCATAATGTTAGTCGCCTATAGTGAAAATCGTAAGAATGATGTAAATTCTTCGTAACTCACGTCGTGGATACGGAGTACGCCCGGGCGACCGGAACGCTGTGTCGGCCGGGCTCAGCCGCATGAGCCTTTCCCTTGCCCTTGTCGCGGATCGCCCACGTGGGGCGGTATGTCAAGTCGCCCATGTCCCGTGATTGTATGATGTAAGTGAAAACGTAAAAGGATGTAAATTCTTCATAACTCACGTCGTCTACATGGATTACGCCGGCGACAATCGGGCTCCTTCGTGCGTCCTCAACAGGTCCGTGCGTAAGGTTTCCACCGCGACGAAGTTCTCGCCCGCACCGAAGTAGTTCAAAGATATACTGCCGGATGAATGCCCTGTCGTACATCTCCGGACCGTCGATCCTTTGGAAGAAGTGGCAACGCATCTCTGGCCGCCATTTCATGGGGATGAAGTTAAAACTTTACTAAGTCAACGTTGGCGAAAATCAATGCGCGCGCAAAAGAAATGCTTACGAGGTGGTGCCCGCGTGTAATACGCCTTGCAGCTGCGGTGGTGGGTGTGTGGATGAATGATCTCTGCTTGGTTCGCCACACACACATTGCGGGATCGAAAACGGGTGGTCTTGGAGCATCTTTCATTGATTTATCTGGGTATTGTAGCTGTTTCCTCTTCGCTTAAGCCAATTTTGCTTCTTCAACAACCTCACGTAGAAGTTTGCCAAGAGTCCATAGCCGGGTATCTATTGTGTAGTGTTAGGTTTGGTTTAACCCCTTTTATAAGCCCTATGGTTGGCATGGTGTGGTTAATTTCTTGTCCTTTGCAAAAAGTTTGTCTCCTTTATGCTGCTATGGTCTAATCATCGGGCAAAGCCGCCTGTGTGTGGTCTTGTCCTTCGCAAAGTTTGTCTACTTTATGCCTTTGGTCTTATCCTTTGGGCAAAGCCGGCTGTGTGGTCTCTTCATTTAGCATAAAATTTGTCTCCTTTATGCCTTTGGTCTTATCATTTGGCAAAGCTGCCCGTGTGGTCTTGTCCTTTGCGCAAAAATTCGCTCCTTTGGTCTTATCATTTGCGGAAGTTTGTCTCCTTTTGGTCTTATCATCGCAAAAAGCTTGCAGTGTGGTCTTGTCCTTCGCAAGCAAAGTTGTCTCCTTTTGGTCTTATCATTTGCGCAAAGCTACCCTGTGTGGTCTTGTCATTTGCATAAAGTCGTTTTTGGTCTTATCATTTGCGTAAAGCTACCCGTGTGGTGTTGTCCTTTGCAAGCAAAGCTGTCTCCTTTGGTCTTATCATCTTGCGGAAAATTTGTCTCCTTTTGGTCTTATCATTTGGGCAAAGCTGTCCGTGTAGGACCTCCCTCGAGACCTCGTCACGGGACCTCCTTGACCTCTTCCAAGACCTCCAGAACCTCCTCGGGACCACGTCCGGACCTCCCTAGGACCTCTTGAGGACCTCCTCCAGACCTCCCTCAGGACCTCCTGCAGGACCTCCTTACAACCTCTTCCAAGACCTCCAGAACCTCCTCCAAGACCTCCTCCGGGACCTTAGGACCTCCTCACGACCTCCCTTAAGACCTCCTCCATGACCTCCTCAGCACCTCCTCCAGGACCTCTCGACCTCTTCCACGACCTCCCTCAGGACCTCCCTCAGGACCTCCTCCAGGACCCCCCTCAGGACCCCCCTCAGGACCTCATCCAGGACCTCCCTCAGGACCTCCCCTAGGACCTCCTTAGGACCTCCCCTAGGACCTCCTTAGGACCTCCCTCAGGACCTCCCCAAGGACCTCCCTCAGGACCTCCTCTAGGACCTCCCCAAGGACCTCCCTCAGGACCTCCTCTAGGACCTCCCTCTAGGACCTCCCTCAGGACCTCCGTCAGGACCTCCTCTAGGACCTCCCTCTAGGACCTCCCTCAGGACCTCCTCCAGGACCTCCCTCACGACCTCTTCCAGGACCACCTCCAGACGTCCTCGAGGACCTCCTCGATGACCTCCCTCTAGGACCTCCCTCAGGACCTCCTCCAGGACCTCCCTCACGACCTCTTCCAGGACCACCTCCAGACGTCCTCGAGGACCTCCTCGAGGACCTCCCTCAGGACCTCCTCTAGGACCTCCCTCAGGACCTCCTCCAGGACCTCCCTCAGGACCTCCCTCAGGACCTCCTCTAGGACCTCCCTCTAGGACCTCCCTCAGGACCTCCTCCAGGACCTCCCTCACGACCTCTTCCAGACCACCTCCAGGGCGTCCTCGAGGACCTCCTCGATGACCTCCTCTAGGACCTCCCTCAGGACCTCCTCACGACCTCTTCCAAGACCACCTCCAGGGCGTCCTCGAGGACCTCCTCGAGGACCTCCTCAGACCTCCTCTAGGACCTCCCTCTAGGACCTCCTCGGGACCTCCCTCACGACCTCTTCCAGACCACCTCCAGACGCGTCCTCGAGGACCTCCTCGATGACCTCCCTCTAGGACCTCCTCGGGACCTCCTCTAGGACCTCCTCACGACCTCTTCCAGACCACCTCCAGGCGTCCTCGAGGACCTCCTCGAGGACCTCCTCAGAGACCTCCCTAGGACCTCCTTGGGACCTCCTCAGGACCTCCCTCAGGACCTCCCCAAGGACCTCTTCAAGGACCTCCGTCAGGACCTCCTCTAGGACCTCCCCAAGGACCTCCCTCAGGACCTCCCTCAGGACCTCCTCCAGGACCTCCCTCACGACCTCTTCCAGGACCACCTCCAGACGTCCTCGAGGACCTCCTCGAGGACCTCCCTCAGGACCTCCCCCAGACGTCCTTATCACTGCGCAAAGCTGTCCCCTTTGGTCTTATCACTTCGCAGCCCCTGTGTGGTCTTGTCACTTTGTGGAAAGCTGCCCGTGTGGTCTTGTCCCTCCGCCAGCGCCGCAGATGACCTGCCCCTCCGCCACCATGTAGGGACTGCCCCCTACGCCACGTTGCGTCTCCAGTGCTCGGCTATTTAAACGCGCGGCCACACACTCGCTCGATCGTTCCTCTCAGGAATCTCTCCCTCTTTGTGAGGTGCCTCCCTCTCCCGTACCTAACATTTTTCTATGTCCTTTATGCAATTCGTTAGTCGTTACTAATGCGATGCATGTTTGAATTTGCGCCTTAGTATCCGAGGTTCAAGAGTTGGTAACGTCGTAGAACGGTAAGTTCATTTCAACAAACGCACGATGGTTCTTATGTTGTGTGTTGGTTGAAATATTGTCTTATTTTATGTCGAAATGGAACCTTGACGTGTTCCATGGTAACGTCGTCGTCTTGGTCGAGCGGAGTTGATTTGTCCACCGCCGCCGCTTTGGTAAACGTTCCCAACTTTGCACGCGTCGATTTTTGGAGCTACGACGGTGCATTGGCGCTTGTTTGATAGCCACGTCGCTAGGAACAAGATAGTAATAGAGCGATCACGCCACCATGGTCCCACAACACGGCGGATGTTGTGGGGCACAGTGAAGGTGACCAGCGATGGCATGTGGGCAGAGTACATGGAGATCGTTAGCAATCCTCACGCTCCGATCTATGGGCGACCCATGGTGTACGTCAATTTTGTTTATCTGCTCAATCCTCCGGGGCGCCGTTCAAGGAGCCAACGCGCTTGTCCCCTCTTTGGTTTAATGACGATGGGAGAGGTCTCGAGGCGCCAGACGTCGTTCGCGAGATGCTCCGCTTGATGGAGATTCGGTACTTTCCAACCAAATGAAGGTGTGGATAGATGGTCGGATGCTCGTGTTGATTGTCACGAGATTATCGATGGCATGTCCGAGGGCACGCCACCGAAGATGAGGCGACTTTGACTCGCAATCCGGCGAGGACGGCCGATGATGAGGCGGGATCGTCGGTGGCATTGTTTCGATTGACACGGACTATGTTCCAAGTCGGTTGGATTGCTGCGGCCTCTTCCCTTGTTACGGCCCAGAGCACGAGTCGTCGTGGGCCTTCGATCTGACACCCCTTGTGTGGCAACATTTCCCACACAAGGCTGCCGCCAGGCAAGCTATCGTGAGTTTCATGGTGAAGACCAGTCGGACTTACCGAGTGTACAGGTGAGTTTGAACTTTGTTTGATGTATCTTCAACCATCTACAGCGTTGTACTAACTAATATTTGTAAATGCGTTATGTGCGGGTCTAATCGACACTTACATAGTTAAGTGTGTTCTTACCTCTTGCCCCGCAAAGTCCGTCTTGCAGAGATTCCTGGGCGGAGCGGCCTTCCGTATCACAGTCGTGACGGATCACACATGTGAGCTTCAGGAGCCATTGCAAACGCATAAGAATGTAACCTCGGCCTACATCGCGAGCATTGTAAGCCATGCAGTTGTCGCCGATTTGACCATTTCGCCAAAGGTTCTCATGGCTAACGTAGCTAATACAATAGGGTATGTCGTTAGCTTCTGATGAAGGTCTGGCGAGCGGCGAAAGGTCCTTGAAGGGTTGTGCGGTACCTACAAGGAGGCGTTTACCTAGTCCCCGAATCTTTGAAGCAAATTGCGGATGCTAATCCGGGACATCGTCAATAGGGGCGATAGGCCGACAGGTCCAACAACCCAAATTCCCTAATCCTTGATCGAGTCTTCGGCTTTTGGCGGCGGTCGAGGCTTCCACCATCGCCGTCGTCCGTCCCGAGTATGGGCGGTACTTTCCTTCTTGAAATACAAGGGCACCATTCTCACCGCTATTGCGCCGATGGCAACGACCAATTGCTCCCGCTTGCCTTTGCAATTGTGGAGAATGAGAACACTTGCCATTGGCTATGGTTTCTAGCCAACATAAAGCAACATGTTGTAAGGGATCGGCGAATGTGTGTGTCATAACCGACCGTCATGCTTGGGGTTGTTGTCGCGTTCGCACCATGCGCATCGGTACTAGGGCACCGTTCAATGGAGCGACATGCGCTGCGTTGGTGCATGCGGCATCTAGTCGCCAATTTCCACACACGCTTCGAGCAAAGACCTCATGAAGAAGTTCAAGAAGCTCGCCTCTGAGAACGAGCGCGCAAGTTCGATGCCGTGTGTGGCGGGAACTTGAGGTCGAAACCCAGCGTGCAAGTGGAGGTTACGCCCAGCGCACCGCAAAGTGAGTTCACGAGTGGATGGCGAGCATGCCCCGACTATGAAAATGGTCCTTCTTCACGATACCTATGGTGCTCGATGCGGCATCATGACAACCAACATGTCCGAGGTCTACAACGGTGTGTTGAAAGGGGTCCGTGCCCTCCCCATCACCATTGTTGTAGACGAGACATGGAACCGTGACGGCGGTTACTTTCAGAATCGGGCAATGATGGCCAAAGATTTGGACGAAGGAAGCGATACTCGGAGGTTACCCTTGCCTACATGGAGAAGAAAATTACGAAGGCGATCCCATGTAGCTATCACAATGGATGGCGTGAGAAGGAAGTTCGAGATCGCTTGCGGACAAATGCGTTCAGCGCCACATGAGAGGTGACCTAAGCATGTTTGTACCATAGGCGATGTGGCGGTTTACCGCAATAAGCCTCAATCTACTGACAAGCCTTGCTCCCACGTATATGCCGTGCATGTCAGATTTCACCAATCTTCTAGCATGTACATGTCGGAGTACTACGACATACGACACTGTATGATACTTGGACAGGAGTTCAACTCCTCACGAGTGGAAAGCCACTACAGGACCTATGACCAGAGCGGTGAAGTGGTCACCGAATGAAGCATCTGCGGCATCCGTGCCGTGGGAGGCATCAGTCAAGGCGCATCCGCAACGACATGGATGCGAGCCAACGTGGAGATCGGCCAACACCAATAAGGTGTAGGCTATGTAAGACTTCGTGGGCACTCATTCAGAACCGCCCGAGTAGACCTTCTTCCTCGGCGCCACTTAGTATCTGTAAGCTATCCGGTGTATTTGAGTCATGTCAGTGTTGTAGTGATGTGAGTGTTGTAATGATTTGCGTTGCAACCTGTACCGCTTCGAGTTATTATTACCGCTTCGTTTGGGTTACGTCGTGCTTTGCAGAAAGTAGTCGCGTCCGCTTTCCAGAGAGTTGTCACTTCACCTTTCCAGAGAGTGGTCACATCCAGCTTTCGAGATAGTGCTCACTTCACTTTCCACATCAAGGCGGTCACGTCCTCCTTTCCGCAGAGTGGCCGTTCGTGCTCTAACGCTATATATGGATGCTTTGGCTGCCATTGACCTCACTCTTCTCTTCCTCTTCTCCTTTCCTGCACTGTAAAACAAGATGTCTTCGGCCTCATCGAACATTCGAGTGAGCAGAGAATTACAATCACTACGAGAGCAGTTGCTTTGCCCTCGTTGCAGGGATCCGATTAATGTGTTTACCTCTCATACGCCAACGAATCCGTCCCGAGTTTTCATGAAGTGTTCAAATCTTTCGGTAACTTCTGCAAACTCAGCACGAATGAATTGTGTTGTACATATCGGGTTTTCTTACTTTCATTTGAAACTTCAATTCTTTTGTAGAACACAACATGTCGATTTTGGCAATGGGCTGACGAAGCTGCCCCAGTGCTCCAAGATATTGCAATGCAAATTGCTGCCTTGCAAGAAGACTCACGTGGTGTTGCTTGCAGTTAAATGCGATGCCTCGGCGTCCGATGAACCAATGCAAGACTCCCATGGTGTTACTGCAATTTGTGCAATACCTCGAGCGTTCGATCAACCCATGCAAAGTGAAGAGAAAAGGCTTCAAACACTACATGACAGGATGGAAAGAGTTGAGAAGCTGCTTCACAAGTTACTTAAGTTAGTTACTTTTGCGGTCTTTCTTCTTTTGTATCTTGTTCTTGCCAAGTAGAACGTCGGTGTGTAATGAGATTGTAATGTTCACTCGTTATCTATGCATCGCAGTCCTTGATGAATGAGAATAAAATTGTTCTACTGGCATAGATAACGAAGTACAAGAGTCCAATTACATTCCAATTAGCACACTCAGCTTGGATTACAAATCACTTAATGAAGCACAACTTACAACATACAATAGACTACTAATGCTACTACTGCTCACGCTGCTCCTCACTGCTGTCGGGCATAGTACCCTGTACTGGCCTTCCGCGCCGTGTTCCTCCCACAGGTCTCTGACGAATCTGTTCCTGTGGAAACGTCAACCTATCAGGTGACCGTGGGTTCTGCCGCAGGTCATACCGAGGCTCCTCAACCGCCGTGTCGGCGTATACGGGGGGCAGCACCTGTAGAACTGGCGTTGAGAACAAGTCTGTGACCCAAGCATTAGGATCCGTAGTAGGATCCGTGGAGGGGCACCAACTCGGCTCAGGTTGCGGGATGGACTGGGTGAATTGCTCGTGGTGCGGGATGGACTGGGTGAATTGCTCGTGGTACGGTTAAGCCTTGCGGGTGAACGCCGCAGGTACATTGTGTACCCGACTCATACCATGGTGTCAGACGCCCATTGGAAATTGTCCAACGAAGGGCTGCAAGGAGAATCTGGATAACATCCGCCGCGGTTCCGGTTGCACGTCCGTGCTCTCGGAATGTCCTCTTCGTGCCTCTGTGATGACGGCGGCACGGCGTAGGGTCCCTCCGAGACGAGGACGACATCGGCGTAGGGTCCCTCCGAGATGACGACGGCGGCGTAGTAGAGTCCTCGCGTGGCAACGCAGCGGACGATCCGCCGCCCATCTTCTGCTTGCCATTGGTCGACTTCGCTTCGGACGGGAAGATGGAGGGCAAAGTGCGCGACGACGCTCCGTCCGATGCCTCGAGTCGACATCGTTGGGCCTTCCGCAACTCATGTTACTGAACGACACGCTTGACATTATCAATAACCGTCTTCAAGGCCGTAAAAGGCGCTCCATCTGTGTTTTATTCGCCGAAGTTCGAGTTCGGTGAAGCGCTCGATAGCGATATTCAAACGGTCCACCGCATGGTTCTGAAACACACAAAATTTTGTTAGTTAACCCTATTTCGGAGGGTGGTTAATCTACTACATGCTCAACGCATCAATCGCCCCGGCGTCTTTGCACGCGACGGTCCATCCCTAAGTCAAGCGTTCGGCGTGGCTAGGATCTCGCATGTCGGGCGGGGCGCTGTCAATCTCGTCCGCGTGTTCCAGACGCACCACCCAAGCACGCGTGTCGTAAGTCCTCGATCGTAAGGTTGTGCCTCTGCAAAATGGAATCGATGGCCGTCGCCATGCATCTACCCACAGGCTGCTGCGTGGCTCGCCGATCATCACTCTTGCGACCCTTCTTCGTGCTCTGCGGGTGGAACAAAATAAATAACTTATGGTACCAGGCATAACGTATGTCTAAAGGATCTACAACATTATTAAGTAATGCAATGTACTTACAAATGACTACGCCTTTGCAAGCGGTCGCCCTAGAGCAGGGGGATCTCTGAGTGCGGCTCGAATCGCCTCATCACCCGTTGTGGGTTGTACGGCTCAACCATGTGGGCGAACACCGGATGACAAGTTGTCCTCCAAGATGCGCGATCTCGGTGGCATAGCAAGCTCGGTAGTCGGGCGCCGTGCCACTCGCGTCGCGCATCCGTCCAAGGAGCCCATACTATGTCGCGTTAAGGCGGGTCTCGAATTCATTGTGGAACTCGGGGTATATCGACGACTCTCTCCCTAGACCACCCCAAGATGCCACGATCCATCGGGATCCCATGGTCGGGCCTTCCACGGATCTTCCACGGATCCTCTCGTCCGCCTCCGCCTCACCATAGAAATGTTGTGTGTGCGGGTAAGGGTGGATCAAGCGCGAACAACGGCCGTCCGACCGCTGGTGCTCCCGACCACAACAGAATAACGTGGCAACCCGAGAGCACGGGCTCCGTTCCGTGCCGCAGCGTCAGACAAAGTCATGCAGATGCGTCGCGACAAAGACTGGTGAACCCCAATCAGATCTTCGCACGTCCTCATCGTCGGCGCCCACGATAGACTCCGCAAGGTGAATATAACTTCGGGTACACCATGTCCCTGCGTGCTAGGGAACATGATCCACCCAACATAAACAACAAATATGCAATAAGGTGGCATCGAACCACCTCCTCCGTTCGTCAATTGGGCAATGCATGAATTGTCGCAGCCAACCGTGTGGAATGCCCTTTGACCTCTCGGGGATAGGTGGCGTCAAACGATGATGGAGACGCGCCTTCGGTCCGCGACCTCGGAGGAATAAGCGCGACGGCCAAGAACGGAAGGCCGTAATAAAGCCGACATCTTGCGTTGTCACCGTCATCTCCCCACCGAAGTGGAACGTGTGGGTCTCCTACGCCAACGATCAACCAAGGCGGAAAGAAGAGAGGCATCAATTAAGAAGTTTTGCCCGTGTTTAGCATGCGGCTAACGCAATCACCGCATTGACGAAGTCTCGGAACATACCGCTCGTCCGGCGGCCAGTCTCCCCTCGGTCCCGTGTCACCGGACTTGGCGCCCATCGCCATCGATCCAAGCGTGGCGGCGATGCTTGCCATCCCATGCCGCTTCAAGTAGGGGTGGTATAATGCGTAGTAATGCGTGCCATTGCTTTGCAAATAGACAAAAACTAACGCTAGCAAAATCTAAGCACGACTTAACGGTACAAAATGCAATAAGCAAAAAATTAAACACGAACTTACCTCACTAATCAAAACGCTACGCGTTTAAAGCTCGTCGATCGGCGCACATTTATTTATTTAGGGTGGTTGTGAAGATAAAGGAAAGACGCGACGCGATGTAAAGAAAAGCAAATAGGAAAAACGATACGTCAAAAATTCTTTCGATTGCAAAGGAACAGTGGCGACCGAGGACAAATTTAAAATTGCGCCGCGGCGGGCGAGCGAGGAGGGAAAATCGCCGCGGGAGGCACCTATCGCGCCATCACCATCGGGCAGGTGACTCTGCTACCGGTCGGGCAGTCCCTCAGCGCCCGGGCGGGCGGTCCTCGCCGCCCGGGTGGACGCCAGACGCGTAATCGCTTTTGGGGCCAAACTTGTAAATGATGGCGAACGGAGGCTACTTTTGAAAAAAAAATTTGCTATAGGGTCAAAACAGTAAAAATCTCAAATATACGTGTTACTACATGTTGGTAATTATACAAAGAACGCTATACAAATAGACAAGTCTAACATCTAACATGCGGAAACAGTACCCTGCGGAGGATTTGCTTCCCAAAGTATGAGTCGTAGCTTGTTCTGTTATATATCTCCAGTTCTTTATGTACCTTGATGGTCTTTCGTGTGGCTGTGGTTGCTGTAATGTTGCTTTTTTTTCACCGTTTCGTTAATGAAGGGTGTGTTTGGATGAGTGAATGAAGTGGTTCCTATACCGAATGGTTCGGGGTATGACCATGTTCACGTCTGACGAGGATCTAATAATCTCTATTTAATTATTTATCTGTAATTCTTATTATAGATAGCAATATCTCTATATTACTCGTAAGTATATCCCTTACTGTTTATAAGGGAGAAGTTTAGCCAAGTGGTCGTAAGTCTAACTACGATCACCCCCTGGTCGCAAGCCTTTCTACGACCAAGCTCTAGTCGTAAGCTTTTCTACGACCCGTCCCTAGTTGTAAGCTTTCTCTACGAGCACCAAGTGATCGTAAGTTCCTCTACAATCTGGTCGGTTACGACTACCCTATAATCGATGGAGTCTACAAACATGTGGGTCCAGTCGATTAGGAAGTTTTATGCGCCGCGTTTAACACACAGGGCAGTTAACATACGCTGTTATTCTCTGTGAATAACTGCACGTTTTATACCTCTGTCTCTGACAATAACTACCTGGCAACGTGGGGGGAGGGGGGTTATTTCTCTGGCAGCAACCTCCACCAACGATGAATCATTTAGAACGTTGGGACGTCTCTTGGCTTGGAAGAACTGTCACCTCTCCATGCGCTATATAAAGAATGAAGTCAGTAGATAGAGAGAGACAAGCGATCGAGAGGAGCAACCTGGAGCACAAGACATTAGGCTTTAGTCTTGCTTTTGATTGTAAACAACACACTCAATACAGTACAACAGGAGTAGGGTTGTTATTCTCTCCGAAGAAGGCATGAACCTGTATAAATCTCTGTGTCATCCTCTGCATGGTTTTAGATCTAGGAGACCCCCCAAATATTCATTCATTCATTCGTAAGATCGATAGTAAAACATCGACAGCTGGCGCCGACCGTGGAGAGTTTCCAGTGATTCGTTTTCGGCAAGTTCTCTTTATTTTCTCGACTCTAATGCTTCTATGGCAAGGGAGTGGAACGAGGAGAATTGGTTCGACTTGGCCGACTACACAGGACTCGACATGGATGCCTGCTATGAATATGAGCAGGGTATTATTTCGTCCGATGGTAATGTCGTCTCTAGGGATCTTTCACCAGTTCTAGGAGGCCATACCACATACAGAGTTGAGAATGGATCCTTTTTCCCCACAACAGTACATCCAAATGAGGAACCAAATTCCTCATAGGATAAGAGTCTACCCAACCACAATCCGGACTGCGTCAAGGCAGACACAGAACATAGCGAGGGTTCCTCCTCCAAGTGTTCGAGTCCGTCTGAGGCCGTCCTACCTAGCGCGGCAAGAGCCATCATTCCGGGATTCCATCAGCATCTGGTGGTCGTCACTCTTCGGTTACCCCTGCAAAGGATATGGTCAAGCATGCTTTTCTTGTGGATTCAACTGTACCCTCGTATAGCCCACCTATGGATGGAGACGGTTATAACCCAGAATTCCCCTTCTTGGAGGGGCTTGCTCCAAGTCATGAGGGGTTGTCGTTCGACTACCCTCAAGCCAGGAGGCCTCAGGCGCAAGTGGAGATCATATCGAGGAGGTCTTCGCCCTCCCCTCAGATCCTAGTCGCTCTCCTAGAGGCAGGATTGAGGATGCTCCCCCTTGATCACACACTGCGAGCTCTCGCAGTAATGGTGAGGACGCCTCCTACGATGAACAGAATCAACACTCTCATGAGCGTGTGAGAAGTCCTAGAAATGATCAATCTCCATTGAGGCGAACTCAAGCAACCTCACATGTGGAAGATCCTAAGACTACCAGGAGGAGAAGAATTGCAGCCCAGAGAACTTTGCCTGGGCGTTTTCAATATCGGTTAGAGAAAACTCGAGAACTTCATAATATCAATGACCTGCTCGAGAACTCAACTCAAGAACTTGGACGAGTGCCAGGTTACGACCTCTTCGCTGAAAAGATCGCACGAAGGCTTCAGAGCACGATGGCCAGACTTGAGCAATCTCGCCGACACCATTCTGGGAGTTGTACCACGACAATTGCTTTGAACACCAGTCGTTCGAATAACTCACCTCATGGAGATCGCACGACAATAGGTCATGTCGCTCTCCTAACCATAACTTCAGTCGAAGAAGAGTTCTTCAAACATCTGGTGATCGACCAACTCTCAGGAGAGGTGATCGTTCGCCACTCCAACCTCGAAATCTGCAGCAGCAGATGAAATACGAGGATTAGTACCCTTGTAGGACTGAGACCTATCATAGATCGGGTCCATCTACAACCAGGTATCATCGTGTATGATCACCTGGTGACGTCAACCATTCTTTCCTGCAAAGAAGGCATCATGATGTCATTACCGAATGTCGGGTATTCTCGCCTGATCTCCGAGCAGTTCGCTGACTGCCGTGATCTCAACCAATGAATATGAAGAAGTTTGATGGGTCGCAGAATCCCATCGAGTTTTTTCAGATCTACACGACCGTTGTTCAAGTAGCAGGAGGAGGAGAGCACGTCATAGCAAATTACCTTTCTACTGTGCTTGGAGGATCTGCTCGGTCGTGGTTGCTAAATTAACCACTGGAGTCGATCTATTCGTGGCAACACCTTTGCGGCCTGCCACTGGAAAATTTTCAGGGCACCTACAACCGTCCCGGGAAGGAGGACAATCTGCACAGGATGAGACAGAATGATCACGAAACCCTACGCCAGTTCATCATGCGTTTCAGTCAGGTTTGCAATTCCATACCTGAAGTTTCTTATTCTTCTGTTATCAGAGCGTTTAAGCAGGGAGTCCGCAGTAGAACAATCACATAGGATATCACTTTGAATCCTCCGGTTACTGTCGCCAAGCTCTTCGAGATGGTCGATTGATATGCGACCGCTGTTGAAGCAGTTGAGTGGAACAAAACCATCGATCGAGACGATAAAATTCCTCAAGAAGCAGGTGAAAGTAGTAAGAATAAGGATAAAAAGACTAAGAAATCCAAGAACAAGACCAAAGGCCAGAAGCTTCAAGCCAACAGTTTCAAGAAAGTCTTGGTCGTAAGCGATAAGAAGCCTTAGAGTTCCAAATCATACTCCGACCGGGGCAAGGGCAAACGCCCCGAACGGAAGAATGATAAGCCTAGGTAGTGTCCTTTCCATAAAAAGGAAGGACATGACCTTCGCAATTTCTGAGTTTTCCAACAAAAACTCGAAGACTATTACACCCGCAAAGGACCTCTTCCTACACTCGAGGAGGTAGGACAAACAAGTGGTCGAAAGCAGTCGGGCGACGATAAGGAGATGTCGTTCCAAGATCGGAAGCACACCATCAATCACATCTATGGAGGATCTTTGGCATACAAGTCAAAACGATAGCTTAAGGCTGTCGAACGTGAGGTAAACTCCATTGACCCTCCTCTTGTCAATAAATTACCGAAGTGGTCGAAAGTTACCATCTCTTTCGAAAGGGGTGACTGTCTGATCCCTTCTACTCGACCAGGTCGATTCCTGATCTTGGTCGATCTCACCATCAACAACTGTCGAGTAAATCGAGTATTAGTTGATGGTGGTAGTTCATTAAATATTTTATTTACAAGCACCTTGGATAAGATGCAAGTACCCAGGACCAAAGCAAGACTTGTACGATACTCTTTCCATGGGATCATACCAAGGTCTTCAGCCAAACCAATTGGCCAAGTTTCTCTTCATGTGACGTTTGGTTCTTCAAACAATTTTAGGACAGAAAAAATCTCTTTTGATGTGGTTGATTTTGATACAGCATACAATGTCGTACTCGTACGACCAAGTTTGGCACGATTTCTAATGACTGCTCATTATGGTTATCAATGTCTTAAGATGTCAGGTCCCAAAGGAGTGATCATAGTCTGTTGTGATAAAAAGATGGCGCTTACATGCGACCGTCGATCCCTTGAGATGGTTGGCCAGATACCAACTCGAGAAGCAAGCAAGAGTCAGCCTTCGACCAAGCAGTCGAAGCCTAAAGCTGCACCAAAGCTGAACGATCAAGTCAAGGAGGTTCCACTGGATCCAGAGGAGCCTTCAAAGACCGTTCGCATTGGGAATACTTCTAACCCTAAATAGGAAGACACCATCGTCACTTTCCTCCGAGCTAACGTAGATGTCTTCGCGTGGCAAGCATTTGACATGCCCGGAGTCTCTAGGGAGGTGATGGAGCACAGGCTAGCTTTACGGCCTGAAAAGAAACCCGTAAATCAAAAATTACGGAGATTCACACCTGATCGATGAGATGCTATTAGATCAGAATTAGACAAGCAACTTAGAGCAGTCTTTATAAGAGAAGTCGACTACCCAGAGTGGTTGACTAACCCTATAATGGTTAGAAAGTCTAATGGTAAGTGGCGTATGTGTATAGATTTTACTGATCTCAATAAAGCTTGTCCAAACGATGATTTTCCTCTTCCTCGTATTGATCAGTTGGTTGACTCTACTGCTGGTTGTGAAATATTAAGTTTTCTAGATGCATATTCTGGTTATCATCAGATTAGTATGTGTTTAGATGATGAAAACAAGACCGTATTTATTACACCATTTGGAATATTTTGCTATGTCAAAATGCTATTTGGTCTAAAAAATGCTGGCGCTTCTTTTCAACGCTTGATGCAAACGACTTTTTCACCTCAACTAGGCCAAAATTTGGAAGCCTACGTTGGAGATCTAGTCGTAAAAAATATCAAGCGACTTAATTATATTTCTGATCTATAAGAAATATTCGACAACCTCAGAAAACATCGTTTGAAACTCAATCCTAGGAAGTGTGTGTTTGGAGTCTCGTCAAGAAAGTTACTTGGATTCCTTGTCTCTGCACGAGGAATCGAAGAAAATCCTGAAAAGATAAAGGCCATTGAACAAATGCGCCATCTGATCACGAAGAAAGAAGTCTAGAAACTCACAGGATGCGTGGCAGCTTTAAGTCGTTTCATCGCACGACTGGAAGAGATTGGACTTCCTTTCTTCAAACTTCTAAGAAAGTATGAGGGTTTCGAGTGGTTAGAAGAGGCAAATAATGCCTTTGAGGATGTCAAGAGGTATCTTACGAGTGCTCCTGTTTTGGTTTCTCTGAAACAAGAAGAGACACTCTTAATATATCTAGCTACCACGCCACAGACAGTGAGCGTAGTACTAGTACTATGTAAGTGAAGTTTTTCACAAGCCTAAGGAGCGCTACCCTCAAGTCTAAAAACTTTTATATGCCCTCCTTATGTCTTTGAGGAAACCGAGGCATCATTTTCAGGCGCACAAGATTATTGTGATGTCTGAGTTTCCCATAGGAGAGGTCCTCCAGAACAGGAAAGCAGCGGGACACATGGCAAAATGGTTGGTTGAACTTGGGGAGTTCAACCTCCATTTTGTGTCCCATACGGCCATTAAATCCCAGATCTTAGCAGACTTTGTCACCTCATGGACAAATCCTGAACCTGTTCAGATCCCCAGTACAATTCCCACGACTAGAGGACGATGTACTTTGACGGGTCACTTACGCTAAGTGACTCGGGGGCTGGGGTAGTCCTGAAATCTCCTACAAGAGAGACCTTAAAGTATGATATTCAATTAAACTTTCCTGCCACTGACAACATGACGGAATACGAAGGTTTGTTGGCTGGTATACGAGCAGCGAAAGCGCCCGAGATTCGACGACTACTCATGAGAGGAGACTCTCAACTAGTCGTGAATCAGGTCGTAAAAAAGAGTACCAGTGCTCTAATTCGACCGTGTCTTAGTACTTATCGGAAGTCAAAAAGCTTAAAAAGCTTTTTTTTGTTTCGAGGTACAATATATCCCACGAAAGGATAATTTTCTCACTAACCAGTTAGATCAAATGGCTTTTTTCCAATCACAAGTACCAAAAGGAGTCCTCTTGGAACAACTCTAGAAGCCGTCTCTGGTCGAAACACCAGAAACATGTCCTATTGATACAACCTCTCTAAAATATGAGGATATTTGGATGAATCTGATCATGAGTACAGTACCCCATGATGATCTCGAGGCAAATCGTTTATCCCGTAAGGACAAAAATGTATACTTTGGTCGAAGGAGTCCTCTACCAAAGAGGTACTCAAGGGGTTCTCATGCGATGCATATCGTAGAAAGAAGGATTAAATCTCCTTCACGATATACATGGAGGCATCTGTGGAACTCATGCTTCTTACAGAACGCTGGTCGAAAAAGCCTTTCGATAAGGTTTTTACTAGACAACCGTCGTACATGATGCTAAAGAGTTGGTTAAAAGTGTGTACAATGCCGCCTCATAGCGCAGATACATCAACCGGCCCAGGCATTACAAACTATACATCTATCTTGGCCTTTTACGACCTGGAGTCTCGAAATCCAAGCACCGTTCCCAAAAGCAACAAGAGGCTTCGAGTTCCTTTTTGTGGCTAATGATACGTTCACAAAATGGATTGAAGCTGAACTTGTGACTGGGATAACAACGGAAGCCGCTAAAAGGTTCATGATGAGAAGAGTGATTACTCGATTTGGTGTTCCAAGTCAAATAATTATAGAAAATGGTAAACAATTTTCGAGCGCAAAATTTCAAGAATTTTGCGAAGAATCGGGTACCAAGTTGTGTTATGCTTCTGTTGCCCACCCACAAAGCAATGGGGCAGTCGAAAGAGCGAATGACCAAATTATGCAAGGAATCAAAACTCGAGTTTTTGACCAGCTTATAAAGCGCTCGGATGCTTGGGTACAAGAATTACCCTCAGTATTGTGGGCAGTTCGTAAGATTGCTAGTCGGGCTACAGGTGAGACACCGTTTTTCCTAGTTTTTGGAGCCGATGCCATGCTTCCACTAGAACTAAAGATTAGGTCGACGAGGGTCGAAAACTTCAACGACACTACCCAAGAACAACTTCGAGCAGAAAACATCAACCTACTCGGAGAAAAGAGGAATCAAGTCTTGATCCGTTCAGCGGTCTACCAACAAGCCCTGCGCCAGTACTATGATTGAAAGGTCCAACCTCGCAACCTTGCTGTAGGTGACTTGGTATTGAAAAAGATTCAATCCCAGTCTAATCGGAACAAACTTCCCCCCTAATGGGAAGGTCCTTACACAGTGGTCAAAGTTACGCGACCAGGTTCGATACGACTAGCAATAGAAGATGGCCGCGTCCTCTCTAATCCTTAGAACATCGACCAATTACGAAAGTTTTATATGTAACTTCTTACTCTCTCAATAAAGTTTCAGGTTTTTTCAATCTTTATTGTCTTATATTGAGCAATACTTTGATGATTTTTCGATCATTTTTAAACACTTAGTTTTATTTACACTAATTGAAGGAAGGTAATATCACCTAGTCGAAGTCTTTCCTCTCTACACGTGGTCTTACCCACTAGAAGGAACTTCCTAGTGTCGACTTATTCCTAACTTTTGCTGCCAATACAAAGAGACTGGGTTCAACAAAATCTAGACGAATAATTTCAAGCAAGCTCTTCTCAACTTAGTTTATTTCTTCATTCATTTTGAAATATTCTCTAAGTAGAGTATACTTTTATAATTTGTTCGACTACTTTTAGTAAACTCAATTCGTTCAAATTGGTTGGAGGAAGACACAACACCTAGTCAAGCTTGTCTGTCTGCATGTGGTTCTACCCACTAGAAGGAACTTCCTAGCGTCGTACTGTTTCTAATTCTTGCTATCAGTGCAAACCTATTAAGTTCACTACGAAAGGTCGAACGAATTTTTAAGGCACTCTTATCGTTTATCCAACTTATGTTGATGCTCTTGATTTGATTAATATGGTTGAAGAACGTAACTTTACTAGTCGAAATCTTTCCTCTCTGTATGTGGTTCTGCCCACTAGAAGGAACTTCCTAGTGTTCATCTGTTACTGACTCTTGCAACCAATATATGATAATCGAGATCGACAACTAAAATCGGGCACACTTTTTTAAAGCAAACCATTTTTCACACTATTTACTTAGTTTATATAAATAAACTAAGCAAATAGTTGGGGGCTAGAATAAAGTTATTAATATGACTTCAATTCTTAGTCTTGAATTCAATTTCTTTTCATTGTCTTATGAGTTACTAACTACTCGATAAGATAATTTTCAGGAAAAGAAGATTTATATTCATAAACAAAAGCTTGTCTTTACAAGTCCCCTATTACAAACTACTCTGATGAAGGAGATCCAATCTGTATCTCCTAAGCGACCTTCTTGTTGTCTGGTTGCACTTCTTCAATCAGTCATACTGCTTCTGCCTCAGGGCAGTTGAAGTCGGTTTCGATTGGTTGAAGGCTAAGATTACGGTCATGTGCCTTAAGCTTTGCCAAGGCATAGCTTACTGCACTTTCGACCGCCTCTCTTATAGAGTCAGCTTGGTTGGTCTTCAGAGTAGCTATCAACTCCTCTGCACTCTGACTTGTTCTCCAATGGCACTCGTATGGACGATCATGGTGTCTTCAAGAGGAGTGACCTCCTTAGCACCAAGCCATCCGAGTACATTGTTTAGGAGGGGAATATTGTCTTGAAGGTTGATCTTCATCGACTTCATCTCCTCCTGACTACGAGTCAAAACTTCGTGGAGTCGTTTTATTTTGACTGCTTGCTCTGAAAATAGAGTACGACCAGTCAGAAGCATATCTCTTAACAACTAGTAAACAAAACTGACCGTAGGTAAAGAGTTACTTACCAGCTAGTCGAGAATCAAGTTTCTTGACCTTGTTGTCGTGCGAGGCATTTTTCTTTGTGGATTGCTCTTCCCACGACTTTATCCTCTGATCTTTTT
The DNA here is from genome assembly GCA_036346405.1 of Phyllostachys edulis. Lineage (NCBI taxonomy): Eukaryota > Viridiplantae > Streptophyta > Magnoliopsida > Poales > Poaceae > Phyllostachys > Phyllostachys edulis. The sequence continues at coordinate 7,064,109 of CM070567.1, read as the reverse complement.
CATTGCTGATACGGGATAACTCGTTGACCACCAAGGCCTTTGATTTGACCTCGGTGTCAAGCTTACCCATATCGACCTCTTTTTCTGAAAAGAAAATAGAGTTAAGAAAAGAAAAGAAAGTCATTATTATGAGTAGTCTTAAGTTCAGAACTTACTGTTTATCTCATTTCGTAACTCGTGAGTTGCAGAATTTGCCTCCTGAAGTTTCTTTAGTAGGTCTTGGTTTTCTTCCCTTAGCTTCTGTGTCTCGACTCTTTCGTAGTCGAGCGAATCAGCCAAAGTCTTTTCGTCACTCTTAAACCTACAAAGGTTACAGTAGACATGAGAACTGGACAAGTAGTCAAAATACAAAAGACTACATGCGATAGTAACTTGCCATCTCTCTACCTGCTCGCAGAGTTCGGCATTTTGCTGTCTTAACAACACAAGTTGTCTATGGTATTGACCAATGGTGATAACTTGTTCCAAAGCTCTCTGAATGAAGAAAGACAGTGATATGCAAGAAAAAACAATTGTGTAAATATTTGGTATCAGGTACTTACATTGATGGTTAATTGAGCAAAATTGGCGTACACCCTCTAGAAATCGTTAAGTTCATCGATATCGTTGACTTTGTCCCACTATATTTTTTTTAAGATGCTCATCATAAAAAATATTCCTCCTATTAGGAATATCCTTAGAGTGTGGGACTCGGTCGCGAGATTTGAATGAAAAGGATCCCACGATGGATGCTGGGCCAAAGAACTCAGAGGAGAAGTTGAAATACTCTTCTTGTTCTTCGTTGCTTGTATCAGCAACTCCTCCTTGAGGGCCGGGAAGAACGTCCTCCACGACTTCTTTCCCAGCACGGTGGTCGAAGGTCCCTCCTCCATCTCGATTGGGAGCTTCCGGTGATCAAAGGACCAAGTCCCTTGTCCGATTATTGATATCGTTAATAACCGGCTCGATCATCGCAGTGACTGAATCTTCGGCCATCTTCGCCTCTGCATCTACAACCACTTCGGTGGTCGCAGTTGCTTCTATGGCAATGCCCTCCTCCACCACAGAGACAGTGGTCGATCCCTCGACCACCTCTACTATTATCTCTTCGATCGCAGGAGAAATAATAGCAAGCCCCTCGATAGAAGCGTCCTTAGGGGTTGGAGGAGCAGGACTAAAATTCCAAAAAGAAGAAATATGTCAAATTGTGAAAAACAAAAGGTAAATGCTATACTTATGCTTTTGATTTTCACATACCTTGGCTTTCTGGCTTTAATTGTGATTCCAGAAGAGACCTTTCCTAATAAAGGTCTCTTTCTCTTTCTCTTCTTCTCATCGACCACCTCAATCCTCGCGATACTTTTAGCCCTTAGGGGGCTTTCGGTGCCACGAGATTGAGAGGTCGGGGCTTCTTTGACCACGTCTGGTCGAAGACCTTGTTGAGGGTTTGGGACCTCTATGACCACGTCTGGTCGTAGTTCTTGAACGAGAGTTAAAGCTCCCGATGCTTCTCGCCCCTCTCGGTGATCGAAACCTGTTTTGACCACTTGAGGAACAACGCCTACCTTGACCATGGGCTCTACTGATGCAACAGTATCCTTCACAAAAGGCACAAAACACTTCTAGTTCTCCTTTTCCAATTGCTTGACAAATCCATGAGAAACGGAAACTGAAAAGGTCTTGTCGTCATAGTTGAATGATACCTTGGTCTTGGGGGCCTTCTGAGCAGGAATTTCAATCGGTCCTCTTTTCTCCGCAAAAACCACATCTGTAAAGAACTTCTTGACGAGGCTGGTCGGAGGAGCAGCAGAGCTTGAGCCTTCAACCTTCTTGTCGACGGCCCTCACAAGGCGGCGCCTTTTGCTAGAGGAACTTTGTCTTCCTTCGGCCTAGTTTCGACAATCTTCGATTCGACCTCTTGGTCGTCTCGACGATCTACCATGCCTACTTTCTGTAATAAACATAAAAAGGAACATTACTCGATGGTCGAAATCTACGACCACTAACGCCTAAAGGAGAAATAAACTCTTGATTACCTTTAGGTATTCCTCCCTCTCTTTTGTGGACACAACCACCAGGATTCGAGGAACCCCTCTTAATGTGGGTGCTAGAGCTTTTTCACAAATGTGTTTGACTTGGGAGTCAATCTCTTTTTGCGGGAGATCTGCGACGGTGAAGGAACTACTCAACAATCAAGCTCAAAATTAATCAAAAAGAGCTGAGTTGAAAGATTATTTACCTTCCTGGAAATCCCTAGTTGAATCTTTAGCCCCTGAGTACATCCACATGTGATGTGCTCGTTTCTTCAAAGGACTAATGTAATGCACGATGAAATCTCACACCATATGTCATCCGGTAAGCCCCTCTTCTCTCAAGTCTTTTATGGCACGAATGAAGGGAGAGATCCGGTCGAGGTCACTAGGAACCGAGTCCCAAGAGGGACTCTTCTCTGAAGCTTTCCCTACGAAGAAGAGGCTGTCGTCGTTGGCCGTCGTCCAGTAGAACCACCTCTTCTTCCATTCCGGCCATGAAGACCAAGTGAACATCTGAATGTACTCTTTTGACTTCCCATCGTGGAACTTCAGACCGTAGTTGCCTGTGATTCAAGCCTGTCTGCTTATCCCGTAGTAGTACCAGAAGAGCTCCAAGTTTGCTGGAATCCCCAGGTAGGCTTCACACAGGTACACGAATACACTTAACATTGTGATGGAATTGAGAACAAGGTTCACCAATTCCACCCCAAAGTGTACGAGTACCAGTGTAAGGAAGGGATGAGCGAACAATCGAAGACCACATTCGTAGTATGCTTGAAATATTGGAATGGCGCCTTCCTCACCCGAGAGCCAATGCTGCCTAGAAGCTTCAGTCCACTTCACGAAGTTCTTCTTCGGGATCTTCTCGGTGGTAACTAAAGCCTTCATCTCTGTCTTGTCCATCTCCGATACCGCCCACTTGGAGACGGTTTCGGCCATCTTCTCTAAATGAGGTTGATTTGGATTTGGAGAGGTTTCGATGAAGAATTCGATTCAATTGGCGGCGGAGAGAACAAGGGCTCGAGCAATAGTTGAAGCAAATGCGGAAAGTAAAAACCCTAAATTACACCCACGGTGGATTTTTATAGCCGCACGCTTGAGTTAGAGATCGTGGGAACTCAACCGTTACCACCTCTTCAGGAACCGCATCAACAGACAAGTTTGTGAGAGTCGATTGGAATTCTTTAATTTGTCTGTTTGGGAAAACCCATTATGTCTTTACAACTCAAGTGAAATTACCTTCTTGACCAAGCCTATTTCTGGTCAAATGAAATACCAGTCGCAAAGTTTCTACTTCCGACCATCATTCTATGACTCCTGCACCAAGCAAGTTATTTTCACTTGAAGCTAGGGGGATAGATGACGCGGATCTAATAATCCTCATTTAATTATTTATCTGTAATTCTTATTATAGATAGTAATATCTTTATATTACTCCTAAGTATACCCCTTACTGTTTATAAGAGAGAAGCTTAACCAAGTGGTCGTAAGTTTAACTACGACCACCCCCTGGTCGCAAGCCTTTCTATGACCAGGCTCTAATTGTAAGCTTTTCTACGACTCGTCCCTGGTTGTAAGCTTTCTCTACGAGCACCATGTGATCATAAGTTCCTCTACAACTTGTCAGTTACGACTACCCTATAATCGATGGAGTCTACAGACATGTGGGCCCAGTCGATTAGGGAGTCTTATGCGCCGCGTTTAACATATGGGGCAGTTAACATACGCTGTTATTCTCTGTGAATAACTGCACGTTTTATACCTTTGTCTCTTACAATAACTACCTGGCGACGTGGGGGAGTTATTTCACTGGCAGCAACCTCCACCAATGGTTCATCATTTGGAACGTTGGGACATCTCTTGGATTGGAGGAACTGCCACCTTTTCATGCGCTATATAAAGAATAAAGTCGGTGGACAGAGAGAGACAAGCGATTGAGAGGAGAAACCTGGAGCACAAGACATTAGGCTTTAGTTTTCCTCTTGATTGTAAACAACACACTCAATACAGTACAACAGGAGTAGGGTTGTTATTCTCTCCGGAAAAGACCTGAACCTGTATAAATCCCCGTGTCATCCTCCGCGTGGTTTTAGATCTAGGAGACCCCCAAGTATTCATTCATTCATTTGTTTGATCGATAGTAAAACATCGACAATGTGTTTAGTTGGCTAAATGGAACCGATACGTCCAGGACCAACTCGTTCAACGAAAGCGAATATTCGACGGAGATCCCAAACCATTTTGTTCGACGAAAACTAGTGAACCATGCGGTTCAGTACTGCCTCGTCCACTAGCGTTGCGTGCGCTCACTCATGGCCGCGCTGACGCCCCAGCGAGCTTTGGTCATCCTCCCCCATGCGCGCTTTGCTCCCTCCCGACCACCTCTATCCACTCTCATCCCCTCCATTTCCCCCCCAATGCCCTCTGCTCCCTCCCTGAACCGTCTTGAGCCCGCGATGTCCGCCGCCATCACGTCACCATTTCGGCCGCCCCGGTAAAGCCCTCATCGTTTGGTCTGTGCTACTTCGTTTTCCGCAACACCACAGGAATTCCCTCAGTCAATTTTGGGATTCCACTACGGGAGCTCGTGTCGCGATCATCTTCTCTCGCTCTGGCCGAAAACCGCTGTCGTCGTCACCGCTTCCACTCTGGTGATCTCCCCTTCGATTCCCTTCTCCAGGAGTATCCCTTCACCTCCCCGGACCTTCCCCCATCACTCACCCGAGCTCCCCTCCTCTCTAGTGCTGTTACCACAATGCGCCAATCGCGCCACCTCAAGCTTCCGTCTCCAAGCCACCACGACTCCTCCCCGTCGCCACCACTGGCTCTGGTGAGTCCCCAATATCCCCCTGATGCTCATACCCCCTAGCTCCACCCCTCATCCGCCCAAACGCCGTTGCCCCTTCTCCTTTCCCAACACCGACCGTCGGGCTCCACCGCCCGCCCGCTCTCGTGCTCGCCCGACCACGATGCCACCACCCGTGTGGTCGCCTTCCACTGTGCAACCCATTTTGACCATCCTCAACCGCCGCCTCTTTCGCCGGGATCTAGCCTCGCCACTGGTGCCCGGCCACCTTCCCTATTTCTTCTCTTCTCTCTGTCTCATTCTCTCTCTCTCTCTGTTGTGTGCTGCCATTCGATGACAGGTGGGCCCTAAATGAAGGTAATTTCATCAGGAGACAGAGGAGGTAATCAAACACAACTCATTCAACTTCATCCCTCAAACCAAACACCATATTGAACCATTATGTACCATCACATTCAATCAACCAAACAAATTCATGTATTGTATCATCCCACCAACCAAACACAATACTTGTACCATCCTATCCAGGATCACCCCATCCATCTTGTACTGTCACATTCCATTCACCTTGGTTCACTCAACCAAATGCACCTGAAGTCACTATTATTTGGGATGCAAGAGTTTTGCGGGAATTTTGTAGGAACTCCTACAAAAATACCTGAAAATTCTCGTGTTCCAAACAACTGGATGAAAATTCTAAGAGTAGCGTATAAGCATGTAAGCTCTTACCAAAAAAAAATTCTACATACATGGTACATATACATTCTGCAGGATACAACATCAAGTTCCTTGCAACAACAGAATGGGCTCAGCATTTACAAGCTACAACAACTATCAATACAAAATCATCAAATCAAACTTCATATGCTTGGTGTCAACTGTACTTCAGCTACTTGTGGCTTCTGAGAGTCTAAACCAGGGAACTGACCAATACCATGACCTTCAACTTGGTTTAAGTTCTCATGCAAGCCAATTGCAAACTCCTCAGGTCGTTCATTGTGGCTTGCGAAGTAGTTAACTACCTACATTAACAAATTTGAACCATGACTCATATAGCGAGAGCTAGTTTGTTTGTTAACCACAAAACATGAGATGTGCTGTAGAAGTGTAGAGTGTAGAATGTTCTAAGAAAGATCAAGGGACGGTGGAATTTACATGATTTGCAAGAGACATTCCATTTAATACGACCGCTTCTATACTCGAACCCATGAGCCAGTCACCACAGATGCCTGCTCGCCCATGGGGATCAAATATGCATGGCACTCCTAGAGTGTTCATTGGTAAAGATGCACCCCTGTGTTTCCGACATGAATTCATTATCGTGCTTTAACATAACAAACAGTAACAGATATAAAAGGTCCAAGGCATACATTGTTATACCACAATTGTACTCTTGTGTAAAATAGTTGATGAAGAGATCCTTTTGATAGCCCCAGAGCAAGTTCAACTCCTCCAAGCATGTCTTCCTTCACTTTTTCTGCAGTGACCTTTGGGATATTTTCCAGTAATAAATGATTAAACACATTAGAGAACTCAACTAAAAAGGAGAAAAGGCTTGGAAACTTCATCTTGACCTGTAGTATTTCAATTAATCGTGATATTGTGTGGTGCAACCAAATGATACAAAAAAAAAACCATGAACAACTTCAGCAAATAAGCCACCTGTGGAACTTTGTTTCTTCTTCCATAAGGAGCAGTGCTGAAAAATGTCCAACACTGAGGTTTGCCGGTTTACGAAGGGAAAAGTTTCTGAGTATTGTTGGCCATCCAAATGTAGCATCCCAAAAATGCCAAAATACGAAAATGTGGGATTTTCAAAACTTTCTGTGGGTTATTCGTTATCACCTTGATTGCATAAGTTTTTGAGAGTCACTTGATCTGTGTGTTTTTTTGCCAACATAAGTGATAAAAAACGAAAACCCTAATTACAAAAATCTTAAATACATAAACCCTAGAATCAAAAATTGTAAAAGTAAAAGAATCAGACGCAATTAAATCGTTATAACAAAGTTAATCTAAGATGTTGCCATGTTAAATGTTACTGAAATATAAACCCTAATTAGGTCGGCATCATAAAATACAAAACCAAAATTTCCAAATGATAAAAATCCCAATTAAAATTTTGTACAAAATATCAGATTATGTCTATCATCACATGAGAATTCTTAAAGTAAAAACCTGAATTTTGGCAAACCTAAAATTCCGCTCTATTTTCTTTTTCTAACTTTTCCTTTGCATGTTCTTGTTTTTCCTTTTTCCTGTCTCTTGTTCATCTGAACCATGTTGCACCCTAACCAGCACCATCACTAATCACCTTCTTCCTTCCCAGCATGCTGCCACGACTGCTCCTGCATGCACGCCACGATGTCGCCCGTGCCCATGCTGGCCAAACCCCCAAGTGCATTGCCTCCCTTTACTTAAGTTGCACTGAGCCGCCTTTGCCCATTCCTCTGGCTTTCCAATCCCCTCCTCCTCCTTTCCTTTGTTGCACACCACGGAGCCCCAAAGCGCGCACACCACTCTCAGCCGCTAGTGCTGTCGTGCACCACTTCGTCGTTCCAGCCGCTGTGGTGAGCTCCACCGCCGGCCGACCGCGTCACGGCGTGCACTAGCCCCCAAGGACCCTTTTTCCTCCTTCAATTGCAAGCTCCACCCACCAGAAAGCCGCACGTTGCCGTCTTCATCGGTTCCTGCCGAACCCACCGCCACGACCACTACTCCTCGCTCGGTAAGTCTCCAGTCAACCCCTCGCTCTAGGAGCACCCCCACACCCTAGCCTACCATCCCCTACCTCTCAATCGAGCTTTCCCTCACTCAAGCATTGCCCCCCACGATGCCCTCGTCGCGCTGCCATCGGCTCCCGTCGCCAGCCCACCGCCACAGACCACCTCCGCCTCCATCAACTGTACCGGTGAGTTCCCCTTTGCCCCCTCATGCGCATGCGCATGCTACTTTCGCTCCTCTCCCACTCCGGTGTCGCCGCCTTGTTTCTCCCCCATGCCCGGCTGCCGTGCACCACCATCCGGGCGCCACCAACCACCTCGGGCTGTGCCACCACCGTCCTTAGGCTCGCCTCCTCTCCCCGGTTCCGTTTTGCCCCCCTCCCCCCCCCCCACACGGCCGCTGCTGTCGTCACCTCCGACGGCGCCTTGTCATCGCCGCCTACCCTGCCTCCCCTATCTTGGCGACCTTCCATGTCCCTGAGCTCTCTCTGTGTGGATTTATCTCTTGTATGTAGGTATGACAGGTGGGTCTGCCAAGTTGAATGACTAATCTAGATTAGTTAGTAGGTTGATTAGTGAGAGAGTTTACTTAGCAATTTGCAGAATCAATTGAGTTAAGTAGTTAGTTGCTAAGTATTCAGTTAGCAATATGAAATTGTGCTGACTAGGAGCTAATTCAGAATAGACAGAGTGTAGTTGAACTACTAGCTCAGTTAAATATTACAGTGTATATGTCTCTTGAAAATGTGTGTGAAAGTAGGGGACAGATAAATGGTTAGCTAGATCCAATTGGTAGGATTGCTATTAGCATACAGATTAAGTTGCACATATATTTTTACTAAGTTGAGTATTGGTTAAGTAGCTAGTGGATGTTTAGTTAGCAAATCACATGCTCAAATGGTGTTAACTGATGGACATGATTAGTGATTAGGGATTAGCTAAAAATAGTTAAAGCTTAATAAGGAGATGTCTTAAAGTCCAGTTAGCACTAAGATCAGGATTAGGTTAGCAGTAAGTTAATCAATACTATAAATTACTATGTATAAATTTTAATCAGGATTATGAATGATTAAGTAGTTAGCCTAAGGATCTTGGGAGGTTAATTAATTTGCAGACACTCAGCTAATTATTTGCACTTTCGGATAATACAAGTAGTCATGGAACTAAACGGATAATTAAAAGGTTGATTAGAATGGAATAGTGTCAGTCAGTAGTAAGTAAGATGTATCCTCAATTGGTATCAATTACAGGAATAAACCAGTATTAGCATAAATGATTAGTGTTTATTTAAACTAAATAGTGCAATGCCAGTAGGTCACATTGTAAATAAACATAGGATCATTTTATATCATTGACAATGCATCCAAGTGCAGGTTTGACTAATGGATAATTTAACAAGATAAGTTCAAGCGATTAGAGGCTAATTAGTATACCTTCAGCTGCTAAACTCAAAGAACAAGGACATAGTAAATAGATCATATAGGGTGTAGATGTCCCAATAACATACAAATCCTAGGGCATTACTAACATAAGAATAATGGCAATAATTATAACTTAATCAAATAGAGTCGATTAGTGTAACCTTGTACAAAGATGATAATTTCTAAAGTGAGTGCATGAACCAAAATCTAATATATAAGATTACTAGTGCTACTAGACAGACATGTAGATTAGCAGTAGCCATGTCATAACTTCATACTAGTAAGTCCGAGCCACGCAAGTAATGAAACTAGCTAAAGATCGCCGTGGCAATAAACCCAATCCCGTAGATCCCCTGATCTAGTGTTAGGCTAATGCCTAGCTCGTGCTCGAAAGTTCCAGCTAAGGCTCATGGAATTTCCATGATAACTATAAAATCATAAAAGAAATCCTTAAGCGAGCTAGGTCCAATGTGTCGGTGAGACGCATGTCTAACCTATGTGAACCCTGCACTTATGCATAGGTCTCACCTAACCATCATGGAACTTCATCGATAAATAGGAAGTAACATCTAAAAGAATCATTAGAGCAGCGGTGGTATGTTCCCTAGTGGATAACAGAAGTTCATCTACCAAACATCATCACCTAGGCTCCAGCTATCATTCACCGCTATCTTTTTCCCAGTGATCGAGCGATTCATGATCCGAAGGTGGATCAAAGGATACTATCTTGCTGGGTGATCTCTCCCGTCTAGATAACCACTGAGGAATGTTCCTGTGGACATTCTCTCTCTCCCTGTTGGATTTACCTAGTTTGGTCTAAACTATTTTCTTCATCAACTCCTTTGGATATATTTTGTCTGTAATATTTCCTTCATCAACTCCTTTGGATATACTTTGTCTGTAGTATTTCCTTCATCAACTCCTTTGAAGATACTTCGTCTGAAGTATTCCCTTCATCCACTTCCCTTAAAGATAGTTTGTCTGCAGTATTTCTTTCATCAACTTCATTTGGATATACTTCGTCTGAAGTATTTCCTTCGTCAACTCCAAATGAGTATGATTTGGTCTCATCTGAAGTAATCCATCTTTCAAAGTGCTGTTAGATGTGTTTACTTTAATTCGAAGTTTTCCTTCTGTTTGAATGTATTTGGATTTATTGGATTTCATTTGGTTGCTTTCAGACGCTCTTAGATTTAATCGTATTCTGTGTAGTTAGACTCTAAAGTCATGAAGGAACAACAATCCCAGCAAGGACGAGGCCAGGATCAATATTGTCAGAACATTGAACAGGACAATTATCAGCACATTGAGCGAGATGATTATCAGAACCTTAATCAAGAATAGGACCGAGGTTATCAGAATATTGAGCAAGATGAGTCAATACTTTGATTATATTGCAGCTAATTTTTGCAATTATATTGTTTTACTTATGAAAGTTGCATTGATATGTTATATCTGAATATGTTGAGCTAAGCTCGTAGCTACTACCCTATTAATAATTGTGTATAAAATTCCAACCCTTGAAATTTGGACATTATCCTTATCACCCTAGATTAATGGGATACATAATAGCCACTAATTACCACTTAAAGGACATGCCTAGCTTGGCATAGTATCATTGTCATCCGGGCATTAAATTGCCCAACATCACTTAATCATTTGAAAATAAAATTGGGCAGTCAAGGCTGGAACCTGGCTGGTATATTTTACTAAAGGCTATTTTAAAAACAAAGGAAAACTAGAAAAATAGATTTCGACTTGGGCGGCTGGAAAGAGTGACCGGTGCCAGGTGCACGAGAGAGAGTTGGTTTGTGGATGTACTGCCCAAGTCAATTAAGGACCGCATCTAGTAATGACCTCTCATGTAAAAACAGTACAACCACAAGTCTATAACACTTAAGACCTGGCTAGCTAATTTGTCCGCCGCCTCGCAATTTCACCACTGGTGGGTGTGTGAAGTGTACAAAAGGCAAAGGGAGTCACCGATCTGCACAACGCCAATGGGAGACCTCCCGGGGGCAAGGCCTAAGGAGGTGATACTTAGCGACGTGAAAGTGCGATGAGGTGGGACATTGTAAAGGCCTTGTGATAATCAACTTAGTCGCACACCTATAGAAGTGTGTTAAACGGATATTATAAGTTGATTGTCTATTGTGGATAAATGTACAAACTCTGCAGAGTAAGAAAACTATCTAGATAGCCGTGCTCACGGTCAAGAGCGGTGTTGAGAACTTGCTTGATCTAGCTTTCCTTTTTATAAAAACAATTTGTGGATGGAATGGAAAAGATGGGGTGGGATCCCAGAGATTTGAAATGGCCTGGTCAGGGACTAGTGGTAAATACGGGATAGCGTGAGCATTGAGTGGACGGAGCCACTCAATGGTATAGGAGATGGGATCTCCACTAGTACTTTACAAAGAAAAACCCGATTTGTAAAACCTGTGTTGGTTAAAATCCTAAGTCTCAGGATTTGCTATTACTAAATCTATTTCAATAAATGGCTTTGTGCAAAATAAAAGAACCAAGAGGCTCCCCTTTGATTAGTCCTGAAATAGGTCGCGAGGCCACAGTGGATTGCCGGTGGGTATATCGTGAGGGTTCCACGCGTTACACTTTGATGCTGCTTCCGCTGCTGTTCTCTGAAAGTATTTGGCCCGTCCAGTCATTCTGCAAGTCAAAAGCCATAAGGTATATTTACGTTTTGTTTAATATTATGCAATAGCTTTGTATTTTAGTGATGTGTGTTTAAACCAACAATGTAACTGTGCGTGCTATCTACTAATCCAGGGAATGACACAAATTGACACAGTAGGTCCCAGGTTGTAGATTTGGGGTCTCACACCAAGAGAGCGAATCAACATCTCTCACAAATGCTCCTTCAAATGTTCCATAAGAATCATTATGCGGGATTGGAAGAAGATCTTGGAATGCCACAAGGAGTGCCTAGACAGAACTCAGCTCTAGTCTCTGAACATAGTGGGCATGAAACTCAATAAGAACTTGGAAGAAAGATTTTTTTTTAGATAATGGAAGAGAAAATCTCTCCCGGTCTCTGCATCAAGGATGCACACAACCTAAGGAAGAAAGAGATATATCTCATGAGTTCAAAACTTGTCCAAGAGGGCATGAAAGAACCTTCATTTGTTTCGTCAGTAGTGGTAGACCTGATGTAGAGAACAGACGGTTGGCACATTTCCCTGATCATTGAGTAAAAGAAAGATCAGCTAGAAATATAATGTTGTCGGAAAAAAAGAGTTACAAATATGATGTACTTGTAAAAAAAAGATGAGTTCCATAAGCACAAGAGATAATATTACATAAACAAAATACGCATCCGGTCTTGCCAATGGTTCATACTACGTTCCTCCTTTCGTGCTTTTTGCATCCGGTCTTGCCAATGGTTCATACTATGTTCCTCCTTTTGTGCTTTTTGTGATTTCTCTATTGTTCTTGTGGTAAAAAAATCTTATCATTTTTCATCTTTCTATACTGATTCATAAACTATTAGAAGGAAAAAAAAACATGCTAGTGCTACAACCATCTTGGTTAAGTACAAGAAGGAAGTTCCTATAGAAATCTCTCGATGGAACTCAAAACACAATTTATTTTCAGATTTGGCAACAGAAGATATACACTTTACTGTTATTTAGCTAAATGAGTATTAATTGCTGATATATGAATATGACATAAGAAATTAAACATAAATCATACCAATGTGACGCATAAGCAATATTTTTTTACTATTATGTAAATTTACTTCATAATATGAGCATTTAGGTTTTCCTATTAAAAAAGGGCCAGATTGGAAGAGGACGAGCTCCTAAACTTTGCGTTTCAACTTAAAAGAAATTGAGCAAAGTGAAGCATATAAAAGAGCTTAAAGAGAAAAATATCGGTAAGAAATTTGCACTGACCATTATGTGCTATTACAATTGCATTATATTGACCATGGGGATTTCATTCTAAAACAAGCTCCATAGGCCATTGAACGGCTCAAGCTTGCTTATCCAACAAGACCGTACAACTTCAATAATGTCATTTTGTACAGTTTGGCATGCAAGTCACATCAAAATAAGCAGCCAAGAAAATGAAAATCAAAAGTTCAGTAAGTCAATGATTGAGTCACACTTCATGCTAGATGGATTGAACTCTGACAACAGAATCAGATTAATATTAACTACAGTGGGATACGATCCTGCAATGGTTTGGCAAACCAATGAAACCATGGTTCAAATAACTAACTGCTATGAATCAATACACGCTACATGCACATCGAGCTTGCATTTGGGACAATTTGATAGATTTTTTATACCTCAGGCTGTCAGGCAGCATTGCATCCGCAAGCGGGCGCATCCCGTTCACGCCAATGTACCTCCGCGTCAAGGAAGGTACATGCCTGAAATGACCACCAGCCTCGAGTTCACGGATCAAGCCTCTCCATGCACGGACCAACCATTTCTCGTTCCACCCCTCAACCAGCTTCTGGAACCCCTCATCGCTCGCGGTGAAGAACTACGCCGCGTGGTCGAACACCAGCTGCTCGCCGCCATCGTCCATCGTTATGGTCGCCATCCTCCCCCCTAAAACGTGCATCCCCTGCATTAGCGGCGAGCAAGGAAGTGAGTCCCACGCTTGTGTTACTGCCTGTGGGACTGAGCGAGGGAGGCCAGAGGCGCCGTCGTCGATGATGACGACAGAGGGGTCGGGGGACACTGGGGTGGAGAAGACCACCTGCTCCTGGTGGAAGCTCTTCATGATGGCCGACCGCCGTGAGAACCCGAGCATACCATGCCGGCACCGCGGGGACGCCCTCGACGGACGCTTGCTGTCACCGTTGGTGGCGACCACCGCCGCGGCCTTGCAGGTGCTCGACGAAATGTGGGAACGGCAGCGGGTAAGCCGACCGTTATCTGTTTACGGGTTGGATTCTTTTTTTACCTTCACTTTTCTTTTGCAAAAGAAAAAAAAACTTATTATAGAGCTAAAAAAACTCTACTGCAGAAATCTTGTGACACAAAACGCATGCAATGCAAGTGATGCTTAATAAGAATTTAATTGGAACACAGGATTCCATAGGTACTCTAGGTGTTTGTAACTCCATGAGAGTTTTGGAGGAATTGTTCTGTTTCCTGCGAAGCGAAATTCTGAACAGGCCAGCAACTAGCTATTGTTTCCCTCCAAAAAAATCTAGGAGATCCAGCATCACGTGATACATTTAGATACAGTGCTCCGTACTTTCCAGTGAGTCTTTCCCCCATCAATCTAGGAAAAGTAGCACGTTATGATGAAATCAGATGGCATTTCCTCGTTGAAACAGTTGCATTGGGTTTTCTGCCCATCCAGATCTTATTCCTGATGAATGGATGCTGGTTTTATTTATATGCAATACAACCAACAATTCAGCACCAATTCCTTTCTTCTCTCCCAAATTCTAACAAGAACTAATCAATATGCAGCAATGCAATTCGATAAGATTAATGACCCTAGAATAGCTGATCAAATGCAGTTTAGCCATATAATATTTTGAATAAAAGAGAAAGTAAACATAACATGGACGATGGTAAAAAACCATGCAAGTAAAAAAAACCCATGTTAAGAAATGGTGAAAGATAATTTTAGGCAGTATTTTTTTTTACATTTTGACCACACTAATTGCCTCAAGAGCACCCAGAACACCAACAACCCCATCATATTTGCCTGAAAATGGAATGGCATCAACATGAGAACCAGTTGCAACTGCTGCTAGTCCCGCCTCGGAACCCACCCTGCCGATATGTACGCAATGTTACAATGGGAAAGATAATTCCAGTACAAATTTGTTCTTTTTACATAGCGAGTACAAAAGATGCCGAGAGCTTTGGCATATCAAGTAAATCCAGGTTGGGAGTGTGAGGATTAGTGACTTTATTTTCAGAGGGCTAAAGGGTCAGTATATATACACAAAATACAGGTGGTGAATATGCAAATAACTCCTCATAATAATAGGGAATAACACACTATACATATATCTCTAACACCCCCCCTTAAACTTATAGTGGATCAACAACACTGAGTTTGGAGAGGTAGAAGCCATGTTGCGCTCGAGTCTGGGCCTTCGTGAAGAAATCCGCTATCTGAAACTCGGAAGGCACATACTGAAGAGCAATCACCTGATCATGCACACAAGACCTCATGAAGGAACCATCAACACTAATATATTTGGTGAGCTCATGCTTCACAGATCACGAACATCTTGATGCTTTGTCTTTCGTCTAACAAGAGAGGAGTCGGTGTAGTGACAGAAACACCAAAATCCTCAAGTAACCACCGTAGCCAAGTAATCTCTGCTTGTCAAGAGAGCCATAGCTCATAACTCACCTCTGCGCTCGAGCAGGACACTGCAATCTGTTTCTTAGTCTTCCGTGCAATGAGAGAACCACCAAGAAAAACGATGAAGAGAGATAGATCGGCGATCGGAGGATCAGCGCCCAAGTAGCATCCGAATAAGCTGGTCATAACGAGCCGGAGTGTGGAAAGAAGAGACGGCGAGAGATAGTCCCACGAAGGTATCGCGAGAACTTCGAAGAAGGTGGGCAGTAGTGGACTGAGTGGGGCTGACGAATCGACTCGAATGTGAACTGGATAAGTGATATCCGAGCGAGTAACAACAAGGTAGACAAGACTCCCAACAAGATGGCGATAGTGAGTCGGATCGAGAAAGAGGCTACGCCATCGAGGGTCGGAGGTGAACATTGAGCTCCATGGGAGTCTCAGCGATCTGTTGATCGATGAGAGAGGCGCGATCAAAAAGATCCTGAATATACTTCTATTGGGACATAAAGAAACCATCTGGAGTAGAAGTAACCTCAATCCCAATGAAGTAACGAAGAGGACCAAAATCTAACATAAGGAACTGCTCACTAAGACGAGCCTTGACAAAGGCAATGTACTCGAGAATCATCTCCGGAATGATCATATCATCAACATACTGAAGAAGAAGAGTCCCACCACGAGGCGAAATGTGGACAAAGCGTGGGATCATGATCACTTTCATTGAAAAGCCAAAGAAGATGACTACAGAGGAGAAGCGCTCAAACCAAGTCACGAGGGCTAGCTTAAGGCCATAGAGAGAGCGGCGAAGCGACGGACCATGCCCTCGAGAATGTAATACCCGGTGGCGGATGCATGTAGACTTCCTCACGCAACTCGCCATTAAGAAAGGCATTCTTGACATCAAGGCGAGAAATAGACCCGATGGCGACGCCACCGAAAGAAGAAGTCGCAGAGCGGTGGTTATGTGGGCCACAGAGGCAAAAGTCTCGTCGTAGTCACGACCATGCTCTCTTTGGAAGCCGACCAACAAGACCGCCTTATAGCGCTCAAGAGAGCTGTCGGGCGAGTCTTAATCTTATAGACCCACTTACACGTGATAGGGCGAGTGAGATGGAAAAGGAACAAAATCCCAAGTACCCGATGCGCTCGAGGCGCAATCTCCTCGGCCATGGCATCTTGCCACTCGGGATGAGTGCTGACATCCGTGGGAGACAAAGCTCACGAGTAGTTCGCTAGCAAAGGCAAAAGCAGGCGGGGCCCAATCGATGGCGATCGCGGAGGCGTGGCGAGGAGAAGATGACACATTAGGGAAGATGGAGCATCGGGAGAAGATGGAACATCAGGAGAAGATGGAACATTAGGAGAAGATGGCACTGTAGGGGGGAGCCGCAGGAGACGAAGCAGGCGGCGACAACGGCGGAGAGGCCACAGGAGGAATATGTGGAGACTCGATGGGGCGGGTGGGCGAGGTAAGATGATATAGGTGTATCTGGAAATGTTAAAAAACAGAGACTCCACAGAGAAGCCGAAGGAGAGACAGGACGTGGGTAGAAGGGACGAGACTCGTCGAAAGTCACATCCCGAGAAATCCACATCCGTCGACTAACAGGATCACAGCACCGATAGCCCTTGTGCTCGCAGATCAGATCCCGAAAGACACACTCAACAGATGGCGGTTAGTTTGGTGCGTTCTCGAGGCGAGGAGAACGTAGCAAACGCAGCAAAAATGCATTTGAAGCGGCGAGTAGTCAGGAAGAAGACCACAAAGACGCTCAACAGGGATCGCACCCTGAAGAGTAGAAGAGGGCTGGATGTTGACGAGGTAGGTGGCAGTGGAAACAGCCTCGCCCAAAAAGTGAGGTGGAATAGAGGCAGCAATCATCAGTGCACGAGCCGACTCAAGGAGGCGACGATGCTTGCACTCAGCGACACCATTCTGAGCATGTGCACCAGACAAGAGAAGCGGCGAGAGTGCCCTCGGCAAGGAAAAAAGCGAGTAACGAGAGAGGTACTCGCCAGTAGAGTCGAAGACGAAAAGACACGAATAGGAGTGGAGAACTGTGTGCGAACCATAGTGGCAAACTGTTTATAGATAGACAAGGCCTCACTACGAAGACATGAAATATATCCAAGTGTGGCGAGAGAAATCATATATAAATATGATATAATATCGATGACCCCTTTCGAAGCGAAGGGCAGGACCCCAAACATCTGAATGAACAAGATCAAAAGGACGCCGAGACACCGACTCACTATGAGGATAAGGAAGTTGAATCTGTTTGCCTAACTTATGACCGACAATCTAAAGACACATCTCTGAGATGCACCCGAAGGCCACGACAAACTAAAGAAGACAGACGAGATCCACACAGATGGCCAAGACGGTGATGCCACTTCTTTGAAAGAGCCAGTGAGGCGGAGTGGCGAAGCGGAGAGAGCCGGTAATGCTGGTGGCGATGGAAGGAAGGTGAAACCGACCAAGCTCCCAGAGATCTTTGTGAGTCAAAGGCGTCGAGTCGAAACCAACGAGCTCCGTATGGCGGTCTGAACACAACAAGAGTCGAGTCGAGAATGACTCGACAACCAAGATCGATGTCTGCCAGTGAAAAAAGTTGCATGGTAAGGCGAGGAACATGAGCAACAAAGGGAACATGAAAAGATGAGTTGCTAAGAGGTCCTCGACGAGACGAAAAAGAGGTACCATCGGCGGTAAAAACAGCGACAGGAGAATCAAGAGGTGTAATGAAGGACCAGTGGAAGAATCGAGTCGTGTGAAAAGATGCTCGAATCAAGAATCCACGGGGAGGTGCTGTTGTAGAGGTGGTGGTTTCACGATTCAAGAGTCGATGAGCGAACCAGCGAGAACTGTCGAGGAGAACTCAAGCGGCAAGCGGCGTCGAAGTCGGCTATCTCTGCTTTCGAGAGAAAGCTGAAGGAGTCGATCTGACGTCGATGTAGAAACCGAGAACTGCCGAGGAGAACCCGAAGTGGCAAGCAAGCGTCGAAGTCTGGCTATCTCACCTTTCGATGAGAGAAATCTGAAGAGTCGATCAGACGTTGATGTAGAAGCACCGATCTGCGGTGCTAGTAGAAGAACGATATGAAAGATGCTGCCGCTTTATAGCATCGGGACTTAATGTGGCCGACCTTGTCGTAGTAGGAAGCGATGAGGGCGGCCATCGCCAGGATGGAGGGCCACCACTACTGTGGTAGCCATTTGGAGGAGCGATGTCTTTGGCGTGGAAGCGATCGGTGTAGCAGATGGGCGAGCGGCGAAACACGAGAGGAGTGGCATCGAACCAAAGACCACTCGGTGAAGCGGAAGCCATCGGTAGGCGGCGTTGGACGGCGCGGCGACCAAAACGCGAAAGTCTAACGGCGGCCCCGGCGGCGCGGCAGTTAGATCGATGTTTTTGCTTTTCCTTTTCTTTTATCGGGCGGCCGCTCGAGCTTAAAAGCATTGACGGCAACAGTCGAATCAAACCCGAAAACCCTAGTTCCTTTGTGGTTGCGGCGGTGGGTACGCTGCACCGGCGGGTGATGGCGGCGGTGGCGGCTCGACAGCGTCTGGCGACCTCAGCATTGCGGCTGCCCGACGGCGAGGCTCGCGTGGTCGGGCGGAGGAAGATCGGGCCGGAGGCGCGGACCGGGCTTGGTTGAGCGCAAAACGCATGGCGGCGGCGCGGACGGCAGCGTCTGGCGGCGGCGGCGGCAGCTGAAGCGGCCAGCTCTCTGGCGGGCACCACGAAGTTGCTCCTCGGCGAAAGCGAGGCGAGGCTTTCATGGCCGAAGCAGCAGGCGGCAGCGCGGCTCGTCGGCAGCGGAGGCAGTAAGCGGATCGGCAGCGGCGCGTCTGGAGAGACCCCGCCTATGGCGTCCTTAGCGCGGTGACCAGCGGCGGGCGTCGAAACAGACGGGAGCGGCGATATGCGGGATCCGGCGAGGACACTGGCGATGATGGTGTCGCGAGGACGAGGCCGGCGAATGAAGGACCACGCCCAAGGTGGAAGGTGAGTCCTCCGTGGTGAAGGCGGAGACGAGGGAGGAAGCCGTGACGGCTAGAAGCGAGGAGGAGACGAGTTCTTGCGCGTCCGGGAGAGGAAAACCTAATTGGCTTTGATACCATGTTAGGATTAGCAACTTGTATTTCCAGAGGGCCAAAGGGCCAGTATATATACACAAAGTACAGTGGTGAATATGTAAATAACCCCTCATAACAATGAGGAATAACACACTATACATATATCTCTAACAGGGAGCAAGAGCACTAATAAAACTAGTTTCATAATCCACACTTGACCAAGTGGGGTCCTTCCAATGATTTATGCTAAGAAATTACAATCTTAGCATCTCGAGCAAAGAAAATTAACTACATGGCGAAGATACTATTCCAACAAGGAAAAAGTCCGGTTTACTCCCCTGAACTATCAGAAAAGTCTGGTTTTCACCCTGAACTACAAAACCGGTTTTTTTACCCCCCGAATTTGCGAAAACCGGTCAATACACCCCCCAGGCTGGTTTGAATAGGTGGTTTTGTATGATCAACACATCTGAGCTGTCCGTTCATGCTTTGAGATGTGTGCAACACTTAATACAAGTGCAAATAATGATACAAATACATAAGGAATTCCAATACATAATACTATACATCCTTCATCATCTCTCTCTCTCTCTCTCTCCCCCCCCCTCCTTTTCTCTGTTCAGTTAAGCCGCCGCCGCCGCCGCCGCTCAGCCCGCCTCCTCCTGGTGTCTGCGGGTGCTGGCATCTCCCAGTGCCCTTCGCCAACCTGCATCCCATCGCCGGCCACCTGTTGCAAGCCCCCGAAGCCGCCGCCTGCGCTGCGGTGACGCCAGCCCTCCCGCCTTGTCCGATCGTCGCTCGGCGCCCATGCCGCTCTGGCGCCCTTGCTCCTCTTTCCACCATCACGCCGAGCTCTGCTCTGCCTTGGCCGCACCACCTCCCGTCATTCGCCGCTCCGGTCCGCCGCCTTCATCACAAGGTGCCACCGAGCGAGGATCCTTCCTCGCCTCCCTTGTCTTCCCGTCGCCGAGACGTGCCGCCTCCGCCGCCCTTCTCTTCCACCCAAGCCGCCGCCGGATCACCGGTGGCCCAAAGCTTCCGGCTTCCTTCGGCCACCCTCGCCACGCCTGACAAATTATATCGCGGCGTGCTAACCACTGCCACGCCGCCACATCTCCCAAGACTGCTTCACGGCCATGGAGCCCGCCGCCCTTGGCCTTGCCACCAAGCCCGCCTCTCTCTCGCCTCATTGCCGCTCATGGCCTCCCTACCCCACCGGGTCCCAATCGACTTTCCACGGCCTCCTCGCGCCGCCACTCGTTAGTCTTGCCTCGCCTCCCACCACCGGCGCCTCCCCAGCCTCCCTCTGCCCGAGTGAAAAAGAGGAAGGAATGGATTGTTTTGCTTTGTGGCCCACCTGCCATTGGGTTAATCCCTCCTCTCTCTCTCTTCCAGTTGCTTGTATATTGTATTGTACATGTGTATGTGGCTTGTATACTATATTGTACAAAACCACCGCTCCAAACCGCTACGGGGGGTTATTTGACCGGATTTGACAAATTCAGAGGGTTAAAAAACCGGTTTTGTAGTTCAGGACGAAAACCAGACTTTTCTAATAGTTCAGGGGAGTAAACCGGACTTTTTCCTTCCAACAATACAAAGAAGGAAACTTCAAAGCTTATTTGCTATGGAAATGTTTGCCATAGCCCATAGCCAACGACTTCTAAAGCCAGGCACATCAACCAACAACAGAATTCCAGAGCTATCAAAGACCAACTCACCAGCGGCCAAATATGTTACCAACAGCATCTTCTCGGACAGCAAGGCCAAGCTGATTCATGATCCCTTTTATATACCTATACATTAAGAGTACAAGTCCACAATCAGCATAGGAAGCCACAGACGCACGTTATTACGGGCAATAGCAGGTATAAGTATCACTAGTCCAAAATGTCAGAAACAAAGTGAATTCAAACTGTAGTAAGTCCAGCGATCAATGCCATGTTCATGAAATCAAGTTCTCTCGAGTGTCAAATGATCAACAACCAACCATAAGGAGGCTATCAAAGTAAAGGCAAACGGAGCGATTTAATTTCTTTGCAACTACTCGCTAACTCTCATGTCCATGGAAAAATAGCTAACTCCCAGGGGCCAGGGCTATGGGAATTTTGAACTGGGTGTGGCATTACCTTCGAGCCTGCACATCCTTGTCGCTGTAGAGAACACGCGTCACCGACGGCGCCGGCGAGTCAGAGAACGAGGCCAGTTCATCAATCTGCGAAACCACAGTGGAAAAAAAGAGAACTATAACATTGCGCCACGGAGCTGTTGGGATTAACCCAGGAGAAAACTCACTCATCTCTGCCTCTCTTGGAACACACGCACTCAAGATGAATAGAAGAGTTTTGGCCGACGCAGCAACTGCTTTTCATTCGTATTTTCTTCACTCTCAACAGCAGTTAAATACAAGAGCTAACCAGTAGACTAACAAACACGTTCGGATCCGAACTTCAAGCACGCACACCGTGCAACTCCACACACATGCTAACAGACTTGACCAATTCTCACGCATGTCCCTGTGGCCACTACTTGCAGTCAAGCCACTAGCCACATGATCCGATTTCCATGGCATGACCACAACGTGCACATCAACATGCACTTGACTAAGTACCAGCCTACATACAAACTAACAACTCCTAATATGTGTTTAATCAAAGAACTGGCAATAAACATCAAGATTAACTCTAACATTCTCCCCCTTAATCTTGATGCATTGACTCACAAGCCGACGTCCGATCTCCTGACGCATCTCCAAGGAGTTTTGCCGCCTTCTTGCTGACCATGCCACGGTGACACAACGCATCTGGCGTCTTTTGCTTTCTATCTCGGCTCAGGTTGTCTTTCGCCGGTAACACAACTAGACAAATGACGGAGACTCTCATTAGAGCTTACACACATGAGAACTTGGACACATCTACAAGAACTCATGCGTACACACATGCATCATGCACTGACTCACCTACATGCATGACCATGACACAAATATACGCACGTATGTAACACACCTCCTACGTGCATACAAAGAAATAAATGACACATGCAACACTCCTCTTGTGCCATATACACATACATAGGCGCGGACACCGCTTCGCTTCACTCACATCGTCGTTGCTGCGCTCCACATGCACCAGGGCCACGAGGTTGCCGGACGTCTCGTACACCTGCATCGCGGAGGCCTCGCAGATCTTGATGCACTCGTACTCCTTCCGCGCCCAGTTCACCTCCTTCTTCGACACAGCACCATGGTGGCGCCCTCGGCGACGCTATCTTGCAGCGCCGCGTTACCTTCGCCGCCCGCTAAAGCCGCGTGGCGCCACCGCCACGGAGCCCATCGCTCCGTCATCGCCGTGCCTCGCGAGTCGCCGTCGCCAACCGAGCCAAATGGGCCGGCCGCGCCGCCGCAAGCTTCTTCTCGCACCTCGCCTTCTTGTACCTCGCTCGATACCAATTGTTGGGATTAACCCAGAGAAAACTCACTCATCTCTGCCTCTCTTGGAACACACGCACTCAAGATGAGCAGAAGAGTTTTGGCCGACGCAAAGACAAGCCCTTTTCATTAGTATTTTCTTCACTCTCAACAGGCGATTAAATACAAGAGCTAACCAAGAGACTAACAAACACGTTGGATCCGAACTTCAAGCACGCACACCGTGCAACTCCACACACATGCTAACAGACTTGACCAATTCTCACGCATGTCCTGTGGCCACTACTTGCGCCAAGCCACTAGCCACATGATCCGATTTCCATGGCATGACCACAACGTGCACATCAACATGCACTTGACTAAGTACCGACCTACATACAAACTAACAACTCCTAATATGTGTTTAATCAAAGAACTGGCAATAAACATTAAGATTAACTCTAACAGGAGCAAGCAGGGTTACCAGAGTCATGGCCGGCGTGGCGGCAACCAAAGACTTCTTCGTACAAGGAGGAGGGTACTGGCGCCGGAGGCTCTTGAGTCGGCGTGGAGGGAGGACCGTCGCCTCGCCATGCGTCGAGGCGGGGAAGCCGGCGAACTCCTCCATCGTCCGTCAGCGTCGTCGTGGTGGCGCCCGTAGCATGGCGCGACGAGAAGGACGAGGCGGCTTGGGAGTTGGAGAGCATGATTGAGTTGGCTCAATGGGGAGGCTTGGCAGGGTTCGTGTGATTCAGCGGTTTGTGCGTGGGGATGACGGGGCGGGAGTGGTCGAGAGAAACCACACCATCACGGCCGTTGGAGAGCATCTCACACCTTCCAATAGAGGTGGGAATTGGGTCGCGTCTTGCAACGCGCCGCCCACCGTGTGCCGTGGCGCGTCGTGCGTCTGCACGTCGGCTCGCCGATCATCTCGCCGTCTTGCGTCTTGTCTTAAGCCACCTCGCATTTGGTCAGTCGAGCACGGCCCAAAGCTTTGTCGTGCGAGTCGTCTTGCGTGCCACCAAGCCCACCCTAAGTAACTATTGACGGTGGAGGCGGCGGCGGCGACCGCCATCTTCATTCCTCTCGGCGGTGTGTGCGCCTCATTAAAAACCTAGTTAAAATTGAATTAATTGCGTACAAACATGGGCACGAAAATATTTCGGGAAAAAGTGAAAATTTCTTGATATTTTACAGATACAATGTTCTTGCCTCGTTAAAAACCTTACGCCCAGTGGGGGTTCCCGAGTAAGGAAAAGAATGCAAGAAACAACATGTGTACATACTAACTACTCATCAATGTCGAGATCGTTCATGCATTCGAGGTCGTCAGACGCCGCGATCTCAAGATCCTCCGATTGATCTTTGTTGCGCTCTTTAGCCAATTCCCAATCCTTGGCGCATGTGATTGCCTCCACCATCTTAGGCGTGAGGATGATCTTCTTTCTTCAATTATTCTCCTGCCATCTTTGACGTTGCTACGAAGATACATTTGGACATTGGCACCAACAGAACATCCGTGCGAAATGTGATAGCACGGAAATATCCGCTTGTTGTTCTTCCACCACTCGAGCAAGTCTATCTTTCCCTTTGGAAAGATCGGGATCGATGTTTGCAAAATCATGCTCCGGGTAATGGTTTAGCTTTGAGACGAAATTCCACAAAATTTTGAGGCCGAGAGGACGAAGAACCGGACTTGCCCTTTAGCTTCTTCCACAAGTGGGATGTCAAGCTTTTCTTTCCTTGTTGCGTCTGCACAGACGGTCTCGATCTCCACGCTTCTTAGAACTTGTCATGATACATGCGGAAAACACGAAAAAGCTCCTCTTTGACATGTGCAAAAGCTTCCGAGTAATCAAGACCAAGGCATTCACCTATTCCCTCCATACCCATCTGCAAACCTGGCAACTTTTTCGTAGGATCGAAAATAATAGCAAAGCAATACACATGTGAAATAGAACTAAAATATTTAATAAACCTTTCCTCCATTAGTGCAACAGCATGACCTAAAATGGAATCTTCCCTAGATTTGGCAATCTTGTCTGCAATTAACCAAATATATTCTATAACTAAGCAAGAGGTAGGGTAATAAACACCAGATAACATTTTTGTTGCTCTATAAAAGGTTGTAAAAGCTCGTAAAATGACCCGACAATCGCTTAATCTGAATTGGTAACTATCAATTCATTATTTTGAGAGTTAGCATTGATGAAACAGATATAACATGTTCGTACCCTTATAACTTCTTTAACATGATGTAGGTTGAGTTCCACCTCACCTTCATGTCAAGACCGAATTTTCTTGGCTCCTTCCCATTGGTACAAGTGATTCCGCGAACACCGCCGCCACTTGTGGGAATTTGTGAGGTAGCGAATGGCGTCGCGGATCTTGTTCAAATATCCGCCAATCGCTTGCATACCGTCTTAAACAACAAGGTTCAAGATATGGCATCGCATCTCGGTGGAGAACATAACCACCAATATCGTCTGCAATCTTGGGGTGAGGATGTTCATAGCGATCGTTTACGATGCGTTATCAAGAATGATAGAAGCAATCTTATTATCTATCTTAAAATCATCAAATGCGTGTAGTATCGCTCGTGAATGGCCTCTCCGGTGTGCGATTAGTTAATTGGCTTAAACCATATGACTCTCTTGTTTAGTTTGTAATTATCGTCTAAATAATGGGCTACAACACTAAGGTAGGCACTTCTCGGTGTGATGATGTCCAAATGTCCGAAGTTATAGCAAAAGAGAACCGAACTTGTAGAAATTGTTCTTTTAGCTCTGCTAGTTCCTTATGAATACCAGTAGTAAAATATCGGATGTAGTGGTTCTCCTACTAACATGTTGGTATTGTGGGCAAAAGCGCGTTGGATCATTTTTTCAGCGCGGCTTTCACCCATCCTAATCGGTTGATCTTCGCAACAATATATCTAGCGATTTCCTCACGCGCGGCGCGGTTGTATACCCAAGTACTTACAGAGCCATCGGCCTCGAAGTTTAAGCTGCGTTTGTACTCCTCCCCTCGCTCTGCGCCCGATCTTGCGCAAGCATGCCTTGTAGTGCGGGTTCAAGTGCCACGTCCCTGCAATTGTCTGAGCGATTAATTTAGCTTGCAATAATTACATGTTGCGATATCTACCGTTTGCGGTCATGGATTTTACGGCTCCGGTCATGTGCTTCGACAAATCGCCTTCGTCCAGACCCGCCAATGTTGCCCTCCGTGGACGCGGGAGAGAACTCTGGAGTCCCCATTGGCTCCGGACCGCCTACTGATACTCCTCGTAGCCCTCCGTCACGTCCATATGATGGTCATCCATCTTGTAGTCTCCCATACTTGGCGAGAATGGCGAGCATCAGCGGAGTCGTGGCGGGAGGAGGACTAGGGAGCGACGGTGAGAGCTTACACTAAGTCGCCTCTTTGTCCTTTTAGTGCCGACTCCTCGGTAGCATACCGCCGGGAGCTCCTTGGTGCTCAGACTCCTTGGCAACATATTGGATGGATGGTGAATAAATAGAGAGTAGATGGTTGTTAAAGAACTGAGAAGAGTAAACAAATGAAGAAGAAATGAGCTGAGATGAGAATGGATGAATCAATGAGAAATGAGCTTCATTTTATAGCCACGGTCGTGCGGTAGAGCCGTTGTCTCTCGCGAATTTGTGAACGTTACTAATGACCCATTATCACATCAATTTTATGTCGTATCATGTCTCTCTGTCTCTTGCCCGTTGCTTCTCTATTTGCCCGTTGTCTCTCGTTTTTCCCTGGATTCTCTCTAACTATCTGTCTCGATTCGACAGAAAGCAAAGTATCTGTCCTCCACTCAGCAAAGCATCGTCCTCTCCACGGTCCTCACCCGTTGGAGAAAGCAAAAGTCAGGCATTCACCAATGAAAAGATTCCCTCTATTATTTCTCTCTCTCTCTCTCTCTCTCTCTCTTCTTCTTTTCTGGAGCCTTCGGCTCTGCCTCGGTCGAATCCCCGGCCACCCTTGGCCATTCACTGCGACATGGCCGAGCTGAGGCCGGCAGCGAACACGGCCAAGGAGGCCATGTGAGGAGGCCGAGCCTTGGAGGAGGCTGGCGGAGGAGGAGGCTGAGCGGACAGAGCAGCCGAGCAGGCGAGCAGCAGGCAAGCAGCGGAGGCCCAGCCAATGGAGGAGGCTGAAGGCGGAGGAGGCCAAGCGGCGGAGGCGCGAAGGCCAAGCGAAGCTAGCGAGGCGGAAGGTGGAGTGGTCCCATGGCACCGCCGGCCGTGCTCCTCCCTTTCTTGCGGCTCGACCTCTGGGTCTCGCTCTTGCGACCCCTCTTAACCTCATGCCGCTCGGGCTCGGCCTCGCCGCCATGGCCGCCTCCCTGCCGCCATGGAGTCCTCTTCTCCCGCGCCATGCCGCCATAGAGTCTCTTACGCCCTGCCGGGGCGAACAGCGGCGGCGAGGTGGCGGCCATGAACCTGACGCCGAAAGCACGTCCGCCAGCATGCCGGCCGTGTCGTCTTATACTCCCAAGCCAAATTTTACCGTCGTCAGGTGCCATGCCGGCCCGACACTTCGTGGCGTGCTTGGGCGTGCTTTGGCGTCTTAAACCGTGAAGACCTCGGCGAACCGGAAGGACCGGCCGACTCCGCCTCTACCTTCCAACGAACCACAGTTCGGTTCACAAAAATCAAGCCATTTTTTGATATTGTTACGGTTTTCAAAATACAAATTTGACCACTAATTAATATTATAATATATTTATAACATCTAATAAATTTATAGTATTACGATTTTCATGTATATAATCTAAATATTTAAAAAGATATCGATAACAAAAGTTTCTAAAGTTTGACTGCACGTATTCCAAAACGACTTGTTTTGTGAACTAGAGAAAGTACTAATCAATAAACATCGACGAAATTGAGATCTAGTGAAGCATATGAATGTCTCTCCAATATATCACAAGCGGTTGTATGCATGCAAGGCTGTTAGTGTATAAAGTTGAGTTCAATTCCAACCAATCACATATTAGATGAGCTATTTGTGTGGATGGAAGTACTATGATTTTTCAGAATTTGGTGATCTACATAAGATAGTGAGCCTTATGATGACTGTATTAGCCAAGCGTTGATACTCTCCCAAAGAAGAAAAAACCTAGGACACAATGAAAAGCGAGCGCGCATAAATCTTGAGCTAATTTGACACACATTTACATATGCAACGATAGACTTATGTTTCCTGTGCTGCGTGTGTGTAGTGTACGGTCTTCTTCTTGTATTTTTAGAAAACTAAATACTCTCTCCATTCTTAAATACATGACGTTTGACCAAACATGCAGTCAAACTTATATAACTTTGACCATTACTTTTCATATAATTTTGTTAGTAAAAAATTACAAAATTACTATATTATGAAAATATTTATCATGACAAATCTAATGATACTAATCTAAATAGTTTTTTATATATTATTAGTCAAAGTTAGATAAGTTTGATTGCACGCTTGATCAAACGTCATGTATTTGAGTAGGTTTTTTCGTCTCTAGGCACATGTCTTTACCGATGTCAACAAGGAGTATCTTGAACGACAACAGCACCAAGTGTGGAGCGTGGACGTCGGAAAGGAGAAGAGGGAGTCCCATCAGTCGCTGGCTCGGTGGGACCTCTGAGAACCGGGACAGCGAAACGAACGAACAGCACAGCTCATCACTCACTGGCTCGGTGGGACCCTAACCCGGCCCCAGCCCAAGAGCAGCCTGTCCAGGCAAAGCCCAACAAAGGCCCAGCAAGTAATACGGACCCTTAAATCGAGCCGAGGCAGTACTGCACACACGACACACGAGCGCACCCCCTCCCAAATCCCGTGCTCTCCCCTCCCCCACCTCTCCGGCGGCGGCCGCACTTCTTCTCCGGCGAGGCCTCCTCTCCCTCTATAAGGTTCGCTCCCTCTGCTCTCCCTCCCTCTCTACCCCCTGCAACTCCGTACCTTTGCTCGCGCGGCCGACCGGGCGTAGGCGAAGAGCTCGCTGCCCCCCGGGATCGTGGACTGTAGCCTCGCGCTCGTGTATATGGCTCGCTTGGTGCGGATTCGCGCCGATTCGGGGTATCGTTGTGTGAGCGCGCTGCTCTGCTCTCGATTTAGGGTTTGGAGGCCGTGGCGTTTCCCCGTCGCTCCTTGCCGAGGCGTTAGGGTTTGCGTTGCTCCGATTTGTGCCTAGGTGGATCCGCGGTAAAAGTGGGTTGTTCAGTTGGTATTGTCCCATGCATGCTTTGCCTCGCGCAAAGCTTTACGCAGACTGCTAGCCTCTGTATAGTTTATGCTACTTGACATGGGATTTGTTGTGTGTTTCCAGAAGATATGGATGGGCCCGCCGAGAATCCCGTGGAGCATGACATGAGTGGGATCCCTGGTAATCTCGACAATGAGGAGCAAGCCAATCCTTACAGTGATGTGCCAGAGCAGTACAAGGAAGAACCGGAAAAACCATATGATGAGGAACCCAAAGACCCAGGCTATGAAGAATCAGGGAACCCATACAATGAAGAGCAGGCGAACGTGAACGATGGAAATGTGGGGCTTCAGCATAAAGAGGAACAAGCTATCCCTTTACAGGAAGAGGAAGTGAATGCCCATGGCGGGGAAGCTGAGGCAGAGCAACAGGCCAATGCGGAGACTGATGACAAGAAGTGGCCTGGGTGGCCTGGAGAGTGTGTGTTCCGTATACTGGTTCCTGTTCAAAAGGTGGGTGCAGTCATTGGCCGCAAAGGGGAGTGTATCAAAAGAATGTGTGAGGAATCCAGAGCTCGCATAAAGGTACTCGATGGCCCACCAGGTGTTCCAGAAAGAGCTGTGAGTTTTTCACTCTCTTCTTTCAGTTTGAGTTGCTATTATCATTGATTCGCTCAGTTTGTTCAATAATGTTGTAAGCTTGTAGCCTTGTAGTCATCCTGAGTGCATGTGCAAAACCAAGCTTGATCTGTTGCCAATATCATTAAATGTTTCTGTTTTATAGTTGCTTTATAGAACCAGGCGGGTAGATAATTCTGTAGTATATTGGTGAATGTTCTCATTTTTTATGGTTGTTTGTGTTAGACATGTATTTAGCATAGGGTGTTCTTTGCATATTCACAACCCTGTACATGTTATATATTGGCCCTTTAGCCCATTGGAATGGATAAGGAACCTCATTCTAACATGGTATCGGAGCAAGGTTAGGGTTAGGGTTAGGGTTTGCCAGCCACCGGCCATTGCCACCTTCTTCTTTGCCACCTCCCCGTCCTCTTCCTCTGTTTTCTTCCCCACCATCTTTGTCGTTGCTCCCATTCTTTGGAGGTTCCACCGGCCAGATCCGGATCATGGCGGGATCGTGCTATCATGGGATCAAGACCCTTGTCGTAAACTGCATCTCCTTTGTCTTGAAATTGCCGGGGTTTTCCTCTGTATTTGGATCTCGACGCCGAGTCTCCTCATTGAATCCTCGTCATTGCCACTTCGATGCCCTGCCTCACTTGAAGTGAAGCTGTCGAGCAGAGCCTATTCTTCTTGAAGCAGAGCTTGCTCTGTTCTTTTCTTCGGTGGAGCCCGCGGCTCTAGCTCTACTCCGGCTCCTCCGATCTACTTGGAGCTAGCGGGCTTCTGCTTCGGCTTCGCTGAGCCAGTGGTCTCAGCTCCGGCTTCCATCTGTTCCGGCTTCTCTGGTATTTAAAAAAAACACCAGGGGCTCCAGCTATATATCATGAGCACCAAGTCATCCCTGATGGCTTCTACCGGAGGCTCCTTCGCCATCCCACTCCCCCCAGTTCGTTTCGATGGGACGAACTTCCGGGTGTGGGCCATTCACCTAAGAATCCACCTCAACAGCCAGCGTCTCTGGGGTCATCTCGCCGGCGAGCACCCCTGTCCACCTCACCCTACACCGCCTATTCTGCTCGCTCTTCCTGCTGGTGCGGATTCGGCGGCTCAGGAGGCCGCCAATGCTACACTGGAGGAGGCCCTGGAGATCTACCAGTCTGAGCTGCACGACTATGAGCGATGACAGGATGCTGAGGCTCATGCTACTGCCATCCTGGTGGGTAGCATCCGTGTGGCCATTTCTATGGATGTGGTAGAGCTGCCGATGACACAGCTTATGTGGGAGCGCCTCCGAGCTCACTACCAGCCGATGAGTGATGCTATGTTCCTTTTAGTTGTGCACCAGGCGCATTCTCTTCAACAGCTTGATGCCACCGTGGATGACTTTTACCGGCAGCTGTCTGAGGTGTGGCGTCAGCTGGACTCTCTAGGGCCGGATGTCTGCCGGACATGTCCTTGTTGTGTGCGGCTCCGTGCTCACTAGGAGACTCACCGTCTCTATGACTTCCTAACGCGTCTCTGGCCTGAGTTCGAGACTGCGTGCTCAGCTCCTGACTCGCCACCCGCGATCGAGCTTGGTGGAGGCTCTCATGGGTGTGCGTGCTGAGGAGACTCGTCACCTTGGCCTGGCTCAAATATAGGTTGTCTTGTCTGCTTCAGCACTTGCTTCCTCGCCTGTTTCTTCAGCACCGACCGCGATGCCTCCTCTAGCTCCTAGCGCACCAGTGGTTACTGCCTCTACTGCGGGTCTCCACTGCACCTACTACCAGCGTGACAGCCACAGGTATCAGGACTGCTACAAGCGAGGAGGGACCAGGGTTGTCGGGGTGGATGTCCTCCGAAGGGCTCTGGAGGTTCCTCCCACTCCGGAGCGGGCGCCTCTCGCCAGGGCTCCTCCAATGATGCCACTCAGCAGCTCCTCACATTGCTCCAGCGCCTCGGTGTCGGCTCGTCCTTGGACTCCTCGGGTTCTGCTCGTCTTGCTCTTGCTTCTCAGCAGTCTTCCTCGCCTCCGCCTCCCACTCATCAGGTATCTTGTCTTCATGGATCTTAGACTCTGGTGCTTCCTTTCACATGACACCAGATTCTACTCACCTCACTTCTGTTCGTTCCATAGTTTTTCCTTCTATTGTTCAGACCGCAGATGGTACCTCTCTTCCTGTTGCAGGCCGAGGCACCCTTTTCCCTTCTTTTTTCATGTTCCTGCAGTCTCTCATGTTCCTCAGCTTACTATGTAGCTTATGTCGGTTGGTTAGATCACTGATCACGACTGTCGTGTTGTTCTTGAGTCTGACTCTTGTTGTGTTGATCTTCGCCGTCGAGGACTCGCTTGATATCGGCCCTCGTCGCCATGATTCGCAGCGTCTTTGGGAGCTCGGCCGCTTCATCTTCCTTCCATTGTCACCGCTGACCATCGACCACTATCACTACCTCTGGTCTTGCCGCGTCCTCCACTACAACCTTTGCTCAGTGGCACCATCGTTTCGGTCATCTTTGCGGGTCATGTCTATCGTTTTTAGTAGGTAGTGGTGTTCTTTGGGTTTTTTTTGGGGGACACCTCTTTACGTTGTATGGGTTGTAAACTTGGCAAGCAGTTGCAGCTCCCCTATCCCTCTAGTGATTTTGTTTCTACTCGTCCTTTTGATCTTGTTCACTCTAATGTTTGGGGTTCGGCTCCCTTCGTTTCGAAAGGGGGTCATCGTTACTATGTGATCTTTATTGATGATTATTCTCGTCATACTTGGATCTACTTCATATCCTCTTGCGATCAGATTCTCTCTATTTACTAGATGTTCGCCACAATGGTTCGCACTCAGTTTGATTCCGCCATTCGTGTGTTTCGTGCCGACTCTGCTGGTGAGTATCTATCTGCTGTTTTGCGTCGCTTTCTCGCCGAGCAAGGTACTCTTCCCCAGTACTCTTGTCCTGGTGCTCACACTCAGAACGGTGTCTATGAGCGTAAGTATTGTCACTTGCTTGAGACCGCTCACGTTCTCATGCTTGCCTCTCTTGTTCCTCGCCTCTGTCTTTGAAATTTGTTTCCATGCTACTTTTCTCATCAACATGCGACCTTCCACGCTCTTGAGGTTTTACTCTTGTCGGCGCCTCATGGTCGAGTCCCGCACTCTGATCACCTTCGTAGTTTCGGTTGTATCTGCTTCGTTCTTCTTCCACCTTGTGGCCTTGACAGCAGTCGCCTTTCGATCGATTAAGTGTATTTTTCTTGGCTACAGTCTTGAGCATAAGGGTTATCGTTGCTATGACCCTATTGCTCGCCGGATGAGGATCCCTCGGGATGTCACTTTTGACGAGTCCTGACCTTACTACCCTCGTTCTCCCACGGTCAGGTCAGATTCTCTTGTTGAGTCAATCTCCTTTCTGACTTTTCCTAACTCTCCGCCTTCCACTACTGTTTCGCTTCCTCCTTCACCTTCATCGCCTCCCTCTCCTCCGGCTGCACCTGCTCCACCTCCACCAGAGTTTCCTTCCCGCTCTTTTGTTGAGATTCCCCCTTTTCCTCTGCACTACTCTCGTCGTCCTCGGCCTTCTCATCCAGTTGTGCCTCCATCTTTGTTGGGCCCTATTCCCAGCTCTTCTCCGTTTTTGCTGGGTCCCGCTCCGCCTTCTTCTCCTAGATACGATCTTTGTGATTGTCACACTGTCAGGCC
Organism: Phyllostachys edulis; assembly: GCA_036346405.1. Classification (NCBI taxonomy): domain Eukaryota; kingdom Viridiplantae; phylum Streptophyta; class Magnoliopsida; order Poales; family Poaceae; genus Phyllostachys; species Phyllostachys edulis. The sequence continues at coordinate 7,030,849 of CM070567.1, read as the reverse complement.
ACTTGAGCGCTACGGTTTTGCAGCTACTGCTCCTTCTGAGCCTACGACCTACCGTGAGGCTGCTACTTACCCTGAGTGGCAGCTCGCGATGTCTGAGGAGATTGCTGCTTTGGAGCGTACTGGCACCTGAGATCTTGTGCCCCTACCTGCGTGTGTCACTCCCATCATGTGCAAGTGGGTGTACAAGATCAAGACCCGCTCGGATGGTTCTCTTGAGCGCTACAAGGCTCGTCTTGTAGCGCGTGATTTTCAGCAGGAGCATGGTCGTGACTACGATGAGACCTTCACTCCTGTTTCTCACATGACCACTGTTCGCACTCTTCTTGCTGTGGCCTCTGTTCGACAGTGGCCCATCTCTCAGTTGGACGTTTAGAATGCCCTTCTCAATGGCGAGCTGCGTGAAGAGGTCTACATGCAGCTGCCCTTTGGGTATTCTGTCCCTGATGGTATGGTTTGTCGCCTTCGACGCTCTCTCATTGGGCTCAAACAAACCACTCATGCTTGGTTTGGCTGTTTCTCCTCTGTTGTCACTGCTTGCCCTCTTTGTTCACACTTCTCGTGGTCGGACGCTCCTTCAATATGTGGATGATATGATCATTACTGGAGATGACCCTCAGTACATTGCCTTTGTGAAGGAGCGTCTCAGTGAGCAGTTCTTGATATCTGATTTGGGTCCTCTTTGTTACTTCCTTGGGATTGAGATCACTTCTACGTCCGAGGGCTACTATCTCTCACAGGAGAAGTACATTCAGGATATCTTTACTCGAGCTTGTCTCTTTCATCAGCGTGTGGTGGATACTCCTATGGAACTTGGTGTTCACCTTTGGCCTACTGATGGTGAGCCTCTTGAGCATCCCACTCGCTACCGTCATCTTGTCAGGAGCATTGTCTACCTTGGGATCACTCGCCCTGACATCTCTCACCCAGTCCATATGCTGAGTTAGTTCGTCTCTGCTCCCACTCAGCTCCACTATAGTCACCTTCTTTGTGTTCTGCGATATCTTCGCGGGACCGTCACTCGTCGCCTTTTCTTTCCTTCGTCCAGTTCCTTGCAGCTTCAGGCGTACTCTGATGTAACCTGGGCTAGCGATCAGAATGATCATTCTGATCGCCGGTCTCTTTCTGCCTATTGTGTTTTCCTTGGTTCCTTCTTAATTGCCTAGAAGACCAAGAAGCAGACTGTCGTTTCCTGTTCCAGCGCTGAGGCTGAGTTGAGAGCCATGGCGTCGTTGACAGTTGAGATCACCTGGCTTCGGTGGCTACTTGAGGATTTCGGTGTTTCCGTTTCTGCACCGACTCCTCTCTTATCAGATAGTACTGGTGCGATCAGTATTGCTCGAGATCCCGTGAAGCATGAGCTCACCAAGCCCATTGGAGTGGATGCTTCGTACATGCGATTGCAGGTGCAAGGCCAAGTTATCGACCTTCAGTATGTGCCTTCGGAGTTTTAGTTAGCAGATTTCTTCACCAAGACACAGACTAGAGTTTAGCATAGCTTCTACCCCTCCAAACTCAGTGTTGTTTATCCACCATGAGTTTGAGGGGGAGTGTTAGATATTTATTTAGCCTAGGGTGTTCTTTGCATATTCACAACCCTGTACATGTTATATCGGCCCTTTGGCCCATTGGAATGGATAAGAAACCTCATTCCAACAGTTCGGAGAATGAATCCATTAGTAAGCCTTACAATTACGGGCAGCTATAGTACTGTACGATTCCCTGATCTCCCATACCGTGGATTCTATTCACATTCAATTGGGATGCTTTGTGTACGTGGTCATTTTTTTCGGTTTCTCAGATAGTTTGGTTTGTTAACTGGAAGCACTGGAGTTGAGTTGACTGTAGTAGGTGCTAATTGTAATTGACAGATGAAACCGTAGAGGTTAACTTAATGAAAATCGTAGAAATGATAAGAGGAACTGGTTATTGACATTTTATGTTGTACAATGTCATTTTAACATACATTTGCAGTTGCAGATTGATGGTGCTCAAATTTGGAATCAAGTGCTTGAGCAGGGTTGCCTGATATCCTTGAGTCCTTCAGAAGGAGATGCTACTTTGCTCAGATTGTTTTGAAAGTTTAAAGACGTTTTAGGCTAGTACTCTTGGGCTTACAGTGTTCCTGATAATGACTATTCTGCTATCACTACTAAACCCGTTGGAAAATTTATATTTTGTAAGATTGGTTCATCTAATATATTTACATACCATTAATATAAAATAATGCAGTAACAACTAACAACCACCTTCCTATATAGAATGGCTGTATGCTTGTGCTGCAGCAAGCATAAAAAAATATTTTAGTGTAGCTTGAGTGGTTAAGTAAAATCCTAACCCAGCCTTAAAATTTAGTCTGGAAGCAACCATGGATAATTTTGGTTTTGTACATGGATCAAGTAATTATTGTATGCAAAAAAACTATTTCTAGAAAAAATATGATCGATTATACGATGGGAATACTGATTTTGGCCAATTTATGAACTGCATGTATGGACATCGAAATCTTAACCCAGCTTTTGAAATTGAGTCTTGAAGCAAATGTGGATAATTTTGGATTTGTACATGGATAAATAAATTAATGCATACATAAGTGCTCTTTCTAAATTTTTTTTAAAAACTGATCAATTATCAGATGTGAATACTGACATTTGGTAAATTCAGGAGCTGTATGTATGTGAATGCAAATTAAAATCAAATTTGGGGCATTGTTTCTGGCTGTACTTAATTGTATATAACAAGGCCACTTAAGAAATATTCATGCTACTAGTCCCAGAATTTTCTGCACAAGTAAAGAAGCTCTAAAACTAACAAGGAGCAAATTATAAGCAGAATGACATTCAGGTACAAAACTTAATAGTTTCGATAACAATAACAAACTAATCTTTGCAGGTTCTCACTGCAGTCTAAGGCCTCAAGTCGAATCGTTTGTGTATCCATAATAGACGAACAGTCATGGTTACCAAAGTTCAGTTTTGTGCTCCTCTGCTGCAAATACGATTTTAAGTCTTTTTGAGTATTGAATGAAGATCCCTGTCAAGCTCCACATATTGTCTGGTAATTCCATGACCTGTGATTTTTTTAACCAAATGAAAATCAGTTGGCCAAATGTTACAAGGCTAAAATAGTGTAAAAATCCTAAACCTAAACATTTCCTAAATAATGGTCTTGATACTTTCAGAAAATGATCATATCTGCAAAATCAAAATATACAAGTGCATATCCTTTAAATGTAAGTACGGATGCCATATATAACACTTTTTGCAATATCTTGGGGATTGTTTGTGCTGAAACAGTGTTCCCAATTCACTATCATAATTTATTACACGATGAGCAAACTATACATCCAAGTGAACTGTGCATTTCTTTTGTTTTCTTTCTTGGGATTTAAGATTGAGCACATATGATAGACATGATATATTTCCATATATATTAGGGTTTGGATTAGATTACTATATAAAAAAAATCAGCTGTTTCAACTTTCAAATATACCCTATTAGACAACAGTCTTGGTCCATGTACAATATTAAGGAAAATAATGGCTGTGGTTAAGGATGATGAATTAGATAAACATGCTAACAAGAAAGCAAGGAATGAGAAACTTTTAAGGATGATGAATTAGATAAACATGCTAACAAGAAAGCAAGGAATGGCAAACTTTCTGGTCATATAAACGTATTGCTCCTTAAAACGGGGACAAACTATTCTATAGCTGTGCATAACCACTTCAGCAGCAGATCCATGATCTTATTTACAATTCCGATGTTCCGCAATCACAGTGTAGCACATAGTTTGGCATTGGGGCGGCTTTTAATCTGCAGTTTTATTTTACTTTTTTTATTAACTATTTTGATAGATTCTTTTTTTAGAGCCATAACAGAAATATTTACCAGAATTGGTAAAGATTCCGTTTACTAGATTCTGCAGTGCAGCACAGCAATGCCAAACAGGCCCTAATTTACATATCTTTGATAAGTTGTGCTAAAATATAAAAGAAATGGTATTCTGGAGTCTGGAACCTGCTCTACTGAACTTGAGCTGTTCTTGTCTTGGCTGCATCAGGTGCAAGATGTACAAATCTTGATGCCCTTCAATTGTTTTAGCAGCATACCACATGTTGATTATTTTAGCCCTGGGGTAGCAGGGGTATTGCCTCAATTTTCTGGTGGAGTGTATATGCATTGTTTCAAGTAAAGGCTATTACCCCATGCAGAAATGTATAGGAAACGAGAAAATGCAGTTGTATATTCAATTATTCGTAGATATAACCATGCCATCATTTCATCCAACTAATGTAAGATGGAAATATGTGTTCTATCCTTGATTGTCATTTCGTTTCCTCAGTGCTTGTGCATATTGCTACTAATTATTGTTTCTGCTGCATTATCCATCTGTATGTAACATATTTGTGTACCTGCTTGCTGACTTCTTGATAATGTTGTCGTTTTTAAAGGTAATGATTTCAGCAAAGGATGAACCAGATGCACCTGTATCTCCAGCTGTTGATGGATTGCTTAGAGTTCATAAAAGAATAGCAGATGGTTTAGATGGTGAACCTGATCAGCCTCAACGAGGTGCTGGTTCTGTAGGGCCAACACGGCTGCTGGTGCCAGCTTCCCAAGCTGGCAGCCTGATTGGCAAGCAAGGAGCAACCATTAAATCCATACAGGATGCTTCAAAGTGTGTTCTCCGCATTCTTGGTATGGTTCACCTTTTTTCCCCATATTGTTGTTATAGTATGATAAGTCTTATTCCGTGTTTGATACTATTTTTTGTAGTCCCTGGCAAGTCTTCAGTTAGCCAAGGATTGGTCCATGGTTTTTCTTTGCAGTTTTTTGTTTCATTGAACCAATGAGGTGTATACATTGTGACTTATGTCTTGCACGATTATTCTTTCTTTCGTATGAATAAGGAAATAGGTGCCTTTTTTGTAGTCATGTCTACCTTCAAATGACAAATCTTTCATAGTTTATTCAACGACTGATTTGTGCACATACAATTTACCGGATCTTGATGTTGCTGATGATTTATGATTAGCAGACTTTATAGGATCAACCATTTTCCTTGTATGTATCCAGTCTATTTGCTCAAAAGTAAAAACACTTTAAAAATACAGATTTTTTTGTGCACATGCATATCTGGGGCAAAACCCACCATTTGAGAACCCAAGTCTGCTAGACTGACAGATGCTGTACAGAATCTAATTCAACCATATATACAAGAGTGTAGCTAGCATTTACCATTCCCGTTTGCTTGATGGGTTTATTATTCTAGTTTGTTCCTATTTTTACCTTTCTGTTTGGTTTGCTGGATCATGATTGATCATTTGTACTGAAATTTCTTTAGGCTCTCCTGACAACTGCAATTAGTTTCGCATGAACTCACACATGACGTATATGTAAAGCACCACTAATTTGACATTTTCCTAAACAGAGAATGTGCCACCTGTGGCATTAAATGATGACAGAGTTGTCGAGATACAAGGTGAACCTCTTGATGTTCACAAAGCAGTGGAACTGATTGCAAGCCATTTAAGAAAATTTCTTGTTGACCGCAGCGTTCTCCCTTTGTTCGAAATGCAGGTGACCCAATTCTGTTTTGCAGTTTATTGTTTGCCTGCATGCAGTGTTCAATAAGCATAAATTGCCTTCTTGACAGATGAAAGTGCACAATGTGCCTAGAGAACAGCCTATGCCAGCTCCTCAGCAGTGGGGGGGTCCTCCTCCGCCCTGGGGTCATCCATCAAACCTTCCTCCTGGTGGCCCAGGTTATGGCAGGAATCCACAGTTCATGCCTCCACGGCCACAAGACAACTATTATCCTCCTCCCGATGTGCCCCCTGTGGAAAAGCAACCGCATTATGGAATTTCTTCATACGGCCGTGATGCACCTCCGAGTGGCGCTCCTGCCTCAGGGAATCAACACCTACCACATGGGTCTTCTCAAGTTAGTTGCTATAAATTTGACCATTCTGAAGTCTGAACATGATGGATTGTTTGCATGCCTATTATTATGATTACTTACACCCCCATATTTGTTTGTTTTATTTGACAGGTGACACACAGCATGCAAGTTCCTCTATCGTACGCTGATGCTGTGATTGGGGCAGCTGGTGCCAATATCAGCTACATCCGCAGGCATAGTGGCGCAACAATAAGTATTCAAGAAGGTGTTCCTGGAGAGATGACAGTGGAGATAACAGGAAGTGCTTCACAAGTTCAAACTGCCCAGCAGCTGATCAAGGTATTTTTGCCTTTTCTTTGTCACTTAGATTGCATCAGTATTCTCACGCTCTCATCATCTGCATTTTGGCTAAAATTCATGTGATACACTGATGATCTATTTCCTAGCCCCTCTCATATTGTCATCATATATTACGCACTGCATTTATCCGAGTCGACCTCACCTGCCCAAGTACAAACTGGATACACCAGTGGGACATTTTGTACTTGCTGCATTAGATAGAAGGTAGCTTCACAGCTGCATCCTTAGTGGGTCATGTGATGTATCATGTATGTTATCAACAGGATGTTTGTTGTACACAACTAATTCTCAAAAAAAGAAAAACATGTACACACAAGACACAATTCTTTTATCAATAGGGCACATACACTGTAAGATGCACAAAGTGGACATAGAAAAAAAAACTTATCGTGGGTTGTGCTCATTTTCCAAGGTTGGTCACTGCTAATCAACCACCACAAAGCTGAAGTTACAATACTGCCACTATAGTTATCAAAATCTACAAGAACATGTCATATGCTGAAACTATTTATTTGGTTGACAACTTGACATGTTCTTTGTCCATTGCACGTTGCAACTTCTGTTGTCTTCTGTTAATTCAACACCGCCATCCTTGCAGAATTTCATGGCGGAAGCTTCTCCCCAGGTTCCCCCACCAGCTCCTGCTCCTCCCTCTCAACCAGTTGACGCGAGCTACAACTCTTACCCGCAGTACGGAGGAGCATCATACGGATCCCCTCCAGGCCGCGCAGGTCCTGGCCCTCACAATGGAGGAAGCTACGGTGGTGCTCCCTACCCACCGAACTACGGATACTAGTTGGAATGAAGGGCTCTAGGCTTTAGAGAGGGATTTCGGTTTTGTTGGTCAGTCTATTCGTCTGTTGCGAACTTGAGATTGTTAGGATCTCTGAACTTTTGGTGGTGTAAACTGCTTTCTGATGCCAGTGACAACTGTTCTCTGATACACTCTTTTGGTGCTGTAAACTTAACCATTAACCCAAATATCGCCTTCATACTCTAGCTAATTCTGCCTTTGCCTATGTGAAACACTAGAAAGAAACAGTTTGAGTTTGGTACTAGTGTAACTGGACTTTCTGTCACAGGGTCAGGGACCCATGTTACATGAGCATCAAGATCCAAGCACCCATGGTAAGGAGGGGAATAAAGGATGACGAACATTGAACAACAAAGGGGTAAGCAATCAAGACCCCAATGTCCAATCAACTTGAGCATCTTGGAACGGCACGATACCGCTCCCAGTTCATTTGGCCTGGAGAATCTGCAACTCTACAAAGACGGTTTGATCCGGTTCCTATGACCCCTCTGACTATTGGTCAATATACAATTGCGATTGGTACATTGAATCGTGTCTTGCTACCTAACGCCAACTAGAGAACAATCTGATGGAACTAGCTAGAGACTTAAGAAGAACAAGGCAAACTAGCCTAAGCAGCTAGGCAGGATATAAAATGCTAGGTCTCTCTTGTCGTTTAATCCATGTTGATTGAAACTTAAACCTAATCCTGCATGGGGATTGATTGGCTTGGATGCAACCGGAGTGTGCCAGTGTAGGATCGCAGAGACAATATGTGAGTTTCTTTTTATTTTTTAATCTTTTTTAGAAATATTTTAAAGATAGTTTCTCACCAACTTTATTTCCAAACTGTACTATCACGTCACTGACCGCGGCATGATCAAATCTGTCACGATAGCCTTCTGAGCTAACATGTGACCGTTTTTTAGCTAAGTTCTGTCACACCAAGATGAATGATGTGACAATACTCGTTTGTCACGTTAAGATCCGTAACGTGATAACATATTTTTGCCACGACAAGCGCTATGGCTACGTAACGTGGCCAAATGTCGTAATTGAAAATAAAGTTAGAGAGATGTTACCTTTAAAATATTTTTTTTAAAAAGATTAAACTATAAAAATAGTTCGCCATATGTCGCGGCAGGCCAACATGCACAGATCTGTGCCATTTTTTATTTTCTGCAAGTTTGCACGCAATACTTGGCTTGCAGCGAACTACCAGCAATCGACTTAATTCCTTTGCTCTGTCTGTGGGGTCCACATTTTTTAGACTTAGGACTCCAAGGACAATAGTTTTTAGAATCACTTGGTTGGATGCAACCCACAAAAGCACTTTGGTTTCTTGCAGGGGACAGCTCTAGATGAGAAACTGGGGTGGCTTTTGTCTAGAAACTAGAGTGGCTTTTGTAATGACGAAGATATGTTTTCGTGCGTCAAATCTAGATAGTTTTGTATTTGTTAGTGTTTAACATCGCATCCGAAAAGTCAAAAAACATGACTTAAAGAAAATGTAGGGGTGTGGAATGGGAGCACAAGATCATGATTCAGGTGTTAATCGAAATAATAAATCTTGATAGCCATAAAAATCGAGTTGGCGAATCGAGTTGGCGACCGTGTATCATTTTGAATGTCACTAGAGAAGCTGCATTGGAGCAAGATGTGCCAACCATTTCATCATTTTGTTTTCTAAAGGAATTATGTGAAATAAGTACAGACATATAGGTGTTAAAAGACTTTGTCAAATACCAAATTCTCTGTCAGACATACATAGCTGTTCAAGGATCCATTCTTCCAATTCTTCCCTGTGCATGCTGCTATGATGTACCAACTGATCAAGCTTTTTTTTTTTGGCTTGCTGATCAAATTCTTAATCATTAGCAAGCTAATAATAGCCCACAAGATGGCAAGTTAGCCTGTCCTGTCCCTCAACAAGAGCTTTGATAAGAAAGGAATCAGCCTGAAAAAAAAGAGGAGCTGCATTTCCTGGACAATTATGTTGCATGCTTCAAAAGGAAAGAGAGGACATGTCATGGCTACACAAAAAAAGAGAGTAGCTTCCATGATGTTATATCCTTGCTTGGAAGTCAGAATATGCAGAATTGATGCTGAGCCTTTGCTTTAAGCTAATAAATCCCCCCTTGACCTCTAGACACTAGTACTATGTTAACCTAATTCAAGGCTTTAAGAAAATTTGTTTACCAAGACACTTAGACAGTATTAGAATATTTAATTCCCTATCTTCTCATATGAAATAATGAAATGCTAGATCTCCCAAATTAAGGCGGTACGTATAGATCGTTTTAAGACTTTATAAGTGCAGTTGACCATGCAATAAATCATCGGTTGGTGAGGCATTTTTATCCATTGAGCTACTCCAATAATAGGACTCGCATTCATATGACTATCCCAAAGACCCCATGTTGTAAGCATCATCAAGTAACGTGTTCAATTGTTAACCTCTCGTTAGAGGCATTGAAGGGGAACAATAAACAAGCATATGTTAGGAATACTGGTACAAATTTATTATGAACACTTGATGACATAGGTCTTAACAATGCCATAAATTTTTTTCCTGAAAAATTAATCTTGAGATAAAAGTGTCTCACGAGGTTTCATTTCTTGTCAAGACTCCAGACCTCTCAAGAACTCAGGATAGCACAGATTTATTTCAAAATCATTATGACTTGAAATGCTTTACACAAAAGCAGTAGTATGATTGAGTCATTGAGAAATCACATCAACAACTTACACCTGGAAAAACCAGATGGTCCAAATGTGTCAGTATGTTAGGAAGGACACCTTTGGTTCTGGAATGATTCTTCTGTCAAAAGAAATTTGATCTTTTAATAAAGCAAAAGCAACATACAGAGGCAAGTCATTGCAAGTAAACTTGTGCACGCTAAAAGCCAATCCTGACATCCCTTTCCATGCTTAAACAATGTTCAGTTGTTCACTTCCTTTACTCAATCTTCCTTTCAACTCTTCAAACTCACTCCCATCTTGAGCAAAGTCATCAGTCATTATCTAAACACATGTTCTCCCTCCATCATCTCTTATTTGATGTGTCACAACTCACAAGAAAGAGAAGAACAGCTTGTATGACCCCACTTAGACACTGAAACCATAACAGCATGTAGCTCAGGAAGGGCCAAGCAGCTCGTCAGATTCCCAAATGGCTCCATGTTTGTTACTCGTACTTTCGCAATTCGCAAAAACCTAGTTTCACATGACCGGTCATCCTTCAGCAAAGGCTTGGGCCTCGGCGTTTCCTGAATGGAGCGACCTAGTTTCAAATGACCGGTCATCCTTCAGCAAAGGTTTGGGCCTCGGCGTTTCCTGAATGGAGCACGATGATCTCTGGCTTGCCTAGGTCTGGGCAGACTGTGTTGGCAGCTGGGTATGGTTGTGCTCGCCTTCGTATGTCACAATGAGCATCGCCGGGTCATCTACGCACCGCTCAACATGCTTCCTCGCTGGGCAGCCCCTGACGCTGCTGCATTTGTAGTAACCCCTGCATTGGATTCAAGTGACCGGGCACAGTTTAGTCTTCTGTAGAGCCAAAGAAAAGATGTGGAAAGAGCAGCAATCAACAGCACGTGCTTGCTTTCATGGTATAGCTACGTTTTCCTATCATTAAGGGCAGGCATTAAAGCTTGAGATGAGGTGGGGGAATGAGAGCAATCAAGATTAGGATGTAGATAGACAAGCATGGCAATCAAATGCGAGTTGCATTAACAATTTACCTACTTTAGGTCCCCCATGATTGATCCCTTGTTTCACAGATGAGTGCAAGAAAGAGTGAAAGACCGACATGATCCACTAAGTTGGTTATAATTAATTGTGCTAGCAACTATGGTATCAACACGTCTTGGTTGTAGAAGCAATTGGGGGTTAGGAAAAGGTAAGAGTGGAGTGCAGGATCCACAAACAATTATTCCAAAGGTAAAGGAGCACAATGAGTGCCTGATGCAGATATGCCATCTTTCATGGTACAACATGGGGAATAATACATCATGACTTAGAAGGATTTGATGTTTATTTTAGTGTTAGTTGACCACTGCCATTATCTAAACAACAATTCACATTTTTGCTAAGCAAATAGTTGAAATTTTGCTCATACCTTGGATGAGGGGAACCCTTGATCGGTTTCTGCCCATACTTCCGCCATGAGTATTCATCCGGGGGTATATCGGCTATTTTGTTGCTAATGGCTGGCACTTTGATCGATCTCTTAATTCGCAATTTCCTGCAGAAAAGAAGAGCATAAATCAAGGTAAGTCCATAATACCCAACCCAAGAACAGAAAAGCATAACAAGAACTACAACATCACAGTTTACCTCCTCTTTGAGCAATGGCACCTGCCGGCGGTGGCACACTTGCCGCTGCCATCCTCCCCTCTGCCCGTGCACCGCCGCTTGGGCACATGGTGCACATTCACCGGGTCGCTGGCGGCTGGCCCGCCGATCAAATGGAACGGCGGTTTCCCGTCCAAGCTAGCCACACTGCCATCCATGCTCAGGGTCAGGGATGACATGAAAGACCTCGCGGACGACATCGTCCCAGTGCCGCTGGGGCTATCAAACTTCAGGCTGACCCCACTGTTGCTCCTCTTAAACATCTCAGCCTGCAACTTCTGCTGCTGCTGGAAAGGGTACCTATGTGCAGTAGCACCAAATTGGAACTGCACCGACAATGGTTGGACCAGCTTCGGAGCACCGAACTGATGAGCACTCTTGCTGCTTGAGCTGACCAAATCCAGCCCTCGCGAGCCCGGCGTTACGCCGATCCGAGACCGCAGTTGCGCGGAACTAGTAGATGGAGATGGAGTGCCACTACTGGACATCATCCCCAATGGGGTGTTGCTGCTACTATCCAAGAAGCCCTTCTGGTTCAAGAACCCCACAGGCTTGCTTCTCCTGGAGAGCCTGCCCCTAGCATGCCGTCCTCCTCCTCCGCCATTGCTAAGGAGGGAGACCACCTTCCTGAACTTGGCACAGGCTTCACCTGTCTCTGAAGCTATGCTCCTGAGCAGGGCTGGGTCCTGCTGCTGGGAGAGCAGGGACAGCACCCTGTGGCAACTCTCCACCGCCGCTCTGTTCGCCACCTCCACCTCCTCCATGGCCCAAGGGAAAACGAAGAAGAAAAACCAATCCTTTCCTCTTGAATTCTTCCTTCAGTCTTCACAAGCAGCTCAGCTTCTTGCAACCCTCACAGGCAACAGCGGCATCTGGACATCACATACACAGGAGAAGGCAGTAAATTACTACACAGATCTCCATGAAAGCTCACAAAAAACCAAATTTCACAGGAAATTTCAGCGACCAAGCCAGCAACCACTCATCAGGGAAAACATCAAAATTTGGGACTGAAAAGAAAACAATCCGAGAACCTGATCGATCGCAGGAGATCGGATTTCGACGGCGCACGGCGCCACCAAGAAACGACCCTTGAATCACTCGAAAGGAACCCACATGGCGAAAGCGAGCTCAACTGCGCGAGGACGAGCGGGCCGGCGCGCGGACGCGCGCTTCATCCTCCCCGGCTGCGCGCGCGGTGGAATGGGCGGGGGATCGGAGGACAGGAAGAAGAGGAGAAGAGAGAGGAGTGGAAAAAATCGAGACTTTTGTGCGCGTGGCGCAGGTATATAAGGGCGAATTTTCCGGATTTTGAGGGGTGCGTTCGAAAAAGTTGCGTTGCTCGCGTGGACTGGTGTCGTAGATGGACCGCGGCCGTTGGATGCCGAGATGGACGGCTGCGCGCGGTTGTTGTTTTCGCGAGGAGTGAGTCGTTTTCCGTTGGGAGCATCTTCACTGTGCGGTTTATTTCAAAGACGGATATTATAAAACATAGATTCTAATAAACAGACCAACACCTAATCAATTAAAATAATTTATAGTTTTATTCACTGCGTTCATAACATCTGAAAGCTAGAAGAAATAAATCACAGAAAATTTTCCTAAAGTGTTGAGCCGAGTTTTCCGAGCAACTTTCTACTCCGCCGCTTCCTTTCGACACGCAGGCCACGCGTGTGGAGTTAATGCTTGATTCTTTCTTTGTGCATGAGGAAACATGTCTGTTAAGGCATTTTTAATAATTAGAGATAATTTTATCTCTAATATATGTTATGTTATTTTTAAAGACATCTCTAATAGATAGTCTTTAACACACTCTTCAACATTTGTATTTTATAATTTTTATTTGAAACGGTCCTACATGTCAACTAGAGTAGATTAATGCATCATGTTTTGTTTCACGTGCACGACTGTCTCTTTAAGAAGAGACGACATGTGCTCTCTCTCCTCCCTCTCTCTTCTTCACGTAGGATTTTATTAATGTGACATAACTAAGAGACGATAATAAATACACTATTGGAGATGTCCTAATACAGATACAATAAAAGCTATATATTTAATGCTCTCCACATCATCTATATACAACATTGTACATAACCTCTTCGATGCATTGTTTTAATGGCTGGCGTACTCAATTAATACAACAAATTTCTATTATACCCCTTCTCTCCTCCCGGCCTCTGCTGAATTAATGATGTGGACCCAACCGTTCCCCCAAATGCATGTTTTTGCTCTTTCCTGCCCAAGCTATGTCTCAAATAAGACGCATCTTCCCTCTCTCTCATACCTCATCATCCATTCTAGCCGGCATGCTATAGACATTGTTGATGTAGGAGCATCAGGAGTGCCCTAACCATCTATATATATCATCATGTGTCATCTTCCTAAAGCACTTAGTGAAAGGGTACTTAGGTCAATTATTTATCTTACTAGTTAGGTGTCCGTGTGTTACAATAGAAATACCAAACTTTATACTAAATAGTTTGTTGCAGATATATGGAAATACCAAACTTTATACTAAATAGTTTGTTACAGATATGCATTCTTGCTCAAAGGATTAGAAGTTTATTCTACTTGATTACGTCCACTAAAAACAATCGAGAGCCATGATTGAAACAATATCCAGGATACTAATTAACGAACAATTGGGATCCACACGCAAAAAAGGAAGTACATTTCAGATGTATACATATGCTAACTTGTACAATTCTCAAACTCTAAACAAATATCAGTTAAGCATATCTCCATGAGGCGTAAAGAAATGCCTAGCAAAGTGATAGCATGATGCTACTATAGTCGACATATTTCATCAAAAACTATAGTTGACGTAGTAGGACAATTTCTCTATAGAAGCTAGGAGTTGCCTCCCAGATTCTACAATGTTTGTTGTTCTCCATCTCTGGTATCACCATCCATGCATCCACTCAACTACTTGCCATTGATTCCCTCTGGCACCTAAAAACCATGCCTAAATAGAATTACTACACCAAGTTGCATGTTTTCCTCTTCAAAAAGTTCACCCTACCCGTAATTGCTTTTCGCTATGTTGTGACCAAATTGTGTGCAGAAGCATCCAATTACTTCAACGAAGATGATCATAGGACTTAATAAGCAAAAACCCTTCAAGCATCGTAGGTAAGTAAAAATAAAACATCGAGAAAAAAAGGAATGATGCTTCGGTAGAAGGAAGTAAATAATTAATCATCGATTATTCGTTACTTTGATTTTTTTTAGATGAAAAACATTCCTATCGTTGTTTAGCAAGTTTGTGAACGTATTTATCCTATCCATGAGCTCAAATTTGTGACCAACCCCTGAAATAAAGTCAAAACGAATGCTAGACTTGAACTGAAACACCACAAGTCTACCTCAATTCTTGTAAGAAGTCCATCGGGGTTCCACTTGTAAATTTTGACCTCAATTATGCACTCGAACTAGACAATGTCATATGAAAGAGGACACTGTGAGGAGGACTAATCTACATGGCGCGGTTCCACACGAGGCGTCAGAAGAACTACCTCACCGACAATAGCGACCGACCATTCAACGTGCGTCCAAGCACCTCTACGAACACCACCGTGACGGGTGCCACCAGTGCCCTGCCCCTGGGCTTATGCTTCTGGGCCTCCTCATTTATGGAGGAGGGCCTCACCACGACGCCCACACTCCCTGGCCGAGGCAGAGATGCTTCAGCACCAACGGTGGGGAGCTCGACGAGGCAGAGCTGGGGGAGGTCCTTAGCGAGGAGCGTGGCGAGGCAGTTGGCGCTGACAACGATGTCGAGGTGGGCCTCAGCGGCGGAGATGATGACCCGACCAACTAAATCCCCTAGCCAGCGTTGAGGAGGCATTAGCACCAAATCAACCTAAACAAATAAAGATTCATCCATGCATTAGCACCCTCGCACGACATAAACAAAGAACATAGGAACAATCGTCCAGATCCGAGTGCCCACCTCCAAATCCAATTGGATCTATGGACATCCCTTCCTCAGACCTGCAACTTCTCCTTCCTCTCACATGCATCAAAGGGGGGAGGTGAGCCAGAACAGTGAGGGTGTGGTGAGGGTAGTAGGCGTTGGAAGGGAAACTGGATTGAGGGGTGAACCCTTGCTACCGCTAGTGGGACACGAGAGGAAGAGAGAGGGAGGCGCGATCGGTGATGAGAGGAACACACAGAACATAGGGAAGGCAGTTGCAAACATGCCGAGTGATTCGAGGATCCCGCTCATCGACACTCATTTTCCCCTAGAGGAACAGTGTGGAAACATGGCCCCACATGGCAGCACATGTGTGATTCTGAGGAGAGGGGGGGTGGAGAACGGACGATCAGCGCGATCGGCAACACACAAACAAATAACAAACATGATTGATTCTTGTACCAATCATTTTTACCGTGCCAAGAAGGTAGAAGATGTTGAGGTTGCCGGTGTCTGTGTAGTGTTGCAAAACTCGGTGCGCGGCGTCCGACCATCCCTTGGTTCGAACGACAATTCACGGCGGGGACACCCTCGCAAACACCACCCTACTCTACCCCAGCTCCCTTAATCTCACGCACCTACATGCACATCCAGACAGACCTGGCCAAATGGGCGCCGGCCAAGACGCAAGACGGACCCGGCTAAACACGACCCGTGTAGGCACGAAATTGCTCGCGTGTATTATTCGTGCGTCTTGCAGCCACAAAGTCGGGTGGCGGCCTAGACACAGCCCAACGGGCATTCGTGTCGTCTTGGGCCGGCCGAGTTCGCTTGGGTCTGTTGGGCTAGATGTCACCGTTTGGCTGGTCATAACAAAAAAAAATCCAAAAAAATCTAGAAAATGTGTAGAATTCAGAAGTAGACATGAAAATTAAAAAAAATGAGACAATCATATTGAAAATGTAATAACGAGCTTTATTGATGTCCAACTGGCTGCCTCGTTAAAACATTTGCCAAGTAAAAACTCAAAATGAGAAAACCTTGGCAAAGAAAAAAGAGTACAGCCTATAGCTCTACAATTCTACACACATGATACATCTTTGTTCTATGTGTCGGTGTCATTGTCTAAGTACAGATTTTCGATCACCTCCGACAACTCTGGATTTTTCACAGAGTGTTGTGTTCGTGAATCAACTTGTTCCCAATCCTTCACAGTTAGAAGGTTCTCTACCATCTCACTTGTGAGACTTGTTCTTCTCTCCTCCAATATCCTTCCAGAAAGGCGGAAAGCAGACTCGGAGGAAACCGTAGAGACAAGAACAGTTAACACATCACGTGTATGTTAACTTATGTGCTTGCCACCATTGCAAGATGTCGAAGCCTTCTGAGTTGAAATCCACCGTATCGCTATCCAGATAGGTAAATAGTTCTCTACTCCTTGTGGGTCTTGGTTGAGCAGGCGTTGGTGTAGAAGAAGAAGAAGAATCCCTAGACCTGGACCTGGAGGAAGAGGCATCGAAGATCACACCCCACGTATTTGTCTTCCCACTTGAGGTGGGGAGCTCTCGGAGGTCGTTAAGTAACGGACTCCGGAACTTTTTTCATACCTTTGGTAAACCTCGTATAACCGAGAACGAACTTCTGCAAAATAGTCAGTATAGTCTAGCCCCGTAGCATCACTAAGAAGATCAAGTACAATACCAAATGAACCAATTTTAGCCCTAGGATCTAAAAGAAATGCAAATGCATATAGGTAAGGGATTTCTCTCCAATATTTAAGGTATTTAGATTTCATGGAAACAACAAAGATCGCAGAAAACTATGTCATTTTCAAACATTTTCAATTGAGTAGCAATCCGTAAAATAGTATGCACAATGATAGGAGATGTTGGATAGTAGACAGCGGACAAAGCAACAGTTACCTCATAAATTTTTTCTAAAAACAACAGTACCTTCTCAGCAACGAACCAATATTGCTCAGTTAATAGCATAGTACCGTCAGTGCTAGGATAGTGCGTTTGAATAAATACAGAAAAAGTGCTCTTGTATGGTAAAAGATTCTTAAGCATGAGGTAAGTAGAGTTCCACATTACCTCCATGTCCAAACCAAACTTTCTTGGACGTACACCCATCGCCCTGCAGAAGTTCTTATATTGTGCTATTCTTACGTTAGAATTATTCAAGAAAGAAATCGCATCGCGAAAAGCTTTAATATACGGACTCAACCTCTTCAAACCACATTTAACTATAAGGTTGATAATATGACAAGCGCATCGTTGATGTAGCAGGAAGGAATCGGCATATGTACTCAACATTGGAGTAAGAATGTCCATGGCCCTAGAGTTTGAAGCGGCGTTGTCTAAAGTAATTACGGATATTTTATCTGTAAGACCAAAGTCTTCTACGACTTTGATAATACAGTTCGCAATATTCTCCCCCGTGTGTGCTACATCAATTAATTTCAAACCTATAATCCTTTTCTCCATTACCCAGTCGTCATTAATATAATGTGCAACTACACTAAGGTAATCCTCCCTAGCCTGACCACTCTATATGTCCGAGGTCAGGGCCACCGAAAATGTGCATGTACTAAATAGTTCTTTTATTTTATTACGACGTTCATTGTAGTATTTCACTAGATCCCTAGTTGTTGTCTGTCTAGAAACGGAAGTAAATCTAGGATTATGCGCAGTCCTAATGTAATTTTGGAAAGAAGAAGACTCGCCAAAGCCTAACGGTAAATACTCAGAAGCAATTAAACGACAGAGAGATTAGCGGGCTACCGGAGGATTGTAGTCCCAGCTAGATACCGTACCATCGGGGTTGTATTGCATCTGCGTCTGCCTTATCGTCAATCCTTGCTTGGTTCGGCACCTTGTAGCATGTCTAATCAAGTGCCCCGTTCCACCTGTAGACTTTGCAGACATTTCATGGTGACAAATTTTACAAATAGCATATGGTATCTCATTTCCCGCTGCATCTTGTCTGGTTATCCTGTCGAAATTCTCCCACACTCCCGATGTAGATGGCCTCGACCTCTTTGCTCCGGTTGCCGTTGAGCCTGATGCTGACGTGGAGGCCGATGACGGAACTCCACCTTGCTCCTCTGGTGAAACCTCCGGTTGGTTTGAGGCAGCCGCAGCCGCCTCCATAGACGCAATTTCGTCTGATGAAAATCCAAACTCACTAAGAGCAAAGCTGTTGTAAGGACTGTCCATAACGAAAACTGCAAAATCGAAAATAACACTATTACTACTTCAATCTTAGCATACTAATAACTAACAATAAAAGTATTACAAAAATAGTATTGTACCTCTTTTCACGACTAGTCGATTTAAAATTGAAATTTCCAAATTTTGGCACAAATTTTTTGAATTTTGCCAAATTAGCTCAAAACGGATTTGAATTTGCACAACACAATTTCAAAGAGAGAATAGAGAATGAAGGGGTGCTAAATGAGGGGGGGGTATGGTGCCTATTTATAGAAAAAAGTATGGATTTTTTTCCATTTTTTTGCTATTTTTTAAGCCCACAACGGTCAAAAAAATCGAACAATCGATTAAAATTTTGGTCGTGGGCTCCCATGACCCCACCGCCTTGAGGCTCCCGTGGCCCGCCTCGAGCCTCCTCGCACCCGCCCGCCATTGTCGACGACCCGGCGTCGCCTCGTCGACACTGCCTCCTCGCCTCCCATGACCCATGCCGACGACGACTCCGCCTTTGCCCGGCTCTCGCTTCTCTCCCCACACCCCACGCCTTGCAAGCAGCCTGCAGGTAACGGCGACGCCTCCTCCTCCCTCCGCTCTGGCTCAAGCTCTCACAAGAAGACTGCGGCGACGGCAATGCTGCGTGACGCCTCCTCCTCCTCCGCTCCGGTGTCGCGATCACAAGAAGACTGCGCTCCGCCTCCCTCTGCTCGCGCCATGCCACCGCCGCCGCCCTCCGCCTCCTTGCGAAATAAGAAATGATCTGACCATCCTTCAGGTGGTTGGCGGTGTGTTTAAGCGTCTTGGGACCCAAAATATGCACTCTGGACCCTCTGTATATCGTGACTAGTCCAGATCACGCTTAGTGCACACAAGTGGCAACATCGGTGAAATATCATTTCCATAGACAAAAATAACTAATAAATAGGCAAATAACAATAAACATCAGAGTAAAGACCTTAAGGTCAAGCTTACAATTAATGCTTCAGAGGGCAAATAACTCAATGAAGCTGCAGCAGAACGAAACAAAATGACTTCAGTGAAGCCCACCCATATGCCCACAGGCAATCGGCTGGAGTGCGCGACCTAGTCCTCCACGATCCTTGAAGTAGACCTTGTTGACTGGTGATTCCTTCACCTCTGCTTGATTTATTAAAGCAAGCATGAGTACACACCGTACTCGCAAGTCATACCACAGAATGCAAATTATAGATGTAGGCTTATTCCAAAGGAATGGCTTCTGTGGTTCTTTTGCAGAAATACAACATTTGCTATTTGAATACGAATAATAGATTGAAAACATAATTCAAAACAAATAGACAATAATAAGTTTTATCATTTGTTTTCACAAAGACACATAGCCTAAATAAGTTATTCACATAGCTGCATAAGTTATCTCACACAGCTGTCCCATCCCAAGTTTTATGAAAATCTACCCCTCGTGTGAAATCCCCGAGCATGTCCATGATCATGACGCGCTATTCAATAGATTGATTAACACTCTGCGAAGTTGTACACTTTACCTACAAGATGCAATCAACTTGTACGAGTGATCACAAAAAACCTTTCGAAACTTCATCTCAACATTGACACTCCCGGTATGCTTAGCCGCCACAGACGCACACCGTTGGACAGGGAAACGGCGAACCGCCCTGTGATGCGACTACTTGGTAGTACACACCTCCACCCAATCTGACACGCCTAACCTACAACCCGAGTAATCAATGTCAAGACTCCATAACTTACTAAGTTAGGCCCGTCCCATACCGGGCATGTGGTTGTACGAAGGCCCAGTTCAATGGCGCACAAGGTTAAGTCCTTAACTGACCGAGGCAAGACTTCCAAATTCTAACCTATCATTCCCGCCAACATAGATCCACCATAAAAGTATACCAGACCACTTGCCCCCCTCCAAAACCTTTTCCCACCCTGTTGGTTAAGTGCAACATATGCCATCAACGAGTAATAGCACATAGTACACATAGTTTTATCAAATGGTTCCATAGTCACTTAGTCAAGTTTATAATTGCGACTTACATGAAATGATGACTCGTAGCATGGCTAAGCAAACTAATCGTATCTAACCAACCCACGTTGGTAATACAATAGCACCAACTAAATAAACCAAACTAGGGTGACAAAAGATTATGGCATACAATTAGACAAGGAGGTCATAGCAAATTGGATATTAACTAATCCCAAAAGCATTTAAATAATTAATTAAAGTAAATGCAATACTTTGAATCAAAGTAGTTTTTGAAAACTGGGTTCAATATGATCAAAGGTATAACTTTCCTTGAGATAAGTCTAAGTACTGATCTTGCTCTTGAGGTATTCCTTCTTCTTCAAATCTTCCCAAAGTATCGAAGTCTACTCGCAACCGAAAGCAAATAAACAAAACAAATAAATAACAGAGGCAAAACAAACTCCAAAAATTAAATAAAAATCTCAGATAAATAGATCTCGAATTTAGATGAATTTAGAAATTTGAATGGGCTCAAACGGAGTTCGGATGCAAAAGATATGAGCTTGGGAAGTTGGAAATCTAAAGAAAACCCTAAAATAGGATTATCCGAATTATTTCTCTGAAGAAAAATCGGATTATTGTGCAACGATGACGTCAGCGCTCGGAAAATAAGGAATTAAAAAGAAAATCTGACATGTGGGACCTACACGTCAGCGAGACGGTCCACGGTGAACTTGGTTCACCAAACCAATTAGATCTGAGGCTGGCTAGCCTGCCACACACGCGCTGAGGTGGCGCCACGTTGACGACACACGGACGCAGAAGCTAAGGTGGCTTGCTGATGTGGACGCCATGTCGGATCAACGGCAACCGGCCCAGGGCCCGAAGGTCTCCGGCGAACGGCGGCGCTACGCCGATAGTGGATGGTACCAGGAGGTAGATCTCGTTATTACGCACCTCACGGGTTGTCTCCGGGTGGTTGAGGTTAACGGTGGTGGCCGGCGGCGAGCTCAAGGCGGCGAAGTAGATCGGTTGTTGTCGGACAAGGCCTCCGGCAATGTGTTGACGGTGAGGAAGGGTGCTGGAGGTAGCTCTGGTGATGGCGGTCCCGGTGGTATGCTCCACGACGATGCGGTGGTGACGGCGGCAGCGCAATTCGAAGATGAAGAAGCTCAGCCGGAAACCCTAGATCACATATTACGGCGGCGCTAGGGCTTTAGGGTGGATGAGGGTGGCGGCTATGGGATCAGGAGGCACTAGCGAACTCGGTGGTCCTATTTATAGGTCCAGGGCGGCACGAGATAGAAAGATCCCAATCGAGTCCGTGAGGAGCACGTAAGAAATTCGGGACTGGAAAGAGATAGAATTTGATTTGGTGACGTTTGATTGCAGATACGGACGCGGAATAACAAGAGATAGGATTTGGTAACAAGATCCGAGACTGTTTAGTTAAGATAACGCGTTGTCGGATGAAGCTTTGAGAGGAATCCATGGCGGACACGAGCGGGCACGCACGAGGAAGGAGGCGCGAGGAAGACGACGCAACGACGATCCCACCTAACAGCGGGCGAAGGCGCACGTGCGTTCGGAGGTTCTGATCCGAGCGTCCATCTTTGATCGGACGGCTCAAATCCAAGGCGATGTTCGGACCGTCCAATGCTAAACTTCATCTGGCCGTCCACACTCGATCCAACGGCTAGGACTTAACGCGTTCACGCGAAGAGAGAGAGGACAAGAGACTGACATGCGGGACTACTGTCGTTGAGAATCAGGTCTTGCTATGGAAGAGTTCGACCAACATGACTAGGCGAAAGGAATGGGAATGGGCTGAATGAGTTGGAATTCGCCCTGAAAGCTTATCTGAGATTTTAAATACTTTTTCTTTTTAATAAAATATCAGAAACACGAAAAGACAAATAGAAAATAGCAAATGAACTTGGAAAAATTCCAGAAAAATCTGGAAAATATACCCAAGCACAAAGAATCCAATTAAAATAGTTTGGACCATTATTGATGTTGACTTTAATCATATTAAATTGTTTTGATGTACAAAGTCCATGTTTAAGCTTGTAAATTAAATTAAAATAAAACCAAATGGTGAATTTTCTCCTACTAACTATTCAAAAGATTTTTTAAAAGCTCAGAAAATTGGGATGTTACAGTCAGTGCCATGCACACGCACGGCCCGACATTGTTCGTGCCGCGTCTTGGCCTACCAATCTTGAGGTGGCGGCCGAGCACGGACCAGTGTCTGTCTTGCCTAAGACGACCCATGAACAATGCGGGCCATGTCGTGCTTGGGCCGGGCCTACAGTGTCGTGCTTCGTGCCGGCCCGATAGGCCCGGCCCATTTGGCCAGCTCTACATCCAGACAACGCCTCCGTGAGAACTTCCATCATGACAATAATCTCTTTCTTAGTTCTTGTAATCAGAAGAAACCGGGGATAACGAACATGCACGTGAGCATGGCACCTGCGAGGTCGGATGGTGACCTGACGGACGCCTCTACATCAGCTAGTATGGACACCAACACCAAACAACGCCTCTGCCTCTTTCGTCAGTTCGTCTAAGGCCCCTCGGCCGCCACCGAACTGGACGAGTAGCACACGTGGGCCCTCGTCCTCATGCCTCCTTGACGCGGCATCGCTACTTTCTTGCGGCAAGTAGTTACATCTCTTGGATGGAGATAGAAAGAGAGAAGAGGTGAGATTGTTGGAACGGTTGCAAAATATCAAGCGACGTGGGAGGATAAAGCCACCGACGGTTTCGGGGGCAAGGGTGAGTCCGCGATGGTTTTTGACAAGGCGGCGCGCGGACGACCATCTAGCACATCTAAGAGGAGAGGTGAGACAATTGCGTCGTTGGCGAGGGTAAACTCCATCCTATATTGGTAGTTTAAACTTAATCTATGTTAATATACGTTCCAAATAAAAATAGGGGAATTAATTATTTGCCCTCACGTTAGTTGGGTATTCAGAAACTATACTCATTCTCGATGTAATACATTTTGCCCCCACGTTAGTCTGTTTCTTCGTTTTTTCCCTCTTTGTATTATTTTAATCATTTTCGCCTGTTTTACCATTACGAGGCACGCAAAAGTACCCTTTTACCCCTCACGAAAATCCAACAGAGAACCTTCTGATAATTCAGATAACTTCTGATCTAGAAAAAGGAGTGAAAAAAATCTCTTTTGCAAACACATGGAACATAAGAATCCAGCACTGTAGCGATTCCACAGCTCAAATCCACTCAAATTTACCACAACACTAAGGAATCGAATCATCTACCAAAAAGACAGAAAAAAAACTTGCAGAACACAATGGCAAGAACAAATCCTTACGCCCATACACATCCAAAGTCCAAAATTTAACGAGAAAATCCTTGCTTTTCACAAATCTCATGACTCCAGAGCCCAAATCCTTCCGAAGGTCCAACCCAACAGACCAACTCATGCCTCGCCGCTGCTGTCGATGGGCGACCTCCCACCACCGCAACCCCCCTCCTCCTCCTCCCCCGACCGCCTCGATGACCTCATGACCGCTTCCGCCACGAGCCCTCCGAGCTCCCAAGCGAGAGCGACTGGGACAGATCCAGCCGTGAGGGCTCCCCAAACATCGCCTCCCCCGCCGGCGAGCTCGTCTGTCGCGTCTCCCGCTGCTAGAGCGGCCTTGACGACGACCCCGCCTCACAGATCTCACGCACCGCCAACGCTGGCTGGTGGTTCGGCGAGATCGAGCGGGAGCGGGTGCGCCTCGTGCGGGAGTGGGTCAAGATTAGGGGTGAAAACTCATTTAATACGGATAATACGGATGGATAATGACTCTGTTATATTTGTTTTTATATTTTTTTTCTCGAATGCAGATATGGATACGAAGATCCTGGATATAAATACAAATATGAATTATGTCAAATAGAAATACGGAGTGAATACGAATCGATACGAATACGGTCACGGATATTTTTCGAAACATGATAACCCTTTAAATTGTACGCTAGAAATTAACGAAAACATATAACTAGTTTATTCGGTCCAAACACTCATGAATTGTTTACATTTTCAGTAACCACATATAACGAAACGTCTACGTGTCCATTCTTTTCCCTATTATCTCTCCTATTAGTAAAAACATCTTCTACCCTTTTTACACCCTAGCCATCCTTATTTATCCTAGCTCAGCCGACCAGAGGGAGAGACAAGAGGAACCGGAGTGAGTAGAGAGATGAAGGGAGAGCTCTGGAGGTAGAAGAAAGATAGAGATAGAGGAGAGAAGAAATGGGCTGGAGGTGTAACATCCTAAAATCTATAATTTAGGAATCCATAATAGAAATGCATTGGGAAAAACACTTTGACCATTTTGCATATGAAAATCTACCCATGTTTGAAATTTGCTTTTAAACCTAAAATCTATAATTTAGGAATCCATAATAGAAATGCATTGGGAAAAACACTTTGACCATTTTGCATATGAAAATCTACCCATGTTTGAAATTTGAACTTTTGTTTAAAAGCAAATGCCGAAATACAAACAAACATGCACTTAAAGGAAATTGAATGAAAACAAAATAAAAATGGTTGAGAGAATTATTCTGAGCATAATTGCTCTGGGAAAAATTTACTAAACAACTTATATGAATTGTTATTGAGAATAACAAATACAATTACATAAGAACATAAACTTATAAGAATTTTAGAGAAAATCATAGAAGGGATAAACTTCTAAAAAATTTACATAAGGGACTACATTAGGTCAGGAGCCCTCACAAAAAGTTTCATAACATTTGGACTTAGTTTGCCTGGGGTCCGACAGGAGAATTGCTAGTGTTAGGCTGAATTGCGAATATCCGGCTTAGCATAATCTGGATAATCTGTATTCATATCCGTATTCGATGGATACTAGGGCTACCATATTCGTATTCGTTTTAAAAAAAATCCGTATTCGTTTCCGATCCGAGAATTATCCGAGAAAAATCCGATCTGAGACAATCCGAATTCGTTTTCTTCTGGATTGGTCGGAAACTATCCGATCCGTTTTCACCCCTAGTCCAGATGGCGCACGATTGACAGAAGAGGACAACCCTACAATTTGCCGCCGACCACGCCACAGAGGACCTCTCCGGATCCATGGCCACCAAGAGCGCCTCGGCTCATCATGCATGATGGTCGCGACCGCCACACCGAAGCCCAAATACTCTCCCAAATGAATAGGAAAGAATGGAGGAACCTAGGGCAAACGAGTGAGCCACACTTGGTTGGGTGCGAACAGATTTGGTCGGGTGCAAGGGGAACGGGGGCTGGCCTGATCGAGGGGTAAAAAGGTACTTTCGCGTGCCTCGTAATAGAAAAATGGACGAAAATGACTAAAATAATAAAAAAAGACAAAAAAACGAAGAACCATACTAACATAGGCACACAATATATTATATTAGAAATGTGTGTAGTTTCTAAATAACCGACGAACTAACCCGTGAGCAAATAATAAATTCCCCAACAAAAATAGGCCAGTACAATTACTAGCGTAGCAGCAGAAGCGTTGAGCGGTGAATAAATAGGATTCAGTACAAGTACCAGTCTAGCCGTAGTGGTGTTGAGTGGTTAATAAATTGGATTTTGACCGCGCGGAGCAGCCAGCACCCAGCAGCCTCGTCCGGGGTGCCCACCCCCTTATCGATCCGTTTTACTTTTCCACGGCGGAAAGCGGAGGCCGACCGGTGGGACCACGGAGCGAACCGCCCTGTCAAGTCAGTGGTGGGGTCCACCCGAGATTGACTCGTGTAGACTCGACCGGACAGCGGTCGGAGTTGGTCTTACCTGACCTGGCTCGCCCAAGCTCGGTGCTGCCCGCCCACCTCGTGCAGAGCGCGTGCAGCGTGCTCTACTAGTCGATCTCTTTTTCTTTTTTATTTCCTTTTCAGTCTATGTCCTGGTCGAGCCAAACAACCACTGCTGCTCCATCTCTCCGTCTAAATTTTTTACTCCTAAATTATCACCCACTGATTGACTGCTCAGTAGTTTCTGCGATCGACTAGCCTCATTTTTTTACCGACGAGTAAATTTTCCCTTGGTCGGTTTATATGCATGATGGGATTTCTTGTGCAGTAGCCGTCAACCTGCACTGGCAGTGGCAGGCAGCACTGTCTGCCCCACGGAGCCGCCTATATGTCCATAAGGTTTTTTTTTCTTTTTTAACTTGGCTACTATTAGTAGCTCGTACAGGAGCATGAGTAAAATTGTATCCTAATTTTTGTAAGGAAAATACATGTTTATATATATATATATATATATATATATATATATATATATATATATATATAGTGTGTATACATTAATAAATTTTAGCACAACCAATGATATTTGTGAGTACGTATAAGTGTTAGGTCATATATTAATACGTAGAATTATATAGAAATAGAACAGTTATAATAGTGAGGGAATCAGCAGAACATGTCTTACTCGAGTTTGCACCTACGGTATTTTGGAAATACCGGCTCCGTCACTACCGCTGTACATATATCCATAGTTTTTTCTAAAGTATGCACCGAACGTACTCACGCAAGCACACACACCACACGCACATGCCCCTCACACATGAGTGCATCCTTAACATACGTCTAATCTAGAGCAGAGACTAAATCCTACAGAGTATAGATAGACATTTTAAGTACTGAATATATCCGTATATGTACACTAAATCTAACCACCTAAATAAGCCTTAAACCACCAAAAAATAGACAGGTGAGACGCCTGCCGACGGCAGTCGGCGGAGCTCATATATCCATAGCTAGGAGAGAGAGATATCGTGATATCTGTGGGCCAGGCCCATGTGGCTCAATTACTTCGAGTAACAGAGATAAGAGGTTGACATGTCTATGGGCCGGATCGGATTAGGTTGAAGGCCCAGCTCGGGCGGAACTCGTAGCGACTTCTTTTCTTCTTCTTCTTCTTCTACGTCGTCGTCGGCTGAACGCCCGAACCGCTATACAAGAGCACGCCAATACGCCATGTCTTACCATGCTACCGCAGGTATGGATATGATCTCTGCAGATGATCCACGCGTCAGATCGATGCATGCGCACAAGGATAAGCTCGCCATGCATGCATGCCAGCGTGCGTACATCGTGTTATATGATCTCTGCACCTAGCGCACGTCAGGTTAGAGGAGTGACTTTGACTCGTGGATAATAGAATTTCCGGCTCCTTAGATCCTAATTAAGGTAGCTTGTAGTCTTAATTAAATAGCTATTAATAATTTAGCCGTAGTTTATTGTTGTTAATAATTTAGTCGTAGCTAATGTATGGTAATTTATTAGTACTTCATAATTAGTGGTAATTAATTAGGCTTTATTATTTGAGTATGAATTAGTTAGTGGTTAAAAATTAGGTCGACAGGAATGTTGGGCCAGGTCGGGTAGCAGAGGGGGTTATTGGTTGGGCCAGGTCGGGGTGGGAGAGTGATTGGGCTAGACCGAGAGAAGGAGAGATTAGACTAGAATGGAAATATTGGGCCTATTTCGTGCCGAGTCGGCCCAAACACGACTTAACTGATCGTGTCGTGTTGTGCTGCCCAACGGACCGCATTCTTAGGCCCAGTCTGATCCGTTGTTCGTGTCATACCGGTCCGACCAACTACGTACCGTGCTATACCATGTTTAGATCATACTGTATTGACCGTACTTTAGGCCGACCTGAAAAAACCCGACCAAGTCCCAGCTTTTAGTCATGACCGCGTGCATATGCGTACGTGTACGCGTGCAGCCCTGCGGTTAGTTCCCTTGCACTATATCCTCTTCCTAGCTTGTTTCCAAGCTACTGTGGCCATGCTCGATCAGATCGTCAGAAAGGTCGTGATCGACGATAGACTTTTTGAGGTCCCGGAGTACCTCGGCCTCGCCGCCGCCGGAGACGACGGCTCGCTGAGCATGCTCGAAGACTACTACTTGTCGTGAGTACTGTTAGGTCGATCGGTTATATGTACTAGTGGTGCCTCGATCGTCGTTCAAGTTTTAGCTTTGCTCTAACTTGCAGGGGCGAGCTGCTCGCGTTGCTGCAGAACGGGGACGGCGCGGGGAGCTCCGCCACGCACGCTCACCATCACCATGGCTCTACCGACGAAAAGCTCTCTCCGGCGCGTCCACAGCCTCCGTCTATGGCGACGGCGATAAACACCACCAGCGACCAGCACATACTGTCTTGGAGCCCTCTCTCGGGCGAGGCCGAGATGGCGTCGTGGCTCCGCCAGGTCTTCGAGGAGGGCTCCGACGACCACGAGCTGCAGGGTGCCGCGCGTCCAACAGGCCCGGCACAAGCGCTACTACCGCGCGCGCACGGAGCAGCAGAGACCGCGACGACCTTGCCGTTGCCGCCGATACGTCGGTGACTGACGGCGGCGCGGTGCGAGAAAGAGGCCGGAGGGGGCTAGCAAGGCGGAGTGCTGCAGAGGTTGCTGCCGCCCAAGAAGCAGCGCGGGGAAAAGGTCAGAAGTCAGAACAGGTACGTACGTACGTGTACGTACTTCCGCAGGCATGATGCCCGTACGTACATATATACGGTACGAATTAGTGTTGCGTATATATACAGTACGAGACGCATGCATGCGCGCAGAGGCATCGGGACAAGATCAACGAGAAGATGAGGGCCCTGCAGCAACTGGTGCCCAGGTGCAGAAGGCAGTAGTAATTACATCGATATATTTCAACTTACAAATATACGAACGTAACGTACACACAGTAGTTTTAATGGGTATATATTATTAGGTATATGCGCACTTTTATGATTATTATAATTTTTAAAACAATAATTGAATCAACAGCAGTATATATATTAGGCATATTTAGGACTATAAATAGAAACATGATCAAATGACAAACAAGGCAAAGCCTAGAACAAGAATGATATTAACAGGAATAGGCATCAACATCATCACATGATAAATATCTAGGAAGCAAGGCCTAACTATATCAAATGATATCACCGTGACTTACAGAGAATCGTTCCGTCCAAGGTTGTGGCAGAGTCTGATCCAAAGAAGACGAAGCGACGCGGATGACGAAGGAAGTTGTGATAAGTCACACGAACGCTTCCCAAAAATCTTATTCGCCCTAACCTATGTAGAATCGCGAGGGACGCTGGCTTCGGAGATACTGCACTCCCTATGTCAGTGCACGCCGAGAAAGGGATGGAGTAGCTGAGTAGCGTAGCACCAAGGCGATGGCGATGGCGAGGCGAGCAAGCGCGCACGTGTTCTTCTTTTGCTTGCTTCAACTGGGTAAGATCAACTCTACCTTATATATTGGTCCCCTCCCACCTAAACTAGCAATATAGTACTAAATTTCCTTCCCATCTTCCACCATGTATGAGTGGGCCTTTGGGATTTTCATAAGATTTAATTAAGATATTGAATGGGCCAAGCCAAAAACTCCAACATATATGTGCTCGATCTTTGGAATTCGTGTTTGGGATCGAGTTAAATTAATGTTAACGCATATGCACGGTGAGATTGAGATCCTTTACATTGAAGTAGTCAATGCAAAGAATCTACAGTGACACGGCATTAGGAGCGATCTGCACTGACCGACCGAAAACGAGACCTAGATCAATCGCATAGTGTTTCTGCTACAGTATTTTCTCTACGTTGAAATAAACACAATATTCCTACAGTGTTTTGCTGCGGTGCTATAGCGAAGTGCTGTTGGCTTTCTCCCGGAATACTGTTTGTATGCGCGGACTTTTCAGTAAGAGGATCCGGATCCATACAAGATGATGCTTTAAATATATAGGTTGCCTTAATGCTGCATAGTTTTTCGAACATCAGACTAATAAGGCTTCGACGCTGGACGGGGTCATCCGCTACATGAAGTCGCTACAGCACCAACTGCAAGTACGCAGTACGTGTATATAAGCTAAGTAGTTAACCTGCTTTGTTCGAGAATATACAACGTTTTGGTTGTCGATACGTTTCTAACATGCAACCTTTTTATCGCTACGTTTTTTATTGATATGTTCATAAAAATATAAATTTATTATATTATAAAAATATTTCCATGACTAGTCTAATGATATCATCTTCGCGTGACCAATTTAAATAGTTTTTTTTGTATATTAGTATATAGTCAAAGTTAGAGAAGTTTAACCACGCGTTTTCTAAAATGACATGTATTTACGAGTGGATGTAGTATTATGCATGATTATGAAATACTTAAATTACTATTTAGCAGCTGCATGATTTCTCAAAAAGGAAAACCATACTTAATTCCGGAGGCATATATTGGATCATACATCGAGGTTTGTGCTCTGGTTATCATTTTCGGGAATAATTGGGTATACAACCTCCAACTTTAGTCTATTTTAGGCTAAAGTTATGTATTACTTTGCACCACAATCTTAGTCTAAGTACCGTGCAATTTTAGATGACGAGAAGAAAAGAAAACTGACTCATTTTCACTTCGCAGGTGCTGTCCAACGGATACGCGCTGCAGACGGCGACCATCTTGCCGCCCGGCGTGGTCCAGCCGCCGTACATGCAACCCGCAGATGCTTTCGGCAGCAGGCGTTTGTCCCGGCGACGTTCGCTTGTCCTCACCACGGCAACGGCATGCCGCCGCCGCCGCCGCCGTTTCATCCAGCAGCAGCCGGATCATCGGCCACGCAGCAGCTTCGTCGCCATCATCATCATCAGGTCCGATCCCAAATCCAGCCGTACGTGCCGACGCATACGAGGGATTCGTGACTAGTTTCAGTCTTTCAGCTAGCCCGGCCAGAGGGTTGTATATTTGCCTCTTTTATATCACTCTTTGTGAATGGAATTATACTACGCCTTGTAGTAGCTATAATATTCATATAGCTAAGCATGCAAGTAAATAATAAGGGCCTGTTTCGGAAGCATGAATTGAACTGTGTTTCCTACGAAATTCCTACGAAATTCTTGCATTCAAAAAGGCAAGGCAAGAAGACAGTGGCGTCATCGAACCACGGCTGCAGGCCACATCGTGGGCTTCTGTACATGATTGATCATCACGCCACGCATAGATGATACATGAAACAAACTATGCCTAAATAAGATATCGTGTATATGGGATATACGGGTGCTGAGGCTACATGTTATTGAGATATCGAATAGCAAATTCTCGAATGCACATATTTTTACAGTAACAGATCATCAAATCCCCCTTCTGTTGAACCTGGTCCAATACATGTGAGGTAGGACACTAGCTTTTCACAGCATCACAATATAAGAGTGTGATGGGCAACAGTGAGAGCAGTCTGAAACTCCAAAACGTGACAGATCAAGCAATCAATGGGATCGGATAAAAAAAACACAGGAGTACAATTAATTCCCCTGTTTCTGTGCTGTGTGCTGGACTGCCGGGTGATTCGGGTGAAGAGAACTGAGACAACTTTAGGCCAACATCACAGCAATGACATGTCTTTTGAAGCAATATAGGCATGTAAACCATGCAAAGATCATCAACTTGTTCACATGAATCAGACACACACGACGATTATGCTAAGAATCTAATCAGCAATTAACACACAGAGACTAATTAATCCATTATTAACATGGTAACATCCGGCCATATCACATAATTTTGCATGGGGAAAGATTCAATGATAGCAGCAGCAAGTGCTATTAGTTAGTTCCTTGAATTGTCAGTTAATTTCACATGGGGAAAGTGTTGGAATTAATATGGGCTAGGCCCAAATGTTATATTCTATTTAATTCCTGGTAAATCTCAAAGGCCCATATGCATATGCTAAACTGTTTAGTCCCACATGGACAGTTGAAGGGGAGTTACACCTGTTTATAAGGTGGAACATGGTAGTCCTTCTTGTGGAATTGGAGAGAGCCAAGAGACAACACACGCTCGCTTTCGCCGCCGCCGAGCCGCGCGGTGCGTAGCGCTACAGACGCAGCGCAGTCAAAAGTGGACGCGATTTTCTTTATCTATTCGAAAATCAAAATGCACTGATATTGATGGCGACTGTTGGTCTCTGGTCTCTTCATTTTTTGCCATTAAACGTTTTTGGGAAGCGTTCGCGCGACTGCTCACTACTACATCTACATCTACTGCACGACTACTACCACTACATCATGACGAACGGTGCCATCATCAAGAACACTGCTGCACCTTCTTCTTCTACTGATTCTGGATATGCCTATATCTTTCTTGTTAGTTGGTTTGCTTTACTGTTTATTGTTGTCTTGAACACTGAGATAGAATTGCTAGTTTCGCTTCTTCTAGAATCAATCTGTATTGCTATAGTGTTCTTTGTGATCTCATTGTGTGAATATGTTTTATCTACCATATTTCTGGATTAAAGTAATTCAAAAAATGCTTATGTACTCAACAATCCAAAAACCTTATTCTAGCGCTCAAACCCTTTGAATTCGATGGTGCGAATTACAAGAGGTGGCGCACCAAGATGGTGCTTTGGCTAATCGCCATGAACGCTTCCATGTGGCAAACGGCAAGTTCGAAGGAACACTTACTCCTAACAGAGCAAGAGTTCGAGGTCACGATAACCTTTTAAAGGTGTCGTGGTTAGTGTTCTTGGTGAGAAGTTAGTCGATGTATACATGGTGATTAAAACTGAAAAAGAGATGTGGGATGCACTCGAGGCCAAATTTGGGGTTTCGGATGCAGCAGTGAATTGTATCTCATGGAGCAATACCATGACTACAGAATGGTTGATAGCCGTTCTATAGTTGAACAGGCTCATGAGATACAATCTATGGCCACGTAACTTGAGTACTTCAAGTGTGTATTAACGACAAGTTTGTCATGAGGCATTATTGCCAAACTTCCTCCTTCTTGGAGGAATTTTGCTACTTCTCAAACACAAGAGACAAGAGTTTTCTGCTGAAAATCTCATTGGGTCTCTTGATGTTGAAGAGAAGGCGAGGGCAAAAGATACACACACTAGAGGTAATGAGGGACATTCTAGTGCCAATATGGTACGTAAGAAGAATGGCCAAAATCAAAAGTTCAAAGGCAAGAACAAGAGTGCACAAACAACAAGCTTCAAGAAAAAGAAGAAGAACACAAAGGAGAGTCTTTGCTTTGTCTGTGGTGAACCTGGTCATTGGGCCAAGGATTGCAGCCAACGCAAGGGTGGGAAGAATCGCAAGGGCGTAATTCCAAGTCCGCCAATGTTGTTGTTGGTACTCTCGAGACGGAACTTGTGGTATGGTAATTTACCCATCGTTTTTTCCGTATGTCAATCTACCGACCGGTGGATAGACACCGGTGCTAATATACATGTGTGTGCCGATATTTCATTGTTCTCTTCTTACCAGTCACTCGGGATTCACCGTTCTAATGGGGAATGGGTCACATGCCATCGCTCATGGTGTTGGCACTACCGATCCAAGTTTACTTGGGAAGATTGTGCATCCAAGAACGTGCATCATGTGCCATCAATCAATAAGAATTCGCCGGTGATCTCTTCGTGTAGAGATGGTTTTAGATCGGTATTTGAGTCCAATAAATTTGTAATGTCCAAGTGTGGACAATTTATTGGTAAAGGCTATGTGTGAGGAGGCTTGTTCCGCCTATCTCTTTCAGATTTATGTAATAATATTGTGAACCATGTTTGCGAGTAATGAGACTACTATTTGGCATTCACGACTTTGTCACATTAATTTTGGTTGCATGACGCGTTAGCCGCTTTAGAGTTAATCCCAAATTCACCCTTGCCAAAGGTTCTAAATGTCAAGTTTGTGTGCAATCAAAGCAACCTCGTAAGCCTCATAAGGTCATGGAGGTAAGAAACTTGGCACCATTAGAACTCATACATTCAGATCTGTGTGAGATGAATGGTGTTTTGACAAAAGGTGGTAATAGATATTTTATGACTTTGATTGATGACTCTACTAGGTTCTGTTATGTGTATCTTTTGAAAACTAAAGATGAAGCTCTTCACTACTTTAAAATCTATAAGGCAGAAGCTGAGAACCAACTTGAAAGGAAAATCAAAAGGGTTAGGTCTGATCGTGGTGGAGAGTACTTTTCAAATGAGTTCAATTTATTCTATGAGGAACATGGTATAATCCATGAGAGGACGCCTCCCTATTCACCCCAGTCAAACGGGGTTGCTGAAAGAAAGAACCGTATTCTAACTGATTTGGTTAACGCCATGTTAGACACAGCGGGTCTTTTCAAAGCATGGTGGGGGGAGGCTATATTGACTTCATGTCATGTCCTAAATAGGATTCCCACAAAGAATAAAGAGATAACCCCATATGAACAATGGGAGAAGAAAAGACTATCACTTTCATACTTGCGCACTTGAGGTTGTTTGGCGAAAGTCAATGTGCCAATTCCTAAAAGGCGTAAGCTTGGACCAAAAATCGTTTATTGCGTCTTTCTAGGCTATGCTCACCATAGCGTTGGATATAGATTTCTAGTGGTGAAATCTGGAGTACCTGACGTGCATGTTGGTACAATTATGGAGTCCACAGATGCTACATTCTTTGAGGATATTTTTCCGATGAAAGATATGCCTAGTTCATCGAGTCAGGAACCTGATACAATTCCTGAACCTGCCATTCCAATGGAATATTTTGAACAAACCCTTGATAAAATTCCTGAGGAGGAAGACAATGAAACTCTAAAGAAGAGTAAAAGACAAAGGACTGCAAAGTCTTTTGGTCCTGATTTCATTGTGTACCTTGTGGATGATACTCCAAGTACCATTTCTGAAGCGTATGCTTCTCCGTGATGCGTATCATCGAAGGAAGCAAATTCAGTAATGAAATGGATTCCATTATCTCTAATGGAACTTGGGAGATCAATGAGCCCTTATGGTTGTAAACCCAGAGGATGTAAGTGGGTGTTCAAAAGAAGCTTAGGCCCGATGGTACTATTGATAAGTACAAGGCACGGCTTGTGGCCAAGGGTTATACCCAAAAAGAAGGCGAAGATATCTTTGATACTTATTCACCTGTGGCTAGATTGAGCACTATTCGAGTACTACTATCTCTGGCTGCCTCACACGGTCTTCTCGTTCATCAGATGGACGTTAAGACGGCTTTCCTAAATGGAGAGTTGGACGAGGAAATTTACATGGATCAGCCAGATGGATTTGTAGTAGATGGTCAAGAAGTAAAGGTGTACAAGTTGTTGAAATCTTTGTATGGTCTGAAACAAGCACCTAAGCAGTGGCATGAAAAGTTTGACAGAACTTTAACATCTGCAGGCTTTGTTGTGAATGAAGCTGACAAATGTGTATATTATCGCCACGGTGGGGGCGAGGGAGTCATTCTATGTCTGTATGTTGATGACATACTGATTTTTGGGACCAACCTTAATGTGATTAAGGAGGTCAAGGATTTCCTATCTCAGAATTTTGAGATGAAAGATCTGGGAGTAGCTGATGTTATCTTGAACATCAAGCTGTTGAGAGGTGATGATGGTGGGATTACATTGTTGCAATCCCATTATGTGGAAAAGGTTTTGAGTCGTTTTGGTTATAGCGACTACAAACCCTCTCCAACACCTTATGATCCTAGCGTGTTTCTTAGGAAGAATCGGAGAATAGCCAGAGACCAATTGAGATATTATCAGATAATTGGTTCACTCATGTATTTAGCTAGCGGTACCAGGCCTGACATCTCGTTTGCTGTGAGCAAACTAAGCCGGTTTGTTTCAATCCGGAGATGATCATTGGCATGCTCTTGAGAGGGTAATGCGCTATCTAAAGGGTACTATGAGCTATGGCATTCACTATACCGCACCCTAGGTATCGGAGGGTTATAGCGATTCAAACCGGATATCCGATGTCGATGAGATTAAGGCCACAAGTGGATATGTCTTCTTACTTGGAGGTGGCGCTGTTTCATGGAAGTCTTGCAAGCGCACCATCTTAACGAGGTCAACAATGGAAGCGTAACTCACAAAGATTAGATATCGCCATCGCCGGGTTTAATGGCTTCGTGAGCTTTGATGGATTTGCTTATGGTTGAAAAACCAGCACGCTATTCGATGAACTGTGATAATCAAACTGTGATTGTCAAGGTGAACAGCTTCTAAGGATAATATGAAATCATCAAGACATGTGAAGAGAAGATCAAATCTGTCGGAAAAATGAGAAACTCCGAGTAATAGCTTTGGATTATATCCAAACAACTAAGAATCTGGCGATCCTTCACAAAGGGTTTATCACGAAATGTGATAGACAATGCATCGAGGAGATGGGTTTGAGACCCACGTGAGTTATACCATAGTGGTAACTCCATCCTATGTGATCGGAGATCCCGTGAAATAGGATTGGCTAAACAAGCTATTGGTTAACGGGAGGAGAGTACCTTTATAGACCCACCCATTGGAGATGCAATTCTCTCCTAAATCAGATGGCGGTTGATTTTTATCTTAATGTGTTCTATGGCTTGTTAAAGCAAAGATACTTGCCCTCTGAGCGCGCTTGAAAGAACACACCTATATGAGCCCGATCGCTAGTCACAGCCTATGAAATAGGGTAATTTCTAGGAAGCTCATGAATAGGCCAGAGTATGACTTATATGCTCCAACTCAGGGGATGCCTAGCGACTTAGTATCAATTAAGGACTTAAGTAAAACTTATTCACACAAAACTGCCAATTCAAGGCTTAGTCCATTGTGCGCCAGGATAAGTGTAGCTTTTGTTCAGTGGATGTTCAACCTAACCGGTCTCCATCAAAACACCGGTATATTAAAACAATATCAGGATCAAGGCATTTGACATGTGCCCTTGAGATCTGGGGGATTGTTGAATTAATATGGGCTAGGCCCAAATGTTATATTCTATTTAATTCTCGTAAATCTCAAAGGCCCATATGCATATGCTAAACTGCTTAGTCCCACATGGACAGTTGAAGGGAGTTACACTGCTTATAAGGTGGAACGTGGTAGTCCTTCTTGTGGAATTGGAGAGAGCTAAGAGACACACGCGCCGCCGCCGCGCCGAGCCGTCGGCGTGCGTGCTACAGACGCAGCGCGTGTCAAAAGTGACGCGATTTTCTTTATCTATTCGAAAATCGAAATGCACCGATATTGATGGCGCATCGTTGGTCTCTGGTCTCTTCATTTTTGCCATTAAAAGAACAATGCTACGTGTGACAGCTTGGCCTTTAGATTTCGTAATCGATTGGCCTTTCGCTTCGGGCGATCGCAATCGCGGCCTTTAGTTTCAAGCATCACAATCTGTTGGTTTTGGTTTTCGCAACTGTTGGCTTTTGGTTTCGCAATCTGTTGGCCCTTGACTCGAAGTTTTGGCTATAAAAGGAACCGAAGTTCGCTTCTTCCGTTGCTTCCACAATATACAATTCCACGCTTTTTGTTGTTGTCTCCGCGATCTCCATCCCATGAGGCACGTATGGTCGCACCGGAGAGCAGACCTCCGAACCCTCATCCTCGAAGGCTTGCACGAGCGAGGACGAATAAGGTTTTGGGAGCGTTGCATACGATCGCTCACTATTACATCAATCTAGCGACTACAACCTTCGCTACGTTCTACATCTATCGCACGACTACTACCACTACATCATGATTTAACGGTGCAATCATCAAGAACACTTCCGCACCTTCTTCTTCTCATCGCACCTTCTTCTTCTAATGATTCGGGTATGCCTATATCTTTCTTGTTAGTTGGTTTGCTTTATCGCTTATTGTTGTCTTGAACACCGAGATAGAATTGCTAGCTTCTGTTCTTCTAGAATCTGAATCTGGTATTGCTATAGTGTTCTTTGTGATCTGCTGTGTAAATATGTTTTATCTACCATATTTCTGGATTAAAGTAATTCGAAAAATGCTTATGTACTCAACAGAAAGATTCAATGATAGCAGCAGCAAGTGCTATTAGTTAGTTCCTTGAATTGTCAGTTAATTTCACATGGGGAAAGATTCAGTGATAGCAGCAGCAAGTGCTATTAATTAGTTCTGTTGCTGTCCGATTGCTCTGTGCAGTGTTTCGTGTAATCGAGGGTAGAAGAAGCACATGCAATTACGCATACATGCAACAAACTATGCCTAAATAAGATATCGTGTATGTGGGTAGGCCGCATGTCAGTGAGACATCAAATGACAAATACTCAAATACACATTTTTTGCAGTGGTAAATCCTCGTATCCCCTTCTATTAAACCTGTCCAATACATGTGAGGTTGGACACTAGCTTTTCACAGCATCATAATACAAGAGAGTGATGAACAACAGTGAGACCAGTCTGAAACTCCAAAACATGACAGATCAAGCAATCAATGGGATCGGATAAAAAAAAGCACAGGAATATAATCGGGTGAAGAAGAACTGAGACAAGCTTAGGCCAACATCACAGCAATGACATGTCTTTTGAAGCAATATAGGCATGTAAACCATGCAAAGATTATCAACTTGTTCTCATGGATCAGACACACACAACGATTGTACTAAGAATCTAATCAAGCAATTAACACACAGAGACTTATTAATCCATTATTAACATGGTAACATCCGGCCATATCACATAATTAATTACAGCGTTGGTCGATGACGACATGCCACGTCAGCTGCGGCTAGCTACTGCTGGCTGACCTTGTTGAGCAGCGCGGTGGCCATGGTGGTGAGCTGGTCGAACTCGCGGTTGGCCCTGGCCATCCGCGCCGCGGCCGCCGGCGCGCCGAGCGCCGCCTCGCAGCCGATGCCAGCCTGCCCCGTCAGCGCCAGCAGCGACCGCGCCGCCTCCCAGCTCCGCGCCGCCGCGTACCCGCGCATGAACTGCAGCGCCGGCACCGACGTCCCGTACAGGATACCGCACGCCTCCAGGCCGTCCCGCGCGGCGGGTCGTGCTCCCCGCGCGCCAGCGCGGACACGGAGTCCCGCGCCGACGTGCCGCGCGCCACAGCCAGGTCCGCCGCGATGAGGAGGTGACCGTGGCGGTCCGCCGAGGCGGCGCCGGGGCTGGACCGCAGCGCCGCCGTGCAGAAGCCGAAGTCCACGAAGTCGCGGATGGCATTGCACGATTTGGCCACCGTGTCGGCGGGGGCGGCCCCGCCGACGGGGAGAGAGACGGCGACTGCGACGAGGAGGGTGGTGGCAAGCAGTGAGCTCCTCATGGTTGCTTTCTTTCTCCCTCTTTGCAAGTGTGCGCTCTTTCTAGGTGGTTGTTTACTTGTTGGGTTTCCTATAGCTTGTGTAGTTAGTAGTTACTACATTTGTTTCTTGGCTTTCATTGATGCATAGGTGAGCTAATAGGTGAGCTTTGTTGCAAGGAGACAGGCAGCTAGCCATGAATCTTTGCAGCAAGGTTTCCTTGCAAACGATAAGTGCGTTCATGGTGGTCCAAATCAACCGGCCTGGCTGCTTTGCATTGAATTGGATGTGAATTCTGAATCCGGGCAGCAGAGCCATCGCGTGACCGCAATCACAGCGGCGGAGGTGGTTGGTTGGTTGCTGCATTCCCATCCATCGATCGAACACCATTTATGACCGCGCTGAGCGGCTGCAGGGCAGGGCAGGCACAGCGCGTACAGTGTCCATTAATGGATTAATGGATGGCTCACATTATTCCGGCACTCTCCATTACTGCGCTTCGTCTTCGTTCCGTCGGTTGTGGCATTCAATGACCCGGAGGAGTATTTACTAGCGATGCACTGCGCTTCGCATTAGTTTGCGCAATGACACAGGATCAACGGAACGCTTCGTGGATGGAACAGCTGCTGTAGCATTTCGACTAAGCTGACAGGGCATTTTCCTGATGGATGGTCGGTTGATCAGTAACTTCAGCTGACATTGTCACTGCCATATGCAGGAGATGTGATCATGTCAGAACACTGATCAAGTGATCTGGTACTATTATTACCTTTCAGATGGAAGATAGTAGTAGTGCGGTAGTTAAGAAAAAAGGAAAATGCAACCGGAAACAGAGATAACGTGAAGCCCATTAACATCAAAACCGACGCAAGCATGCATCACACATCACATTTACTTCTACGACGAGCTCACTCCAAATACTGAAACGTACAAGTGTAATAAAACCAAAGCAAAGCAAAGCCAGGAGACAAAGGAAAGAGACCACCGGCATCATGTCCACCTCCTCCTCTCCTATGCTCCGCGCCCTCGTCCTCGTCCTCGTCGCCCTCCTCTCGCCCGTCGTCCACGGCGGCTCCAGCTCCGGCGGGGCCTCGACGGCGCCGCTGGACCGGCTGTGTGGGAGCCTGGGCAGCTTCTACGTCACTCCGGAGCTCTGCGCGTCGGCGCTCTGCGTGGACCCGTCGTGCCGCTCCGCCCGCGACGCGCCGGAGCTCGCGGCGCTCGCTTCCAGGCTGGCGGCGGCCAACGCCACCGCGGCGAAGGCCAGCCTTGAGGCGGCGCTCTCCCTGGCCGCGGAGGCCGTCCCGGCGCCGCCGTCCGCCGCCGAGGCGGAGGCCAGGAAGGGCATGCGGTCGTGCCTGCAGCTGTACGCCGGCACCGTGCCGGCGCTGCAGTGGGCAGCGCGGTCCGTGGCCGCGAGGCGGTACCGCGGCGCGCGGGAGGTGCTGGAGGCGGCACAGTACATCGCGTCCGGGTGCGCGGGCATGGCTGGCGAGGCGGCCCTGCCCAGGGAGAACGACCGCTTCAGCTCCATGGCGATCGTAGCGCACGCCGTCGTCGCCTCCATGTCCACCACCTAATTAATCAGTAATCACCCGCCTAATTAACCCACTCCTGTAATAAGCCGCTGTAACAACTCATGCCATCTACGTGGGTTAATTAATGGGAGGTTTACTCATGCTGCTTCTCTTCATCTCTTGTAATTAAGCATTGTGTTTGCCTAAAAGCAACTATGTTTTCGGCCCATTGAACAAATCGGACCGGCCCATTTGGGCCTGCAAGTAGTGAGCCCAACCCAGCCCGGAAGGAGCACCCAACCTGTATACAGCTGTACTGTACGAAAGCACCACCCACGCTTCCCGCCCTTCTGCATTCCTCTCCCCGCTCCTCCCCTCTCCCTCCCTCTCCCCGCCGAGCGGCTTGCAAAACCCTAACCTTCTCGAAGCTTCAGGAGCCCTGGGGGCTCGAGCTCCCCATGGCCTCCTCCTCCTCCTCCGCCGTCGGGAGATCCTCCTCGAGGCCGCAGCCAGTCCTGGACCTCGGGCCTAGGCGCGCGGCCGGAGGAGAGCCTCCCAAAGACGGACTAGATCATCAACGCGGCGCAGTTCGGCGACATCCCCCTAGTCAAGAGTACGCCGCACCCCGCTGATTTCGATCCTACGCTCTTGGATAGCGAGGATCTGGTCTTATGCGGTTTTTAAGTTTGCTTGTGATATGCAGAGTGGGCGAAGAAACTGGAGAGGTTGAGGAAGGGCGTGGATGAGGCGGTGGCGGAGATGCCGGGCCAGTGGTGGGACGATCGTCGAGGGCCGCTCCACATGGCGGCGCTGCACGGGGAGCCAAGAATCTCAAGCTCAACGTCGACGCGACCGATGTCGATGGTAATTTGTTACTGCTGTAGTGCTGTTTTTCTTTGTCTGCGTTGCGTTGGATTGGTGGGTGCTGTTGCTCCGCCGTGCAATTGCGCGAGCGCCGGCTCTGTTGTGGAGCATGGGAAGCCTGTGCTCTGATTTGTGGAACAGTGGGATTGTTGATGCCATCCTGGAAGAATGCTGCGTGCCATGGTATTTTATTTGTTCTTTCTTGGTTCTCAGAGTGGGGTTGGCAGTTACGGCTTTTGTAGGGCTATGATATGTGATCATTAGTGTGTTTTTTTTTGTTGTTCTTGTGTCTGATGGGATGCCCTTGTGAAATCTTTTGTGTTTTAATTGTTTTCGGAGTAAAGCTGGGAGCTACTTTTGTTTACTTGAGAAAAGTTGTACAAATAGTTGCTTTATGTGAAAATGCCTGTTGAGTCATGGATCTGTAAAATATTGTTCTTCGAGGTAGCATCAAAGCCAATTATGACATTACGAGTGACCTTCTATTTAATCTTATGGCGTGATTCACCGGTAATACCTTCTTGGGCGACGTTCTAATATGCAATTTGCGGGTGCGAAGTTGGTGGGCTTAGTTCTGGATTTTCTTCCTCTGTTCAGTTTGTTAGGAGGTCGACTAATAATGCAACTCACTGTTGTGCTAAGCATGTTTACACGCAAGGAGTTTCGCTAGAGTCAGGGCCGGCCCTGAGTTTTTTGAGGCCCAAGGCGAAACTAAAATCCGGGGCCCTTTGTACATACATGAAGTTGATAGTATTAAATGTAAATACATATATATAAACACTTAATCGCAGATGCAAAAGCAATATTCATATGCAACAATTCATAAATGTAAAACTACCTTAAAATTCCTTCTAACATTCCTCGATGCGAAGTCATCGATGATGGTATCAATATCGATCTCATCCAAGAATCGCTTCAATGCATAATGTTGCCAAACCATTTAACCTCTCCCGAGACATTGTAGATCTCAAATAGTTCTTCAACAATTTTAGTTTTGAGAAGCTTTTTCACCGATGCCACGACCACAGCATAGTAAACAAGATCCGATAAGCAATGGAAGCATTAGGATAACAATCGACTTTTGTAACAAACTCAAAAATCTCCATAGTCATCATTGGTGTATTTGGCAAAGTGAATTGTAGAACACTTAACTCGTAAATTAGATCATTTAAATCAAAGTCGATGAACCCCTTGAGAGAAAAATCGCGCCGGTGTTGTGCAACACACTTTTAGCTCAGACCATCCAATGCCTTCAAGTTTGTCAACTCATTAAAAATCCATATAATTCTCTAAATGATTCCAATTGTTCAAATCTAGTCTCCAATGAGCGGATTGCCATATCAATTATAACCACGAAGTAACTAATTTTAAATTGCTTCTCACCTTCCAAGATTGCTTTCTCCTTATTATTTTCATCAAAATGCTTCTTTCTAAGAGCACGGCGCCATCGAAACGATGGCTCAACTCCCATTTCAGATGCAATTTCCTTTGCATTAACCTTACTAGAAGCAAACCCATCATTTCTATAGGTTTCAAAGTAATCCATTATGCCTTGTATCTCGCCGCATGGTGGACTCAATGCACATAGATGGTGATCGCAACTTCTTGCTTACTTTATTGACAAAGAAATAAAACATCATGCCAAATAACCATGCCAAATATAAATTCAAAGTCGCCAAGTACTTGAAATAAATTCTTTGCATCACTCTCGTCCTTTGGTTCTACATCTCTGTCTTTACTCAATGCAAGTAAAGTCGCCCTTAATGAGGAGCTTGATATCTAATTGCCGCAACACTTTTAATACGACTCTCCCAACGTGTGTTGCACAAAGATTTCACAGCTTAAACCATCAACATGATCAAGCAAAACTTCCATCTTTTAGTAGAACCAAAAATAAGACATATATCCGCTGCACAATCCCAAAAAGGCATCACTTTGCTACAAGACTTAGCCATATCACAAAGAGTAAGATTAAGATCGTGGCAAGCACATGGCATATACAAAGCTCTTGGATTTATATCACGCAGTTTACTTTGAACCCCTTGTGTTTTCCTTTCATATTAGAACCGTTATCATAACCTTGTCCCTAATATCATCAATATTAAGACCAAAGGACTTAATGGAATCAACCAAAACATTGAAGAGCCCAAAACCGGATGTGTCATCTACCTTCGAAACCAAGAAAGTACTCCTCTATTTTAATTTTACCTTCACTCATGTTAACACATCGAACCAACAAAGTCATTTGTTCTTGATGACTCACATCCGGGTGCAATCAAGAATAATCGAAAAATATTTGGCCTCTTTAATAATCTTGATGATAGAATTTATAATGTCGGGCCATAAGAGAAATCACTCATTCTCAATTTTGTGGTCGAGATAATGATAATGAATGTCATTATTTTGAATACGCCTAAGATGGTCTTGCATTACCAAATCAAATTTCGCAACCATCTCAAAGACAAGCTAAGAAATTGCCATTTTGGTTATTATAAAGTCGCTCGTTAGATCCTCTAAAAGCCAAATTACGCCTACTAAGGAACTTTACAATGGCAACTATTCTCATCAGTACTTGCCTTATACGCTCTTTCTCCTTGGAGATTTGCTGTTGTAACTCTTTATCAATTGTCTCTTGTTTGCCCAATCTAGTTCTCAATTCATTCCATGAGTTCATATTGGTAATGTGCTCAACACTAATTTCATGTTCCTTCAGCCTCTCATTGACATGTTTCCAGTCTCTATACCCATCATTCGCCAATGAACTCTTG
Organism: Phyllostachys edulis; assembly: GCA_036346405.1. Taxonomy (NCBI): domain Eukaryota; kingdom Viridiplantae; phylum Streptophyta; class Magnoliopsida; order Poales; family Poaceae; genus Phyllostachys; species Phyllostachys edulis. The sequence goes on along the minus strand of CM070567.1, from coordinate 6,986,162 downwards.
CACTTTTTAGAATTAAAAAGCTTGCAAAGAAAAGCAAAATACTTTATCCAAGTGTTTGGAATAAACTAGCCATTTTCGTCATGTAGCTCTCCATTACTCATTTTTCTATGATAATGAGAATATGCAAAATGCCTTAAATTATCATCGAAGGGGAATACAATATTATCTTCTCTTATGGGCCCCTTTTCAACTAATATATCCCTTGATTTGTTATCAAGATTATCCCAATTTCTTGGATCATAAATATCCATGTGACACACTGGTTCCTCATCAAGACTAGTATTTTCTGCAGCATTTGAATTAAATACGTGCTCATCATTACTCACATTGTTTTCTCCCACGTCAATGCCAACATTGTCTTCAGAAGGACCTTCATCTTCTGGAACAATATGTGTTGGTTCCTTCCAGACAACTATCGCCAACTGGTTTGGATCTCTTAAAGTGTTTGAATTATTCTTCAAAAACTTATGGATAGAACCCTCTGTGATTGTATAAACTCATCTACTCGTGCTCTCTTTTCCTTTTCTCACCGCCAAGCATACTTTCTTGTTCTTGATGACATGATGTCGTTAAAATTTACAAAAACAATTAGTTCACAAATTAACTCATCTACTCTACTCGTCTTCTGCTCGGTGTGCCTCACCACGATCGTCGATTCGTCGCCGCCGGTTAGGGTCGGGCGGAGTCGGCGACGGCGAAGTCGCGGAGATCGCAGCTGCCGCGTCGCGCCGAGTCCAAATATTCTCGCCTCTCGGGTCTCGCTGCCGCCGCAATCACGCAACAACCGCGTCACCATCGCTGCGCAGGCGCGAGCCTCGCGTCTCGCGTCCGCCGCCGGCCGCGTCGCCTGCCGCTGCCACCAGACCTCGCGTCGAGTCCGGCGTCTCGCCTTCGCCTCTCGCGGTCTCGCCGACGTCGCTGTCGCCCGTCAGCAAGCAACACCGCGTCTTTGGGCTCGCTGCCGTCTTCGAAGTTCAGCGCTCTCGCGTGGCGTGATTTAACGGACTCGATGCTTCTCTCGGAAGCCAGGAAGGCAGGAACTGCAGGCAGCAGGCCGGCAACGAACTAATACTACCTGGTGTTTCCGTGTTTGCATACTTGAGGTGGGGCCCTGCCTGATTGGGGGCCAGGCGTACGCCCGCTTGCCGCGCGGCCCGTGGTCGGCCCGCTAGAGTGGCTCAACTCGAGTTCTAGTTTCTCTTGTGCGCAGCCTCCATGCTAATTGTATCCGGAATGTTTTAAATGAATGAAAGCTCGTGACTTCCCCTAAAAAGGATGCTTGATTATATATCACTGTATTTGGTCAGAAACAAGAACCATAGATCATTTTGATGAAGTGTTTACCATTTCTTACGCTGTTGCTAGGCGCGGCACCTCTAATTTTTTCAATACAAGGTACGGGATCTACAGATTTCGCAAGGCTTCTTCTCAATCGTGGTTAGGGATGCAGGTGGGGCGGGTCTGTCCGCTAAACTGCTAGCTCGCCCTACAAAAATAGCCCACATATCCATCCGCAAAGACCCACTTAGAATTGGCGTTTGCAGCGGCCCAGCCCACGGGACCGCTTGGATAGCAAAATCACACTCCGGGGCAATCAACAACAAATCAAAGAAACAAATCGACCGATGAGCTTGTCGCCGATGCCGTCTCCGCCCAAATCAAAGAAACAACAACGCCGGCGAGGTGAACACGGAGGAGGAGTTCATCGCTGGTGAGGTTGTCGCCGATGCCGTCTCCGCCCAAATCGACCGCCGCGACGTGCCCCGGAGGGAGACCCCGCTCCACCTCGCCGTCCGCCTCCGCGACCCTATCGCCGCCGACATCCTCATGTCCGCCGGCATCGACTAGTCGCTCCAGAACGCCGACGGGTGGTCCGCGCTCCAGGAGGCCGTCTCCACCCACGAGGACACCATCCCCACCATCATTGCGCGGCACTACCAGCCCCTCGCATGGGCCAAGTGGTGCCGCCGCCTCCCGCGCGTCCTCGCCTCCATCAACCGCATCCGCGACTTCTACATGGAGATCTCCTTCCACTTCGAGTCCTCCGTCATACCCTTCATCAGTCGCATCGCTGGTGGAGATTTGCTGGTGGGGAGGAGGGAAGGCGATGTAGGCTCAGGTGACGATGTGGGCTCTCGACAGTGCCACCGCGTCGGGCTCCCCCGCTGGGGGTGGAGCTGGAGCAGGGGCCGGAGCGGCCGGCGGCGGTGGGGCCAGCTTCTCATCGTCCGCAGCGGAGGCCATGAGGGGAAGGTACTGGAGGGCTGTAGAGTGTAGACGCCGCGACTAGGGACGGGACGAGGAGGAGGGGCTTGAACCTGGAGGTGGATGGGTTTTGGGAAGAGCAGCCGCCAAACCCACCGATCGATTGTGTATATTGCATTGCGGGATCAGCTAGCCTGCAACTCTGAAGCGGACAGCATGAGGTGGGCGCGGGTTGTCCACAGGCCGCCCCACTTGCATTCCTAATCGTGGTGCTGATCCAAACAAAGTAGACAATAGTGGCCTTACTCCGCTCCATGATGCAACAATTCGAGGTTTTATGTGCCCTTGCATATGTGTGTTTTGGATTTTTTTTTTAGCTGTTCGCCAAGTTTTATTTTAGGCTTATACCGCGCAATCTGTTTCATCACATTTAATTCAAAACCCTCTCCAATATCCGGCCTGCAGTAAATTTGAGCTCTTCTATTTATTTTTCTTCGCACAGACACATTGTAGTTTTTCTAGTGGCTCAAGGTAGTAACAATTGTTAGTATTTGGAGAGAAGGCTTTTGCTGTTCACAACTGTGTGTCTTATTTATTATTGAGAGGGTATATATAGACATAGGTTACATGAGCCTCACGGGCCACATGGGCGAAGAGAGAGAATGTACAACTCTTAACACCTCCTTCAAACGCAAGGTGGATCACGAGGATCTGATGCACTGAGTTTGAGTAGATGAATTTGATGTTGTTCTCGAGTCCGAGCTTTAGTGAAGAAATCTCCAACTTGAAACTCTGAGGGTACCTATTTGAAGTCAATGGTCATTGATGTCAATGGTCAACCGCTGACAGTGAGACCATGTGAAAATGATGCATCAACATCAATGTGCTTTTGTCAACTCATGCTTGACTGAATCACTAGCAATCTGAATGGCACTTGTATTGTCACAAACAGGGGTGTATGATTATCACAATGGACACCGAGATCAGCTAAGAGCCATCGAAGCCAAATGATATCTGAGGTGGTAGCGACAAGGGCTCGAAGCTCATCCTTTGCACTAAAGCGTGACACCGTAGTCTGCTTCTTGGACTTTCAGGCAATGAGCAAAGTATCAAGAGAGATGCAATAGGTAGTGATAGCTCGACGATCAGCAGGATCGCTCGTCCAAATGGAGTCAGAGTAAGCGTGGAGCTGGAACTGACTCGAATTAGCATATAACAGACGTCTAGACGCAGTCCACCTCAAGTATCTCAGCACATGAAGAACATGATCATAATGGACTGAGGTGGGAGCACTGACAAACTGGCTGAGTATATGAACAACCTGAGCAATGTCTAACCTAGTGACAGTGAGATAAACAAGGCTCCCAACGAGATGACGATAACGAGAAGGATCTATCAGTGATACATCGTTTGTAGGTTGAAGCTGCAGGTGGAGCTCCATGGGTGTGGCAGCATTGCGAGTATCAGTCATCCCAAAGAGAGCAAACATATTCTGAATGTAGCGATGCTGAGAAAGATAGTAGCCATCACCATCAAAATGAATCTCAATCCCCAGAAAATAGCTCAACAATCCCAAATCTGACATCATAAATTGTTCACTCAATTTCTTTACAAAAGCCACATAGTTCATGTCATCTCCTGTGATTAGTATATCATCTACATATAGCGGAAGCAAAGTACGACCTCGCTGAGAAGTGTGAATAAATAAGACAGAGTCATGCTCACTTGGAGTGAAATCAGCAGCTCGAATCACATAATTGAAACGCTTGAACCAAGTACGGGAAGTCTGCTTGAGATCATATAGAGCACACCTAAGACGATAAACATGGCTTGTAGGAGTCTCAACACCTGGAGGTGGTTGTATATAGACCTCCTCATGTAGATCTCCATGAAGAAAAACACTTTTGACATTCATTTGAGATATAGTCCATGAGCGTATTGCTGCAACAACAATGAGAGTCCGGACTGTAGTTATATGAGCAACTGGAGCAAAAGTTTCATCATAATCTCAACCATAAGCCTGTTGAAAACTTCTTGCAATAAGATGAGCCTTGTATCGCTTCACTGAACCATTTGACTTGTTCTTTACTTGTTCCGCTCGAGATGGTATCGGAACAAGATTCCAAGTGCCTATACACTCTAATGTTATAAGCTCCTCAGTCATGGTCAACTGTCACTCAGGTATACTAGCTGCTTTCTGATAGATACTTGGCTCAAATACTACACATGCACGAGAAAAACCCCTTCTATATTTGGATCTGCACATGTATATGCAAATAGTTATTTATACAAATGCATTATATATCTATTTTAAAAATATTAAGCTTGTCGATGTTTTAATATCGAACTTATAAAATGAATGCTAGGGGTTCTTTGATCGAGACTACGCGAGATGACACACATGGATATTTAGACTGGTTTGGGTCTTCTCCTGAGAGAATAACAACTCTACCCATGTGTTCTTATATTGATCGTGTTTACAATAAAAAAGAAGTCACTAAAGGCAAAGGCTAATGACTCATGTTCTGTCGTTCATTCTGTCTACTGGTATTATCCATTATATAGTGTCTGAGAGGGTGATAGTTGCCCTGTGCTAGTAGACACCTCAATGGTTGATGAAATATGCATGTTTGATGACAGTTATTGTCAGAAAAACAAACTCTTCACGTTCGTCTTACGGTTATGCTGGAGACAGAGGTTAATACGTGTAGTTATATCAGAGGATAACAACATGTATTCAACTATTGCATATAAATAAACACAACGCATAATGTCCCTAGTCGATTGGGTTCACTTGTCTGTAGGCTTTATCGACCATAGGGTGGTCATGATTGACTTAATCGAAGTAAAGCTTACGACTATGAGGTGATCGTAGTAAAGCTTACAATCACAAGGTGATCGTAGAAGATCTGACGACTATATGTTAGTCGTAGAATAACTTACGACTATATAAGGTGGTCGTGGAATAGCTTACGACCGCTAAGTAATTATAATATTTCCTTATCATTAATGATAAAGGGTACCTCTAAAGGTTGTGTAGAGATATTATTATCTATAACAAATATTATAGATAAATAATTTAATTAATTAGGGATTATTAGATCCTCGTCAAAGCTTTTGGCCATGTTTCGCCATTTTAGTTATGAAACACAAACCTGTTATAAATAAATAATTTAATTGATTGATGATTATTAGATCATCGTCAAAGCTCTTGCCATGTTTCGCCATTTTAGTTATGAAACACAAATAATTTAGTACATCCTTGATGGTAATGTGACACGAGTATTTTTCATGCATTTCATCCGGATACCTATGAAATAGCAGCGTTATTATTGTCTAGAGGAGCTGATGTTGACAGTGGCAGAGCCAGGATTTTGATGATGGGGGTGCGAACTTAAGACACATCTGTTCCAACACAAGTTCAAATGACATACTACATAAGCTCAAATGTGTCAAATTACATGTTCGCATTATGACCAACATCACAAAATATTTTAGAAAATTACAACTTGATGCAGTATTGGTAACGATACAAGTAAAAAAATCGAGAGTCATTTTAACCCACAAACTAGACAATAAGCAAACCATAGAAACTTCCAAACATATGGAACCAAATCACTAAATTGCTAAGGGAAGGGCTGACCCTAACCGTACATCAATGATCAATCAACTAATCCAGTGAGCCAAACAATAACATCAGTACATCACCCATTCACAGAGCACTACCAAAGCACAGGGGATTCCGGATTCAAACATTCAATGATCAATCAAGAATCAGCTAACTTAGTGAGCCATGGAGCACTACCAAAGCATAAGGGATTCAATGATCAATCAAGAACTCAGTGAGCCAATCAGCCAAACAATATAACATCAGACATCACTACATCAGTCATCAGACATCACTACATCACCCATTCTGCCATTCACAGAGCACTAAGCCACTAACCAAAGCACAGGAGGAGAGGGAGCAGGATAGTACTAGTAGCATCACCCTCAAAACCGGTCAACCGACGGCGACGTCGCATGGCGATGAAACACGTGTAGTGGACGGATCGGTTTACCGCCATGGGTCAAGGCCGAGCCGGCCAGAGGCGGGTTGAGAGCGGCGCGGCAGCCATGCCGCCAGGGAGGCCGGCGGCGGGCGTGGCCGTGATGACCGCGGACGCAAAGAAGGGCGCACCGCACCGGCGAGGGGTGGGCGAGGCGGCCTTGGCGCCGGCGGAGGCGCGCAGACGAGGCCGACCGCCGAGGCGATCGACGCCAGGCGGCGCCGAGGGCAAGCGCCAAGCAGCCAGCCAGCCAGAGTCGATCTGAGAGTGAAAGAGAAATGGCCAAATGGGGAGAGAGATAAGAGGAGAAAGCATTAAGGGCTAAGGCAATGGCTAATGGGCTTGATCACCACGGGACTCATGGAGAGACTTAATGAATAAGAAATAGGGTGGGTCATTGATCGAGTGCATGTATATTGGCTGAGAACACGTATATTAATATGTGCAGTGTATACTTTATGTATTAAGGGAGGTATATATCAGTTTTTTGTGCAAAAAATTTGGAGGTGCGACTGTACCCCTATGCATCTACTATAGCTCCACCCCTGGATGTTGACCCTATATGTGAAAGAGGAGCACCGCTACACATTGCTGCTGAAGATGGAAATGCAAGCATGTTGGAATCATTGTTGCAGCATAACGGAGATGTAATAATTTCTTTCTTTCCAGCTTTAATTTTCTCTTTTCCATCAATATCAGATGTGTTGAAGTGCAGCATTCTATTCAGGGTGATACTTGTAGTCGGACGTACGGGTGTTAACTTCCCACCGTTCGCCCTCCCTGAATCAAATGCAACATTTTGGCTTGCTATTGCTTTTGGATTTGACCTGCTGCCTTCGTAGCGCGCGTTGTGGTCTCGGTGGCAGATGGCGACGCACGCGAAGAAAAGTGTTCAAGGCAAACTCATGTGGCCTCAAGTCTTGCCTTTATGTAATAATGCGACTTGTAGCTCCTACTTTCTAGGGTGCATGGATGCTGTGTTGCTTATCCTATGTTGCTTTCAATGACAGATAAAGATACGATATATACATTGCGTCGTGTCATAAAACATTTTTTTCTATACATGCAATTTTTTTTTCTATAGATGTAACATTTCATCAAAATCCGAAAATTAATAAAATAGGAGAGGAACCGAGCCATGCAACATTTTTTTTCTACAGATGCGACAATTTTTTTTCTACAGATGCAACACTTGCAACATTCTAGAACAACGGTTGCAACATTCTAAGACAATGGTTGCAACATCCCCGGACAACGGTTGCAACATCTTAGGACAATGGTTGCAACATCCCCCGGACACGGTTGCAACATCCCCGGACAACGGTTGCAACATCCATGGGCAACAGTTGCAATATTCTAGGACAATGGTTGCAACATCCCACGGACACGGTTGCAACATCCCCGGACAACGGTTGCAACATCCATAGGCAACGGTTGCAACATCTCTGGACAACAGTTGCAACATCCTAGGATAATAGTTGCAACATCCCCCGGACACGGTTGCAACATCTCCGGACAATGGTTGCAACATCCCCGAACAACGGTTGCAACATCCTCCGAACACGGTTGCAACATCTCCGAACAACGGTTGCAACATCATAGGACAATGGTTGCAACATCCCTGGATAACGGTTGCAACATCCTAGAATAATGGTTGCAACAGTACCTAGGACAATGATTGCAACATCTCCGGACAATGGTTGCAACATTCTCGGACAACGGTTGCAACATCACCGGATCCATAGCATTTCCCTTGAGAGATATATACACTTATCTAATTGGGCTTGGCTAGCTTCAATAGGCCGACATAGGTGCACTACGGCCCAAATATTATTTGCCCGGTCGACCTTCCACATGGCCCGTCCCGCTTGCACGTTGAGGTCTTGAAGCGTGTGTTTCTAATGGGCTAAGAATCAAACCAGGACATAAGCAACCCAAGCCTATCGATGACACCTCCCGATGCGAAGCCTGATTGCGGTGGCGAGGTGCAGGATGATGCTGAGAAGCACTAGTGGATGGCACCGTCCGACGCAAAAACATAGCATCATACGTCTGTCACTAAGCAGTACCCTTCTATTCATGGGGTGGCTGGATTAATTCGGTTTAGCCTAAATGTGCTGGTCTTTTTATATATATACATTTCTTGTGGGTCCTTCCCAACCCCACCAGCTCTTTATTCTCGGTCCGAGCAGGGTGGGTTGAATGTTATTTTTACTTGCTCGACTGGGGCGTACAAAGACTTGTTTAACTCTGTGTTTATGGTGCTATTTTTATCATCTCTCTTCTCTTTCGGGAGATGGTTACAATTGATATTTCAATGGTAAACAGTACAGATAAGTCAAAAAAATAATCTATAAAGCCAACGCTGACGCGGACGTCCTATCACCGTATGTTCTCTCCATGCCACGTGGCGACCATCCGCGCGCCCTCCCCACCCACTACAGTACTACACTACCCCCGTTTCCCGCCATGTACGCCTCCACCTTCCAGTCTCTTCCCCTTCCATCCCATTCCGCGTTTCCTTCCACCCCTCCTCTCAAAATCCCAAAACCCTACACTACGGGCGCCGCCTAGACCCTTCTAGAACCTTCCGGAACCCTAGATAGAACCCCGGCGAAGGCCGCCGCCGCCATGGCGTCCTCTCCGGGGTCTCCCTCCAACGTCGCCCTCCAGGCCGCCCTCGACGGCAACTTCCGCCTCCTCAGGAGTAAGCGCCGCCGCCGCCGCCTTCACCCACCCACCCCCTCCCTCTCTATCTCGCATTTCGGATGAACTGCTGCATAATCCCGGAATCACCCCTTATTTTGGGCACTCGCGTGATGCTTATGCAGTATGCACGAATTTGGGGATGGGGCGGGGTGGTTGCAACTTCCAATCGATGTTCCCTGCGGTTAATTTCCGGGCGATTTCTCTGAGAAAATTTGATGTTGATTCCCTTCGATTTGTTCGCTAATTTAGGCGGAAACCCCCAATTTGAGACTACGTGGATTTACTTAACGGGATTAATCGGTGGCATGCCCTAGTAACACCGATTTGGAGTCCCATTTGGGCAGATTTCTTCTTTAAATTTTTTTTCTCTTCTGTTTGTTTGATTCACCCACATGATTGTGTTCATTGAATTTTGTGGATGCTGCGATTTCTCCTTGCTAGAAATGGCGAAGAAGCTGGACTTGCGGGGAGCCAAGGACGCCAAGGGGCGAGACGCACTTCACTTTGCCGCAAGCAAGGGGTGCCTGGAGAGCTGCAAGTTCCTGGTGGAGGAATCAGGGTTTGACGTCAACTCGGTCTCTGCGAAAGGTGTGTGCGCCTTGGTGAAATGAAATCTTATGCATCTATGGCAGGAAGTGCTGTGTGTGTGTGTGTTAGTACCAAAATGTTAACTTCTCCTTGCAGGCGAGACCCCGATGCTCCTCGCCGCAATGGAGGGGAATGTTCAGGTTCTGAGAGTGAGGTACCTTCTTGACCGTGGTGGTGACCCGGCAACACCTGACGACAGGGGCGAAACGCCGCTGCACAATGCAGCGGAGCATGGTGTGTTCCTTACTCTTCAGTTCACTCTCAGTATCTTGAGTTTAAGGAAGGCGTATACAGGACATTACTTGCATACAAGTGCTGTCTATATATACTCTGTAGAAGCTCTGGTTGTGATCTATTTGGACTTTGTGCTGTCTTTGTTGTGTCCCCAGGGCATTGCGAGGCTGTAAAACTATTGCTGTCCAAAGAAGTTGATGTGGATCCTATCAATTATCGGGGGACACCATTGCACTTGGCTGCTGCAAAGGACCAGGATCAGGCTGTGAAGATTCTGCTGGAGCATGGTGCTGATGTAAGTTGTTGATTTCAGTCACCTAATTGCATGAACATTTATAAATTGGAAAGGCAAATGTGATGTTTTGTTTTTGGCTTGATGATGAAATGGTTTATTTTAGGAGGTGCAGCAGAATACTTTGTGGGCACATTTTTTCAACTTATTATTCTGTGATCTGTCTAGTTCTTTCCAAAACTGTGATTCATTTCCCTTTTCAGCCGAACAGAGTCGTCAATCATATCTTTTCACCACTCATGATGGCATGCTGTGGGCACTCCTTGAAGTGCATGAAGCTACTGATTGAGGTCCAGTAACTTATTGACCTAACCTGATGTATTCTCTTATGTTTTTTTTTGCTTGAATGTTGTTTGAATATAGCCACTTGTCTATTCCAATAGGCCAAAGGCCAATATATAATATGTATAAATGCAAATAACACCCCCCCTCAAACTCATGGTGGATCAACAACACTGAGTTTGGAGAGGTAGAAGTTATGCCGAGCTCGAGTCGTGCCTTAGTGAAGAAATCGCTAACCAAGTTCAAGGCACATAATGAAGAGCAATAACTTGGTCTTGCACTGCGATCGCATGTATGAAGCATCCACTCCAATGTGCTTGGTAAGCTCATGCTTCACGGGATCACGAGCAATGCTGATCGCATCAAGATTATCTCGATAAAAGCGGGTTCGCGTAAACAGAAACGCCAAAATCCGCAAGGAGCCACCGGCCGTGATCTCACCGCCAACAATGCCATGGTTTCAACTCACCAAAGACTCGAGCAGAAACTGCAGTCTGCTTCTTAGTCTTCCAGGCAATCAAGGAGGGACCAAGGAAAACACAATAGGCAGAAAGAGACCGGCGATCATAATGATCGCTAGCCCAGTCGCGATCGTAGTACGTCTGAAGTCAGAAAGAATCGAACGAGGAAAGAAAAGACGCCGAGCGAGGGTTCCACGAAGATATCAAGAACACGAAGAAGGTGACTGTAGTGGAGCTGAGTGGGAGCAGAGACAAACTGACTCAGGATGTGAACAGGGTGAGAAATGTTAGGTTGAGTGATCCTAAGGTAGACGAGGCTCCCGACAATATGGCGATAGCGAGTGGGATCCTCAAGAGGCTCACAATCATTAGGGCGAAGGTGAACACCTAACTCCATAGGAGTATCCACTACGCGCTGATCAGTGAGACAAGCACGAGTAAAGATATCCTGAATGTACTTCTCCTGGGAGAGATAGTAGCCCTCAGGCGTAGAAGTGATCTCAATCCCAAGGAAGTAACGAAGAGGACCCAAATCAGACATCAAGAACTGCTTGCTGAGACGCTTCTTCACAAAGGTAATGTACTGAGAGTCATCTCCAGTAATGATCATGTCATCCACATATAGAAGGAGGAGCGTCCGACCCCGTGGAGAGGTGTGAACAAAGAGAGCAGGGTCGTGATCATCGCAAGAGAAGCCGCAGAAGAAGGACAACAGAGGAGAAGCAGTCAAACCAAGTACGCGGGGCTTGTTTGAGCCCATAGAGAGAACGACGAAGGCGACAAACCATACCATCAGGGACAGAATACCCAGGGGGCGGCTGCATGTAGACCTCCTCACCCAACTCGCCATTGAGAAAGGCATTCTTAACATCCAATTGAGAGATGGGCCACTGGCGAACAGAGGCCACAACAAGGAGAGTACGAACAGTGGTCATGTGAGCGACAGGGGCGAAAGTCTCATCGTAGTCGCGATCATGCTCTCGCTGAAACCACGCGCTACAAGACGAGCCTTGTAGCGCTCAAGAGAACCATCCGAAGGGTCTTGATCTTGTACACCCATTTACACGTGATAGGAGTAACACGCGCAGTAAGGGCACAAGATCCCAAGTGCTAGTGCGCCCAGCAAAGAATCTCCTCGGACATCGCAAGTCGCCACTCGGGGTGAGCAACGGTCTCCTGGAGGTCGAGGCTCGAGAAGAGCAGCGGCGGCGGCTTACATGCTGCAGCGCCTGATGGTGTGGCGATCATGAAGAGCATATCTGGGAGAAGACGGAGCTGGACCCAACAATGATGGAGAGGGAGGACTGGGAACAGGGCCCAGTAGAGACGGAGGCTCAAGAGAGGAAGTAGGAGGCCGAGGACGGCGAGAGTAGTGCAAGGGTAAAGACGGAGCCTCAACAAAAGAGCGAGAAGGAAAATCCGGTGGAGGCGGAACAGATGGAGCCGGAGGAGGAGTAGATGGAGGATGAGGCGAAACAGTGGTGGAAAGTCGAGAGTCGAAAAATCGAAGGAGATCGACTCAAAGAAGAGAATCCGGCCGACAGGGGGGAATGAGGGTAGTAAGGACGGGACTCGTCAAAAGTGACATCCCGATAAATCCTCATCCTACGAGCAACAGGGTCATAACAACGATAACACTTATGCTCAAGATTGTAGCCAAGAAAATCACACTCAACCGATTGAGTAGCCGTTTGAATGCGCCACGAGGTGGAAGAAGGACGAAATGATACCTGCCCAAAACAACGAAGATGATCAGACTCGAGCTCGACTAAAGAGACGCCAACAGAGTAGAACCTCAAGAGCAGAGAAGGTCAGAGGTTGATCGGAAAAGCAACAGAGAAACAACCTCGGCCATGTGGGGAACAGAGGAGGCAAGCATGAGAGCGAAAGCGTCTCAAGCAAGTGATTTATGTTTACGCCAGAGACACCATTCGAAAGCGTGAGCACCGGACAAGAGTATCGAGGAAGAGTGCCTGCCAAAGAAGAAAGCGACGCAAAGCGCGAGAGATACTCACCAAAGTCGAGTCAAGACGAAAAACACGAATGACTGAATCAAACTGAGTGCGAACCATGGTGGCGAACATCTGATAAATAGAGAGAACCTGGCTGCGCTCGGACATGAAGTAGATCCAAGTATAACGAGAATAATCATCAATAAAGATCACATAATAGCGATGACCCCTTTCAAACGAAGGAGCCGAGCCCAAACATCGAGTGAACAAAATCAAAAGGACGAGTAGAAATAGAATCACTAGTGGGATAGGGGAGCTGCAATGCTGCCAAGCTTGCAACCCATACAATGTAAAGAGGTGTCCCCGAAATGCACTCCAAGAACACCACGACCGACTAAAGACGATAGACGCGAGCCACAGAGATGACCGAGACGATGGTGCCACTGAGCAAAAGATGTAGTGGAGGACGCAGCAAGAGCAGAGGTAGTGGTAGTGGCCGATCGTCACTGGAGACAATGGAAAGAAGATGAAGCCAGTTGAGCTCCCAAAGACGCTGCGAATCACGGCGCCGAGGGCCAGTACCAAGCAGAGTCCCCGTGCGGCGGTCCTGAACACAACAAGAGTCAGACTCAAGAACAATACGACAGTCATGATCAGTGATCTGACCAGCCGACATAAGCTGCATAGTAAGCTGAGGAACATGAAAAGAAGAAGTGAAAAGGGTGCCTTGGCCTGTAACAGGAAGGGAGGTACCATCTGCAGTCTGAACAGTGGAAGAAAAATCGGTGGATCGCACAGAAGTAAGGTGGGTAGAATCTGGTGTCATGTGAAAAGAAGCACCAGATTCCAAGATCCACGGAGACAAGATACCTGACGAGGGAGGAGGCGGAGGCGAGGAAGACTGCTGAGAAGCAAGAGCCAGATGAGCAGAACCCGAGGAGTCCGAGGATGAGCCGACACCGAGGCGCTGAAGTAGTGAGAGAAGCTGCTGTGTGGCGTCACCAGAGGAGCCCTGGCGAGAGGGGCCATCCCCTGAGGGAGAGGAACCTCCAAAGCCCTTCGGGGGACGTCCGCCCTGACGACTCTGTCCCTCCTCCGCTTGTAACAATCTCGACACTGTGGGTAAACGCCGACAAGAGGGTGCGATGGAGACCCGCAGAGAAGCAAAGAACCACCGGAGGAGCTGGAGGAGGGTCACGGCCAGGTCAAGAAAGCGGCAAAGGAGCAGATGCAGAATAGACAAGGCAGATCAGATTCGAGCCATGCCACGTGACGAGTCTCCTCAAGACGCGACACTGTGAGGGCTCCACCAAGCTTCGGGCGCGGTGGCGAGTCAGAGCCGAGCGCGCCAGATCTCAACTCGTGCCATAGACGCGTCAGAAGTCGTGGAGGCGGTGAGTCTCTGGTGAGCGGAGCCGCACAAGCGGGACAGTCCGCAGACATCCGCCCCAGAGAGTCAAGCCGACGCCACACCTCGACAACCGGTAGAAGTCATCAACGGTGGCATTGAGTCAGCCAAGAGAATGTGCTCGTGCACAACCGAGATACATAGCATCACTCGCCTACCGGTAGTGAGCTCGGAGGTGCTCCCACATGAGCCGTGTCGCTCGGCAGCCCGCCACATCCATAGAGATGGTCACGGCATGCTACCCACTAGGATGGCGGTAGCACGAGCCTCGACCTCTTGCCGCCTTCGTGGCGTGTAGCTCGATCGATAGAGCTCTAGTGCCTCCTCTAGTGCAAAGATTGTCGACCTCTGAGCCGCCTGTCCCGCACCAAAGCAGAGAGAGCGGGCAAGGCTTTGGCCGTGTAGGACGAGGCGACATGGTCGCCACCGGAGATGACCCCAGAGACGCCGGCCGTTGAGGTGGATCTCGGTGACGGCCCACTCCGGAAGTTCGCCCCATCAAAACGAATCGGGGAGCGGATGGCGAAGGAGCCTCGGTGAGAAGCCATCGACTTTTTTTTTCTTTTCTCTTCTTCTCATTTGCCATCTTATTTCCAGCTAGAAAAGCACCCGCGTCTCACGGCACGACACTTTAGGGTTTCCCGAGCGGCGCCGAGCGGCGGGCGCGGCAGCGGCGAGATCCGGCCGGGCGGCGGCGATTAGCTCCTAGATCCGGCGCGAGAGGCGACGCCGACCGGTCAAGGAGGGCGGCGGCGCGACCAAGACGGACCAAGGCGGATCCGCTCGATCCGACGCGATCCGTGACCCTCTTCCAGCTGGGACGGAGACGGCGGCGGAACGAGCGGCGGCAAGGCCAAAGGGGAGGAAGGCGGAGGCGGCCAAGTGGCGGTGGCGGGGAGAGCGGCGGCGGCTCTGATGGCGGCGGCTCGTGGCTAAGAGGTAGGGTTTCAAAACCCTAGCTCTGATACCATGTTTGAATATAGCCACTTGTCTATTCCAATGGGCCAAAGGCCAATATATAACATGTACAAATGCAAATAACACCCTACACAATATATATACCTAACAAATGTGTCCTGATTTTCGTCCAAGAAACTTGCTGGGAGGAGAATCTAGGTCTACAAAGCATCCTTGCTACTTCGATTGAAAATACTCTCATGATTACATGTGCAAATCCTATCTCTAAAGCTACCTTACCTTGCATTGTATATTTTCAATTCAACAGGCTGGTGCTGATGCGAATGGTAATCGTTCCTTTGGACCAACTCCTTTAACGGAGGCAGTTGATGATGGCTCAACCGACTTTGTGAAGTTCTTGATAGAGGCTGGAGCTGACCCTAACATTCCTAACGAGGTAACTATAGCTCTGGCTTTGCTCTGCTTTTTTTTTATAACTTATATGCTTTGAGGGTTGCAATCTCGCCCTCTTGCATTTCCAATGATTGGGTGGTAATCTAAATCTAAGCTCTCTTGAGAGCAGAAATGCATTGTATAGATTGTTCATGTGTCAAGTACTCACAGTAGAATTGAACCTGGATGAAAGTCTTCAGCGGAGTCCGTCTTTGTAATGTGTTAAAGTGTGCCTGTGCTAGTCCGTCAGAATTTTGTGGGATGGCGGGATGTACCGACCATTCAAAACTCTATTTCTTCTTGTGTTTTGAACATTTCTTCTTGTGTTTTGAACATCTGGCTGTACAACCATCTGGGTTTTGTTAATGAAATCGGGAAAACCCTTTTATATATATATAAAAGATACTCTATAGTAGTTCTGTATTCGAGTGCATCTGTTTGGGTTCGCTTTAGAGTTCAGACTGCACTGACCTAGTCAAACATTCCATGATTTGCAGCTCTAGCGTTAAGTTATCGTGCCATGGTTTGGAATTATGAAACAGCAGGTTCTACTTATCTCGGAATCATGATACCAGTAGGTCCAGAACATACCATTCGAATTCCATTGTTGAGTGTTTGTCTAGGGCTCTGGGCCCGTGTACTATTATTTCTAGTATTTGATCACGCTGACTAGAATTTATGAGGGACTAATTTTGCTAGCTTTCCTTCAAATTATGTTCTGTTCATTTAACAATATCTACGCCTATTACTTCCATTGTGATGAATTTAGGATTATGTCATTTTTTCACAATGTATTTTGTCAAACAAAATACCATAATATTGATCTCTTGTTCATTTTTTATATGCTGGATTGTACTACATCTTCCATTTTGTTTTTACAATATAGCATGGGAAAACTCTAATCAAGCTAGCAGCAGCTCGTGGTCAACGTGAGATTATCGAAATTCTATTTCCTAGGACAAAACCAATTCCATCTCTGCCAGATTGGAGTGTTGATGGGATAATTAGAAGTTTAGAACTATGAAATCTCCACGTATGAATCCTCAGGTATGCAAGTTTTTTCTTACTTCGTTCCAGTATAACCTGTATTCCTGGAGCTTAATGGTGGTGACTTGGTTCGTATTTTTCTATTTAAACTGCAGTAATTCACCATGTTCGTATGAATAGTTTATGCTGCATTCTCCTTGACCCAGTCACAAGTTCACCACGCAGTACACATACTCATGAGCTGTGTTTACATCCGTGGATCCCATTCCCACCCTTTCATTGCTGTTTCCTTGGTCATTTGATTGTTTTCACTTTGACGTCCTAAGAAGAATATACGATAACATTGGTGAATTGAAGCCTCCATGTTCTCTCTGCAAGCCTGTATATTCTTGATAAATTCAAGAAAGGGGAAAAAAACTAAAGCCCTTACATCCATACTGGCATTGGGAAGGCATTGACCATTTGAACCCGGTGGTACTCTTTAGGAATTAGGATGGAGGATGTTATACCCCAATAGAAATACCTATTCAAATTGGAGTTCGCATTTTGTTTAATAGCAAAGTTTCTGACAAATTTCAGTTGTGGTGCCCAGTATGGGCGCTTCCCCCAGCCAAGTTTGCAAAGTTAAGGTCTTTCAAAAAAAATTGCAAAGTTGACAGGAAAAACGCATGCATGATTATGATTGAAGAAATTTGGACAAGGAACACATTATTAAAATGTCCAACTGTAACACTCATGCTATCAGAACTTACCATTCTCCATGCCATTTGCTTTACCAAACTTGCTACTGTGTTTAGGATGCAGTTCCTGTGGAAGAACGAATAGCCGATTTGAAGTCACAAGGAAAGGAAGCATTTGCAAAGGCGGAATACCTTACAGCAATTTACTTCTATGGCCTGGTAAATGCATGAATCAATCTAATACTTGTTTGGAAAGACACAGAAAAATTGAATAATAAATTAGTAGTTCTGAAACATCAGGCCGAGGATTGAAAATGTGGCGACTTTAGTTTTCCTTGTAGCCATACAACTTGTTTGCTGAGTGATAGTTTATAAGATTGGCTGATGGTTTATGTTGAAATGTCCATAGCTGCCTTACATCAGATGCTAGAGTAATTCACTGCATTCCGTATGATTGACCAAGAGTCACCTTATCTTGAAATGACCTTTCTTTGCTTAAATCAGACGACAGCTTATCTGTGCTTTTCTTACATCAGATTAGATGTTAAACTTATGAAAAGGCAATGTAGTGCTCCATTCATAATTGCGCCAAAGAATCCTGCGAAGCTGATGTTCTTAGTTCTTACTGGTTGTAAATGCAGGCAATGGAGATAGATCCACTTGATGCCACCTTGTTTGCCAACCGGAGCCTTTGCTGGCTGCGGATGCGAGAAGGGGGCAGAGCTTTGTTAGACGCTGAACAATGCAAAATGCTGCATCCTGGTTGGTCGAAGGCATGGTACCGTGAGGGCGCAGCTCTCAGTTTTCTGGAGGTATAGCTATATCAAATCTAGCCTCGCAATCTAATTCAATTTCTCCGCTTGTATCTCCCCCTCGTGGTGTTTCTCTATGTACAGTACTACGAAGGAGCAGTTGATGCCCTCTTGGAAGCACTGAAATTAGACCCTGGGTGCGAGGAGATCAAGAAAGCGTTAAGGGAGGCCATTGGGTCTCTCAGAAGCGCTGCTCGCTCTGAAGAGAAGAACCCTTCAGCTGATATATAAAGCAGCTGCTGATGAGAGATCGCTGTCTCACATCTCTATAACCTTCGTACAGTCGGTATGCTTTCATCGGCTACTACTAGTCCTGCTCATATATTAGCAACTGTTGCACTGACAAGCTAGTTCCAAACTGCGCCCAAGGGTTTTGATTTTGGGCGTTGAGGCGCTTATCTTTTGTGATATATAGCATGTGCCTCAGGGTGATGTATATAGATGCTATGCTACGTCCCGAGTGTAGTGTAGTAATAGTGTTCTTATTATTTTCTTTGAGTGGAGTTTGTTTTCATGTGCAAAATGGAAGTATACAATGTGTGAAGTATATCGGTTTCAGAAATGAGCGATTTACTTCCAGAATCCTCATCACACTTTGTCATGACAGTAACATAATTGAGTAGCACATCATCTGTGAATTGAAGTTGGCATCCAGAATCAACACAACACACACGTTGTCATAACTCATAACAGTATAATAATCAACGAAAGTAAAGCGTACAAATCGCATTTTAATCAACCAAATTGGAAGCAAAATAGCCAGGTAGGAAGATACATAACGTTAAGCAATCAAACAAGTAGCAGCTGCTTAATTAGGAACATCTGCCAGAGAGTTTCACAAAAAAGCAAGACATAATTAAGCTGCCCAAGCCTGCTCATGCACCTCATTCTCATCACATCCATGTTCGGCAAGACGATTCAGGTCCAAATGAGCCTTGCTTTCAATCCTCTTTTAAAGAAGTACACGTTGCTCGGACAATACTTCCCAGAGGATGGATGCACAATCCTCCTGCTACGCCCCTCGCAATTGCGGCAACGACTTGTTAACCAGAACAAAACCAAAACAAAATGAAATCCGATAAATCAATGGTTAATTCCTTATATACCACTCAAAACTTATAAAATACCTGATTGTGTTACTGACATGTAGGGTCCGAACCTATATATCAGTGACACAGTGAGTACATATAAAGGATGATGCAATGGCAAATAAGGAATTGCCCCCATAAACCAAATATCAGTACTTAAACAACTTAAACCAATACGTGAGCAATCAAAATGAAATGAAAGAGCAACGCAACTTTTTTTTTTTTGAAATGCTCAGGAGGTTACCAAGATCGGTAGCCAACGCCACCGGGCAGCAGCAGGACACTCAACTTGTCCCGAGAGAATAGCAGAGCCACTGATGAACTCCGGTGACCATGCCAACTTCCAAACACCTCCGCGAAGAACAGCTTGCAAACGGGATCGGCCTCGGCGTCGTCGCCATGCACATTTGCCATGAAATGTATGTGGTAGCACATCTCACCAGTACAGCATGCTCTCGTTGCTGCCATGCCGCATATATCATGCACACGATACCTCGGCTCCTACATGAATTTTCCAGCAGCTAGAACACTGCACAAAGAAGATTCAACCGCAAGAAGATCGAAGCACAATGGTGAATGCCTACGTAGATTCACGCTGGCCGCCATCAGGTCGGATAGGTCGCCATGGATGAAGCTCAGCTGGTCGCCGGAAGCTGGCAGGCTCTGCGTCAGGATCGGCGCCACGGCGGCCAGCGTGAGATGATTGTCATCGAGAGGTGTGTCTTCCTGGAACGCCTGTAGCAGCACGTCGTAAACTTGCTCGATGGCGACGAAAGAGAGGCCGTGATCGGAGCATTGGCCGTCAGTCGTCAGCAAGGACTGCAGCCGGTGCAGGTTCGTGGAGCTCAGGGACGCGAGGAAAGCTCCGTGGTCGGCGTAGTGTTACAGAGCAAGGGACGGGAGATGACGGTGAACAGGAGACTGTCCGTTGCCGACCAGGTGAACGAACAAGCAGGCGCAGCCGTAGACCGTCAGATCGGTATCCTAAGGCCGACTGGCGGCTGTGTTACTCAGATGGAGGATCGGTGGACCCAGCGGCAGCCCAGGAGCGTGCGGTACTTAGGGAGTCTTTTGCTTTCCGAAAGGGTATCTGATGTAATGATTTTTTTTTTAATAAAACCGGCAGGAGAGTTGCCCGTTATATTAATAGAGGAGAACTGATGTAATGACTGAATAGCCGATTCTAAACTTTCCCCTTTCCCTGTTCTTCCACTCCCCGTCTCATCTCTTTCCCAGTCTCAATCTTCTTCAAACTACTACTACTTGTATCGAACACTTGTGTGATTAGAGTGAAAGGTAACAATTGGTATCAGAGCCATCTTCCGACATCCTGGATCATCCACGCTACTGGACGCGTGCGCAAGTTCATTAGCAAGAAATGGAACAACAAATTGCTGAGTTAACCCGGGTGATCCTGGCGCAAAGTGAGTCTATCAAGACCCTTCCAGACAAGATGGAAGTGATCTGTGCTACTGTCGAGGAGATCAAGCTAGCAGTCTTCGAGTTGCAGAAATAGAAATCGGAGATGGAATCGACAGTAGAAAAGTTGCGTTCGGGGATGGGCGAACTAAAATCTCAGGTGGGGCAAATCGCTCGTAATCCGTGCTGGCGATACGGTCGGTAGATTTACCGCCAATCCTTCCACGACCGGAGGCCAAGACAGAACTCGAACAAGAGGCGGGCTACACGCGCTTGGATCAAGAGGGAGCGCCTCGCGCACGCAAGGAGTATGGTCATGGGTCATCAAGCCGCCGAGAGGACTTGGATGATCGAGGAAGGACTATTGGGGAAAGATTCTAGTCCTTGCTGCCTGCAGGTAACGGTAAGTCTGAACGCTTTGAATTGAATACTCATTTGGTTGAATTTGGGAGACACAACGGCAATGCTCATCATTATCATCCTCCTCCTAAATTGGATTTTCCACCGTTCGATGGGGAAAACCCCAAATCATGGCAATTGACATGCGAGAACTATTCCAGAGTTTGTTCTATCAGACCTGAGTTCCAGGTTAGTGTGGCTACAATGTACTCTGTGGGAGGGGCATTGTTGTGGTTGCAGGCATCAAAGGCTCATACTAGGTGTGAGTCATGGGAGTCATTTGCTGAGGCCATGTGCAACAGGTTCGGCAGAGAAGAGTTCCAACAGTTAGTTCGATAGTTTAATCGCTTGAGGCAAACCAATATAGTGGTTGAATACGCTGGGAAATTTAACGAGATAATGCATAATATGATAGCACATCACTCATCCTGGAACCCTGTATTTTTTGTCACCTAGTTTGTGGATGGATTGCGCAGCGAGGTAAGAGCCGCAGTGGTGTTGCATCGGCCACAAGATTTGGACACAGTCGTCGCCCTAGCTTGTTTGCAAGAAGAAGTAGTAGAGACGGCGAGATGAGATCCTCGTCGTCCGGAGTACACACACAACGCACGTGCAAGAATGCGCACAGCGTTGCCACTCCCATCACCTCCTGGGAGGGGGGGGGGGGCTCTAGCTTTGGGAGGGTGACCAGACGACCGTAGAGGCTTGGAGGGAGCGAGAGCTGCTCCAGTTGATGACAAGCTCATAGCTCTCCGAGCCTATCGCCAAGCAAAGGGGCTGCGTCATACGTGCGGAGAACGGTGGTCCCGTGAACATAAGTGTACTGCAACAGTGCAGTTACATGTAGTCAAAGAGTTGTGGGAGATGATGACAGAGAAGGACAGTACTTCTCAGAAAGGGGGTGAGGATGATTCACAACCAGAAGCTCAATTCTGGGAGTTCGCATTGCTTTATCAGTAAAGCATTAGCTAGTCGGTTGAGTGGGGCTCGACGAGCTATTAAACCGGTGCAAGTGCGAGTAGCTGATGGTGGGATGTTGAAGTGTGGGCAGGAAAATCCTCATTGTCTTTGGGAGATCCAGAGCCATCAGTTTTACGCTACATTCAGAGTATTGCCACTGAATTGTTATGATATTATATTAGGCATGAATTGGTTAGAGCAGTGTAGTCCAATGACTGTTCATTGGTTGAAAAAGATGATGTCATTTTGGTATCAAGGGCAAAGAGTGTGCTTGCAAGGTATCAAGACTGGTTTGAATCAATGTTGTATGGTATGGCAGCCACAACAAGGAAGCTAGCACGCAAATCAGCAGTGTTTTCTCTAGGAACTGGGGCAGAAACTGATACTGAGACACCTCAAACTATTTTGCAATTGTTGAAAGAATATGATCATTTGTTTGCTGATCCGCAAGGGCTGCCACCATAGAGAGCATTTGATCATGCCATACCTTTTTTTATCCAGAATTAAACCAGTCAATTTTCGACCTTATCGGTATAATCCGCCACAGAAGGACAAGATTGAAAAGCAAGTGGCGGAAATGTTAACTCAAGGGATTATCTAACCAAGTACAAGCTCATTTTCATCCCCAGTCTTGTTAGTCCAAAAGAAGGACAGAACTTGGAGGTTTTGTGTGGATTACTAGCATTTAAATGCGGCGACAGTCAAGAACCGTTATCCTCTGCCTATCATTGATGAATTACTGGATGAATTGGCAGGAGTTGAATGGTTCATAAGTTTGGACCTTTGGGTCGGGTACCTGTAGGGATACGGGTAGGCTATGATAGCTAACAATTCAAAAATTCTACCACGTAAATCAGGAAGCCATGTAAGTAAAAGACCACAGATCGTTACCACTAGACACGCAGAGCAGTGGAAGAAGAGTTGGAGCAGCCTGGTCCAACGTAGAGCGCGTCGATGCAGTGGTCGTAGTCGATCATCCAGCATTGAGCACGTCGATGCAGTGGTCATAGTCGACCGGCCAGCGTCCTCACGAGTCAATCGTCTCCTCCAGTAATCTCAGCAATTCCTTACGAAGATCGCGGATCGTCCTCAAGTGCAACAGCAACCGCAATAGTGCCTCTATGGTATCTACACGTTCAGGGAAGGAACAACTGTACGCCGGTGTGCTAGCACCAAGTAGCACAGCAAAGCTCTCAGGAAGATGGCGGCTAGGGTTTCGGTGGAGCAACTCTCGTCCAAAAACCGTCTGTTTCCCAATAGCCTCAAGCATCTCCTTATATAGTGCTCGTGACGGATCCTATCCGAACACGTTTGACGAATCGTATCCGTACTGGTTTGTTCTAACCCGTTAAGTGTGTGACCCATTAGGTTTATGCGTATTTGGTTGTGGCTCGGAAACACCTTTCCGACCACAAGTCGTTAGCGGTACCTAGCAGGACATAATGATTTCCGAATACACACAAATTATATCGGATGAACCTTAATGCAATATGATCTACGACCAGGTCCTCATCACTTACAGCTAGGTCCTATCTCTATACGACCGAGCTCAGATTTAGTCACGACGATTCGAACTCCTTACGACGTGTTATGACCACTCTGTGATTATGTTCGACCAGTCTATGACCAGCTTGTATCTCCATACGACCAGTCCGTAACTGATCGAACTAAGCGACCTACTCGTGTATTCTCCCTTTGCCTCACGATATATGGTTGAACTCCAGGTGAGATGTCATGTCATCCATGGACTGTTCAATACTTTCTCGATCGAGTGTCGAATAACTTCACATGGTCGAATACTTCGATCACTAGTGGCATGGCCATGCATTTTCTTTATCCGACCACAACGAGGGGCCCAGAGATATCTCTCCTGTTATGTTAGGAGGGGCAAATCCCATATCCGACCAGTCACATTCCTCTGCATGTTTCATAGCATACCCGAAAGCTATCTTTATAACTACCCAGTTACGAGCAGCATTTGGTAACCCCTAAGAGTGCTATTACACATGTAGGAAACCATGCTGATCTCAGGTCTAAGGATTATACATCATCATTGCTTGAGACCAACTAATAACACATAGAATCATAACAATTTCAATAGTTTCTCAAGGTGGGTCTTATCCAACACCATATTCTCTAACATGTGTCCATATTATTGGTTTGATATCTCCATATCCATGACCTGTGAAACATAGTCATGAACCAATATATATGCTAGTCTATTCATATGTTTCCGACTAGGGAACGTTTAAGAATAATCATCGCAGAAATATAGAGTTTCACAATCAAGTCACATACTTGATAATAAATATTAACGATATTATTCTAGGAACAAGATAACATATTATCCAATATTATGAACATAATGAAATATAATCATCTCCATGATTGCCTCTAGGGCATATTTCCAACAGTCTCCCACTTGCACTAGAGTCAATCATTTAGGTATCTAATATCGATAGCTCTCTTGTGTGCCTCATGCTTTGGCTGTGTGAGAGGCTTTGCCAACGGATCAGCAACATTTAAATCCGTATTAACTTTGCATATCTTAACATCTCCTCTATCCACCAATTCGTGAATAAGATGATAACGCCTGAGTATATGCTTGGACTTCTGATTGGATCTAGGCTCCTTAGCCTACGCAATGGCTCCATTATTGTCACAATAGAGATCCATTGGGCTCAAGGCACTCGGAACCACATCCAACTCAGTAATGAAATTCCTTATCCAAACACCTTCTTTTGCAGCTTCAGAGGCCGCAATGTACTCGGCCTCCGTCATAGAATCAGCGACCATTTTTTGCTTGGAACTTTTCTAGCTCACTGCTCCTCCATTCAAAATGAATACAAAGCCAGATTGCGAACGATAATCATCTTTGTCGGTTTGGAAGCTTACATCGGTGTAACCATTTACAACGAGCTCTTCATCACCGCCACAAACTAGGAACACATCCTTAGTCCTTCTTAAGTACTTAAGAAGGTTTTTCATAGCTGTCCAGTGACCTTCACCGGGATCAGCTTGGTATTTGCTTGTAACACTTAGAGCATATGATACATCTGGTCGAGTACATATCATGGCATACATGATAGATCCAATAGCTGAAGCATATGGAATACCATTCATTTGGTCTCGCTCATCAGTTATCGAAGGACACTGACTCTTGCTAAGACTTATGCCATGTGACATAGGCAAGAACCCTTTCTTGGTATCCTTCATGTTGAACCGAATCAACATCTTGTCAATATAAGCAGTTTGGCTTAATCCAATTAGCCCATATATTGTGCTTTCTTCTCCCCATATATTAAACGGGAGAAGCTTTTTGCAGATGGTTCAGAACCGTAGTTCAGCAAGTCAAGATGAACCAGTGGATCCCTCCTTGCCACCACCCCCACCTCCTCCAGCAGCCCCGACAGACCAGAGTATGAGTCAGTTCATGGCAGCCCAAGCGCAGATGATGAATGTTATGATGCAGAATATGAACCAGATGGTGACGCAACAAAATCAGACAGCTGTTGCTCTTCTCGCGATGCTAAACCAGAACAACCAAGCAGTTGCCGTGCCATCACCAGTTTTCCCTCAGTCAAGACTGGTAGAATTCTTGAGGACCCGACCACCTATCTTCTCTAGCTCCTCCAAGCCAATGGACGTAGATGACTGGTTGCGCTCGACTGAAAAGAAGCTTGCCATCACCTGGTGCAACGACCGTGAGAAGGTCCTTTATGCTACACACCAATTGGAAGGCAATGCTACAGAATGGTGGGAGAATTATTGTGCCGTCCATGTAGACCACCAAAGTATCACATGGACAGATTTTTCTGAAGCCTTCTACCACTCCCATGTTCCTGATGGGAAGGTGGAAATGAAGAAGAACGAGTTTCGTGAGCTGAAGCAAGGAAGCATGTCAGTGGCTGAATACCTCAACAGATTCACTCAACTTACCCGTTATGCTCCAGAGGACGTTGCCACAGATGATGCTCGACAGAAGCGATTCAAGCGAGGACTCAACCCCAGCCTGAAAGTTCAAGTCATTGGCAATGATTATGCAGACTTCCAGCATATGGTGGATAAGGCTATGCTCATAGAAGATTCCCGTCGTGAGTTTGAAGAATCCTGCAAGAGGAAGATGATGCAACATGGTGTTTATCAAAGTCATCTATAGAGAACTAGAACGACCCCTACAGTAGCGCCTCACCCAGCTACTCAGGGAGTTCACATCGTCGACCACAGCATCAACCAGCCGACCAGATACGTCAATCCAGCCACAGGAATTACTTGTTACAATTGTCAGCGAAAGGGTCACTACACCATCAACTGCCCCTGACCTTCCCTGTGAAAGCAAGCTCCACCCTAGATTCCAGGTCAAGCCTCCGGGACTCCACTTCCTTCTACGAGAGGGCAAGTAAATCAAGTCACTGTGGAGCAAGCCCAACATGTTCAGAGCTCCGTTCCTGATAAGTCTCTAGTCAGTGCAGTGTCGGTTGCAGCTTTGTCTCGCTCAAAGGAAAGTCGTCAGAAGAGTGAGCAAAGTTCTAGTTCCCAAACCTATTCTCTAGTCAACGGGGTCAAGATTCCCTTTAAGGGGTGTAGGTTTGTAACATTCCAATTTTTGGAGTTTTTGAAAAAAAATTAAAAAATAAAGATAACCATTCGGATTTGTTGAATTGCTCAAGCTTAACTTGGAGATTTTTAGAAATTTGGAGATTTAATATGAATTAATCCAACTTCAATTAATTCAAATTGGTTTATTTTGGGAGTTTGCTGGTGTTCTCAGGTGTTTCTAGAATCCCCTTGTCTTTGATCGTTCCGTTTTCTTCTGGGCCCAGCCCTCCTTCCTTTGGGTTTAGACCTCTCTCTCTCTCGGGTTAGACCACCTTTTGGTCACGACCTCCCTCATGGTCGTGACTTCCCCTTTGGTCAGGACCTCCTTTGGACCTCCCCTGACCTCTCTTTTGTTTGGACTTTCCTTTATTCTAGACCTCCCTGTTGGTTTAGACCTCCTTTTGGTCTAGACCTCCTTCTCTGTTTGAATCTTTCTTCGGTTTTGACTTTCCCTTGGGTCACGACCACCCCCGAGGTGCTCCAAGCTCGGGTTTGTGTTTCAAACATCCTTAATATTCTTATGCCATTCTCTTCTCTTTGTTTTCACCCACATTCATCTCATATCTCAATGCAACTCTACTCTACATGCCCACATGCACTTCTTTCGCATATACCGGTATATGTGAGTGAACGCTTGCGCCAACGTTTACTCTCAAGCCCGCTCTCGAGGACCTCCTACACTCCCATGGAGTTGTGATCAATCATGATCACTTGCTCATATGCAAAGATGCTTATGAATACTACAATGCATAATTTCATCATATTCATCATATCCAATTTTCCCCATGTTCATCAACAAGATATAGTCATACTATTCCATTGCTTGCAATTAAATAAAAATAAAAGCACAACAATAATGGTAATGAACGATAAAGAGATACAATGATCAATCATTGATCGCTGTCTACCATGCACTTGCCTTTACTAGTTGTGACGCACAGTTTGGCTAGAAGATGGCAACAAGCACGACGTCTCTCCTACATTAAACACTCAAATTTCAATACAGGCTATAACATCACAAGAACAATAATTAATTGACATCACTCCTACACGTTCCCCAAATCCGCAAAGCTTTCCCGGTACCGAATAGTCACCCCTTGCTGTCCTGGTACTAAAAAGGGCGTAACTTTTGACTCATAAGTCCGATCATGGCAAACCACCCAGTTCTGGAATCTACACAAAATTCTCCACATTTTCTTATATTACCATGACTTCTAATTAAATCATCTAACCCCCTATTTTTATCTCGAAGACCGATCTGTCATCTTCTGGACAGTGAGTCTTTCTAAATTCATAACTCAAAAATTACTCGTCCGCTCGACATGATTAAATAGTCTATGGAAATATACTAAAATTATCTACAATTAACTAGTAGATTACATTCCTAAAATTCGCCATTAAGGTACCCGAATAAATCGTACAACAGAACAGCAGGCTAAACAGATCTAGAAATTGGTTTCCCCCGACTGACCAATTCTAAAACCCCTTTCTAATTAATCTCGACTCTAATCTCTAATTAAATTAGCAAAACAGTGAGGCAACAAAATTACAGATCATTACCCACAAGAATTCAGATCTCTGCTTCTTTTCTCCTAATCTTCTCCTTCTCTTTCCTTAATGTTCAAGCCCTCATGCTAACCATGCAAACCATGCAGCAGCTCCCATGCAAACCAAGCAGCAGCATGCATGCACGTACAGGATGCAGCAACCAAAACTTGCATGTGGCTAGAAGTTTGCATGCGCTACACCTCTTCTTTCCTTTTCGGTTGGCTCACAGATTGCAAGGCCACGTGCTAGCAAGGCCAGCAGCCGCCAAGAACACACACAACAGGAGACGTGGCCAAGCGGGAGCCCCATGCGCGGCACGCATGGCTTGATAGACACTGGCGACCACGCGGCGGCAGATGCCTTTGGCCGAAGCCACACCCACGCGGGCGGCACAAGCGAGCAGGAGGCTACGCGAGCAGATGCAAGCACTCGGGCAGCAAAACGACGAGAGCAGCCAGGCTTCCACACAAGCGGCTGATCGCAGGACGAATCGGTGGCGGCGGAGCACGGGAAAAGAAAACAAAGTGCTACTAGGGTTTGGAATCTGGGTCCTTCTCACCCCCACGATCTTTTTATCTCGGTACGAACCAACTCCTCCCTAAAAACTTTAAAATATCTTATTTTTATGTATCCCTTTTCATCTAATTATGCACAGCGCCTCAAGGGGTTATTTTCAAAATATTACAAGAAGTGCGAGTATTTCAAGAATCTCCTTCACGCTCATCAGAGTGTTGACCTTGTTCATCACCAGAGGTGTCCTCGTCATTACCACGAGGGGTCGCAGTGTGTGATCATTGGAGAGCATCCTCAGTCCTGCCTTTAAGAGAGTGATCATTATCTGAGGGAAGGACGAAGACCTCCTGTTGATGATCTCCACTTGTGCTTAAGGTCTCCTTGCTTGAGGAGTAATCGAAAGACACTGTCTGGAATGATGGCTTCCAGGACTTGTCATGCCAGGTCGGATTGTCTTAGATGGACTTGAATATTTAGAGGGGGAACCCTCGCTATGCTTTGAGATTGCCTTGGGACAGCCCTGATTGTGATCGGATTGACCCTTGCCCTCTGAGGAAGCTGGTTCCTCATTTGGATGTAACATTGTGGGGGATAAGGATCCCTCCTCAACTCCATCGATGGTATGGTCTCCTGGATAATGATCTCTAGAGGCGACATCACTATCAGATGATGTCATACTCGGCTCGTAGTCAAAACCAGCATCCATGTCGATATCTGCGTAATCGGCCAAATCGAACCAGTTCTCCTCGTTCCACTCTCCTGCCATGGAAACATCAGAGTTGGAAAAAACAAAGGAAACCTGATGACTAGAAGATCCCTATGGTCGGCGCCAACTGTCGATGTTTTAGAACCGAACTTACGTAAAGATTGTTTGATTCGGGGGGTCTCTAAGACTCAAATCACGCAAAGAGTACGACACGGGGATTTTTATATAGGTTCGGACCTTCTCCGGAGAGAATAACAACCCTACTCCTATGTGTATGTATTGAGTATGTGCTGGTTACAAATCAAGAGAAAGACTCAAGCGTATTGTCTTGTGCTCCTCATTGCCCTCCCCCTCCTTCTCCTAATGATCCCGCCTTTTATACCATACTCGAGGTGGGCTGCCATTTCTCCAGTCTAAAGGGCGCCTTAACGCTGCAGATGATGGAGCTGTTACTGGAGATTATTGTGGGAGTAGTAACTATCCCACGTCGTCAAGCAGTTATCACTAGGACAGAGAGTTAAGTCATTCTAGAGAATAACAGCGTAATTAACTACACATATCTTAGATATGATGCAGAAGATCCCCTGATCGACTAGGCCCACATGTCTTAAGTCCCATCGACTAGGGACTAGTCGTAGAAGAGCTTACGACCAGGTAGTGGTTGTAGTAAAGCTTACGATCACATACTGATCATAGGAGGACTTACGATCAGGGGGTAGTCGTAGAAAGACTTACGACTATGGGGTGGTCGTAGAAGGACTTACGACCACCAGCTTCTCCCTTATGAATATTAAGGGGTATAATCAAGAACCAATGTGACGGTACTATTATCCATAATAAGAATTATGGATAAATAATTAAATTAGGATTATTAGATCCACGTCAAGTCTAATAAATGAGAGATCAAGCTCTGATACCACTTGTAAGGTCAAGGAGGTCAACTAAAGGGGGGTGAATAGTCTTTTCTAAAAAAAATCTAAGGCTAAAACCGATTTCTAATGCAGAAGCAAAAGTCAATTAGATTTTGCACAATTAAACCTAAATATTCTAGTTTCCCTAAAATTCACTAACACCCTAAGTCTAATTCAAGATTTGCAATCCTAGTTTGACATGCAATCAATTTAATTCTAGGAATGTAAATTGCACAAAGTAAATTACAAGAGAGCAAACCACAGTGGCACAAGGATATTTTACTGTGGTGTTCGGAGACTTGCCGGCCTCCCCAAATCCACGTTGAGGTAAGCCCAAACGAATTAGACCGGCTCCATGAATTAAGCCAACATCTTCGAGGTAAGCCCAAACAAATTGGATCAGCTCACAACTTGATGACGAACATCTCCATTCCAAGTCCGGGTTCTTGACTTGATAATCATCAACACATGATGATTTTCTTTACACCAAGTTCTTGACTTGAATATCATCACACATGATAATCTTCTTCACTTTAGGATCTTTGTCTTGAATATCATCAATACATGATGATTTTTTTTACTTCGGGATCTTGTCTTAATGCTCATCAACATATGATGATATCCTTCATCCTGAATCTTGACTTGATGATAATCAACTCACGATATCACCCAAAGTCTTCATCATCATGGGACTCAACCTGTTTCACCAACTCATAGAAAATGTTAGTCCACATGACAATTGTCATTAATTACCAAAATACTCCAATAACTCATAATGGCACGTCTAGATTCTTCACCCTAGGAAGCGGACTCCACATGGCGCGCCACGTGCGAAATCCGGGCCCCTGGGCATGGACCAGGCCGAATCCAGCCCCCAGGGGCACGGCAAAGGGGTGTCCGTGCTAGGGAGGCACAGAATTGGCATTCGTGCCACCTAGGCACGGATTTGGCGCGACGAGACCGCGGAGAGTGAAAATTTTGATTAAAAAATATTTGAAACACTATTTAAAACTTTACAAAATATGTTTTTTCTTTGGATTTTTTTTCTTTTTTTACCTTGCAGCTTCAAATGTACATATCATCGCATGTACCAGAGAAAAATCACAAAATTTTCATATGAAATCACGGTGCAACACAGTACACGCAGCTTCAAACATGGGTGTCAACCGTCGCCATCGCCACCCTTCGCAGCCCTCGGTGGCTCGGTGAGTCGTTGGACGGTGCATGTGAAACACTATTTGATGACGCGGCAGCGAACAGTAGTACACCATCACCGGACGCGACGGCGGGCAATAGTACACTATCACCGGACGCGGCAACGGGCAGTAGTAAAATGACTAAAAATATGGATGAACTCATCAAGTCATTTAACCAAGAAATCATGATAAACCGATGGTGCACTACTGCCCACCGCCGCGTCCGGTGACGGTGTACTACTACCCACCGTTGCATCGTCAAATAGTTTCACATGCATCGTCCATCAACTCACCGAGCCACCGAGGGCTGTGAAGGGTGGAGATGGTGGCGGTTGACACCCATGTTTGAAGCTGCGTGTGCTATTCTGTGCCGTGATTTCATGTGGAAATTTTTTCTAGTACATGTGATAATACATTTGAAGCTGCAAGTGCGAGGTAAAAAAAAAGAATAAAAAATCCAAAGGAAAAAATATTTTTTTTAAAGTTCAAAATAGTGTTTCAAATATTACCAAATAGTGTCAGAAATAATTTTAAATCAAAATTTTCACTCGCCATGCTCTCTTCGCGCCAAATCCGTGCCTGGGTGGCGCAGACGCCAATTCTGTGCCTCCCTACCACTGACACCCCCTCTGTCATGCCTCCCTGCCATGGACGCTCCTCTATCGTGCCCCTAGGGGCCAGACTCAACCTGGTCTGTGCCCCAAGGGCCCGAATTTCACACGTGGTGCGCCGTGGGGAGTCTGGCCCCCTGAGGCACGGTGGAGGGTGCCATTTTTGTCATTGATGTAGGGAGAGGGCCAAAATTGCTATTAGCATGGTGAATAGTGCCATATAAGCCAAAAACTCCCAGCACGGATACCAACGGCCAACTTGCTAGAGCTGGAACCAGCAAGGACGTGGTTGTAGGCAGCAACGGCATGATGTCGTCCTGGTTGGGGCATACCATCAGACATTTGGCATGTACCACAGTGCCTAGCTTGATGGGTGCTAATGGCCTTCGCGAGGAGACCGTCGGGAGCCCTGCAAGTGCAGAGACGATCATGGAAGCATCCCTCATCGCCAGGGACGTGGCCGTGTCATGGACTTCACCAGCGTTGGGGCCGAGACTCGGCATCAAACACTTGGTGTGCATGGCGGTGTCGAGGCTGGTGGTGATAGTGTTGCGGTCAGTGATGAGCGTGGTGGTGATGGCGTTGCTCTTGACATCAAACTCCTCAGAGGTAATTACCGCCGCAGAAGACTCGAGGCTCTCTAGTTGGGCCAATACCCTCTCACACAATGCGATCGCCCGCTTCAGCTCCACCCGAATCAATTACTCTAATACCATATTGTCACGATCCATGACAAGTTCCAGCGAATGCACTCGACTGGATCAAGAGCTAGAAGAAGAAATCAGAGGATTTGGGGATTAAGAAGAAGTGGAAGGAGAGACAGGTTTGGAGACCAAATTGCTAGTGTAGGTTGCTGTACTATTAAGAGGGGTCTTGACTAGTAGCTTGAGTATATCATATATTGATAGCTCATTATGCTTGTTCTAGCTCATTTGTGACATGGTTCCAAAGTTTGTGAATGTGTTTCGCAAATTGTTGAGAATCGTGATTTGATCTCCAGTGCATGATGTTTTCATTTGCGAATAATTGTGATTCATGCATTTGATCCTTGTAGCATGTGACTTAAGTTTGCAAATATGTTTTGCAAAGTTGTTGAAGTCCATGCCTTGTCGAAAGATTCTGAAAAAGTCCAGACCGGACTGATCGGGCATGTGTTACCGGTCAGACCGGACTCCGAACTAACCGCCATGTGTTGTCCCGATCAGACTGGGGTTAGTTGCGGTTAGTCTGTTTCAGAAATCTAATTCTTGATCTTGTTGAGCACGGACTGACCGCCATGTGGTGGCCAGTCTAACCGCACCGGTCAACCTTTTCTAAAGAGCTATTTTTTAGCTCTGTTGGTTGTTCAATTGTGCGGTCTGATCGGGCATGTGTTGTCGGCTTGACCGAGCTACGGTCTAATCGGGCATCTGTTGCCGGTCTGACCGGTCTGAGGATTGGTCGGGCATGTGTTGCCGGTCAATCCAATTCTAAGATCGTTCGTGCGTTCTAGTTGGGCACGGTCTGACCGCCAACTAGAAGTCAGACTAATAGCGGGTGCGGTCTAACCACACCGGTCAGCTTTTTCCAGAAGGGTTGTTTTAAACACCTCTAGATGTCCGATCTGACCGCCATGTTTTTGTCGATCTGACCGCACCACGGACTGACCGGCCTTTGGTTGGCGGTTAGACCATGTCTGGCTATAACGACTAGTTTTATAGTTGTTACACTGTAGGTCGGACTGACCGGTCGTTTGCTGAATGTCAGACCGAGCCTCACTGATTTTTCTGGTATCTCGCCCCAAACGGCTAGTTTCTTTGTGTGGGGTATAAATACCCCCTTGTGGCCAGTTGGGAGTGAGTGCTAGTGCTTTGTCTTCTCACTTGAGCTAAGAGCAAGCCCTTTCTTCTATTTTGTGCATGTGTTGCACCTAGTGAGCTTGGAGACACAAATCCTTGCGCATGTCTTGCATTAGGTGGTAGAATGTGTATCCATCGAGCTTTGGCGCTTAATTCGTTCAAGTTATCGTCTCTGACTTATTACTCTTGGTGTTTGCTAATATCTAGATGGCCTGGAAGAGTCGTCGATAATCTTCTCAAAGAAGGTTGTGAGAAGACTTGGGCATTGTGAGTGGTTTGGTGCTCACCATATCTGGAGTGGAGAAAGAGCAACCCTAGTGGATTCGAGGTGTTGGCTTAATTTACGGAACCGGTCCAATTCGCTTTAGCTTACCTCAACGTAGATTAGGAGAGACCAGCAAGTCTCCGAACACCATGAGAAAACATCATTGTGTCATCTCGTGTTTGGTTTGCTCCTTGTGCTTATTTACATTCTAGCAATTTACTTTGATAGAATTCATTGTACGTTTGTCACCTTAGGATTGCAAACTTTGTTTTAGACTTAGGTTGTTGGTGCACTTAGTTGAGACTAGTTGATTTAGGTTTTAATTGAGCAAAACCGAATTGATTTATAATTCCGCATAAAACTCAGTTTTGGTCAAAAGATTTTAAAACCGCCTATTCACCCCCTAGTCGGACTCCTCGACCTTGCACCCTCGCGGTGGACAAGTATTTTTGGTCAAAAGATTTAAAAACCCGCCTATTCACCCCCTAGTCGGACTCCTCGACCATGCACCCTCGCGGTGGACAAGTATCGGTACATATAAAGCACTATCTCCCGCACTCGTACGCTTACAATCGGGCCCCACATTATAATGTAGTATTAGGCTACTTATAGCAGGATTCAGCACAAACATCCTGGCCCATACTGTCCATGGGGTTCGCGCCTACACGCACTTGAGCCCAATGATACGAATTGACATTACCTTGCTCAGTGCCTTGCCTGTGACATTCTCCCCTCGGGAAACAGCTTGCCCTCAAGCTGTTGTAGTAGTTCTAAAACCACCCCTTCGTCTTCTAGTACTCCATCTTTGTTGGCGGCATGAAACCCATTGCGAAGGTCTTTAGTTGAGGACTGAACTCTTGTAAAATCATCTCGAGGATTCTTGGATCCCATGGCATTTGCAATTTGTCCACAGTAAGCTCATGACTATGAGATGTCTTCTGCTAAACCGAAGGCTTCACATTGGGAATTGAGGGCATAACATTCTCCCCTTCTTAAAAGGAAGATTGCCCCCAAGCAGTTAATACTAAGCAAACGTCATCATCATTGGCATAAGCTTGAGAGATATAGCAAACCTTTGTGTGTTGGACGGCGAGTAGGAGGTCTAGCCGGCCAGCTTGACGTACGTGGCGCGCTACGAGTCGGTGAGGTGGACGAAGTAGTACTCCATGAACTTCTCAAGGCCAACGAGGGAGCACCCAGAAACAAAATGCATCACAGGCTCTTCGAAAAAATCCACCTTGGATGTCGTCACCACGTAGCTCTCCATGGTCTCTTCGTCCCATTGCTCCTCCTTGCTGAGGTCCACCAGGGGAAGACAGCTCTCGTAGCGATAGAGGCAGGAGACGGCATTGAGGACGATGTTGGAGACGGGGTCGAGTGTCAGATCCTCAGAAGTCTTAATCTATTTTCAGGAGGAGTTCGTTATTTCAGTTATCGAACGGCTGAGAAGCTCAAATACCGGTTCAGTTAGTTCAATCATCAGTTGGATAGAAGGGAAGGCTAGCTTATGAAGATCGTGCAGACGAGATCGCAAGATGGTGTTTCGTGTAGATCTATTGGCTGAAATCGATGGAGTCATTTACTGTTTAACGTAAAAAGTAGTTACTTTTACTTTTTATCATCAAACTCGATCATTTTGTCGCTATTAGCTAGCTCTACTGCTGGGGACAATATAAACAGCGACCTTTGTAATCGGAAAAGATCATGAATGAAAAACCCTAGTTATTTCTCGCATTTACTTTACTCTTCTGTCTTAGCTACTATATTTCGCATTTTATGCTTAATCTCCCCAAATCGGCTTGCTGAAATCGAGATGTCGGATGCGTATTCTCATGGGTCCTAACAAATTGGTATTAGAGCCAGGTTTGGTCCTCGACGGCGGGTGGATTTTGAGTGGTTCTTGAATAGCGAGGGTTGAGGAACGAGTTTCCTCGGTAAAATTTTGAAGCTAGTTCAAGGAAACTTAAATCTACTAAGGAAAGTGGTGAGCAGATTCTAGCAGTGAGGGTTGGGAAGATTTCTTTTCTTCTTGTAAAATCCTCAAATTGCTAGGGAGGCGTGTGATTGAA
The DNA here is from genome assembly GCA_036346405.1 of Phyllostachys edulis. NCBI lineage: Eukaryota > Viridiplantae > Streptophyta > Magnoliopsida > Poales > Poaceae > Phyllostachys > Phyllostachys edulis. Next base: position 6,950,031 of record CM070567.1, on the reverse strand, counting down.
GCAGAAGGATGTCGAAGGTTGGTAGATCTGGTGATGAGGAGTTCGGGTTGGTGGTAATGGGAGATCTTGAGGCAATGAAGAAGGAAATGGCGCGAATGCAACAACAAATTGATGAAAACTCGAAGAACTCTCAGGCCCAGATAGGCAGTTTCAGGAAAAGGTTCAAGAGAACTCGTCCAAACTGGATCTGATGATGGAAATGTTGAAGTCGATGATGGATAAGAAGGGTGACAGAGAAGTGGCAAGTAATTTGGCTGCTATGGAGGGCGATGGCAGTCGGTTGCATGGCAATCAAGATGTTAGACCACTCACTCCAATAGGATATCCATATGCGACCCCTAGCAGCGAACATTCAGTTGCTCCCAAGGCGAACACAAGTCCATTAATACAGGGTATGTTTCATGTTCCTTTTAGTATGCCATTGACACCCAGTACTAGCTCCTTGCTACTGCATCAAGCTTCAGTTGGAAATGTGTCTAGTTTGAATATGCCCTACCAGTTAGAAGACCAAAGAGTTAATGGTCATCAACCAAATGTAGTCAATGGAACTTTTGGGTGAGTATGTATCCGATAGTTATGGCAAATGGAACCTCCCCCCCCTTCCCCCCACCAGTACATCAGTTCAAATCTTCCATGTGTACCTGCACACATACCTACGCAAAACATCAACTCATATTGTTCCATAGGTTATGTTCCACCACTTAGAAATGAATTTCCTGGGAATTACCCATGGCCAAGAGCTCTAGAGATGCACTACCCTACTCAGTACCAATGCCCTGCAAGTCCTGTGAGGAATGGAAATCAATACAATCAGCATTTCAACAGGAATCCCAAATTGGAATTCCCTAAATTTTATGGAGAGCAGCCCGAAGCATGGATTAGGAAAGCTGAGAAATATTTTGAGTTGGCTAAGACACCTGATGAGCAAAGGATTTTGATAGCAGAGGTCTATCTGACAAGAAGAGCTGATCAATGGATCAGTAGCAATGAGATCGATACTGGACCTCTATCATGGTAGCATTTTCTGTAGTATGATTAAAAAGAGGTTTGCAGCGAAGACAAGGTGTGAAATTACTGAAGCATTCAGAGGTTTAACTCAAGAGGGAACAGTAGAGGCTTACATTGACAAATTCGAGAACTTGGTGACTCCAGTAAAAAGGAACAATCCAACACTAAAGGAAGGGTATTTCTTGGATTACTTTGTGTTAGGCTTGAAAAGTTACATTAAAACACCTATGAAATCATTGGAACCAAGAACACTGGTAGAGACCTATTCTCATGCTAGGAATTATGAAAACAGTCAATCATACAAGAAAAATATGCACTGGAACCCAAGTAGCAATTCGAGGGGACAATATCAGGGAGGCACTCAGAATAAATGGAAGGGTATAGGAGCTAAGCAAGAGTCTAGTGATAAAAACCACTGCGGGTAGTGGAAACAAGTGGAATGGAGGAAAATATTTTAAATGCAATGAACCTTGGGTACCTGGTCACAGCAAGATATGTAAATTTTAGAAGCAACTTGTAACGCCCCGTGTCATTACCCCAAGGGTAATCACACTTAGGCATACGGATTACTATTCGTTTGCTCAGTAAAACATTGCTCCAACGAATAGTAAGCCTTTTACCTGGGTTACGTAGCAGAACAATAAGATAGAAATTGTACCTTTTCGTTCCAGTAATAGCCACGCAGGGCTATGATTCTTAATACAAGTATTATATCGCTACGAAAGTAGCTTCTCCACTTCTCTCGTCGGCCCTGAAGTCTCTACCGCCTATTCGTCCCACGCGGCAGACAAAGCGCCCATTTCGCCCTAGTCCTCGTCGTCTGCGCCTTCTCCTCCTGCAATTGCTTCGGTACCTGCATTATCCTTTGCCCCACTCGGGATGGTTCCCGGCCGGACTAGGATCTACAAAGGAGAATACTAACAAGGTTGAGTACACGAGTGTACTCAGCAAGCATTAATAGCAAAGAATGCAGTGGATGACTAACTCTAGTTGTTATCACATTTTCTAAGTCATCTCATTTATAAAATACTCATTAAAACATTTAGGTGGCAGATTTTAATTCTGAAAACACTAATAGTCACTCAGAGAGAAGAAAGACCCCCAATGGTTCCCGTAGACTCCAATCCTGGAGACTAGCATGAATTCATGATTTGAATAGCACTGCGCAGGCTTTGTATCACTTTACCCACAGCTATTCCGAGCTCTTTGTGAACTGGGTCCACCGCATTTCCTTTGATGCGGTTCCGAGATCAGAATATAGGATGTTTTCCAGGTTACGTGAATTAATTTCTCCACCCATTACTTTCCGTCGGTGTCCTGAGCGCACCCAGTCCTCCACCGAGTTCCAGCAATGTTGGTTGGGGGCAGCTTCTATCCTGCACCCAACACTCCACCTTAGCGCTATAGCGCCTTGGATCCCCCACTTCTAGACTTCCCCTACTGGTCCTGGATTCCTCCATCACACTCACACATATATAACTTACCCATTGTGGAGAGCATAGTCACGTAACAATGTAGCATTTTCTGCCCGCCGAAATGGGAAAATGGTTGGTACGGATTTTACAGCATCTGACCGAGCAAGAGTTAGTTGATCCTTATATTGTAACCATATGTAAAGGGTCACACTGCCTTGCCTCATATCTTACCTGCCAAGGGCCCCCTTTACTAGCCATAATAACCTCATATTACTTTCTTTCCTCATTCTTATCCCATTCATCATTCTCATTCATCAAGTTCATCTTAGTCATCTTTTATCTCATTCATTCAATTTAAGTTTTGAGAAACAGTTTTGATGCAATAAACATATAATAGTGCAAGATACGGTTTACATTTAAAGTAGCTATATTTATGTTCAAGAGGATCGCTTGCCTTCGTATGCGTAGGACAGGTCGGTCTGACGAAACTCGGGTCAACTGCTTAAAATCGGTCTTTGAAACGTCGTCTGCAAGTAATACTGAATCTGAATAATAAGTAAATACTTAGTGAATTTTTGGGTGATACATAATATCTAAGTTAGTGACTACTAAAGGTTAGCACAATTTAATTTAAATAAACATTTTTCGAGATCGACACTAAGTTAGCACTTTACCAAATAATCGTTCTACCCAAAACGAGCACTAAGGTCGACAACCCGCGGTCCACGCTTAACTGATTAAGCTAACAGAATTAAATAGCTCAAGCTACCGGAATAAACACTAGTGATACACAAGTTTGCTACACAAGCTAGTTATTTTATTAATACCATAATTAACAATTATTCGATCTATCTAGCAATTTTAATTCACAGGTTAATCGCAAGTTGGTTCATTAGACGAGATCTAAGTTAAGTTATTTAACAGCATGAATTAAACAGCTAAAGATTAATTAACTAATAACAGCTACTAAATAAACACCTTATTGCAACCAATAACTAAAGGATACGCAAATCTTAATTCCTCATTAGCAAAAATTCTAATTTCCTAATCTACCACTAATCTCTCTCTCTCTAACCCCAATCGGCCGAACCCCTCTAATCCCACGCACACACGCACAGCCAAACCCCACTACTATATGTCTTCTTCTACCCCCCAACTCTCACTCTCTCCCTCTCCACAAATCCTTCTCTCTCCCTCTCACCACTGGCCGCGCAAGGAGGTCCTGGCTCGGCCTGGCTTTGCCAGCCTCGGTCCGCCCACCACGGTCTCACCCGCTCACCGCCATGGCTTCTTGCCGACTCATGATGCCTCCACGGCCATTGCTGCCGACTCATGACGCCTCCACCCGACCTTCCTCTCGGCTCCCTCCACGGCCAGCGCCTCATGCCTGTCCTTGTGACAAGGCTCTGCTCGGCTCGGCGACGCCGACCACAGTTCCCTCTACGACCCGATGCCTCCCATCGCTCCAGATCCGGCCCCAAGCCGCCTTGGCCACGCCGTCTCTGGTCCTTAGCGACCTCGGCCCTACCGGCGCGGCCGAAGGCCAGCGCCGCCATCGTCGTCGAGTCAGCTCAGCTGCTCCTAGGTTCGCACTTACCTCAAGCCCACTATGCGGTTTCCTTTACCTGCTCTTGGAGACTGAAATGGATTTGTGCTAATGTTTTGCGAGGAGTTGACGATGATCGAGGGTTGCAGTTGGTGATGGATCGGGATGGAGCTGATGTCACCACCGATCTGCTGCCTCCATGGCGCCTGGTCGCCGTCGCCGGCCTCCAGCTCCTTGCTTGCTACTGCTTGAGTGGAATGGGGATGTAAGGGAAGAAATGGTGGGGGTGAATGCTGCTATTCTCCAAGGGGATGGATCTTTGCTATCTTGACCATGGGGAAAGAATGTATGCTTGATGTGCGGGGGATGCATGCCTGAGAGCTTGCCTTCCTTTCTTTATGGAGCCGGAGGGATGAATGTGTGCTTGAGTTGCTCGAGAGGTGAGGGGATGAATGCTGTGCAAAGGAAATGTTCTTTGTGGTCTTTGTTGCAAAATTCGCCAAGCTAGAGATGCTCCTGGGGAGATGAGTGTGGGAAGGGGAGCTGAACCTTGCGCTCTGTTGTTCTTCTTGTTTGCAAAAAGAAAGCGTGAAAGGGTGGTTGCTGCTTTGCTATGATGACTGAGAATGGTGAAAATAAATGGGGTGCTGCCGTTGTTGAGTGCGGTTGTTATGCAATGCTACCCTAAAGGGGACTACTACTATTCCCTAAACTGTTGGATGCAAAGATCCTATTGTAAATGATACGTGTTGTTGATGGATGTACACTTGAATGTAGACCATGCATGTATTGATGTGTTGATCCAATGAAATTGGAAATGCAAACTTGATTATGAGTTGATACTACTATTGAAATGATGACTGATGAATGGGACTTGTTATTGATTGCTGAGATTGAATGGATGATTGATAAAGGATGCATGCTGAAATAATGAATGTTGGTTTATAGGTTCTGCGACTAGAGATGGTTAACGCTCGCGAGCGAAATCCACTAACCCAACACGCTGACTACTAACTAATGACTTAACAACAATCGCAATACTATCAACAGCGCACCGCTAATACGAGGTTAATTAATGCTAATTAATGATTACAGCTACGCGATTAGGTCTAATTACGCGGGTTCTCACACAACTTCATTTGATCACCATTGAGGATGAAGATGAGGTGAGTGAAGAGAACACAGAAGGGGTTTTTGCTACATCCCCTAGCAGTCCTGAGCATAAGAATGAGGGTGAAGAACTGCATGTCTCGGTACATGCCATATCTGGCACTAGTTCAGGAATGAGTACCTTCACATTGAAAGTTAAAATAGGAAAAATCAATGTCATTGCCCTAGTTGATGGTGGAAGTACTTCTACATTCATAACACCCACAGCTGCTCTAAGATCTTAATGTGAAATCACCAATCATGCCCAAATTAGAGTGGCGGTTGCAGATGGCAATATACTTAACAATGATTCGCAATGTCTTGGATGTCCATATGAAATACAATGGGAGAAGTTTCATACTAATTTCAGGCTATTGGAGCTCAAGGGGTATGACATTGTATTTGAGAGTGATTGGATTTATGACCACAGCCCAGTCAATCTCAACTTGAGAACTAGAGAATTCAACATTTGTAAGGAAGGGAAAAGGACAGTGAAATTTACTGATGAGACTTATCCAAATGGAAATTGTGTTATCGATGCATTACAATTGAAGAAGATGATGAACAAAGGAGTGATTGGGGCTGTTATATACTCCAAGGTTGTTTTGAAGACTGGAAATGCAGTACAAGACATACCACCAGAGATTCAATCAATTTTGGATAGATTTAATGATGTGTTCCAAGAACCAAAACAGTTACCTCCTGTGAGAGAATGTGATCACACCATTCCCTTAATACCTGATGCTAGACCTGTGAATTCAAGACCCTACAGACTACCTTATTACGAGAAAGATGCTATGGAGGGGTTAATTGAACAATTACTGAAGAATCATGCCATCAGAAATATTGTGAGTCCATACTCTTCTCTAGCCATTCTAGTAAAGAAAAAAGATGGAACCTAGAGGCTTTGCATTGATTACAGGCATTTGAATGCTAATACAATAAAGAATAAATACCCTATTCCCATTATTGAAGATTTATTAGATGAGTTGAATGGAGATAAGTACTTTTTCAAGATAGATATTAGATCTGGCTACCATCGTATCAAAATGGAACCTTCTAACATTTTTAAGACTGCATTCAGCACCCACACAGGCCATTTTCAATTTCTTGTGATGCCTTTTGGGTTGACTAATGCTCCTGCTACATTTCAATCACTCATGAACAAGATATTGTCACCATTTCTCGGGAGATTTGCATTGGACTTCTTTGATGATATCCTCATTTACAGTTCCACTATGGAGGATCACAAGGAACATCTACAGCAGGTGTTGGAAGTATTGAGAAAGAACCAATTGTATGCCAAGTCAAGCAAATGTGTATTTGGACAGTTGCAAGTGGAGTACTTGGGTCATATTATCAGTCAAGATGGGGTAGAAACAGATCCTGAAAAGGTATTAGCAGTTAAGGAATGTCCAAGACCTAAGAACATAACTCAGCTGAGAGGATTCTTGGGGCTAGCAGGATACTATAGAAAGTTTATTAAGGACTTTGGGTTAATCTATAAACCAATGTTCAATGCTCTAAAAAAGAATGCCTTTCAATGGAGTGATGAGCAGCAGCAATCATTTATGAAAATCAAAGAGGCCTTGACCAATGCTCCAGTATTAGCCCTGCCTGATTTTGGCCAGCCTTTTGTTTTAGAAACCGATGCGAGTGGCTATGGGATTGGAGATGTACTTATACAGAAAGGAAGACCCGTTTCTTTTATGAGCAAGGCAATTGGGCCAAAATCTACAGCAATGCCCACTTATGATAAGGAAACATTAGCTATATTGGATGTTGTTAAAAAAATGGAAACATTATCTCATGGGGGATAGTCTAATCATTAAAACTGGTCAACAAAGCATGAGATATATTTCTAAGCAATGATTGGTTGAAGGAATTCAGCATAAATTAATGATCAAGTTAATGGGATGCAACTACAAGGTGGAGTATAGAAGAGGAAGAGAGAACAAGGAAGTGGATGCCTTATCTAGAATTCCTCATGTTGAACAAAATATGGCTATCATAATGGATATTCCTATGTGGATCTCTGAAGTTACTCAGAGTTATCAAAATGATGAGAATTGCCAAGAACTTGAGAGGAAACTGAGGATTGACGCCAACAGTACTCCACCATATACTTTGCAGAATAGGGTCTTGTGGTACAAAGGAAAGATTTTCATTGGTGCTAGCACAAACCTTAGGAAACAGGTATTGAGTTCTTTCCATGAACCAGCACTGGGTAGGCATTCTGGAGAGAGAGCCACATATTAGAGGCTGAAATTGTTGTTTTATTGGCCTGGGATGAAGGCTGAATCTATTGCATTTGTGAAAGAATGTGCAGTCTGTTAGGAAAAAAAATCAGAGAATGTTCCATATCCAAGACTGTTGCAACGTTTGCCTATACCCGACATGGCTTGGGCTCACATAACTCTAGATTTCATCGAAGGGCTACCTAGATCAGAAGAAAAGGATGTGATCATGGTTGTTGTAGACAAGTTCACTAAATATGCTCTAAGGCACCCATTTACAGTGCAAAATGTAGTTGATCTTTTTCTAGATCACATCTACAAATTACATGGCCTACACACAGTGATCATCTCTGATAGAGACAGGATTTTCACTAGTACCTTATGGCAAGAACTCTTTAAGGCATTAGGAGTCAAATTGAGGTTGAGTAGTGCATATCATCCTCAAACAGATGGGCAAACTGAGAGGGTAAATCAGTGTCTTGAGAATTATCTGAGGTGTATGACATTTGCTGGTCCAAAGAAATGGCATTCTTGGTTATCTCAAGCAGAATGGTGGTACAACACCTCTTTCCACACAGCTCTGAAAATGACTCCATTTGAGGCATTATATGGTATAAAACCTCCTCTAGTTACTGAAGCTATGTTAAATGATCATACCATGGAGGAAGCAAGGGATAGGATCTAGGCCAGGAGGGTTGCTTTTGAAGCCATCAAAACAAATCTGGAAAGGGCCAGTTCCAGGATGAAACATTTTGCTGACAAACACAAAACTGAAAGAACTTTTGAAGTGGAAAGAATGATATACTTGAAAACGCAACCTTACAGACATAATGCTCTAGGACTGCATAGAACCCTGAAGTTGCGTTCCAAGTTTTTTGGGCCTTTTAGAGTATGGGAGAAGATTGGTAGAGCTTCATATAAACTATTACTCCCTGATAGTTGTCGAATTCATCTGGTCTTCCATGTCAGTCAACTAAAGGGGCACATTGGCTCTAAGGTAATCCCCGGCAGAGAGTTGTCGTTGGTAGATGAAGAAGGACACATACTCTCTGAACCGGTTGTTGTGTTAGAAATGAGGGTAATTCTGAGGAACAATGAACATATAGTTCAATGGAAGATCCACTGGGCAAATCTATCACCGGAAGCTACAACCTGGGAGGATGCTGATTTCATAGCACGAGTATTTCCACACTTCCATCCTTGAGGACAAGTATCTCAAGGAGGGGGCAATTGTCAGATCCTCAGAAATCTGAATCTGTTTTCGGGAGGAGTTCGTTATTTTAGTTATCGGACGGCTGAGAAGCTCAGATACCGGTTCGGTTAGTTCAATCATCAGGTGGATAGAAGGGAATGTTAGTTTATAAAGATCGTGCGGACAAGACCGCAAGATGGCGTTTCGTGTAGATCTATCAGCTGAAATCGATGGAGTCCTTTACTGTTTATCGTAAGTAGTAGTTACTTTTACTGTTTACCGTCAAGCTTGGTCATTTTGTCGCTATTAGTTGGCTCTACTGCTGGGGGCAGTATAAACAGCCACCTTTGTAATCGGGAAAGATCATGAATGAAAAACCATAATTCTTTCTCGCAATTACTTTACTCTTCTATCTTAGCTACTATATTTCGCATTCTTCTCTGAATCTCCCCAAATCGGCTTGCTGAAATCGAGATATCGGATGTGTATTCTCACAGGTCCTGACATCGAGGAGGCCGAAGCAGGCGCCGCCAATGATGACACCCTTGAGGAACTCCGGCATCTCGTCCACCCGGAGGGCCATCGCCTCCCGGAATTTGACCAAATTGCGAAGGAATCTATTTCGAATCTGTATTCTACTGTCCTCGGATTCGTATTCGAATCCAGAAATATTCTATCGAAAAAGTACCTAAAGTGCCTGTTCCATGACAGTCGTCAGTTATTACGTTAGTTACAACTATTGAAGATAAAAACATGTTAGAACCGATCTTATGTATGATCGTACAAGATGTCTAGAACCAACGAACTTCCAGTTCTTGGACAGGCCCCTGCTACAACATAAGGTGACAACCCGTCTGAAGAAGAATATTGTTGAGGGAACAAGAAGGCCCGAATCAAACAGAACAAGTGAACAACATATCAGCAGTTCAAGTCACTTTGATTCAACGATTCAAAGTTTCGAATAACTCACGGTCTGTTGTTGCAGCAATTCAATCCAGGATACAATTGAAGAAACAACCGAGCTGCAGTCCACTGTAGCCACTCATCCCTTCCAAGTTCCAAGGGAAGGTTTAACGATATCTCCTCTCTTTATCCAGCCTAAACTTTCAATTCTCGCCACCTACCAAATTCCAAATTACAACGACATTCATATGAATATCAAGAACGAAAAAACGAACAAATCCTAATAGCATCGAACAACATCTAGCAGCATCAATGAGAGCATGGATATGACAGTGGGCTGGCTGCAGAGTGAGCCAACCACATTCTTGAGTATGTGCCAACCGGGGGGAATCCTCCATCTTTGATCACCTCTTCCCAAGGGGCAGCGCAGCGCAACCTTATGTCCAATCAGGAGATCGCCAGGTCGAACATGGTACGTTCAAGAAGAAGCGGACTTTGGCCGCCCATAGGATATTACCATCACATAGTCTCTACCGGAGGAGCCTACCACCGTCTGCAGAGGGCGCGTTGGGCCCACCCTCAGCCACCGCTCTACTAAATTTCGCAGAGGTTGTGCGGGGTTCACTGACTGCCCGCAGCAGCTTATTTCAACCTGTAAACACCAAGGTTGGGTACTGTTCAGACAAGTTGTGGTACTAAACTCAAAGCTGACGGCCACATAAAAATAGAATATTTTGGCAAGCCATTATCATTCATTCTATGAGTAAACTGCGCCTTGCGATCACAATAGATGGACAGGTGGCGGCAGTGGAACATGTCTTTGCCTCCATGCCAAGTGATAAAAAATGCTGGTAACAGAAGGTGTGTTTCTACCTCTACTTCTAAGACGAGAACTACTCAGTTTCAGCATATGCCAACATGCACACTGGTTCCAATAATTACATTACCAACATTCTTTACTGTGAACTCCATAACATGCTTATAGCCTTTAGATATTTCATGACTGCAGTAAAAAAAATTAAGCACAAGGAACAATAGCTCGACAATACTGGAAGGTAGAAGTCTCACCTCATACTCACTTGGAAGTCTGAGCTTCTGCATAATGTACTTTTGGATGGACGATGCAGGTATGTTTCCATCTCTATCATTAGACAACACATTAGCCACAATTGAAACAACTAAAAGATATTTAGTTACAAAATAACAAAAATAGCTGTTGATTACACCAATAGATGTGCAAAGTCACCGCAACCATAACAAAATTAAAAAGGGGATCAAGTTCACAATCAAGCTATGAAAGTTAGCTGTATATACAGAAGAAAACATTAGTTACTGAAGTTGACACTTGACTTCTCAGCCAGGCTAGCTATAAACATACACATTATACATGGACTAAAGTGATTAGGGGGCAGAAAGAACAAGCTTATGAGTTGTGACAACTGCAAGACCATACAGGAACTGTCCCTGAGTAACAGTCCTGTTTGGTTTCTCTTAGCATAATGGTTGAAATCATTGAAAACAAAGAATGTTATGGTGTCAAGGTATACAAGCCTGACGTAGCAGCAACTAACACACTGCATCAAAAACTCAGTCATCAGTAGGAACTAATGGTCGATCACCAGTGGCTGGTATGCATATCTAAGCCCCTTCCACATTCATGCAGAACTAAACCAAATCCAAGCAGGTAATTATGAACTTATTAAAATCAGTTTTTGTCAGATAACTTCACAAAACTGAAAGGTTATACTCTGGAGGTAACTAAGGTTATGCATTTTCTTCAGTTATGAAAATACATGCACATCTGCATGACACCATCGCCTAAGACCATGGCATAGTATCTCCGAAGTCTGAACATAGTTTTCTTCCCTCTACGTTCTAAGTTCTAACAGAAGTTTTTTTTCCCTTTTTTGCAAGCTTCATGCTTTACCATTAGAAACACATCATAATAGTTCAATGCCAAGGACATCCATTTCGAATGCAGATTTAGAAAACTATTAATAATTATATCAGAATTATTGGTGCATCTGCAGCAGAGCTGAGGAACATGAGCTTACTTTATTCTCAAATAGTGTGCAGGTATCTGTGGCAAGGGTGGGACACCTTTCCTGAAAACAATTGGATCACAGAACATCACGGGGGAGGGGGACACACCTAAGATATTGCTTTGAGTGAATTTGAGGATAATTGATATTATAGTGGTAACTTACTGGTCAAACGAAGCAATCAATGAAAACCATACGGGGTTTAATGCCCTATCATTCTGGCTAGCTGCAGCACTAGAAGTTGCATTGGCTGAAGCTTGAAAAGGTTTCCTCCCCCGGCCAGGCCCTTTCCTTTTAAGCATCATTAGTGACACAGGAACATCTTTCTTGTCATCTTGAACTTTGGACTTCTGCATATGCTCCCTAGCCTTTGTTCTGCTAGCATGTTCACTACTAGGAGATTCATTGGGCTGCTCTCCCTTAACAGCTGGACTCTGTGGACTTGATCTGAAGGGCTTTTTGCTTGCAGCTTCTACAAGACAGTTTAAAGGTCTCCAGAGCTCTGCCTTATCCAAGTCTTTATTATCACCTGCTTTATCTTTACTAGAGGGATGACTTGATGTTTCCGCATTTGACAATGCCTGCAAATGATAGCATCAAATGACTGCCAGTGATACTATGCATTCTTCCATTGATTCGTTTTTGAGAATTTGGTATGCACACAGATGCACAAGCTCCATATAGCTAATGCGAAAACACAAAGTGCAAAGCTACGCAAGTAATGGGGTATGATCCCATTAGAATGCTACAGTATTTATTTACCTGTCTTCTTGTTTGAGGTACTTTGCTCAGGCTATCAAGCAAGCTTGAATTGTCAGCATGCTTATTGGTGTTATCATTATCCTTTTTCACAGGATCAATGATAGGACCAAGGTCACGTAATGCGGCGGCAGCCTTCCTGGTAGCTGCTCTTGTTCGGCGCCCTGTCAAACCCGTTGGTTTTATTCGAGGTGTATTGACCACCAATGAAGAGATAGACCTCTCTTTCCTTTTAATAGGCAGTGTAATGGGAGATTCAACTTCTCCAGCATTAACCTTCTTTCTTTTGAATGGAAAAACTTTTGACCTCACATCTTGCAGATTGTGATCAGCTCTGAAATCAAGATATCAAAAATGAGTAGAAGAAAGCCACAAGTTAACAACACAAATTGCATTCACCAAAAGTTTTCCCCTAAAGTCAGAACAGCTACATGACAAAGTTTTCTAAAACAGATGTTTTCCTGGGCCAAATAGCAGCATTCAATTGCGTTTCAGATGATAAGCATTTCTTTGGTGAAGGCACACAGCGAAGCCTCGCCCAATATAGAGCCCCCCAAAAAAAAACACCTTTTTTTAACAAACGGCTGACAAGAAGCCTAATGATGTCGGATGACTATTAAAAACACAATGATGCCAGACAATAAAGAACACTTGTGGTCAATTGCAGAATGCATATCTTTAGAAGGGATTCTTACATCAGAGCTTTCTTGTAATTGGAATATTATGTTCCACAGTACATATCAGCGGTAGGAACCTCAAGCAACATAGATTTCTTATTTGATATAAGCTAGTTTGGCCAGTTGCAGGAATCTCTACTCTTCACTGGACTGTAACAATCCCAAAAGGATGCTCCAATTATGCAGGAGCAACACAGCTACATTCCAGCTTATTCAGAAAGCTGAATAAGTCCTTTATACTGCAAAGTTTCTAATTTTATATGCTTCTGTTCTTTGTACTACCTGTAGTTTGTTGCAACTATCTACTATGGTTTATGCTCAAAGTTAAGTTCTGATATCTTGTTATTGAACAGAAATAGATGCTAATAGTAAGAAATCCAGGAAGCTTAGCTGTAAAGTCAAAGTAGTGACAATAAACACGTATTTTGGCAGTAAGAAAAGTACAAGAACATTTAACAGGCAAACAATTTGTAGTCGAAGAAAAACATAATTGCTCACATTTATTTCTCCCCCAAAAATAAGGTCATGAGAAGATTACCTAAGCTTCTCAACTGGAGCACAGCCAAGATCGATTTTACATACTGGGCAGTAGTCTAACTCCTCACCAATAAGCTTCTTATAGATACATTTTCTACAAACTGCATAATGCAAAGAAGAGAGCTAAAAAATCGTGAGGAATCAAGAGGTGTGGATTTCATAGCGTAGAAGACTGGCATTAGGCAATATACTTCATTTGTCGGAGGGGGGGAAAAGAAGCTGCAGCACACAATTTCCTTTGCATGGAAAACATAAAGAATGTTCTGAAGTGTATGTATGTCATAGGGAGGAAAAAGATGCATGCAAATGAACAAAAGCCTCTGACATTACTAGCATGGGCCATATAGCATAAAATACCCAAAAACTATTTACAATTAGACTAAGGGGGTCAAAAGACAATTGATATGATCAACAATGCTTATATACAGCAAAATCATACAGATGAAAAACTATTATAATGAAACATTAATAAGTCGTTCTCATATTCTGCAGAGTTAAGCAAAACAGCAAGATGTGCATGCTTTTGCAGTACAAAAGATTCAGTATAAATGGAGAAAAAAAAATCTATCACCCAATTGAGGCCGTTATTTACTTGACATGCATACATGTGAACCTAGGTGGGTAGATGCCCAAGAGATCAAAACCACCAATCTTGCCTCTCAACAACCAAAATTTCATAATAAAGTAACCATTTCTCAATACAGATATATTATCCAAAAGGGAAGCGTATTTTAGGGCAAAGCTACAATTGGCTAAATAAAATGGTATAGTAGCCATAAAGATGTTACAATAAGGAGACAACGCCCAAATGATTATATGCATCCCAGCAAAAAAGAAGTAAAAATAAACAGAGTAGCAATGGATGTGACTATGTAAGGGGTTAAATAAAGTTAATATAACATCTTACAGTAAGGATTTAAAGTCTGAATGGTCTTCCCTAGAAATACTAATTCATTTATAAAAACTAATCACACACAGAGTAAAGAATTTACTATTTTTTTGGAAACAATCCAAGATCCCCAATATCTCAAGGGCACATACAACATGAAATATTACACCAACTTATTCATGCATGCAGAGCAATTAAATAGTTTGCAGATATTTACAGAGCCATGATCCACATTGAGGATCCAAAAGTTATGCGTACACTTCCACCAATTCCAGACCAACATTGCAAGGACCCCACAAGCAGAACAAAAACAAATGTTGGCTAACTAAACCAATCCTTCCAAGCTCTTACAGATACTAATCTAAATCATTAACTCAAGCTGAATAACCAACTCGCACCACAGCAAAGCAAGATTACATAACATGAGTAATAGCACGAGAGAACTAAACACTATCTAAACAAGGATTACAGGCACCAAAACAGCTCACGGATTTGCACAAAGATCACCAATCTACGTAAAATCCATCTCTTGAAGCCCAGCATTGATACAACATCACATCATGAGTCTAGAAACTAAACTGGAGCAAAGCCCAACAAGGCAAGAATCTAGAAGCAAGAAAGTTACCAAACGTGGTCAAGTCAAACCCACGAACCCCGAGCTACAAAGTCCCCAGATTTACGTAGAATCGCGAGGCGGAACCGCGACACGAACTATAACGCACGTCAAGAATCGCAATCACGCAAGAACGCCAAGAAGGCGAGAACCAGGTAGGCGATAGCAACACAGCATCGCCGGATCACGAAATGGCGATCTCGACGCCACCAACCGACGTCGCCGGCGGCCAAATCCGGAGCCCCAAGAACCATGTGCGCGTCGAATCGTCGCCGTAATGCTCAAGAAGGCGTGGAATCGCCGTAAATATTGGAGCTTCCGCGGCTCCCGGCGTGGTGGTGCGTCGGTGGAGTGGAGTACTCACATGTGTGGAGGCACTCGGAGATGGTGGTGGCGTCGCGGAGCAGGCGGTGGCAGAGCGGGCACGTCATGCAGCGCGCGAGCATCTCCCGCTTCACCATAACCACCCCGCTCCCCTCCCCGCGCCGCCGCCGCCCCCCGCCCCTCTCCTCCGCCTCCTCCTCCTCCTCATCCTCCTCCTCCTCCTCCTTGACCTCCTCCGCAGCCTCCTTCCCCTGCTCCCCACCAGCCTCCGCCATCTCCGTCGCCTCAGCAACCGACACCACCGCCGGCTCCTCCGGCGGGGCCGGTGACTTCTCCGGCGATGCGGGCCTGCTCTGCATGGCGTGGGGCCCCCGCGCGACTAGCTCCGCATGCTGCGGAGGCGCAAAGGCGGGGGTGTTTATCCCGCCGTCTCGGTCGCCTGAGCGTGAAAATGGGAGGAGAGATCGAAGAAGAAGAGGACGAGGAGGAGGACAGAGTTGAAGACTTGTAGACTTGAAGGAGAGAAAGAAAAATAATAATTATTTACGTATTTATCGAGAGAAGAGAAGCCGATGTGATTAAGTGAAGGACAAATGGGGAAGGCAAAGGAGGCTGGCCAATGTATCTTGTTTTTCTTTCGCCATGCACGTTTTTCATAGAGCATACGTATTTTAATGTCACAAGATATGCATAATAAATAAAAACCGTATCATAACGTCTCACATCGTGGAATTTTTTTTATTAATTAACCCTTTTTAAAATTTATTTTAAAGTTAACCCATACGAACTTTATTTCTAATTCTGACCCCTTTGGTCACGCCATTGATACTGGCGTAGCAAAACAACACTGCCACGTCAGCCCATATTTAGACAAACTCTTGTCACGTCACGGATGATAGCTTGACAGTATTGTTTGGTCACGACACCACCCGTGACGTGATAAAAAAAGTGTTATTTTAACGGACTTATCCTATAGCGTGACAGCATTATTTTGTCACGCCACCACCCGTGGGTGACCCAAGACGTCAGAATTGAAAATAAAGTGCGCCAAGGTTAACTTTAAAATAAAATTTTAAAAATGTTAATAAATAAATAAATAAAAAGTTCCCCATCGTGCTAGTTTCCGCTGCGATATATCTCTCTGTTCATGCATTCAGCGCATGCTTAGCTGGAAAAGATGAACCTTCTATCTTTCGCAGCACAAAGTTTCTAAAATCAGTAGCGGATTAAAAAAAACACACGTCGTTTTGTGCTAGTTCTCGTAGAGATTCTTTGATAGCCGGTTATTACCTTTTCTCACTGATAATTGCTTTTGCATGGATCAAGATTGAAGGATCACATCATGGTGATCTTTTGGTGTGATATAACAAAACCAATGTGTCAGGGTTCTATTATAGCTAACAACTTTTAGCATAGTAAATGTTGTCGCTGGGTTTATATCTTTCTTTTGTTTCTAGTTTATGGTTCTTTTTTCTCATTGTGGTTCGATGGTAATGGCATGGTTGTTGTGTTGCACGATTTTTCTTCTTCTTTGGAGCAAGTGTGTTAATTCTCCTCTTCCTAATGTGTTTTTGTATGTGACCATGATGTGTTATGTAAGAAGATTTGGAGAGCAGAATATATTTAAGCGCTCTTTGGGATGGTTTTGATGTGAGTTTCTTGAATTTGCAAAGAATACTACATGCGAACAATATTAATGTCCCGAGATATACATAGTGAAAACCGTATCAAAACATTAGGATAATCACACTGCGATAATTTTTGGCATGATATATGTTCGTGTTCATGCATTTAACGCTTTGATAAAAAAAAACATTTACATTGTTTTGCATCAGTTTTAGAAGAAAAAATCGTTGGCGGCCAACTTTTACTTTTTCACAGTGGTAATTGATCTAGCATTGATCAACATCGGTGAATATTAAAAACAAACAAATGAAATCTCAACTTGAAAGTAAACACTACATTTATTTGCCTTCATGGAGCATGGCAGGTTGGGTTCTATTTTACTTTAGCATTCGTTTCATTTACGTTTCCTTCTAGTGTGCAAAGCAAAACCGCGATGTCTAGGTTTTATTATTGTTGTTACAACTTTTGTTCAAATATATACGAGGTTGTTGTTGTTGGATGTATATATTGCTTTTATTTTCTAGGATATGTTTCTTATAATCGCTGTGCAACAATAGTGTTGATGTTGTTGTGTTGCTCAAATTTTAAAGCAAGCAATCTAAGAGCCTAGGTATTAATATGTTATTTAGAGTATAAATATGTGTGGTTATCTTTCGAAGCAAGTACTCAATATCGTTGTTCTTTCCATATATTTTCTGTGTACGCGCGTGAATTTTATATGAGAATATTTGGAGAGAGAAATTATTTAGCGGATGGAAACCATGTGTGCTGGTAGGTGCGGTTTCGGTGTGATCTTCTTTTGTTTGTAAAGATACTATTTTCATCGATGTAACTAGATGCACATAACCAGGATGGTCACATTGTGACGATTTTTTGTGATATTGGTGCATATATATATATATATATATATATATATATATATATATATATATATATATATATATATATATATATATATATATATACACACACACACACACACACACACACCATCGGATCTGAATTGAACAACCAAGATTAATACATGCTCTCACCTTTAAACCATTTAATCACCCTTCATGCTCCCACCTCTAATACGCCTTCATTAAACACCATATATACTCCCCACCTCCAATGCCCTGTATTAAACACTCTGCATAACCAAATGGTCAAAATTAGTATTAGCACCTTAATACTTAATTACTCATTAGCACTAGATATATTCCCTATATATAAGACAAATCGTCTATCCTCTGCGGCACAAGCTTTCTAAAACTAGTAACGCATCAAAACCGCTTATTGGTTTACGCTAGCTCACACACGACGACGATGATGAAGAAGAAGAAGAAGGAGTGGAGGCTACTTTTTGGTTTGTCCACCAACCCACCATGGACCAAGACGCGTGGTATCGGTGAAACCTCGGATTGAAAGCAAGCATCGGTCTTACCAAACCAACTACGAACTAGTCTTATCTGCACGCAATTGCGCGGCGAGATCTACGAACTAGTCTTACTCTGCACACAGTTGCACGGCTAGGATTCACCAGGTGGGCTATCGTGCTAAGAAAAAGTACAGTTTGCGTGGGCTTGCGCTCCAAAAAAAAGTTATCAGTTTCACATAGGCCCATCAGCATCATCCCAGGTGGGCCCAGCCTCATGGGCCTGGGCCTTCACACAACGGGCCCAAATTGGCCCATCAGGCCCGCCCTGTAGGGCCTAAACCCGAACTTGGGAGTTGGGAGCAGCACACCTCAAGCCCTCCTTCTCACGAGGAAGGAAATCAACCCTACCCAAATAGCAGCAGTGCCAGCCAGCGATCCTAACCCTTCGGTCCGAAACGGACGGGCCAGATGTATCCAGCGGCCGGCCGTACGATCCCGTCACCGATTCACCATCCGGCATCCGCGCACATTTCGTTCCTCCGCCTCCGCGTCGCATGACCGCCGCTGTCGCCGCCGTGCTGCCCCCGCGGCCGCTCCTGCCCCGCTCGTGCGCCTCGTGGGGGCGGTGGACCCCGCGCACCTCCCCTTGCTCCTCCAGGTGCGTCATAAAAAAATTAATTAGTGAATAAATAAATAAGGAACCCAATAGAACAAGTAAGGTTTTGCTGATTAGTCAATGGATCAGGTTAGACCAGTGTGGAAGATTGGAGGAGAATAATTTGATTACTCCTCCTCCTTGTTCTTGGCTTCCTCCATTGCTTCCTGCGAGGAGAAATTCAGAAGCTTTTGCTTGCTTTGTGCTGTGCCTGTGAGTATAGGGAAGGGGACCGGTGGTGGTTGCTGCGGCGGCGGCGGAGGAGGAGCGGAGGAGGGGCGGTGCATCCGGCGATGGCGCGTCCGCCGATCCTCTCCGTCGCGCTGCCGTCCGACACCGGACGCGTGCTCAGCATCCAGTCCCACACCGTCCAGGTCGAACCCCTGCCTCCCCCAACCCATCTATCGGAATCTTGCTTCCCTACTTCCGTACACAAGCTTGTAGAATTACGCGTTCATATGTTGTTTTGATTTGGGAGCCAAGCAAGTGTTTTGCGGGTTGTAAGATCTCGGTGGCTAGGCCAAGAACACCTGGTGGTATATCCTGGACTCCAGAGTGCGCCAGTTCTTCGGATGTGGTTTTTTGCATGTGGGGAGGTTTGGGTTAGGCCCCTGCAAGAGTTCCCTTATTGTGCTATAAACATGACGCGACATCATATTTGTATGACGCAGGCATGCATCCGGCGTTGCTTGCACACCGTTAGCGTGATTGTCGCTTGTTAAATAGCATCACGGGAGTCGTGTGATTTCTCGACGGTTAAGACCGCTTTGTTGTTGTATGACTTCCATCTGGTCGGGTTGGATCAGGGATTGCATAATGTACAAAAAAAAACTGTACATAGCTTTGTTTCGGAAGTAGTAAATAACTAATTGTTTTATTTTTCAATTTGATATTTATGCTCTATTCACGCTGTTGTTTATTTAATATAGGGGTATGTTGGCAACAAATCAGCCGTCTTCCCCCTGCAACTCCTCGGTTTTGATGTGGATCCAATAAACTCTGTACAGTTTTCTAATCATACAGGTAGAGGTGGACTGCGTCGTAGTCTCATAGAACAGCTTATGTGCAATTTGTTTGACGCACCTAAATAATTCCCGTTATGTGTTTTCTCAGGATACCCAACATTTAGAGGACAGGTTCTCAATGGCAATCAGCTGTGGGATCTTATTGAAGGGCTGGGGGAAAATGATTTATTGCACTATACCCATTTATTAACAGGTGAGTGCCCATTATGACTTAATTCAATTTCACTTGCCCATCCTTCATATCAAACAAAGAGCAAGTTTATTGTTCTTCACTGGTAATTCATCGTGATGGCAGACCATTAATCATCTCCTTTTACTGCCAAATGCAGTGCTTTATACACATAGTAACATGCTATTTATGGTATTCAGGTTACATCGGCTCTGTTTCCTTTTTAAATACTGTGCTACAAGTTGTCGACAAATTACGATCAGTTAATCCTGACCTTATATATGGTAATCTTTTCTCACCTTTCATTATTTGTATGGTTGTTTCTTCTGTACCAAATTTTATAGGGGAATCGTGTCATAATTAAAGACTGATTTAAAGTGTTTAATATGTGTTTGAAAATGTTCTGCAGTTTGTGACCCAGTTCTAGGTGATGAAGGAAAACTATATGTTCCTCAGGAGCTAATATCTGTTTATCAACAGAAGGTGATTCAACCATTTCAGCTTGCTAAGTTTATCTCGTATGATACCAAATGCTGGGAATTGCTTATTCTTAGGCTTTTTAGCATGTAAAAGCTGTTATTTAACATAAAAATGCAAGCTTTGACTGTATTCAACATGTACTGCTCACAACTTCTATAAGCAAATCCCTTCCCTAGCCTGAAGTGTTACTTTTTGTTATAGAACACTAGAACAGTACAGTTGTACTACATCTCCTAGAGAAATGAGTAGAGCCAATTCTCTACCTTGTGTTCAGAACTTGGTCTCGTTTGCTTGTGTTCCCTTTTGCTAATTGATTTATGAAGTGACAATTATACCTTAGTCCAGAGTCTGTCATTTCAAATATGTTTTTTTCTCAGTTCTCATTCTTTGTGGCATGCTCATAATGCTTTACACGGGCCCTGTGTTTACTCATCCTAATCTATTCATTTTCTCATCAAATTATCCTTAGGTTGTCCCAGTTGCTTCAATGCTTACACCTAACCAATTTGAAGTTGAACTACTCACAGGATTGAGGTAGCCATGCACTTCCTTTTGAAAAAAAATGAGTAATTTTGTTTATGGTCATATATCACACCATACTTATCTTAATCCTAGTATCAGATTCCATACAGATCTTTCAGAGTAAATTATGTACATCAATTCTTTTGCTGCTAATTTTGGCCTAAAAAGTCCAATTGTTTAACCAGTTACCGTTTTGTGGGTTCTGTATAAGATTTTGGTATTTAATGCGAAGGGGCTAATGAGCTGTAGGTTTAGGGTGCACTGATTTGAGAAGTCAATCAAACTATCGGATCTAGATACCAGTGATATCTAGGAAGAAGTAAAGGTTGGGGGCAAAATTGTCTCCATGGCATTCTGCAAACTAACCACTGTTTATAGTGGCATTCAGCTAAGACATATGTACGTAATGGCATTTTTACAAACTAGGGCACTTCAGTGATGGCATATGGCTAATTTTCCCTATTAAATTTCTTTTGCGTACTTCCTTAGCAATAACGATAAATCTATAAAGAGAAGTATCTGTATGGTAGTGTTTACAGTGGTACGATAGTGAAATGCTTGTTTTCTTTCTTATTTGAATGTATACTTACAGGATTACCTCCGAACAAGATGGCTTGAATGCCTGCAATACCCTCCACAGTGCTGGACCACGGAAGGTTTGCCCCTTATCCGATCGATAGATGAACCAAGAAAAGTATTTAATGTGCTACATAGAATCACTTTTGGCCCCTATGATCGACTACCTTTGTTCCTTGTTTCTATCTTAAGAAGGGCTGCTAATGCAATTACTAATGTATGCATGTATTTGATTGCTGTCATCCTTCAGGTGGTAATAACTAGTGCACTTATCGAAGACAAGCTGCTCCTTATCGGAAGTCACAAAAAAAGAGAGGTAATCTTTTGACAATTTTATACAATTGTTATATATCTATATGCTATCAATGTACTAGTTGCAAACAGAAAATTTATCGGTTCTATAAAATTATTCAACAAAAAGTTTGGAGATGAAAACCATTGATCTTACTAAAATACCCTCATGAGACTTGCGAGAAGATTACACAAGCAAATTCCAGAGCAAATAACACCTGCATATACAAAAGCACTCCTATTTACATACAGCCAAACATATCTTATTCTAGTTCTGTACGGCTCCTACTATGCTACTTAGGTGCTCTACTGGGAGGTTTTTGGTTGGCTATGAGCTGCTGAGCAGTCCAAGCAGTAGGATGGCTCAGGTCTGTGATATAGTCATGTCGAATAGTTGTCATCTAGGAACTCTATTGAACAGTTGTCACTTGTCAGGCTTATTCGTAATCCAGGTCTTGCTTGTAGTGCTCATAATCACAGGTCTACTCTAGATGTACTTCAATGATGCATTGTTGTCACATTAACATTGTGCAAGTTAGATTTTAAGTAATGATTAGGATTTACAAGTAAGACTTTGTGATTTATAGTAGTGGCATGTAGCATCACCAAACCTGTGTGAGCAATTTTGTCTGTTTTAGATTAAGGATATGTTCACCCTAAATGAATGCAGTGGAAATGGGTTTAAGTTGATTCCAAAGCTCTGTTCTGGTTTGTTTTGGTGTGGTAATATGTATAAGTTGATTCCAAAGCTCTGTTCTGGTTTATTTTGGTGTGGTAATATGTATACAGGAAATTTACTGTCTTGATTTTCAGGAACAACCGCCGGAACAATTTAAGATTGAGATACCCAAGATACCTGCATATTTCACGGTATGTGCTCCACTGTGATATTTTTTTATAGAACACGCAAAAGTTTTGCATGTCTCTGCATTAAGATAGGAAACAAAGTTAAATTACACCGCTGATTGCCAACAGAAGGCAATCAAAGCAACACAACTCTGACCCAAAGGCCCAAATTAGATGGACTGAAGTTGCTCCCCAGAATGTGGTTTAAGGCCATCAACACTAACAACATAACTAAGGGTTACTGGTTACAAGAAAAAGTTTCAACCCCGACACCCCCGCTTGCTATCAAGAAAACGCTTCGTCCAAAATAGAGGAGGCAATGTCTTGCAAATCCGGGCATCTCCTTCAAACACACAAGCATTTTGTTCTCACCAGAGCATCCAAATGATCAGGATTAACAAAGAGTCCCAGCCTTTGCGTTTTGGTTTCACCACCCTTTTCCTTGCCATTGTGCACCAATCGAGGTGCTCCACTGTTATAATAAAGGAACTCTTTTTTATATATTGATATAATCTTTCATTTTCTTTTATGAATTTGCCATCTACTTGTAAGTTATTTTGTAGGGAACAGATTGGCATAGCTTATCTCTAGATTGGAGTGTGGACTAATACATATTATTGCTTAATTTATTGTATCTTTGTTCATGTAGAAGCTTCCTATATTTGTCCATTTTAACTGATAAACATGCCAAAGAATGATCCTACATCATATATGCATACCCAATAAATGTTGCACAACCAAACAGTGATAAAATCCTAGGAAAAACAAGTTTCTTGTGTTAGTACATGTTTTCATTTAACCCGCCATTTTCTATACTTGATAAATGGTGGTACAGTGTTTCCATCTCAGGTTTATCTTATTCAAAACCCTCACGCGGTAAAATAAGAAACTTCATATAGGGACAAGCTGTATTGATACATGGTACATCTGGATTCTGGAACTTCAATGGCTTTAGCTGTGGAGTCAAATTTTTCCATATTCAAACATTACTCATTTCCTAACCAAATGAAAAGACGACTTTACCAGTGTGTCGGTTTAGTTCTCTTGGCTGATTAGAAATTAGATCATAGCACTACAATCTCAGCTAGGTGTTTTTGAGCTGTGTACTTGTGAAGTATCTTTTAATAGTGGGGGAGAGAAGTGGATCGAGATATGTTGAGTGAGGTGGTAAAGAAAAGGAGTAACATGTCTCTGTTTCCCTCTTAACATACTCTGCAGTGCAAAGCTTGGTGTTTATAGCATTACCAGTTGTGAGTACTTCATTGAAATATTTCAGCTATTGTATAAATTTTCTCCTGGCTTCATAATGCTTTGCAGGGTACGGGAGATTTAACAACTGCTCTTCTACTAGGATGGAGTAATGTAGGTCCCAGAGAAAGTTCACTGTTGTTCTTTTGGAATTGTCTTGTCATGGTTAGACCGTTTCTAACACAAGGTCACTTTGCTTGTGATGTGTACAGAAATACCCTGATAACCTCGAGAGAGCGGCAGAACTGGCAGTATCCAGTTTGCAGGTATCTCAGTTGTGCTGCTATGTAACATGATCTAACTTTTCGGTCTTTTGCACACTGAACTTAGCAGCCTGACGTATTAGCAATCCGGAGTTTTGTGTAAAATGTAAATGGCAAGTCAACCATTAGGGTTTAGGATCCAATTTGCTTGCTAGGGCTGCATTACTTCAATATACGTGCATATAGATGTTCTATGTTTACTTAGAATACATTACTTTAGGAGCTTTAACGTATACAGAAAATTCCTGCAGGCACTCCTAAGAAGAACTGTGGAAGACTATAAAAGGGCTGGCTTTGACCCATCAACTAGCAGCTTAGAGATCCGGTTGATACAATGCCAGGATGAGATCCGAAACCCGCAGGTTACATGCAAGGCCGGAAAGTATAGCTGAACCCATAGTAATCGTGCCAAGCGTATTCACCAATCACAAAATTGGGATTTGAAAACTGTGTCTTGGAGGAATGGTCGCAAACAAATTTTGGTCTTCTGCAAGCATGCCAGGATTTCCAACAAGTGTCTGCCCCGACTTTCATGAGCTTCGACATGCTTTCTGTCTTCAGTTTTGGGATACCATTTCTAGCTCACCGTAGTTTCTGAATCACAAAGGATATAATTTCAGAAAGGAATAATACAACATGCTGCTTTTGTTACAATTTGTAAGAATGTTGTTGTGGCCATGAGACTGAGATGCTTTATTTCGTACAACGAATAAACATCAGTTTGTTGAAACTTGCTTGGTAAACTGCAAGTTCTGTTTCTGTATGTTCTCCTGAATGATCTGTGATGTCTATCCCCCCTTATTTTTCAGGAATTCCAATTTGTACCTGTCCATAGGAAGCTAAAACGAAACATCAGCTTCTGAGATTCTGAATGAGTGATTCAGACAGCAACTTGCACTGTTATTCCGAATATTTAAGTTGCGTTGGACATGATCTTGTTTCCACAGAAAATAGTCGAGCAGCTATGTGGTCTCGAGACGACTGGATCCTCTTCTTTTCCTGGGAATATATTTCCCGGGGATCAAACGACAGTTGCCATCTTTATTCACATGAACCGAGGATAAAGAATAATAGAAATAAAGCTGCCCCTTCCCTCTCAAGAAAGACAGCCAACCAAGTTGCTTTTTGGGGGGAACATGTTGTGAAATTGATACCTCCAAATTCAGCTGTATCAATGACACAAATAGCTCTAGTATAGCACCATCAGGCCTATAGCTTAGAGTTTGTTTGACAATCGACACACATAAATCTGGCATGAGATAGCGTAATTTCTCGCGATATCTTATTAAAATCCTTTGTTCCAAACAAGACGCTCGGATCAGATTGATAATAATCGAATGCCATCACTTCCTCGGTCAACCAAGAAAACTTCCTAATTCGAGTAGAAAACATGTTGACCTTAAAAAAACTTAATGTCAGTGTTACATCAAAATTTTCTCTTGAAAAGAAAAAGAAAAAGAAACCGGCAATGTAATAACCGGAGAATCTTTCGGCTTGGACGGCTCTTGGCCTGCCTGCCGTCCAACGAACCCTTTATTTATTCTGCACGCACAAGGCCTGCTGGCCGCATGGGATGAGATGTGATCTAGTCACGCGTGGGGCCCACCTGTCACCATCACTTTCGCGCTGGTGCTCGGTATTACTCCTAGTACTACGTGTTAACCACCAACCACTCCATCGACGGACGTGACATCTAGGCTGTTTGGCCGAAATAGCAACGTTTGGACCGGTACAAATACCAAAAAGGATGTATTAGCAAGAAGAACGTCATCGAGTTGTAATGCTAAAAATGGCTAAAAATGGCGTTATGCTCCGTTTCAGCCTACCCTGGACGTCTCTCGTGCTACCACGTGTTCTTGTTCGTACCATCATAGGATAGATAAGTCTTGTCCGTCCCTCCCTGACGCAGCCCTCCCTCGTCCGTCCCATCGTGGACGGAACAACCCTCCAGCGCGACGTGGCACTTGTCCGTCCCTCTCTGGTGCGGTCTTCCCCGCCTGTCCCACCCTCCACCGGAAAAGATCCACATGGCTCTGCGCGCGCCTCCGTTTCCGGTCCGATTGGAAATAGGGTATTAATTCATTATTTAGTCGTAATTAATATTTTGTAATTAGCGCGTTTGTAACATCCTGGTTTTTGAAGACTGTTTGAAAATTTTAAAATAAAAAGAACCATTTGGTTTTGATGAAAGTTCAAACCTTAACTTGAGAATTTCAGAATGAATTTCAATTGACTAAATCAAACTTCAACTAAAACTCTCTTTTGGTTTGTTGGGTTTGTTAGAGCTTGGGCGATCCCTCCCCTTCTGTGCTTGTTTTGTCCTTCTCTGGTCCAGACCTCCTTAGGTCTAGACCTCCCAGGTGCTTGGACCTCCTCTGGTCCAGACCTTCCCTCTTTGATGCTTCTCTAGCTTGGACCTCCCCGAGCTCCTTAAATATCCATGAGTTCATTTGGACCTCTCCATGTTGTTTAGGACCTCCCCCTCGTTCATTTGGACCACCTCTAGGTTCACTTGGACCTCTCTCGCGTCCGTTCGAGCCTTCCGCTTGATCCAGACCTCTATCGCTTGCGTACCATTCGATTTGCGTTGGACGGTTTGATCTTGTTGAGACGTTCGGTTGGTCCGAACATCCCACCCTCTCTGAGCCCTCATATCTTTGCTGGACGGTCTGATCTGCAGAGGCATTCGGCCGGTCCGAACGTCTCAACCATTTTGTACCGCCCGATTCAGTTCAATGGATGAGATCTAGCGTTAGCTCTGGATGGTCCGAACGGTCTAATCACTTTGGTCCGTTCAATTGAAATCCAATGGCTCCCGCTTCTCCCGCTTCTTATCTCGCTATCGCTCACCTCCCTTGTTTAGATCTTGACCGTTAAGACCACCCCTTTGGAGATCTTAGCCGTCAGGACCTCCCTCGTTTAGATCTTGACCGTTAAGACCTCCCCTTTGGAGATCTTAGCCATCAGGACCTCCCTCGTTTAGATCTTGACTGTTAAAACCTCCCCTTTGGAGATCTTAGCCGTCAGGACCTTCCTTTGTGGATCTGACAGTCAGGACCTCCCCTTTGGGGATCTGACCGTCAGGACCTCCCCTTTGGGGATCTGACCGTCAAGACCTCCCCTTTGTAGATCTGATCGTTAGGACCTCCCTGTCCCTTGGACCTCTTATCCCTCTGGACCTCCTTGTCCACGGGACCTCCTCCCCTTGAGCTTTGACTGGTCCCATTTGTCAGTCACGCCTACTTTTCTTTATCCTTTGACCATGTACTTGGCGCTTGGAAGTCTTCAAGCATTTAATGTCTGTTATGTCGTATTAAATGCTATCACCTTTTAGCAGCACCGGGCTATCTTTTGTCTCATCTATTACCTTCTCCTATCATTTCTTCACCAACTCTTGAACACGTTTACCCTTGGAAATTCGGGTGGCTCTGGCTATATAAGCTTGGGCAGTCCTTTCTCTTTACATTTTTCTCATTTTTCAGTCTCTGGATCAACCGACCAGCTTCTTGGACCTCCCTCCAAGCTCTCTGGGCCTCCCCTCCTTAGCTTCGGATCTCCTCCAGCAAGCTCCTTGGACCTCCTCCAGATCACCTAGCCTCTCTGTTGGTTTTATTTTGGAGTTCCATTGAAGTTTCTTTGGATCTTATTTGAGCTCTACTTGAGTTGTTTTGTTTTCCACCGTGTAGATTGTGAAGGCACGGAGGAGCCCGAGTTCCTTGAAGAAGAAGAAGATACTTAGGCCTTTGAGCAAGCAAGTTACACCCTTAACCATGTTGCACCCATTACTTCAAATTACTATGCTCTGTTTTAAAGGTTTATGCATGCTTACTTTACTTACTTATTTCGATACCTGTCTTTAAGTTCATAGTTATGCTCAAATCCTTTGTATGGCCAATCTTGACATTGAACCAAACATATTGTCACCCTAGTTAAAAACTGGTTAAAGGCAATAGCATGAACCATAACCTTTTGGAAAGGAAAAGCTTAGTTGTGCTTAGACCAAAAGTATTTGATTTTGGGAAGTTTTATCTCCATTGACCAATTGTTATTTAAAAATGTTTTGGCCATGGCATTGGGTTGTTATGGAAGTATGAAAATGTTGCTGGGGAAGCAAGGAAAATGGAAAATGGATTTGGTCTTAGGCGGATTGGTTTGCTTGGTTGGTGCATGTCTATGCACGGGCTCAACCCGGGTAGGGTTGAGGCCCAGGGTTTTGTGGTAGCCGCTCAAGCCAGTTAAGGACCGGTCTGCGAGTCGCATCTTGCTAGCCACCATCGTGCAACCATATGTCCTGTGTGGGCGGGACCTGGCTGACTAATTTGCAAAGATCCATCGCGGTTGATCCTGTTGGTATGGTGGGTAATCATGTTACGACCTTCGTAGTCCCACCTGGCGCAAGAGGGGGCCTGAACCCTGCAGATGGGTAATCCAAAGGGGGTGAAACCTTAGCGAGGGTGGACTGCGGTGGAGCAATGCATTGTAAAGGCCTTGTCATGTGCTCTAGACCTCTCACCAAAGAAAGTGTGAGGTGGCGTTGACGAATGCCAAACAAACTAGAGAAGACATGTCATGTGGGTAAAGTTGTACACCTCTGCAGAGTGTAAATTTATTCGAATAGCCGTGTCCACGGTCATGGACATGCTAGCAAAGCCACTCAAAGTTAGCTCTTGGTTTTGTTTTTAAAAGGTTTGTGAAATTGATTTTGGATTGCTATCCAAATGGGTATTGGGCGGGTAGCCTTGTGACAGGAGGGTATCCTTCACACTTTGTTGATGAATGTTATCCAACTGTAAAATTAAAGCTTTGCAAATGAATTTTAATTATTATTATCTGCCTTAGAACTTAGTACTGGTATTTGAAATAAACTTGGTTTTATGCAAATCAACCATATTAAGCCTTCCTTTGAGATATCCACTTATGCATGTCATTCTGTTATTTGACGGGTGTAACTTGCGAGCACGGTTGTTGTGCTCATTCTTGCTTGATTTGATAAATTGAGCAGGAGAGGACTCCTTTGAAGATGATGAGGACCAAAACAATTAGGCCGCGCCCTCCAGCCAATTACCTGTTGTGTATTGGATGGACTTGGTTTTGTTTCCGCTGTGTATTTTGCTTTGTTGTCGTGGCTTGTAAGTAACTTTGTCATTAACTCCCTTGCTGTTAATAAAGTCTTTTGTGGATGTATGTTATCACTTGTAATTGCTGTGAGAACTAGCCATTGATCCTTGGAGACTAGTTCGGATCACAGGAGGTTTAGGACTTCTCCAAATCTCATGACCTTCTCGGGTTGGTCTCTTGACCTCCCTCAGGTCTGGTCGTGGCTCTTGGGGAGGTCCTGAGTCTCAAGACCTCCTCGGGTCAGTACCCTGGACCTCCTAGGAGGCCTGGGAGGACTGCTCGAGAGATCCTTTGGACCTCCTGGGAGGTCCTGGTGGACTCCCAGGGAGGTCTTGAAGGGCCACTCGGGGTAGCCCCTGGCCGGGTCGCCACAGCGTGTATCTTAGTTATTTTCCTGTTTGTTTCAATTTGTTCTGATGTGCATGTTGTATATTCCGAAATGTCATCAATTTTATCTATAAAATTTTATATTGCAACTCCACTTGAAAGGTCGACACTCCTAATTCTTTGTTTTCATGTCGATCCGCAACCGATCAACTCCGACAATACACACATAACATACAACATATGCATACAAATATAACGCGACAAACTAGCATAACATCTATAAAGTGCAATTACACACGGGGTACAATATGGCTCACTCGTCTGAGCCACTCTCTGCTCGTTGCGTCTGCGTGTGTGTCCTGGTTTTGTGTCGAGCAGGTCCCGTGGGATACGTCAGTCGGTCCGGAGGGGGTACGGAGACCGTTGAGTGGGCAGAGGTGCACTAGTAAGCTGACTCTGGCCCAGCTGAGTCTGTCCAACTTCGATGTCGTCCAACTGAGATATGTCGAACTGGTTACCACCTGCAATCATGTCAGTAATGAAGGAGTTGAGAAATCCATGCCCGGATCGTCCACCCGCAATGTACGATGTATGCAAGTCCGGTCGTACGGAGGAGCTATGGCCTTAACCATGCGAAGTGACAGCGACCACGGAGGAGCTCTGCCCTTCGTATGGTACCCCGTACTGGCCGACGTACGACAGGAGTGGGTGCCCTAGGTGCCACGGTCCAAACCCTAGCGTCGTGTACTGCTCCCTAACAGTATCTGGGATGGGCGTCTCCTTATCAGTTGATAGATGTACGTCACCCTCATGCTCAACTAAAGGCTGCAAGATGCAATGATGATAGGCCAAATAAAAATTGGGGGCGTAAACTAAACATCTCGCACCTCCCGGATGTGTAGTGCGGATGACCGAGGGAGAGCATCAGTCTGAGTATGGGGTGCAGACGGCAAAAGAGATGCATCCCGACGAACGTGCAGCTGCAGGATGACATGATGTTGGTATAACATAAGGCGTAATAAAAAATCAGGAAATATATTTGTACATTACTTACCTCCCCGCCGATCTGCAACGCGGATGACCGACTGGGAGTGCTAGGACACCCGCCGGTCCGAGTAGGCCGTGATGACCTAGCAGGTGATAACGGTCCGCCCACTCGGTGCATGGCGTGTAGTTCGTCGTCTCTCGAACGACCGCAGCTCATGTTTTTTAATACATTCTTTGACTCCGCGAAGATGTACTTCAAAGTGCTCAGAAGCACCGATACGGTGTGCTCTGGTCTGCGGATGGAGGTCTCGGATGCACTGCAGCTACTCCAACTAAAATGAGAGACAACACATGTCTAGTAACAAACAGTGCAAAAGTCATCAATGAAACGAACAAAAGATTGTTAGTGTTTTACAGTGTCGGCACGCCACGATGCACTATATCGATCGGAGTGATAGAGCCTCTCCTGGTGCGTCACCTGCTTTGGACACTCTGGTGGAGGACAGGTTAGTCTGGTGCGCGACCGTGCTATGTATCACTCCATGTACTGACGGTATGTTCGTACATCATACGGTCTATGCTCCTGTAGGACCTCGGCGTCGCCGCCTCGTCTCTGTCGGTAAACCAACTCATCTTTGGCTTGCGATCCTCAGCATGTCGGTGCGCCCTCGATTGCCTGCATTCAAGAAGGATTCGTGTCAGAACAGGGAACGTATGTATGAAATGCAAATATTACGCGGATGGAGTTGGACTCACAAGTGCACGGCTCGCTGCAGGATCCTGCCCGGGGGGGGCACAAGCTAGAACAAATCAAACTGTACACGCTGCGGCGTGTAAGACTCCACCATATGGGTGAAAACCAGGTGGCAGGTCGCCGCTCATAATCCAGTGTCATGCGTACATTGCACGGACAGTCCATGCGGCGCTACCGTGTTCACGAACTCTGGGGTCCACGAAGCCCATATGATGTTATTGTCGTGCAACGACTCGAACTTATTGTAGAACAATGAGTAGCACCTCATCGGTCTATCTTTTCCTAGCGTAACTGGGCGACAGTCCACCAGTACCCCATAGTGGGCCCGTCGATCGGGTCGTGCAACTCGGGGTACGAGTGCACTGCTCTCCCGAAGGAGGGCCGCCCAATAGGGAAGTGTTCCCAACTCCACAGCTGCAGGAGCACGTAGCAGACGACAAGGTTCGGTTTCACATTGGTGTCGCGTCGCGAAGTGTCACACAACCCCCTGTATGTAACACAAAGGACGGCTGAACCCCAACTGTACTAAGGCATGGCCCTAGCCTCCGCGTCAACCAAAGACTCGGTGATGTGGACGAAGTTGGGGTACACCCAATCGCGCTGTGTGGTGGGAAACAAGGTCCAAACGAAGAGATAGAGAAGGAAAGCGACCTGGTGCGTCTTAACAACCTCGTTAGGTGCGTCCGGCGGGCATTGACTGAAATTCCTTAGCCAGGTCCGAGGGACACCACGAGCGCTATCCGGGACAGGTATGTCAAACCGATACCCCAACTGGGCCTTCGAGTCTGCCGGCGGATGGCCAGAAATAAGTGGATCACCCCTGGTCAGGAGACTGGTCAAGAATGAGATATCCTGTAAAGTGGTCGGCGTCTTTCTCTACTGAAAGTGCCTAAATAACTATAACTAATTAATTACGATTGATTAACTACGACTAATTAACTAACTACGCACTTAATAAAGACAATACATACGAGATAAAAATTACCTATTAGTATGATCGCTAATGACAGCTCTAAACAACACTTAATCCACTACGAAAACGAAACCAAAACTGCGAGAGAGCGAGCAAGGATGAGTATGAGCGAAGAGCCTCGCTCGCAACTCCGCATTTGTGGCGAGGATGAGAGAGCGAACGACAGGAGGGAATTGCATGCGGACAGCATGCATGCGCTTGAAGGATGGGAGAGATAGACAGAAAGTGATGGACGAGACACGCGGAGATGAACAAGACAGGGCTTTCGATGTGTCCGGACGAGCGTGGGACGGAG
Organism: Phyllostachys edulis; assembly: GCA_036346405.1. NCBI lineage: Eukaryota > Viridiplantae > Streptophyta > Magnoliopsida > Poales > Poaceae > Phyllostachys > Phyllostachys edulis. The sequence continues at coordinate 6,917,225 of CM070567.1, read as the reverse complement.
TCGCATTCTCCCGAGCTACGGAGGGACAAACGTGCGCCACATGGCCTTGTCCGAAGCAGGGCGGGACAGATGCGCCTTGTCCAGGCTACGGTGGGATAGGCACATGCCCACGTGGCCTTGTCCGAAGCAGGGTGGGATGGAAGCCTCGCCCGGGCTACAAAGGGATGAACACGTACCATGTGGCTTGTTCGTCCAATGGCGATGTGAACGAGGGGAATCCGTCCTAGGGTGGAGTGGATAAGGGTGACGTGGCAGCACGAGAGCCGTCCGTGCCACCCAGGAACGGTAGAGAGCGCCATTTTTGCAATCATGGCTGCAAGGACACCGTTTTTGCTAATGTCGGTCCAAATAGTGGCATTTCGGCCAAAAACTCTGATATCTAGAGATGGCCAAATGGGCGGCCCAGTACGGACGGGCCCACCATGTTGTGTCGGCCCGTGGACTGGGTGCCGATTATGGCACGACACACCAACCTCGTGGGCCATATCGAATCGGCCAGATCTTAGCACGATAGGTCGCCTCCGTGCGAGCCCATGGAAAACTCTATCGACGAAATTTCGTCAGTAACTAACAATTATCGGCGGGGTCCGATAAAATTTCATACTATGCAAAAAAACAAATTTATCTAATTTTCATTGTATTTCAAAATTCAATTCAAAATTTAGATAAATTTCATCTTTACATCTGAAAATTTCAAATTTCAATTCAATTTTTTTGTCCAAAATTTTGCCGAAATATCCGATAATTGACGGTTATCAGTTTTATTGGTGGGGTCCGATAAAATTTCCGAAACGATATAGTTTTTCCTCATTCTGACCAGTAGTCATGCAGGTCAGCCATGTATGGCATGCTACTGTGTGTACCGGGCCGGGATCACGACCTAACCACGGCACACCTCATCGGGTCGTGCCAGTCCGACCCAACTACAGTGTCGGGCCAGACCGAGCCTGGGTTAGGCCAACTGTCTCGTGCTTCGGGCCGGCCTATTTGGCCTCCTCTACTGATCATATCTCAAACGAGAAATGAAAAAGGAAATTTACACACAGAAAAAAAGAATACATGGGAAATACTATTACTCATGGAGTCGGTGGCTTCAGAGTTTTTGGCAGAAAATGGTGCAAATTCGCTTCGTATTTGCAAGAATGACCGTCTTCGTGCGAAATTTACAAAAATGACGTCTCATACGACAACGCCCCGTCGCGGTGGAGGCCTCCTTACGCCACCGTGCGGGGGCTCTTGTAGTTACCTATCGCCACGACCATTTGTCATGATGGAGTTATCAAGTTTTTTTCCTTTTTTGAAAAAAATTATTTAAATATATTTTTTGTATTAATTTTAAAATATAGAAAATGAGCCCCAAAAATCTTGATATTTGTTGTGGAGCCTCCTGTCATAGTGTTCTTGTTTGTGTAATTTTTTCAAAATTTTATTTGTTCTAAATTTTTCTCGAAAATTCCTACAAACAATATACTTAAATGACTTTTCAAGAAAAATTCAGAACGGTAAAATTTTGTAAACATTACACAAGCAAATACACTGTGTCAAGAGGTTCCAAAAAAAATAGAATTTTTTGAGCTTATTTTCTATATTTAAAAATCAATACAAAAAAACTTAAATGATTTTTTTAAAAAAGAAAGAAATACTACAGTAACCTGTCGCACGATGGTCGTATGGCAGGGGCGCTACAGTAGCCCACCACATGGCCGTGCAGCAAGGGGTTGATTTTGCAAGTTCCGCGCTAAGATGATCACTCTTGTAAATACGATGCGAATTTGCGGCCAAAAAATTCATAGCTTCACACGTGGAATTTTTTTTATTAATTAACCTTTTTTAAAATTTTATTTTAAAGTTAACCCTATACGAACTTTATTTTCAATTCTGACCCCTTTGGTCACGCCACGACTCGTGGTGTGATAAAACAATACTGTCACACCACCTCATATCTGGGCAATCTCTTATCACGCCACAGATGGTGACGTGACAGTATTGTTTGGTCATGCTACCACCAGTGGCGTGACAAAAAATACTATTTTAACGGATTTATCCTATGACGTGATAATATTATTTTATCATACCATGATTAGTGGCATGACAAAAATGTTAGGATTGAAAATAAAGTGCGTGGAGTTAACTTTAAAATAAAATTTAAAAAAAGTTAATTAATAATAATAATAAAAGTACCCGCGCGTGTATGCAATGAGATCAAAAGATAAAATAAAGACAAGAAATAGGCCAAGAAAACGAGAAGGCTACGATTTTGAACTGCACAAGTTGTCATGCTATCGTATTTGCTTGCATCTTTGTGTGTCCTCCCCTCTTCAGCTTGACTTCTTCTGAGGTGAGGTGAGCAATACAAAAGATCACTGCATCTTGCGTTCGGGCAGGCTGGCACAAACATGACACAAAGAATCTGAACTTTGACTTGCACAGGTAGAAACAAAAATCGTGTGCTCCTTTTTCCGTTGTTTTTATCTTCTCGCCGTTGCTAAGCTGCCGTGTCAACAACATTGATTGACCACCCCAACAATTTTAAGAGGTTTCAGCTCAAAATCAGTAGTACACCTCGATGAAAAGGACACCAAAAAAAGAGCAAACGCAAACGAATAATGGCATGATAATTCAGTGGCCCCTAAAATCTCCATGGGTCAGCTTTCAGATTTAGTCACATAGGCTCTTTATCATTAGTCATTGGCACGTCATCATCATTATCACCTCCCCATGTTGCTTGAGCACATGGTAACCATGTGCTGTGATGGACAATTCAACCACCAGAAAATTGAAAGCAGCAAAGGAAAAAAAATCCAAAATTCAAGAGTGGTGATGATAATCATAGCATATTATACAGATTTGCTGCATTGGAAATCCATCAGGATATTACAATATACAAAAAAAAAGATTTGACAAATAGATCATGTCTCTCTCACACACCCACTCATTGAGCTGCTCTCACTCTCTTCTTGTAGCCACTCTTTTGTACATATCTCCATGGCCTTGGAATTCTTGGTTGCATGGACAAAAAACAATTCCATCAAAAACAAAAACAAAAATAAGCATCATCATAGAAGAACTAGGACAGGTACCTAACTATTCCCAACCCCCCTCCCACCCAATTCAATGACTAATCTCCCTCCCAAAGGAAGGCCAGGGACTGATGAAAAAAATGATTAATCCGAGAGGGCTCTTTCGTTCTTATGCCCTTGTCCCTGCTCCTCCCTCTAAATTTCTACCCAATTTTCCCAGCTAGAGCTCCCAAATTTACATGAAGGACCTGAACCTTAAGTTTATTTACATACAAAAAGATATGTGGTAAAATTACCTAAACTCATTATACTTATGGGATTGGATGGATGGGTGGATGGGTTATATAGTTTTTAGGGGTTAAATTTAGGACTTACAATTCCTCCTCTCTCTCTCTCTCATCTCCACTCTCTCTCATCTCTCTCCTCCAAGTGCTTGTGGTAGCCGAAGGCTTTTGCTTGCACCATGGAAGGGAGTGTGGTTTCAGGGTTATTTGTTGTCTTGTCTAGGCCATGGCGGTGATGCCATGGCCGCGGCCGCCGCGGCCACGGTCGAGGCAGTCAAAACCCTCGACGCGGACGGCGGCAGGCTGGAACGTGAACCGGGCGCGGGCGCACCCGGCCGAGCCCCGCGGCGACATCGGCGGCGCCGACGGGCGCGGGGTAGGACGGACTGCCACCGGCGCCGGCGCGGCCACCGGCCAAACCGTCATGGGCGGGCAGTCCATGCCGAACCGGCTGTCGTGGACCACCGGGTTCGACGCCCGCTGCGGAGGCGAGCCGCAGAACAGCGGCGGCTGCGGGGACGCCGCCGAGAGATTGCTCTCCTCGCCCTGCCAAGAATCGGAGCAGAGACATTTAGCAACTCGTTGAACAAAAACTACGCAAGAAACTCATGGATCTTGGGGCGATAAGGCAAAATGTTTTCACCTTTGAGAGGAGGAGGTCGAGCAAATCCATGCCGGCGCCGGCGCCGGCGTCGGAGTGGCTGCTCTGGTGGCACCGGAGGGGCGCGACCGGGCGCCGTGGCTTGGGGCAGAAGAGCGGGCTCTTCGCGTCGGCGGTGACGGCGGCGGCGGCGGCGGCGACGGGGAGAGGGCTCTTCATGGCAGCGAAGTGGCTCATGGTTTCTTGTCTTTGTTGGCTTTTTGGTTAGTTGATTAGATCCAAAAAATTTACAAACCCTGCAAGAACAAAAAACCAAAGAAAATTTTAAATAAGTAAAAAATTTCAAGAATAGATGAGGCAGATCCAGATGTGCAGAAGGTAAGTAGCAGATATGGGCAATTTTTTAAGGTTTTTTTGGTGAGGTGAAGCTTTGTGAAGGATTTGTGGGAGTTTCCCTTGGAAAAATTGAATCTTAGCATAGATTTGTACAGGAAAGCATGTGTTTGGGGGGATAAAATCAGACTTTGGGAAGATTTGTGAGCACTTCTTTCAGAAAAACTGAATATTTCCAGAGATTTGCAGCTAAGCATGTTATTTGCAAAGATGAACTCGTACTTTGGGAAGATTTGGGATGATTTGTCTTAGAAAAATTGAATCCTTACATGCAAGTTAAGCTTTTGCAAGAAGAGATGGTATTTTCTCAAGATCTGTGACAAGCTATCAGAGAAACAGAACCTTTCTATATGCAAGAACGAAACTCTCCTCTTCGGAAGAGAACACAACAGAAATCCCCACCCAAAAATATGAGAGAGAGATAGATAGATGCATGTTTACCTGAAGCTTTGCCTCTGGATTTCTCTCCTTTGGCAGAGAGAGCGGGCGAGGAGGAGGAGAACCAAAATGAAAAATAAAACAAGAAAAAAGAAAAGAAAAGCTCAAGCTTTGAGAGGAGCTGGATGAGGACGACGAGGAGAGGAAGGGAGAGGAGCTGGATGAGAGGCCTTAAGTAGACAGGAAATGAATGGGACACCACAAACCACAGAGATAACAGGACACAGCTTACCCACAGGATGAGGATGGTGGCAAAATATTATTATTTTCCGAAAAGTAAAAAACCAAAAGGGAATCTTTTTAGTATATAAAAAAAATAGGGAGATAATAAATGTTGCATGTGGGAAACAGGTTGAACAAAAGCTGGTGGGGGACAAGAGGAAATAATTTCGGCCTGCACGGCAAAACTGCTGTCATAATTCAAGCATTTAAAAAGATGTGCCTTTTTTTTCCCTCCGGCTTGGTCATTCGAGTAGTAGCTTTTTCTTTTTTTTTATGTAGAGGGTCTGGTCATAGCTATTTTTTAAAAAATGAATAATTTGTACCCCACTCCACCATGGTTTTTTTTTTTGTGCACTAGCTCTGGAATTCATTTTGTTGCAAATGAGTTTGAAATAATTTGAACCTGCAGAAACAGTTCTCTCATGTACTCCGCTCCTCCATCCTGGTTGTACTTTTTATCTTACTTCTTTTCTTCCATATACTGTTAAACAAAGTTGCTATCTAGGGAGGAACATGTTTTCTATGAAAAACATTATTCTTTTGGCAATTGATTTTTTTTATTTTGAGTGATGGGATATTTTAGGTCCTGTTAAGGTTGCCTTAACTTCCCACATGTGGTAAATCATAAAAAGTTTCAGTGGTTAGATAGGAATCAAAATCACATACTAATATAACTCTAGGCAATTTACACCATCAATCACTTGTATTTTTTTTCCGCAGACAGTGATATTCTGGGCTTTCGAACAAAATGAAAGATAGAAAAGTGAGATTTTTGTGCTCTCCTAAACAGTAATGTATATAACCAATTCTAGTAAGACTTTGTATTCATACCATTTTTGCTTTTTTTCTGCATGCAAAAACACGGCAATTCTTTGTTTTCGTACACTAGTTCTGGATCTCAATCTGTTGCCAAATGATTTTGAAATAATTTACCCCTTTGGATACCGTTGTTCTGCAACGTAGCGCCGTCCATGTAAAATTTTATTCGTTTAAATTACTTTGGATTCACATCAGTTGGTAGCAATCATCCGCTCAACCGGACATCTTTGCGGCACCCTTTCTATCATTTTAGGTAGTGCTAAATTTTACATAAATATAGTCGCTAGTCAAAATAAACCAAATGTCTACAAACGAAACTTCATAGTTTTGGCAACTGAAATTTTCTAATAGAGTAAGTGTGTGTCTTTAGGTTGTGTTAAAATTAGGGGTGTAAAACGAATATGAATAGTCTGCTTTATCCGACATCTGTATCTGGACGATAGCGAATGCGGTAAATAAAATAGCATTTGTATTGCAAAACGAATACGAATCTGGATAGTATCCGGATTTTTTTGTCTGATACGAATACGAATGTGGTATAAAAAAATTTGGTCGGATATGAATACGGATAATATCCGGATCCATCAGTTTTATTTCACTTGTCATCTAGTCCGCTAACATTTGTTGTGTGCGTGTGTTGTATTACCATGTTGCTTTTGAGAATTTACATGTAACTCCATATATTGGAACTCTTTTTGTAGATGTTTGGAACTTGAACTTCTTGTGTGAACTTCATCATATTTTAGGATATTCGAATTCGACCGAATTCAACAAGTATTCGATTCGCATTCGTAACAATTCTTATTCGAGCGTATCCGTATCCGTATCCGTTTTAAAAATATGAATACGAATATGATATAGTCACTATCACCTTAATTTCCCACCACCTCGATCCCATTGGGTTTCTGTGGTTAGATAGAGACAAAACCACGTAGTGATTCGATTTGCGCAATAAACCACCGTTCTTTGCTATCCACGACTAATTTGAGCTTTCAAACAGAACGAGAGAAATGCGATACCTCTACGCTCTCCTAAACCGGAAAGCACACAACCACTTTTCCAGCCAAGTCTGCGTGCGGCGGCATGTGACTCGCACATGAACAGTATCGGCTAATACAGAGAAAGCACACAGCCACTTTTCCAATTTTTCAAACGACTAATACAGAGAAAGCACACAATAGGTCTTTCTCACAACCGTACGATCCAAAATGAGTGGCTTAAATCAAATGCTACGATACTCAAGAAAACGGTAGAATCAATACAACATATTTTGAATTCTTTTTTATTTTGACCCCCACACGCTAATCAATTGCAAATCTAGCCTACTTCCTCTCTTTTTTGCAAATCTAGTCCCCCTCCCTCTCCTTCCACGCTCGGACACCGCGGTAGGTGCATATTCAAGACGAATCTGCATGAAATGGGCCATGACCAAGTGAATCTCTTTCCTTCGCTTGGGCATCATGAGCGCCTCCAGCTCACGCACCATGATAGGTGGTCGCTCTGCTGTTGGGCAAAGCTTGGTGACTTTCCACGCTCCTCGAGCGCGGAAGGAGAGGGATGGGGAGCTAGATTTGTAAAAAAAAAAAGGGGGGAAGGAAGAGGGTTAGATTTGTAATTGATTAACGTGAGGGGGTTAAAATAAAAAAGAATTCACATATTTTGCTAGGGCAGGCATTTTACCGTTCTCATGGTGTTTGCTACAGTACTACCGGCGAGGCTATCGGCACATACTGATATCACTGTTTAAATAGTGATCTCTGCACTGACATAGTGTTTCTGCCGTACCGAGGGGAATCAGGATACAGATGCGTGTCGGGAGGCTGTAAGCCTCCACATGGCGGAAAATATCAAAGCACATAACCTACACGACGAAAACCCGAGCCAGCGTAGCAATAGCAATAGCAATAGGATAGTAGCTCGTTCTAGTCCTGGGTAGTCTAGCAAAAGTTTGACCATGAGTGGTGCAGAGCCCAACGAATGAAGAGAAAGTGACAGGCCATCTCTGGGCTAGCTGTCCCCAAATATCTCTCTCTCTAGGGAAGAAAAAATAGACGACTAGAAGAAAAAAAAATGGCGTCTTCCTTCAGTGATCACGCATGGCCGAGCAATCAACGGCATCAGCATTGTTATTGTTATCACTTCATAAAAAGAACAAAAAAGTGGGGGGAGAGAGAGAGTCGTGCGGTGGTTAAGGGTTGATTAAGCATAGTTTTGGTTGGCATAGCACGTAATAAACCACCACGTGATGTGCCGGGAGGAGGAGCATCCTCCCTCCCTGTCTCTCTCTCTCTCTGCGCTATGCAAATGCGATGCATGCACTGTTTGGTTTGATAGGTTAGGTTAGATTTGAGTACCGTCGAATCTGGATTCTCTGCATCACAGTAAGATGCAGATGTCTACAGCATACTATAGTAACAATGGAGTATGTACAACTCTAATGTAGCAGAAAACACTGTAACTATGGTATCAATCTTTGATTTTTTTTTATCAGACGGTAGACCTGTTCAAATGCTGGGTTGGGCCGGGCTTGAAAAGCCCGACCAAAAATCAGCAGGCCCGAGCCCGAAAAACGTATTTCCTGTTTAAAATGTATTATTTTAATCATTTTTTGGAATAAAAAAACTAATATTTAATTTATTTTAAGAATTAAATAAATATAATTCTTTTTTAATTGTTTTTATCGGGATTTGGTAGGGATTTCGGTCCCAAGCCCGGCTTGACATGGTCGAGGTTCGACCGTCGCCCCATGAACAGGTCTATCAGACGGTGGAGATCACTTCTAATATAATTCATTGTGGATTATGTGCATTGAATCATTCAACGCAGAGGATCCCAATCCCCATGCAATATGTCGGCCTATCTTCCTCTTTTCTTTTACTAGTCATGTGTCCGTACGTTGCAACGGAAACTTACACTTTGGACCAATAATTTATGTGCAATGAGCAATAACTGTGACTCAAACATATTATTCACTCGAATGTACAATAATAAAATGTTAAATGAAGCATATATTGTTCCTTGTTGCAAGTGGTTCATGTGTCAAATAAGGCTTGAGAGCATTAGAAGCGAATAATACCATGGAGCTCTTTTCGCATTAGAAAAATAAACTTTTATTGCATTGATATGTACCGTGCCTAAGAAAGGGAATCAGTGAGAGCAATCATACAACGGAATATGCAAATACGCAATAAACAATTGTTATGATATGTCGGATGCAGGACTTAAGCTTACATCACCAGAATAAAAAAACCTAATCAATATACAGAAGGTTTTGCTGCACTCCGTAGCGTTTAAGCAACCATATCTTTAGAGCCATAATGTTATACAACTAAGACCTTCAGTACATGGATTACACTTGCAGCGTAAGTGACAACAAAAAAGAAAAAATGTCCAATTCCAATCCAAAGAACAAATAATATCAATGAGCATAACGATTGAGCAAGTATATCTTTTGTGTCATGAAACCAAATCCATCGCCAATCACAAGAGATGGAACCCCAATAGCTGTTGTTTCAAGAATGGTATTGTTTACTCTGTTGCAAATCCTCTCAATCTCAATGGAACTAACCTGAAATTCATCATACACAATGAATGGAAGGACCGCCAAAAGCTGCAATATGATAAATGAGTCATGTGTTACAACATTTTATACCTTAATGCCACCAAGGTCCATTGTGTCATCAGCACGCCCATGAGCCCTATAATATCAAAGGGTTGAGGATGTCCCATTGCCACACGAACTGAACCCTGTGTAGTCTTGGGCCCTCCCCTGGCAAACTCGATGCCATCCACAACATCCTGAAATACTACCAGCATGGAGGAAATGCAGGAAAGGGCAACAAGGTGGTGACAATATTGGTGTAAGAACAGAAACGAAACAATGTAACAAGAACCTTCACCCCTCTTGATAACGTTTAGTGACTTGTCTCTTTTTCTTGAAACCAACACAAAAATATGGGCTTCCAAATTAAGAACATTAAGCATCATAATACTGCCATCCACACCGCACAACCCTACCAAGACTTCAGGTTTGATATTTGTGGCAAATTCAACAAAAGTCTAAACCATTTGGTTGGGAAACACAGATGATACAAAAAGTCAGGTTGATGTCTTCCTAAAACATATGCCCTATATTTATGTTGGCTATTGTATGAGAGATTGGGCATCATATGTTGTTTTCAGTTAACAGAGGAGAATATATATGTCGTGATTTTTTAGTGGTAGCTAAGCTAATGCAAATTTATCGAGAACAGATCACATCGATATCAAAGATTTTTTGTGCATTAGGTTAACAGGTCAGATTTCTTTATTTTATCAAAGAATTGAAAAATTATTATAGAAGAGCATACCTTCACCAGTGATGCAATTGTTGCAGTAGAAACTTCTTCATTAATGCTTGCTCCTGAAATATTGAAAAGCAATTCATAACATAAAATCAAGTGTTAGCTAGACTTTATATACCTATGGAGATTGAAAGTACCATCATTAACAACCCAAACTGGGGTAGCACCAAGGTCTTCAACCAACTGCAGTAAATAAATATAAATATAAACTTATGAAGTATATTCGTTTGATAAATATTAGTGTTGGAAAAAATATTCAAATACTGTGTTCCACTCAACTGAAGGAACTCAAAGAATCCAAGTCCATCATCAGTCTAGTATCCCTAGGCATCATTAAAGTGGCCAGGCCTTTGCCCCCATGGACCCACAGTTTCACTCCGCCGAAATGCATTTCGTAGATAATTTCCCATGGCATAGTTACCGCCTAAACACGTTTGATACATATCATCAAAATCATGTAATGTTATAGCTAAATTCTGGATGTAATATAAAATGCAAAGATGATAAACCTGGAAACTTGAGAAATTGAGGCTTGAGATTGGCCAACATAGAAGCAAGATCTTTCCGAAAACCATGGCCCTAAGACAAAAAAAAAATGTAATGAATAAAAGGTCAAATAATCAATGGAAAACTCAGTAGGATTATAATCATCACTACCATGTATAATTGGGATGGTACCAGCTGCATTTGAATAAAGAAATATTTTCTCAATTTAAGGAGAGCTCTCGCTTGATGCATCCCCTAGTGAGAAAAACAATTTCCCTTATAGAATATGGCCTATCTAACAACTAATAGGATACTCTTAGAATTTAAGTAGGTTGCATTTATTGATAGTCTGCATAAAGGTTGCAATTCAAATCACAGAGGGTGTATATATAGTGCTTATTTCCACCAAAATAAAATATAAGATAAAACATAAAGCAGAAACAAAGTATACCATGTAGGGGTCCAATGGCATAACTGACGCTTGATCAAGCCAAATTACCCCACTTTTACTGGTAATAAGTTGAAGTCTTGATTTGGTGTTTTTTTGCTGGTTTTCAAATGAAATTCTATCTTTGTCTATTTCGCAAATGCTTTCTTGCTAGCTTTGAAAGCGCCATGGAAATGCATGCCATTATTACACGAATATGTAAGCATCCACGGTAACATTAATAGAAAGAGAGCATTACGTGATGGTATGAGTAGCGAGTTTTTGTAGACCATCATAGCTTGTCAACGAAACAGTCAAGGACACTGCATCTGAGGGCCTAATATGCAGGCTCACCTTGAAAACCTTCCCTCTTTCAAACAAAAAGCAATACATGACAAAGTAGAAGACAGTTACATGACATTTCATGGGATAGATACATTTCAGGCCAAGTTAAAACTGTCACATCAGCTCCACAAGATTATAGGTCCAATGTGTTGTATTTGTTCCAAAAGTAAATCAATATATTATAGGTAGACAGATAATTGAATAATATAAATATTGTACCATGCCCCAGTAACTAGGATTATAGACTCCAACGCCCCCAATGGACAAACATTAGTTCCTTTAGAATTACAAAGAACATCCATTTGAAGCGCAACTGGATTACGTTCAAAACAGGATGTTCGATCAGTTCCCCCAAATAATACTTGATTCACTCCCAATTACCAACCATGGGTCGATGTTTGAAGGTGTGTTAGGCCCACTGGCCTCAAAACCTAGAAGTAATTTTGTCAGAGCTTACACACATTCGGCAAACAAAAATGGAAGTGGAGGAATGGACCCTGGACTCATTAATACATACCCCAACCTTTGCACAACTTTGTCAGGTACAACTACAGTAGCCTATCATCTCGAGTAACTCAGATATGCTATTCCTTACCTCTGTTGTTTACAAGCTTTGCCCACAACCCACCAGCCCCGGCACGGTTGATCTCCTACAAGTAGAAGCACGAATTTACTCAAATTACAAATTATTCTCACGTTAACCCCCTTGGCAGCAAAATCTAATCATTTTTCTATTAATTCAATTGTTGATGTGCCACCAGATGAACTATGAAAAAAATGCAATATAGCTGCTCAAAATAATTGCTAATGGAAGATAAGGTTACCTCATGCGGTCATTCTTAGCCCATGTTCAATTCCTATGGACTATATGATAGCCCACCAGTTTCGATCACACCCCTAGTAGTGAGGTTTCAGCACCAAGCTGTAAGTTATAGATGCAAATTAGAGCAGCGTAAAATATTTTAAGTGACACTAAAACAAAGGATTGTGAAATTGAGACTGTCCAAAGCCTCGAAACATGGTGAAGAATGTCAGTTGAGGAATTGGGACTGAGACCTTAGATTTTTCAGAGCCATATGAAATTACTATTTCACACTACATCACTAAATCAGAGCTGCTGCACGCACCTAGATGTATGTATTGTTGGTACTGTATAAAATTATGGGACAAATCTCATCTCATATTAATCGTTAAAGCTTGGTACAGTTTAGTCAGAGAAAGTTACATTTGAGAGGCACATGAGAAAAAATCCATGTAATACTCTATAGACATACCTTTGCTTTCCGTTCTCACTCAACTTATTGATGACATTTCCAAGAATCATCAAGCTTTTGTTAATATGCTTCCCCTCCTTGAGACGTACCCCTCTAGCTCCTATCTTGGCAATTCTTTTTGAACCAGCTAAATCCACCAAGTTCTACATGTAAAGAAACAGTGTCAGTCGCAACATTCTTGACACACTTACTTTACTTCATACACGGGTATTAAGTGAGCAGCACATACCAAGACAAATACACGGATAGCATCTTTGGAGCCCATCTGGTCCTTAGCATTGCTTTCGATGACTTGGGACCAATAGAACGACAAAATCTAGAGTTTCAACATCACTTTCACTCTATGTAAATGGTCTCGAAACAACTTCAATCACCTATGGATTCAGAATTACATACCATCCTGGAAATAGTATGGGACTGGCTACTCCACACATTCATGTTTGTCTCCCCAAAATGCCTATTAGCTGGAAAAAAAGCTTCTAAACTGGTGGGGACAAAAATCAAAACAGGTACTTGAACAAGTAAAATAGTGTATGGACAGAAATGGTACCTTCTCTAAGCTCGAGGAGCTTACATACCATCCCGGAAATAGTATGGGACCAGCTACTCTGCACATTCATGTTTGTCTCCCCCAAAATGCCTATTAGCTAAAAAAAACTTCTAAACTGGGGGGGGGGAATCAAAATAGGTACTTGAACAAGTAAAATAGTGTACGGACATAAATGGTACCTTCTCCAAGCTCGAGGAGCTCAAACACTTGCTTGGTGCTATTCATAATCTCCTCCCGTAGGCCAGCCACATACACACTCACAACAGAAAGAAAAAAATGTAAATAGTTACATAACCTATCTTGTAATATGAAGAAAATCCGGATCATTTCTTGCACTTACATCCTAGCTTTGAATCGGCAGCCTTCGCTCCCGGCGTTAGGAGGTCATTGATCTCCTCATTGTAAATCTCCATGTACAACACCGATCAGAACTCATGGTCCGCATGACCTACCCCGAGACCAAAATCCAACCGAAGGTACACAATAGAGCAATCTCATCATCTAATTAACGAAAGTGTCGCCGTGTTGGGCATTGGAGACCAAGATATCTAACCTCTTGCGCGGTGTCGAAGACATCGCAGATGGCGAGCGGTTGATCCGGTGGTCGCCAGAGCCGTTCATGGTGAAGGTCTTGCTTCTTTGGTTTGGCCGTGGCGGCGGTCTTAGTTAAGCCGTCGATGGCGGCGAGGATGAGGAGAGCGACGAGCATGCCGAGATCCACGCTACAGTGGTCAGTCTCGTCGAACATGTGGCCTTGATTCAAAGACGAGAGGGCTTGAGAGGAGGTTCGAGATGGGAGGAGGAAGAGGCGGTGGCTTCTGGAAAGCGAAGGAGGCCGGGGGCCGGAGCGGCACGGTGGAGGAGGAGATGCGGTGTCGCCGACGCGCCACTCGTAGTCGCTACCAGGCATGGAGGAATCATCGGAGGAGTCAAGGGCGGAAGCGGACGGCAACGAAGATCTTCTCCACGGGCGCGGAGAAGGACGGTGAGGGATCACGGGGTGTGGAGGCGGCACGAGGAGCGGCGGCGCGATGCGGACGGATGGGGGAGGTACGGGCGCGGAGAAGACAATGATGCCATCGAGGGCATCGCCGATGCCCGCCTCGGGTTCCGGAGAAGGGGATGGCACAGATGGGTTCCGGAGAAGGGGTGTCCGCGCTTGCCAACCTCCTGGATGACCGGATCCAGCCAGGGCTGGAAAAATAGCTTGAGGCTCAACTTGGGCTCGTCACGGCTCGGCTCGGCTCGTGAATTTTCGAGCCGAGCCGAGCCCACCTTTTGGCTCGGTGAAAATTCGAGCCGAGCTCGAGTCGGGCTTGCGATCTTTTTTGGCTTGGCTCACCAGCCCACGCAACACGCCTCTGTCGGCTCGCTATAACCCCTCGCCTAATTCCGATTCATTCCATTCCTCCCAATGCCAATCCCCATCCGCCTCCGATCCATTCGTCTCCCCATCCGCCTCCGACGCCACCGGCGACCTCCACCTCCACCCGCCGCCATCACGGCCGCACTCGTCTTCGACCGCCTCGCTTCACCCCCCGGCCGTCCTCCCCGACGGCGACGACCTCCCACCTCTCCACTCCTCAAGACGCGTCTCGACGGCCTCTACCCTCGTCTCCGACCGCCTCCCTGCCGAACTCCCACCTCTCTAGTCTCCACTCCTCCGCGCTCGCTCTCCTCGCTGCCAGCAGTGCCCTGCAGCAGCTGGTCCTCATCGACCACCGAGGCGTGGGCGAGTCCGCGAGGAAGCGACGCTACCGTGGTCTGTGGAGGTGCTCAGGTGGAGGCATGGAGCTGCGGTGAATACTGGTCCTCTATTGGCTCCGGCCGTGGCGACGCCGCCGATCTGATGGACCTCTGCCTCGGTAGGCGCTTATCACATAACCGCATCCTCCGCATTCGCGACCGACGCGACGCCATCGTCTCCAACTCCTCCTCACCTCTACTCTAAGTCGCCACATGGCCGCCAAGAACGTGTTCGACGTCGCCCTTGAACCACGCCGCTCGATTGTTGAATCTGTTGAGTGTTGATTGAATGGATGCACCGACACGATTTTGTGATTTTGTTGATTGAATTTTGAACCGATTGTTGAATCTGTTGAGTGTTGATTGAATGGATGCCTGACCCCTAATTGCTTTGCGGCGTTTATGCAGCTTGAGGTGTTGAATCGATGCAGTGCAAAGGCAGCATAGCTTTGATCGATGCAGTGAAAGGCAGCAGTCTGTAGATTTGGGCTCGCGAGCTCAAACGAGCCGGTTCGAGTCTAAACACGAGCCGAGCCAAGCCCCCTTTCTAGCTCGTTTATGAAACGAGCTGAGCCTACTGTTCATCCGAGCCAAAACGAGCCCGTCTCGGCTCAGCTCGTTTCCACCCCTAGATCCGGCGCACAGCGCGGCGGCGTCGACGAGGTCGGAAGTGACCAGATCCCAAGACTGAGATCACGGTAGGGCGGTGGCGTCATAGCGAGGCGAAGAGAGCACTCGTGGAGGGACCGGACGGCTCGGGTGGGAGAGGAGGGCGGCGTAGGTGGGGAGAGGTTGCTCCAGAGTGAGGAGAGGAGAGGGAGGGAGGTGGGCGCGATTTGTGGCCTTGCGACGCGACTCAGGCTATCGTTCGTCGATTCAACGGATGTCAAGAGCGTTACTGAGCGTATCTCCATCTTTGAAGGAGGACGGACGGACGACCACAAACTGTTTATTTTAAGTTGTTGGGATTCCGGACTCATCCTCACTCTAGATAGGGTCCATTGTGGATTCGGTTCCCCGGCCGAAATCCAATAATTTAAATCAAGTGCCATGGTACAAATCGTTCGCGCAGCGAAAACGAGCACTGTGCTACAGCAAAGTCATACAGTGCATGTCGCAGTGTTCATTACTGCAGGCAAAATCCGGATCCGTGCTCCGTCTTCATGGCCGTGGGGCTGCCGTGTTCTTGTCGCATCCAACGGCCTCTTACTTTGCCCGCATGCCATCCCTGTGGGCTGTTCATGTTTGCATTGATACGATTACTCGCTGAGCGCTGCTACGAACATTATACGTGATACATCATTTTTACGAGTCTATGGCAGGTGGGTCCCGCGGATGGGTGTTTTTTGTAGGGGGCGTTTTGTCAGTGACTCAACCAAGATAGGGCGTAGCGTAGTTTTTGCATGAGTTTTTCTCTTTTTTTTAAAAAAAAAGAAGTGTGGAGCGTTTCTGTTACTGGTTGCCCTGGTATTTGCACTTTGCAAGTACACTGCCAAACATGTAATGGCGTAGCCGTAGCGAGAGCGGAGTAAAAGCGACTGGCGTATGCAAGGACGAATGGTTCGACGTTCCGCTTGTGCGAATCAAAAGATACAAAATGCGGGGAGAAATACTAGTAGCAATCATGAGCCAATGAAGATTTTTTTGCCGGTTTTAGCGTAATTTTGTTTCGTATTTACAAAAAATAAACGGATCTATTTTTTTTTGTCAAAACTAGCGCCTTGACCGCATGGCCGTCGTGCGACGACCACCACAGCCCGCCACGCAGCCGTTTCCACATGGCCGCCGTGTGGTCACCCCGCCGGCAACCACCTGTCACGGTCAGGGTTAGGGTTTCAGTGTTAGGTTAAGTTTTCGATCGATAATCTGCGAATTTCGTAACATTTTAAAAATATAGCAAATTAGTTCCTAAAATTAGAAAGTTTTATGTGAATGCTCGTAACACGGTGTACTTTCTTGTGTAATTTTTTCATAATTTTCCTTATTCTGATTTTACCACGACACGTGTCAACTCCTCTCCCTCCCGCTCTCCCCCCTCCTGCACGGCCCCCTCCGATGGCCACCTTTTCAACCGTCTGTGATATTACTACCGAAATCTCTCAGTCACTCTTCATTCATCCCAATTATCTCTAACACGGCTCATTCTTAGATTCCGATACTAACTCACTAATAAATATTCTGTTAGTATTCGTGAAAGATAATTACTCCTGACCTGTATGTGTATCTAGGCTGCATTGTAATGGTGGAGCTCTAACACAATTGAAACTTCCTAGTAAGGCAAGTGTGTATTGGCCCAAGAATTTTATTTGCAATAGCCTCAAGTCGCATTTATATATGTGATGAATTTTCCAATTACATCTATATTAGACTTTATATCGTGCAGCTTGCCCAACTCCAACGTAGACTGCGTCAGCATTCGTATAGATGCAACCGGAGTTTCATTTCCTGGTATTAGCCTAAGTAACACTGGACTGCATCAGCATTCCTGTAGAGAAAGCAATGTGTCTAGAAAACGTGAAATGTTAGAAGACAACAAAGGTGCTACTGGCTTGAAGATACTGCTATATGACAATCTTTGTTTATTTATCGGTTTAATGGTGGATGATGTTCTTTAATAATGTACAATATGCTGCTTTCTGCAGACGTGTAAGGCGTATTAGGGTTTGCGATAAAGTTGCAATGTGCGTTTTCATAAACATAATTGTTGACATTACAAGCATTACATGAAACACGCGCGGATTTATTACAATCAGGATGTAGGAGGAGGGGTATTATCACATGTAACCCCGATTAAATATGACACTCTTTTTTATTTATCGGTTTTGTTGTAGGTGTAAAAACCAAACACGAGTGAGGGGGTGGACGTCGGCCATCTGACGGGCCATCGTCCACGAGAGTAAAAAATGACACGAGGATTTATCTGAGTTCGAGGGTCCGAGATGACCGCCTACTCTGTCGGTGAGCCAGCGGGGTTACTCTCGAGAGGAGCCCCGAGGGCTCACCATTGAACATGTTGCTTTATTGCTCAAGAGAGCCATCCCTTTGAAAAGAGGGATACATGGGGTATTTATAGGCTCCCGAGCCTGTACAAATGACGGAAATACCCCTTGGGGGTTGGCTACCCTAAGAGTACAATCGGGGGGTATTACAGTCTTTTACAAGTACAGCGAGGGATACAGATGGTCTTTGCCAGGTGATTATATTTCCAGATTCGATGAGCCGGTGCTTACCACGCGGAGTGGGTCCCACTAATAAGGCGATGAAATATTCTTCCAACAGGTTTAATGTGGATGATATTCTTTAATACTGTATTGTACAACATGCTAGATAAGGTTGTGTATGAACCAACTGAGAGAAACATGTAGCATGCGGATCATATAGCGATGTACCGTAACCTCCAACTCGTGTGCGTTTCGAAGGCTACGGTACATCGTTATCTAGCCTGTTGTAAAATACAATATTAAATAACATCATCCACAAAAAATAGGTGTGTGCAACTAGTCTCCTCGACAATCCCTTTTCTTGCTGAGCTTATCTCATCACATAGTAGCACCTTCGATGCATGTTTTCAGAGCACAAAACATGACCATTATCCTATAGCATAAAAATAGGCATGTTAGAACATTACAGTAGTGATGAGAAATAGGGAATTTTGAAGCACGATTGACTTCTGACTCTAAGTTCATAACAGTAAGAACTAAGAAGACTTCAACAGATCACCTCTGACTTAATAGATGCAAATGATTCGATTGTATTACCTGACTAATTCTAAATGAATGGCAGAAAGCACATTCATCCTCGAATAAGTTGATTGGTGTTTGCAGTCTCTTCAAGCCAGTAGCACCTTCGTTGTCTTCCTGCGATATAACAAAAACGTAGCAAGGATGTCAGTGCACCGTACAGTGAAGAACGTAGCAAGGATACAAATTACGCATAACTCGTACAAGTTTCGCTGTACATAAGAAAATAAGGCTGAGAAAATATTACATTACGACACCGAATAACGACCAGACGATCTTGGTCTGTTGGGATAATCCTTCGTTGAGTGCCCAGGGATCTTGCATATCATGCACTTACTTGTGCAGCTAATACTGGTATGTTGACTGGCATCCATGTCATTCCGAAAGTGTCGTATCTGTCGTCGCCCCTTCGTTGTTGTCTTAAAGTCCGTGTTTGGGCCTATTGCACCATGTCCGACCAAAGATCCTTGTTGCTCATTTCCAGACTGTACGAGTGAAACTCCGCACTCCATGTACCGAAAAGGTGCTGTGTGTCGTAGTGCTCGGAGATGTACGGCGTACACATATGCCTCATTTACACACACCCCTTGTACACATTCCAGCATGGCTTGTGCAGGAGTTTCGGCTTGTTGCAGGTGCATGTCACCACATCACTCAGGGTGCATACCTGTTTCCTTTCCCCCTGGCATGCTTGTTGACGTGTTTTCACCGAAGCTTGATCTAGTACTTCCTCCTGGGGCCATTGATCACCTAGATGTCGTGCATCCGGGCCTTCTCCATCTTCTTATCCATGTGCGTCTGCATGTTCTTTGACCACTGCTTGCCTTCCTCTATCTGTCGCTTGGCTGCGGTGGCTCTATTGACGAAATAACCAACACCAACAGTATGATTCCATGTCTTTTCGACGATTGCGGTTATAGGGAGGCATCGCACACATTTGAGGACGTTGTTATACACCTCGGACATGTTGGTCGTCATAATCCCGTACCTCGCACCGTTTGTGTCATATAGAAGGGACCATTTCTCCTATTCAGGAGCGTGACCATTAATCCACTCCGAGAAACATATGGCACTATAGGGTTGCTCTCCCTCTAGTACCTCCGGAGTGGACCCTCTTGTATGCCTCGTAGTCCGACGTTCGAGGTCTCCCCAGATGGAGTCAAACTTTCGCCTCTGGTTTTGTAGACATAATGCCTTGAACGTCTTCATGACATCCTGACTGTGGAACCGCTTAAATAAGTTAGATGCAAGATGCTTCATGCACCGCCTGGTTGCACGTCGTTCCACTGGTAATGGGGGTCCGTCCTATGCTGCATGGTGTTGATGGCCGCCAACAATCTAGCATTGTGGTCTGTGATAAGGCATACGTTGGGCTGGTCTCCCACCACCGCCATCTTCACGTTCGACAAGACCACAACCAACTAGATGTGTTCTCGCTCTCCACAATAGCAAATGCCATAGGAAGAAGCTGGTCATTCGTGTCTGCCGCCACCACGGTGAGGATCGTGCCCTTGTACCTCCTCATGAGAAAAGTGCCACCATCATCATCACAGGACGACAGAACTGGAAGCCCTCGATGGCCTGAGTGAAAGCCCAGAACACCCGGTCCAGTATGAAACGGTTGGGCCCTTTCTCAGCATCTTCACGCTCAAACTTGTTTATTAACGTGCCGGGGTTTGATTCGACAATCTAGTGAAGCAATCTCAGCACATGGTTGTACGCCTCTTCGTATGTCCCGTACATGGACTCGACGACCTTCTGCTTGTCTCGTCGGACCTTGCCGTAACTGGCTGGATAGCCAACCTGATTGACAACTTTTAACATCAGCAGCTTGGGGAAGACGGACACGTCCGCCGCAACTAGGTGCTTGATGAGGTTCGCCACATATGCGGAAGTCACGTTCCGATGTTGCCGTAGGGGCTCGCTAAGCTCACAAGTATGGTTGATCACTACCTTGATCGCGAATACCGAGCCGAAGATCTTTGCTCGGTGAGCACTGACCTTGCTAGGGCAGCCTTCCACTACGCACCTCACTGCGTAATGTCCTGGGTTAAACCGATGCACTCGGTACACACGGTTGATGGACAAGGTGTACTGTGCTATAGCTTGTTGCATGGCCTCCTTGCTAGGGAAGCACTACCGTACTGAGAGGGTCTCGGCATCGAACCCCAAGTGAGAGCCTTCTTCTTGCGGCAGTACAAGCGAACGCACTACGACATTATCAAGTCTCGATGCCACGTAAGGCACCTCCGATGACACAATTCCCCCGATTGGACCACCGGCCTGGTATGCGTCATCATCGCTACTATCCGAGCTTGGGTCGGCGTCCTCGTTGGACTCCAACACGAGAGCCTGGTCCGGTAGATACTCATGGCAGTCAATGCGCGCCGACCACCATAATTTCGCCCCCTCATTTTGCACAAAATTATGCTCGGGGCAATCCTCCGGAGGCATCACATTCCGTGCTACCATCTTCAGGCTCGGGCTGCGCTTGCCTGCTTGTAGAGGACCTGGCATCATCAAGGTGGTCTGGCGCCCTGGGTACAAAATTCACGTACACCATCGGCCTCCCGTAAATAGCCGTCTCGGGCTAGGAGGCAATCTGCATGTACTGGCTCCATACTACGCTTTCAGCCACCTTGACGAGCTCCCACACATCATTCGTACAGGCGATCCCCTCGATCACAACTTGCTTCCTCGTTGCCTCCGCGACGAACTCCCTCTGGATGCAACCCCGAAGCTCGTGAATATTCATCGCGTCGAGCCCTCCGCCGGACCACCTTTGTATCAGCATCTTGACAGTCCAACTCACGGGTCCTACCGTCTGAGACCATCGCCATAAAAAAAACATACATGCATTGCATGTTCAGTATTACCTAAAGCTACAACAACCCCATCTACGATACATTTATGTAATTATATACGACAAATTGCATGTAACTAATGGATTACATATGTGTAATTAGATACGACTAATTATTTACCACTAAATTAATTAACAGAGACTAAACTAACTAATTACAACTATTTAATTACCACTAAACTAACTAATTGCAACTGATTAATTACCACTACATAAATTACGAGTAGTTTATTCGTATTAATTTAATAAGCGGGACTGATAACCACTAAACTAATTTCGACTAATTAATTAATTACCAACGAACTAACTAATTACCTCTAAACTAATTAATTACAAGTAAACTGACTAATTCATAACTAATTAATTACCAGTAAACTAACTAATTCGTAACTAATTAATAACCAGTGCACTAACTAATTACGGTAATAACGACAAAACTAACTAATCACGACTATTTAATTACCACTAAACTAACTAATTGCAACTGATTAATTAGCACTACATAAATTACGAGTAGTTTATTCGCACTAATTTAATATGCGGGATTGATAACCACTAAACTAATTTCGACTAATTAATTAATTACCAGCGAACTAATTAACTAATTACCTTTAAACTAATTAATTACCAGTAAACTAACTAATTCATAACTAATTAATAACCGGTACACTAACTAATTACGGTAATAACGACAAAAGCAACCGACAAATCACCTGTCTTTCAAAGTAAGCTATAAAAAAACCGAGCGACATGCGACGAGCAGCAAGCAAATATTTGATCTAAAAAAAATTAATTATGCTAAGTTATCTGAGTTCTCAGCGACGAGCACCAGAACGAGAAGCGAAACACAATTGGGATGAGCGAAGAGCAACTGCGAGATTTCGGTATTTGTAGCCGAACGAAGGAGGATCCGCTGCGTTGGTATCGGAAATTTCGGATGTATTGTCTACGCGCAGCACTGCAGGCAAGGGGGGACAACCGCGAAGAGTCGACAGATGTGCGGAGGAGGGAGGATGGACGGTTCAAAATATAGCCACAGGAGGGGGCCGTGTGGGAGGGGGGAGCAGGGCTAGCGGGAGAGGGGCCATGCATGTGGGAGGGGGAAGGGTAACACGTAGCGGGATAAAATGATTACACTTAAATGGAATTACGAGGTAAAATCAGAACGAGAAAAATTATAAAAAATTATACAAGAAAGTACATCGTGTTACAAGTATTTACATAAAATTTCATAATTTTAGAAACTAATTTGCTATATTTTTAAAATGCTACGAAATTCGCGGATTATCAGTCGAAACTCTAACCTAAACCTAACCTACCCGAAACCCTAACCCTAACACACGTGGCGATCGTCGGGGCGACCGCATGGCGGCCGTGCGGAAGCGCCTGCGTGTCGGGCTATGGTGGCCACCGCACGACGGCCGTGCGGTCGGGACGCTAGTTTTGACAAAAAAAAATTTAGGTTCTTCTATTTTTATAAATACGAAACAAAATTACGCTAAAACCGGCAAAAAAGAAAATCGCCAGTGGATCCGTGAATATATCCGGATGCAGTGCTAACTAATTAAAGATGATGATATATTACGTGTTTGGTTTCTTGTACGTTATTCATCACTCGTTGAATCGTCAACTTAGTTCTTGTTTTTATGCGTGTCAAAAAAAATACTAATCGATAAGGGCATGTACAAGGACATAAACAACAAAAAACTATCTATATCATTTATAGACAGCGCTAAAGGCAACTTCTACAATATGTTGTTTTAATATCTCTACAGATAATTCGTCTATGTACAATGTGTTTTATTTCTCTTATTACCGTCTTAATTTTCTATACTCTCTCTCATCCACGTTATCTCGTATCCTACTTAACCAGGCTTACCGGCACCTGCGTCTACATGCTCTACGAAGATATGTCCACTGTATATGATACCGGGTGCAATGCCTAGAAACCTGCATCGGTTCTCACAAGATTAAAGCATCTACCGAGTACTAACTACATCATCGCATCTGATTACGGATATACTAATCAATTGGTTCATCGTTCCATTCAGATCTCAGCTCTCGAGCCCCATGCACGGGGCACGGATCTTATATTTATGCTGCAGTTGCAGAGCGCAGAGACTAGCGATTATCAAAAAGAAGATGATAATTAAATCTGGTAGGGAAGCTTCGCACGGTTCGATGCGTGTTCATGGACGGCACTGATCAGTCCCTGCTCGCCATTGAACGGCCCAGATGGATGGATCGATAATCGTTCGTCAGTTTGTCGCTCTCTGGTATGGCGCGTCTTGAGAGAGAGAGGGAGAGATTTGGGCCAGTTAGAATACTGCTACAGAGCCCTTGAGCCCAGGAAGGGGCATGGCCCTCCAATGTTGATAATGGGCCTAAAGGGGCAAAATATGGGCCTGAGATTGCATGGGCCGTACGGGCTGGACGACGGTGACAGGGCATGAGAAGGAGGGCCGATAGCTCGACTTGTTTTCTACGTGTGTGTTTTTGTTTTTAACTGCGATCTACACTGCATATAGCCATACAGTACTGCAGTTTTTTTTTAAAAAATAATTACAGAAATAAATAGACGGTTTTTTTAACAAAACTAGACCTATGTCACCAATTGACCCTGTCACGCATGGAACAGGGTCCTGTCGTCAATTCAATTCAATCGGTGTTAGGAAACTATTGGCGACACAGACAAAATCCTTAAATTGCTTTTGTCTAGAGGAGACACATACACCACTGAAAAAGTCCATATCGCCAATTCAATCGATGACAGAGAGACGACGAAACTACTGTCACCGATTAAAACGACGACAGATTTACCTGTGATTGAGATCTAGCTCGTAATGGTTGGGCTCAGAGCAAGTCAACTTTAGTCGCTGCGAGCTTCCTGTCGTTTCGACGAGTGGCAAAAAAGCAACGCATGGAGCTGCTATTCAACACACCCATGTCGAATGCGTTTCTTGCATTATCGCTACTTATCCCGATCCAGTGTGCTGTTTAGTCCGTGTAATTGTGGGTTGCGGTCGTCACTCGTCAGGATCCAATGGATATCCCATGTGCCATCTGATCCGTAAATTGTACTGGCCTACACTCAGCGACAGATCTAAGAATAAAATAAAGGGTGCTTACAAAATTGTAGTCTTCTTTTATCTTTATACCGTACTCTCTTTCTAATGGTTGATAGATGGCGGTGCGACGGATGGTACTTGGGGTCCGACTGACAGTAATAGAGGGTGCTCCCACCCCGGCCACGGGTGAAGCTAAGAATTGGACATAGGGGCCAAGTTCAAAGGTAAATTTTTTGATAGCGAATGACACATACTGCCAAATTAATGCGAGTAATTTTGTAGGTGTTTCTTGTGGACGGTGTATCTAGTGAAAATACGGATTGATCAAACCTAGAAGTTTTTAAACATTCTAAAAAATTATAAGATATTGGGGGAGATTATAATTCTATATGTATCCCTGCACAATTTCAAGATCAAACTCAATCGTATTTACTATATACGAAATACGATTGAGTTTGATGTTGAAATTTTACGAAGATATAAAATATACCCTCCTCTATATTTGGTAGTTTGTTTAGAATTTTTAGAAACTCCTACATTGGAATTCACACCAAATTCATATAGTATGTACTCCTACTTCCAATATACCACTTAAATACACATATTATACTTCTTTATCACTTTTAGTATACTTAGATACCAATTATAAGATACTCCAATACGACTTGATTGAAAAATTTTCATTAGAGCCTCTCTTTTTTTGCTATATACCCTTTTTCATATATAAAAGAAGTATATACACAAATTTTGCTGTAAGAAGTGGACTTTAATGAAATTTTTTATGGAACTCACTTTGGGGTATCTTATAATCATTATTGGAGTACGCTCAAATAGATAAAGAGGTATCATCGTACGATTTAAGTGGCATATAAGAAGTGTGAGTATGTACTCCTAAGAGTACCATACATTTGCCTACACGCACGCATGTTTGTCTTTGCCAAAGGAGAGGTCTTTTGGTTATTTTTATCATAAAGCAGGTTTTGCTCAAATACTGTAATTATTTTTCAAGCCTATGACCTAGCATTTTAACTTAAAACCAAAGTGTCATTTGTATAAGCAAGTTTTATCATGCAATATGGTTCCATCCACCTATTACTACTCATGAGGTTATATCCACCTATCTCCAGATATCAGGTTTCATCCACCTGACTCTAGATATTAGATTCCATCCTCCTAGCTCTAGATCACAAGGTTCCATCTGCCAAACTCTAGACATCAGGTTTCATCCACCTGACTCTAGATATTAGATTCCATCCTCCTAGCTCTAGATCACAAGGTTCCATCTGCCAAACTCTAGACATCAGGTTTTATCCACCTAACTCTAGATCACAAGGTTCTATCCACCACACTCCAGACATCAGGTTTCATCCACTTGACTCTAGACATCAGGTTTCATCCACCTACAATTATCTCGTTGCTACTACCATTTCAAAGTTAACATGTTCCCATCCCAAATTTATCAAAACTAACTAGTGTGGCCTTTTGCACCACGCCCATGACCACGGGCATGACTATTCGAATAGATTATATATATTTTTCGTGGAGGTTGTACAGTTTTACCCACAAGATATTATCAACTTTTGATGTCCGGACGACACGCTTCCATAGGTGTATGACTAAGAAGATCATAACAAGGCCTTTACAATAACTTGCCATAATACTACACCATCTAATGGGTTTGATCCTCTCGCATTAGAACACATGAACTAAATAATTCAAATGAACTCCAAAAAATATATGATTTTAGTATTATTGGAAATGTTTTTAGTTTAGATGAATTTAGAAATAAAAATCAAGACATTTGGATTTAAAACGAGGGGGGACGGACTCTCCAAGATTTGACCCGAGAGGACATTCTAGAAAATTGAAATCATTGATCGGTGGGTCCGGTCGGATTTTCATTCTTTTTCAATTAATTTTCTTAAGAAAATCCTTTGTGGCTAACAGATGGGGTCTATCCAGGTTTCTATT
This sequence comes from Phyllostachys edulis, assembly GCA_036346405.1. Taxonomy (NCBI): domain Eukaryota; kingdom Viridiplantae; phylum Streptophyta; class Magnoliopsida; order Poales; family Poaceae; genus Phyllostachys; species Phyllostachys edulis. The sequence goes on along the minus strand of CM070567.1, from coordinate 6,890,635 downwards.
TTATTTACTAATTATTTTCTTAAGGAAAAGCATATGTGGCTGACACATGGGCCCAGCCGGATTTTAATATGTTTTCTAATTATTTTTATTCGAAAAACCCGAGAGACATATAGGTAGGACCGCGGTCCACATGAACTCGATCCACCCGACGGTTCACAGGGTCAAGGGGCCCACACGTCAACAGCTTCTGTCTACGAACTACGTCTACGCACATAGTTTTAAGGGTTGGAGCTCGCTTGTCGTACTCACATACACTAAACTACGACTTAATTAGATTTTCTAATTGTTGAGGGCCCATGTGTCATACAGACATTAACTACTAACTAACCCCTAACTAATTGTCGATTGATGTAATCTGATTACCGAGTGGAGCTAAACGTGTGCTCGATGCTCCATAAGATGCGGTGCACCGAGCTCTCCACGACGGCCTGTGGCGACGCGACAAGGTGCTACGGCACGGTGGTGCTATGGTCAACTAAGTGCAACATTGACTAGCCTATCATGTTTGCAACACACTAGAACTTAAGGGAACAACGTGCTCTCTTGGAGACCAAGTGAGGGAGGAGATCGATGGAGGCGGCGAGGGTTACGTCCTCTGGGCCGGCGATAGGGATGAAGAGGCATTTTGACGGCTCTGGTGCATGATAAGGAAGAAGAATGTGCGCATTAGCGAGATGAGGTCAAGGCGACCATGATGCGCAAGACAACGAAGGCAGAAGCTCACTTCAGCGGTGGAAATCGACGGGCAAAGCCGATGGCCAAAGTGGGAGAAGGTGACCGTCACTGCTTGCATTGTCCTCCACCCGAGGCGGAGAGGAAGGGGAAAGTTGGGGAAAACATAGAGGGGGATCGGGCGAGCAAGATGACACGCTCGACCGCAGCTTAAATAGAGAGGAGGAGAGGGGAGACGAGTGCGGCAACATCGCTTGGCTCGGGCGCGAGATCTCGCAAGTGGCGCGCTCATAAGGTGACAAGGTCACGGCGGGGTGTGAGAGGGGGGAGATGCTCGAGGCGCAGGCTCTGATGCGGCTCTAGCTCGCGCGGCGCATGTGTGTACAACGGCAACGGTTAAGCGAGAGAGGGAGAGCTGGCATGCGTGAGGTGGAAGAAGCACATTCGGGCTGACAGGTGGAGCCAGGGGCCACTTGCCAGTGAGAGCGTTGTAACACTCCGGCCCAATACTGAGCCCGGAATGCTACTAAACTACACTAACTATTGATTTTAACATCAATTAACAGTAAATTACAGCGAGCGTATCAATGATAAAACATGTCCATGGGTCACACTAACACAAGCATAACGATATGACAATCATAGATGATTAATTCCTAGGAAGCATGTCAAGATAATAAACCAAGATCAAAGCAAAACTAATCGAATCAAGTCTATTCAATGAATAATCAACTCCAACCTATCAACTAATGCTAAGCAATAATAACAAGTTCTAATTATAAATCATCATGTTAGTAAAGTGTTTCATGTCCAATGTTTCATGTAATTGAATGTATGACGTGGTTCCAAGTGCGCTAGTGCTTCCCATGAGCAATGTCGTCGACGGTCACCTAAAAGCAACAATAAAGCAAGGGTGTGTCCACGACTCAGCAAGCACAATAATAAACAATGAGTGACGATTAATCAATTGTAAACCATGTCATCATCAACATCATTAGATTTCTTTTCTTTATCCTCATACTCAATTATCAAATTCTCTTTTTATTCAATGCATCCCTATGCTATATGTCCACATGCACTTCTTTCGCGTATACCGATATAACGTGAGTGAACACTCGTGACAATGTTCACTCTCAAACCTGTCCTCCAAAAGGACCGGGGACCTCCTCCATTCCTGTGGAGTCTCTACCAACAAGGTAGATATGTGATCACTATGATCACTTCTCTTCATGCAATGATGCTTGTGAATGCACACGTTAACATAAGTTCATCAATAGTACAATCATCCAACATTTTTGAATTCATCAATGCAATTAATATCATAACCATTCATATTGTTTGCAATTAAATAAGATGAAGGCAAAAAATATATATTGGCAATGAATGATAAATAATACAGCGATCCACCGCCGATCACTGTCTACCATGCACTTGCCTCTTTATCCCCGTGAAGCTGGATAGTGAAGCGGCGGCAAGGCACTAGATGCCACACTCCCTAGACAAACATTGCAAGACACAACTCAAAATCACAACATTACAACACTCACACTTTACACCTATCTTTATCGCACGCCTACGCCAAATCGACTCAATTAACCCAAAACTACCGAATGCACTACCGTTGTACTAATAGTAAAACGGCTCTAACTTATACATATGAACTCCAAATCTCAACATCCACCGCTTTCTGGAATCCTCATGAAAAATTCTATAATTTCTTAGTTACGATGAACTTCTTATTCTACCGTTCTCTGCCCCGTTTATTTCCTAGAAGACTGTCCCAGAATCTGTCAGGACAGTCCAAGTCACAATTTTATATCTTTAATTATAAAACTTGAAAATATATGAACGATACCAGTTATGGAAACTACACAAAACTTTCTAAATTATTCAAGTTGTCATCATATTTTAATTTTGCTATCTACTATATGAAACTGACCCATTTTCAGGACGTATGCCAGCTATGTCCAGATTGTAGACAATGATCTTCCAATGCAGTAACTTTTTTCTTGCTACTCCGATTCTAATGATCCATACCTTTCTGGAAAGCTAACGAGATTATATAACTTTTATCTAATTGGATCAACATATGAATCCAAGCCTAAATATCCCGAATCGCCCCTGCAAGGTTCTGTGTCTAACCTTGACGAACTAGGGCACGCTGAAAACTAACCTTCCCCTAATCAAAACAATCTACAAACTTAACAGTGACTAAACCATGTCAAATACGTAGGATTAATAGGGTTTACCCTTGATGAACACGACAGGTCACGAAAACCTGCGAAGCGCCTCCTCTTTTCCTTCATTTTCTGCTTCTTCTCCTCTCCTCTTAATGGCCTCCTTCTCCTTTGACAATGACCACCACCTGGTCGGGTCACAACACAAGAAGAGGGTCCATGACGCAACATGCAAGGGAGGCGACGGCAGGTGGAGGTGGCGGCTAGGGTTTGGGGAGCACAGGGGGCACCCCTAGGGTCCTATTTAAACGCCAAGGGGCTAGATGGTCGTGGCTTGGACGTGGTAGGGTTGGAAACAACTAACATTGAATTTGATTCGAAATGCACTTGGAATTCGGGTTGGTTATCCACTTTCCTTCTGTGCAGCGAACCATTCGGATGTCATAACTTTCTCTCCCGAACTCGGAATAGAGTGGTTCTTTTTTTTATCTCATTTAGCTAACTCATAGTACTTCAAATTTCTATTGATGGAGCTTTTCTGAAAACACTGTCTTAATTGCAAAATTTGCTTTGGAAGTTGACTGGGTTGCGGACCCTGATTCTCTGTGCAGCCTACCTTGCGGGGCCCATATCTCACACACTGGAACTCCAAATTAGGTCAATGAGGACTCTCAATTGGACTGTGGAAAGAGATCTACAACTCTGTAGTTATGAGGTTTTCCATTCGAATATGTTCGAATCACGAAAATCGCTTTGCAAGATGATTACAGATTTTGTCCCGTTTCTTGACGAGGCAAATAAGGAATCTCTCAATCTCCTTAGATTTTATTTAAATAAACGGGGTATTACAAGCGTGCGAGAGAGAGAGAGAGAGAAGCGAGAGCTGGTCTAGTGGACGCGGCGGCCTGGTGGGCTTGGTCTGCTTGCTGTTTGCAGGGAGGGGAAGGAGAAAGCGATGACACATACCATCTCGGCTGTGTCGCAGGGAGGGAAGGGGAAAGGAAAGGGTTGGGCCGATGGCAGGGTTTCGTCCCGAGGTGGAAGAGGGAAAAGAAAAGGGTTTGAATTTTTAGTTTGCAATTCAAAATTGATTTGAATTTGAATTCAAGTTTGGAAATGGTTTTGCACACAATTAAACTTTTAGTTTTTTGCAAATTCCAAATTCCTGAAACAAGGAAAATTGTTTTAAAATTTTAAATTGCAAGGGCAAGTCTTTTTGAATTTTTAAATGCAACCAAAGTTTTTAAAATTCATGCCATTTTTAAATTGGACTAAATTTTGGGCTGTTACAGTGACGATGGTCGATCGAGCTAGGGAATTGGATGATTGGGCACTGGAGGCAGTTTATCCACAGCCTTCGCAATTCTAAGATTGTGCTAGCAGGTACACTCGGTCACGTGCTTGTTGGGTGCCTTACAAATCTTGTTGTAATGTTTTACGGTATTATAAATACATAAATATCCTACATTGTAACACTACACGCGACATTAACCCTAAAATTGTCGATCTACAACTACAACCCTAGTTATACCATTAGGATATGTTTATTGTTGCTAACCTAACGTGTTTTTATCGAAGTGACCAACAAATTACATTAGCACAACTAACTCACCGCAAAAGGATGAGTACACGGAGGAGCACCAAGCTGAGGGCAGAGTCACCTCCTCCTACCACCTCCTCCCCTCTCTCTCCCCTCATCTCCTCCCCTCTCTTCTCCTCTGTCATCGGCGATCTCCTCCCTTCCCCTCCCTTTGTTGCGCGAGTCAATTTAGATTGGAATCAACCGACGCTATATTGGCTCTTGGTTGCGACATCTTGGCATGACTAGTGTCAGGCGTATGCTAATTGTGCGACTGGACGACGTGGCTTAACGTCGTTTGCTCATTGCGTGGCCGAGTGTCGACAAGCCTTAGTTGCCCACCGCGCGATCGGGCCTAGTCGTCTGGTGGACCAGCGACCGAGAGTTATTTCTGTAAAAAAACAATAAGTCGTGTTTTTTTTGTAAAATGAATAAAAAATAGTTACTTTTTTTAAAAAAAGATTCGAAACTCCATGCATCCACATGGACATTTTTCTGCAACTGTAATATTCTTGTAAGTGACACGGTCCATACATGACTAGGTTCTCCGTGGGAGCACAGCCGGCCCAAAAAGCTTATTTCTTGAATCTAACAAAGCTGGAGTTCCTTGAGTTACATAGAAGACCTTGGGGTAAATTAGGCCCTCACGGTCCAGCAGCACACATGATTCTTGTCGTAGGAAAAAGACTAAACAGTAAGAGAGGGGGGACCCCCGATGCCTAGGAATGATCGGGGAGTCCTTGTAGAGGGGACCAGTTGTCAAGTGGAGTGTGTATATTGCTTTGCCCGAAAAATTCGGTCCTGTCTATTACACGGGGGAAGGTGGCCTTTTATATCCTTACAGAAAGGGATAAGAGATTACGGCTCTACCCTTAAAAAGGTCCCCTGTAGGTAGGGGCTACAGGGGCTTTTTCCTACCCCTTTGCATAGCCTTCATAACGTGGTGGACTCTCCTGGACCCGGTCCACCTTGGTTGGTGCACCCGGCCCAACAGGATCCTCTGACCCTTCATATCTTGTAGGGCGGCTCCAAGCCGAGGGACTTTGCGCCCCTATGTTGCCTTGAGGAGATCCCGTGAGGTGCCCACGGGGTTCCCTCCAGGGCCCTTTGTGGCCTTTGGACCCTCTCCGGGGCACCTGGTGCATCCTCCGAGCCCCCTTCGGGGCCCTTGGTGTGGTTTTCGGGGAGGTCTATGGTGCTTGCCAGGTCGTGGGGGCCGGTGGGCTACCCCTACAACAAGCTCCTCACGGTCGAGGTCCTGCTTCATCATAGCAGAAACCGCGCCCTTTCCCCGGAGGGTCCAGGCACACCGTCCCTTTCGGCCTAGCGAAGCACTTTTGGCGCCTCCCGTGGCGTCGGGTCGAACTCAGGCCCAAAGATGGCCCTTTAGATTTTGCGTGGCGTTGTCGGGCGTCGCACGTCATAAATGTGTGAGGCTTTTACGACACCTCGGGTACCGTGCATGGTGATTGTGCGCCGGGTGCTTTAACGCCGTCTGTTGGTTCTTGTGCATCATAATATTGTTTGCTCGGTGTCCTGTTGGACTGCCACGTGTCATGTTGTGCTTGGGCCGTGGCTTTTCGACTTCCGTGCCCTACGTTGATGCAGGCGCGTTATGTCTATATATATGGGGTTTGACCCTTACTCTATCCTCATTCACACCAACTAAGCCTTGGGTTCTACATCTTGCCCTCGCGGCTTGCTCTTTCACGTATATTATGCCCCACCGTTCCCCGAGTATTCCTCCGCGCCTTGAGATGACGAACAAAACAAGGATGTGGGGGTTTGGTGGCGTATACAGACAAGCCAGGCCGCTCCACTGTGACACTACAGGTGCTGCGAGCACTCAAGGACGAGGGGAAGCTGGTGGATCTCAAAGACGTGCGTGCCCCCGGGCCGGAGGTTGTGCCGACGCCCCGGGAGGACGAGACAATCGTGTTCGTGGCCTACCTGGACGCGAGTCTCTGCCTGCCGTCCGTTTATTCGATGGTCCAGGTTCTTCAGATGTACGTGGTCGATCTGGCCCAGCTGACACCCAACTCCATCGTCAAACTTGGTGTCTTCGAGTGGGTACTATGCTCCACGAGGGCGAGCGACGGGGAGGCGCGACTCTTCGCATACCTCCATGATGGGTGATGCCAGCTGAAGAAGAAGGAAGACACCGGTGAGACGCTAAATTTCAGGAGCGTAACTTTCAGCCGAAGGCGTGCCTTCTTTAGTACTTGCCTACTTTGGCCACCCGGAACAGGTGGGAGACTGATTGGACTCGGAGGTGGTTTTACCACAAGTGCCCTCCTGATGCCGGTCTTCGCCCCGCCGGGGGTACCATTCAACTTATTCCGTCCCTGGCGATCGACCTTTCTTTGAGGGAGGAGGCGCTGCTCCATGTGCTGCTTAACGCGACGCACAGGCTGTCCACAAGGGATCTCGTGGAGGAGTTTTCTGCGCTTCGGGTGTGGCCGCTGGCGTGGGGCTGGAGTGTGGAGCTTGGTGAGCTGAAGGATGGGATTCCCCTCTTGGAGTTGGGGGGTCACGCAGGTGCTAACCTCGGCCCTTAGCTTTGCGTCTTTTATGTAGTTGCTTCAGTGTCTGACACTCCGGTGGTGTTGCCTATTGATGAGGCCGAGCTTGCCAATTATTTATAATGATCATTATTTGCTTAGAAAGGATAAATATGGCAATGTGTTTGCTAGAATGGTTAGTTCACCAAAGCTTATTGTTAGGGCCATTTGGGTGCCCAAATCTATTGTGACTAATATTCAAGAACCCAACCGAGTGTGCGTACCAAAAGATGCATAATTGATAAATAGGTACTTGGAAAAGTATTAGAGGTTTGGCTCACTCGTGAAGAGGTGGATTCCATCATATGAAAAATACGGAGCCAAGCTTGAGGAAGATAAATTCATATCATAAACCAATGCTATCTCGGTAACAAGTATTTACATTGAAGTATCTAGCCCTTATGCCTTGTGTAGGTTGCATTCATGAATAATCTTAAAAGGGTGTTCTTGCTCTTGTGCTAAATCTTGTTTATTAAAATCTTGAGCAAGATAGTTGTGGCACATTAAGAGAGAGTGCTAAATCATGATCATGTACATCACATCCCTAAATGTGTCCAAATAAATTAAGTGGTAGTTATGTTTTTCAAAAATAAGCCTTTTAGCCAAAAGTCAAAAATTTCATAACCATTAGTAATCCTTTGAAAAATTAGTTGCAAAATATATACAAATGCTTTTCAAAGGTTTCCCAAAGGTTTTGGTTCAAGCAAAACCTATTTCAAATGAAAATGAGTTTCTAGCCAAAATTCTAGATCTTACAATCTTGTTTTTGACCAAAACTAGATTTTTGTGTAAAATCTATTCGAATTTTTTTTTGACAATTGTCCCAAAATGAAAATCCCATAGTTGGCTATTCTAAACATTTTTGGTATTCAAAAGATTTCCAAAAGACCAACTCATCAAAAGTTATTTGATTTTGAAACTCGTCCAAAATACTAATTTGACCTAAATGGTCACTTTCTAGCACTTAAGTGAGTTTTGCCATATGAGCCAAAATTATTCACATGAATAGGTCCATAATGGTATTCATGACTCATACATGAAATTGGATGCTTAAAGTTTCATCATGTGCTCAATTTGGTTCTTTTGGAGAAATTTCTTGAAATTGAGTTTTAATTTGCAAAAACAAAAGACTAATTCATAAAAACTATATTCATTGAAGTTTCTATCTCCAATCTAATGCATGATGATCCTAGATATATTAATTTGAGTACTAAAACTAAGGATCATTTGCATAATTCTCCATTCCAAGATCTATCCTTGAAACTCCAAGAAAATCGGAATGACCGGCGTTATTCCAATGCAGATTACTGTTTCTCCCAGATTACTGCCTTTGCATTCTTGATGCGACCGATTTTTTCTCATCAAGTCAGCCCTTTCAATTCAATTCATTTCTAAACCTTTTTGGATGCCTCCCTTTGGTCAAATGGTTCCTTGTTATCCTTGCTAGCTACCCACATATATTTTGTTGACTCCAAATACCATTTTGATCGCCTTGTGATATGTTTATCATTCAAGTGGTAGCACCTTTTGATCACCTTGACCTCGACATGGAATTCATATTACTTGTTTTTACAAGTGGTATTCTTCAAGTATTATCATCTTGTCTTTACAAGTGGTATTCTTCAATTGATATCATCTTATCCTTTCTTGTGATATCCTTCAAGTGATATCTTTCTTGTACCCACCTACATGTGGTATCTATTTCATTCCTTGCCGATCAATTCTTTTCAAACCAAGCTCTCTCCGATACCTCCGATACATGATATGTTTTTTTTTCAAGTGGTATCTCTCCAAGGTTTATATCTCCAAGTGGTATCAAGTTTCTACAAATGGAATTAAGTATTCTTGGTATCATATTTTCTCTCAAGTGAATTCTCTATTTCTCTCTTCTCTTTGGATGCAGTCTTTGAAGATCTTTGCAAGAGAAGTTCAAGCACCTTGAGATTTCAAGTCTTGTCGACGCATGTTCTCTACAAGTGGTATAAATATGTGGATTTACAAGTGGTATCTACGAGTATTATTTACAAGTGGTATCTACATGTATTACCAATAAGTGGTATCGTCGACTCGTGGTATCTACAAGTGATGCTCAAGGACTATTTTACAAGTGGATACATATAAAGACATTGGGGGAGAATGTCATTGGTACTTTTGTCAAAAAGGGAGATTTTGTTTGCAAATTAAAGATCAAATGGAAGAGGTTGAAGTCATCAAGAGTTTTGGATGGACATATTTCAAAAGGATGACAAGGAGGGAGATATGGAATGGATGGAGAAAGCTTTTGTGTGTCAAAAGCAAAGATATGGATTGGACGAAGAAAACTCTTTGTGTGTCAAAGGAGTATCGTCGAGAAGAAAACCTTTGTGTGTCAAATGAGAAGAATGTCAGAGAACCTTTGTGTAAGGGGGAGTTTTCTTAAAAAAAGTTTTTTTTAAAAAAACTATAATAATGAAAAACGTTTTTTGCTTTGTTTAAAATGAGTAATCTATTATATGGGAAAACTAATTTGAAAAGACTCCCTTATGGCTTCATTTTGTTTTGGATCTTCTAGTGTTTAATGCCAAACAGGAGAATGTTTATTTGATCTAAATAAAATGGGTTCTATTGCCTAGCTCATAAGTTTTGCGAAGACTCTCCTTCGGCTTAAGATTTATTTCGGTTTTTGGTGATTAATGCCAAAAGGGGGAGAATTTGTATAAGCTACATTTGGTTGTTTAATTTATTTGATATTCCTTCTTTTGCCAAAAGGGGGAGAATCTCGTGGTGCCAAAAGGGGGAGTTTACCAAAGAAGAGAGATTCTCTTGTGATTTCAATGTATGCATATAGTCAAACAACATAAATTGATTATCTTATGTTGACTTATATCCAAATGTTGTTATTTATAAAGGATTTGTCATCAATCACCAAAAAGGGGGAGATTGAAGGATCTAGACCTGCCATTATGTGTTAATGGAGTTTTGGTGATTAATAACAAATCTAATTGTGAGACTAACACTTTTATTGATATACATGTTGTGTAGTCTTATTTGGATATAAAGGTGATAATCATGAAGGCATGCATGTGAATAATGACAAATCCAATTCATTGGATAAACAAAAGGAAAATCCAAACAGATATGCATTTATAATGATAAATCTATTTGTGAGACTAACTCTCTAATTGTTATATCTCATATTTAGTCTCGTCTGGATATCAAGAACAAAAGAGGTATGCATTCTACTTTGTATTCATATATTCTCTGTTGCATTTCTCGGATCCAAAATATAGGTTGAACTCCACCAGAAGGTTATCTTGAATATGTGCATATGTTTCCATTACACGTTCGTGTATGCACACATGTAGGGGGAGTTCATTCTATATTTTGTGGTTTCATTAGTATTGATCCATATTCCTTTGTCCACTTATATTTGGGATTTTTACTTTGAAACGTATCCTTGAATATATTTAACTCACGTAGTTAACATATTCATATGAGTATATGAGACTTGTGTAGTTCATATATTCTTGAGTATATTTAACTTGTGTAATTAATATATTCATGTGAGTATATGAGACTTGTATAGTCTAAATATACTTATATGTGAGTATAACGTAACTTGTGTAGTTCATGTGTACTCACATATCCATGAATATATATAACTTGTGAAGTTAATATATTCATGTGTATATATGAGACATGTGTGCTCATATATCCTTTGAGTATATATAACTTGTGTAGTTGTATATATTCATATGAGTATATACAACTTGTGTAGTTCTTATATACTAATACCAATCTATATTCAATTATTTGTTATTGAAGTGATTATCATCAATTACCAAAGAGGAAAGACTGTGATATCTTGTCCCACCATTATGAGTTAATGCTATGATGTGGTAATTAATAATAATCATATTGTGGAACTAATTTTTTCCATAAGTTGGATAAGTAGGTTAGGTTCCATGGTAATGAAGACTTGGGATGACATCATGTGTTGATGGTCATCAAGTCAAGAGGAGTTCCATCCTGTGTTGGTGGAAGTCAAGTAAAGGAAATCATCGTTTGTCGATGATGTTCAAGAAGAGGAGATGATCATGAGTTGATCATCAAGTCAAGTGAAGAGTGCATCATGTGTTGATGCATATCAAGACTCGGGATGGAGGATGTCATCATGTGTTGACGAGCATCAAGTCAAGATCCCGAAGTGAAACTTCATCATGTGTTGATGAGCATTCAAGTCAAGAACTCGCACTTGAAGTGAGGATGTGTGTCATCAAGTTTCAAGTGGTTGCGCAAGGCAAAGGTATGACTAGCTAGGGCTTCCTAGTCTTTTACCGGTCTCGGTGTTTGGTTGGGAGACCGGATTGCTAGTATAGGTTGCTGTACTATTAAGAGGGGTCTTGACTAGTAGCTTGAGTTAGTCACGTGTTGATAGCTCATTGTGTTTGCTCTAGCTCACCTTAACATGTTGCCAATATTTACGAATGTGTTTTGCAAATAGTTGTGGCTCGTGGATAATCCTTGTAGCATGTGACTTTGGTTTGCGAATGTGTTTTGAAAACGGTGTAAGTCCATGTACCTTATTCCTTGTAGTGTGATTCTATAAGTTGGCAAATGTGTTTTGCAACTTGTTGAGAATCTCACGTGAATCCTTGTTTGCATTGCGCGTCAATTTGGTGGCAAATGTGTTTTGCAAACTGAGTTGAAGCGGAGTGCAATTTGTGGTGTGATTCTAAAAGTTGGCAAACATGTTTTGCAACTTGTTGAGAATCTTGCCTTTGAACCCTTGTTTGCATCACTTGTCAATTGTCAAATGTGTTTTACAATTGAATTTGTTTTGGATGCAAACTGTTGTTTTCTCAGGGAAATCGGTTGTACCGACGTGTTATGGGCGGTATGATCGCGCTGCGGTTCAACCGGATTTTGGTGCGGTATGACTCCACATCGGTTGTTCCGATTTCCAGTTGACGGTTCAAATAAAAAAGTACCGGTGTATTTTGGTTCGGCGACTCTCTTGAGAATCGGTAGTACCGTGCTCCTTGAGCGGTACGACCGGACCAAGCGGTAGTACCGCATGTTTGTTGGTGGTCGTACCGCACCGGTGCCCAACGGCTAGTTTTATAACCTTGGAGGAAGTGCGGTCGCATCAAGACTCTAGTTAGCGATCGTCAAGATGTGCTGATTTTTCAGCAGACTTTTCCACAACGGCTAGTTTTTGTGTGTGGGCTATAAATACCCACCTTGGCCGTTTGTGGGAAAGTTGCTGGTGCCCCTAGACATTCCATTGAGCAAAGATCAAGCTCTCTACTCTCATTTGTGCATGTGTTGCACTTGGTGAGCTTTGAGAGGCAAACTCTAAGTGCATGTGTTGCCTTAGGTAGTGGATTGAGCATCCACTTGAGCTTAGACACTTAATTAGTTCAAGTGAGAGTTCTAGACTTGTTACTCTTGGTGTTTGCCGACACGTAGACGGCGTGGTGGCGTCGTGCGTTGGTGATCTTCTCAAAGAAGCTTGTGAGAAGACCCGAGCGGGTTGTGAGTGGTGTGGTGCTCGCCATCTCCGGAGTGGAGGAAAGAGCAACCCTAGTGGAGCAAGGTGTTGGTTCGGTTTGGAACCGGTCCAAGTGGTTGGACTTACCTCGGAGGGTTTGGCTTAATTCGTGGAGTCGGTCCAATTGATTTTGGGCTTACCTCGACGTGGATTAGGGGAGACCGGCAGGTCTCCGATCACCACGGTAAAACATTGTTGTGTTATTGTGGTTTGATTGCTTGTGCTTTACATTGTGCAATTTATATTACTTGTAGTTAAATTGCTTACTTGTATGTGTATGCTTGCTATCATTTATATAGTCTCATATTGTTTGTGCACTTAGCAAAGACTAGTTGATTTAGGCTTTATTTGTGCAAAACTGAATTGATTTACAATTCCACATAAAACTCGGTTTTAGCCTTTAAAACCACCTATTCACCCCTCTCTAGTCGGCCTCCTCGATCTTACAAGTGGTATCAGAGCTTGGTCTCTCATTTTATTAGACTTAACCGTCTAGAGAGTAAAGGATGGCGACTAGTGATTTAGTGTACATTGGTGAGACACCTTTATTTGATGGCACAAATTATGCTCATTGGAAAATCCGCATGTTATGTTATTTTAAGGCCATGCGCCCAGAAATATGGCGGATTGTAGATGTGGACTTTTCTCCTCTAAAGGATCCTTTTGCTCAAACTATTGAGGAAGAGAAATGCTCACATCTCGACGCTCAAGCAACTAACGCTTTATTTAGTGCTTTGAGTATAGATATATTTGATGCCATATGCGATCTCAAGAATGCTCATGAGATGTGGATCCATCTTCAAGTTCATTATGAAAGATCCACCTCAACTAGTGATGATTGCATACAAGAATGGATGTCGGAAGAAGAATGCTCAACTTCTAGCTCCGACAATGAGGATTCCTCAACTTCATCCACATCACCTCATTGCTTAATGGCTAAAGGTAATAGGAAGGTAAATGATGATGATGAGCCTTCATATGATGAGTTGATAGATATGCTTGAGGAGCTTAATGAGCATTTAGGAAATGAGGTATCTAAATTCAAGGTTTTGAAGAAAGAGTATAACGTGCTTCGAAATAATTATGATGTTCTAAAGAATGAACATGAAATCCTTCTCCTAAATGAGCTCAATAAGCCCAAAGTGGATATAGGCATAACATGTAGTTTATTAAATGATATGCCATGTGTAGTTGCTAACCCTTGCATTTCATCTAAGATTAGCATATCCACTTCTTGTGATGACTTGCTAGATGTGCCTTGTAGCTCTAGTGCAAATGCTTCTATTTCCTTTATATCTTGTGATACTAATCTTGTAGAGGAAAATGAAGAGCTTAAGGCTCAAGTCAAGAAATTGACTAATGATTTGGAAAGAAGCTACAAAGGGAAAGCCTCTCTTGATGATATATTGAGCAAGCAAAGAAGTTTGCAAGACAAGAGTGGGATTGACTTCACTCCAAAGAAGAAGGAAAATAGCAAGATAAGACATAATGCAAGACACACGAAGAAATACATGAAGTGTCTTGGATGCAACGAGAAGGGTCACAAAGCCTCGGTGTGCCCAAATCAAATGGATGTCAAGTCAAGACATTCAAAGAAGAGGCAAACCGGCAAAGAGCAAGAAAAGAAGACATATAAGGGAAACAAAATCCCAACTTACTACAATTGTCGGGAAAAGGGACATATTGGTAAACAATGTCCCAAAGGTATCACTCGTAAGCCAATTATTTATAATGATCATTATTTGCTTAGGAAGGATAAATATGGCAATGTGTTTGCTAGAATGGTTAATTCACCAAAGCTTATTGTTAGGGCCATTTGGGTGCCCAAATCTATTGTGACTAACATTCAAGGACCCAACCGAGTGTGGGTACCAAAAGATGCTTAATTGATAAATAGGTACTTGGAGAAGCATTGGAGGTTTGGCTCACTCATGAAGAGGTGGATTCCATCATATTCAAAATATGGAGCCAAGCTTGAGGAAGATAAATTCATATCATAAACCAATGCTATCTCGATAACAAGTATTTACATTGAAGTATGTAGCCCTTATGCCTTGTGTAGGTTGTATTCATGAATAATCTTAAAAAGGTGTTCTTGCTCTTGTGCTAAATCTTGTTTATTAAAATCTTGAGCAAGATAGTTGTGGCACATTAAGGGGGAGTGCTAAATCATGATCATGTATATCACATCCCTAAATGTGCCCAAATAAATTAAGTGCTAGTTATGTTTTTCAAAAATAAGCCTTTTAGCCAAAAGTAAAAAATTTCATAGCCATTAGTAATCCTTTGAAAAATTAGTTGTAAAATGTATACAAATGCTTTTCAAAGGATTCCCAAAGGTTTTGGTTCAAGAAAAACCTATTTCAAATGAAAATTAGTTTCTAGCCAAAATTTTAGATCTTAGAATCTTGTTTTTGACCAAAACTAGATTTTTGTGTAAAATCTATTAAAAAAAAGAATTTGACAATTGTCCCAAAATGAAAATCCCAGAGTTGGCTATTCTAAACATTTTTGGTATTCAAAAGATTTCTAAAAGACCAACTCATCAAAAGTTATTTGATTTTGAAACTCATCCAAAATACTAATTTGACCTAAGTGGTCACTTTCTAGCACTTAAGTGAGTTTTGCCATATGAGCCAAAATTATTTACGTGAATAGGTCCATAATGGTATTCATGACTCATACATGAAATTGGATGCTTAAAGTTTCATCATGTGCTCAATTTGGTTCTTTTGCAGAAATTTCTTGAAATTGAGTTTTAATTTGCAAAAACAAAAGACTAATTCATAAAAACTATATTCATTGAAGTTTCTATCTCCAATCTAATGCATGATGATCCTAGGTATATTAATTTGAGTATTAAAACTAAGGATCATTTGCATAATTCTCCATTCCAAGATCTATCCTTGAAACTCCAGGAAAATCGGAACGATCGACGTTATTCCAGCGATACTACCGTTCTCCGGTACTACCGACCTTTGTATTGCGGTACGACCGATTTTTCTGTCAAGTCAGCCCTTTCAATTCAATTCATTTCTAAACCTTTTTGGCTGCCTCCCTTTGGTCAAATGGATCCTTGTTATCCTTGCTAGCTACCCACATATATTTTGTTGACTCCAAATACCAGTTTGATCGCCTTGTGATATGTTTATCATTCAAGTGGTATTCATTCAAGTGGTGGCACCTTTTGATCACTTTGACCTCGGCATGGAATTCATATTACTTGTTTTTACAAGTGGTATTCTTTAAGTGATATCATCTTGTGTTTACAAGTGGTATTCTTCAATTGATATCATCTTATCCTTTCTTGTGATATCCTTCAAGTGGTATCTTTCTTGTATCCAGCATCGAGATGTAAAAGGAGCCGACCCGCGTGCTGCAGGTGGTGACGTACGGCCCCTCCCATTTGGACTCCAGCTTGCCTGTAGCAGTAGGATTTGCGGCCTGCTTGAGGACCATGTCGCCGGGTGCTAGGGGCGAATCTTGACCTTTTTGTTGTACGCTCGTGCGACGCCTTCCTGTACTTGCCCATGGTTGATATGACATGTATGTGTTGTTCTTCGAGGAGGTCGAGGGAGACCTCCCGTCCTTGCAGGTCGACCTCTACTATTGCTCGGTGGGACCTAGCCGTGAACTCTCCCGTGGTCATGGCTTCATCGCCGAATAGGAGCTTGAATGGGGAGAAGCCCGTAGCACTTGTTGGTGATGTTCTAAGTGCCCATAGAGCTTTCTATAGTTCTTCGGGCCAAAGTCGCTTAGGTAGGCCTACGAGGCATTTTTTCAACCCCTCTAGTAAGTTGTCATTGGCCCGTTTGACTACTCCATTAGACTCGGGGTATCCGACGGAAGCAAAGTGTACTGTTATGCCTAGGTCTTGACAAAAAGCGTGGAACGCCGCCGAGTAGAACTGGGTGTTGTTGTCGGTGATGATGTCGCACGGCACCCCATACCGGCAAATGATGTTCTTCCATACAAGCCGTCGTCTTCTTTGCGCGCGTGATTTTGGCGATCGGCTCGGCCGACCCATCCAGAGAAATACTCGATGGTGACGAATGCGAAACGGATGTTGCTCTTGGTCGCCGGGTATGATCCGACAATATCTAGCCCGTACCGTGTGAAGGGCCAGACAGGGGGGCAGGGGTTGCAGCAGGAGTGCGGGTGCTCTTGTGTTTTGATCGCCCATCGGCACCTGGCGGGCGGGCGAGGACTTAGGCGTCTGGACCCGACCGGCGAAGAAAACCTTTGCGAAAGGTCCTCCCAACGAGGCCCCGAGGCGCCT
This sequence comes from Phyllostachys edulis, assembly GCA_036346405.1. Taxonomy (NCBI): domain Eukaryota; kingdom Viridiplantae; phylum Streptophyta; class Magnoliopsida; order Poales; family Poaceae; genus Phyllostachys; species Phyllostachys edulis. The sequence goes on along the minus strand of CM070567.1, from coordinate 6,873,834 downwards.
GATGCGCGCCGCAGATGCCCTCGTGGATGTCCTTTAGGTGGGATTGACCCTCCTTTTGGGATACGCAACATAGGAAGGGGGCGCAAACACCCCCCTTGTAGAGTTCCCTGACGATAATGTGGTAATTTCTAGCCCAATGACGAAGGCGTTTTGCTTTAGTCGCATCTTCGGGTTCTTCGCCTGCAAGGTACTTGATGATGATGTCTCGCCAATCTGCCCCGGCGACCGGGAGCTCTAGGCGCACGGCCCCTTGTGCTTCAGGGGCAGCCAATTGTGCTTTGGGGGCGACCCCTTGTGCTTCGGGCGTCGCCGAGGGTTCCCTAAGTGTCTCGTAAAAGACATCCTATGGGGGCCTTCGCTGGAGCTGGCCATTTTTGCTAATTTTTCGCTGCCTCGTTGTCGTCCTTAGGGATTGCTTGGACGGTGATGCCGAGGAAGTGGTTGGCAGCTACTCGCACCGTGGCGAGGTACCTAGCCATCTCGGGGTGCCTTGCCAGGAACAACTTATCGAAGTGGCCTGCCATGAGGCAGGAGTCGCTCTTGATGATGATGCACTTTGCTCCTAGCGCGTTTTCCTTACGGAGGCCCAACAATAGCGCTTCATACTCTCAGGCATTGTTTGTCGTCGGGAAGTCCAGGCGGGTGGCGTGGGACACGCTCTGTCTGTTCGGGGTGACCAAAATGGCTGTGGCGTCGGCTCCGGTGGTGCACCAAGATCCATCGGCGTACATTGTCCATGGAGGCTTGATCATGACAGTGGTCGCTCTTGAACACGGGTCCATTCGCCACGGTTCTGCCAGAACTGCGATTTGATGGCGATTCGCGCGCGAGAGAGATGTCGAAGCGCCCACTTCGCCCACTTGCCTATTCTGACGGAGGTGTTTTTGTTCCGCAGCATCAAATCTAGCGGGTAAGATATCGGGACAGTGATGGAGTGCTCCAAGAAGTAGTGTAAGAGCTTGCGCGAGACCATGAGCAGGGCATACGCCAGCTTTTTGAGTTCCGTGTATTGGATCTTGGCCCCCTGGAGGGCCTCTAAGACATAGTATACTGGGTGTTGGCCATTCCTTTCTTGGACGAGAACTGCGCTCACCGCCGATGAGGAGACGACGAGGTATAGTAGGAGGTGTGCCCCTTGCTTCGAGCTGGTCAGGCTTGGTAGCTGGGCAAGGTATTATTTGAGCTCTTGGAATGCCTTCTGACAGTCGTCTGTCCATCGGAATGGCTCCGTTCCTCGGAGGGTTCTGAAGAAGGGCAGGGCCCGCTCCGTGGAGCGGGACAAGAAACTACTGAGGGCTACAAGGCGCCCCATCAGTCTTTGTATCTCCCGGGCACTGCGAGGGGGCTCCATCTCTTGGATCGCCCTAATCTTCTCGGGGTTGGCTTCTATGCCTCTCTCGAATACGAGGAATCCCATGAGCTTGCCCGCTTTTACCCCAGAAGCGCATTTTTTGGGGGCTGAGCTTGATCCCCTCCGACTGAAGGTTGGCGAAGGTTTCTCACAAGTCCTCTACGTGGGAGCCCACCAACATGTTTTTACCCACTATGTCATCGACGTATGCCTCGATGCTGTGGACCAGTTGGCCCGCCAACACCTTCGCGATGAGTCGGGCAAAAGTGGTGCCCGCATTTTTGAGGCTGAAGGGCATGCGGGTGAAGCAATAGGTGCCGATGGGGGTGGTGAAGGTGGTTTTCATCTCGTCGTCCTTGTCCATGAATATCTGGTGATACCCGGATTAGGCGTCCAGGAAACTCATGAGCTCACAGCTCGAGGTGGCATCCACCAGTTGGTCGATGCGGGGCAACGGGAAATCGTCTTTTTGGGATGCTTTGTTGAGGTTGGTGAAGTCGACGCACATGTGCCATTTGCCGGTACTTTTCTGTACCAAGAAGGGGTTGGCTAGCCATTCGGATTGTTTGACCTCCCAGATGACGCTCGCCTTGAGAAGCTTAACGATCTCTTTCTTTGCTGCTTCCAGTCTCTCTACCGACATCCACTACAATTTTTGTTTCTTCGAGGGTGCATCACCTCGGATTACCAAGCGGTGTTCGATGATCCCCCGAGCTACTTCGGTGATGTCCTCTGGTCCCCGTGCGAAGATGTCCGCATTGCTGCGGAGCACTTTGAGGATGGCTTCGCAAGCTTTCGTTGAGAGCTCTGCGCCGAGGGCCATCGTTTTCTCCGGGGAAGCCTCCTGCAGGGGGACCCTTTGGAGTTGTCCCTCCGGTTTGAGCTTCGGCACCCGCTTCGCTGAGGATGGGCTTGTGTAGTCGCTCTTGTCCGGCGCAACGGTGTGGACATGTTGGGCTGGCGAGAGTGCCTCTAACTCTATGTGCCTTACGAGGTCCTGGTCCCCCCGCACCGTGACTATGCCCTCTGGTGTGGGAATCTTCATGCATAGGTAGTTGTGGTAGGCTATGGCGTCGAAGGTGTTGAGCGTGGCCCAGCCGAGGATGGCGTTGTACTAGTAGAGAATTTGAATGATGTCAAACGTCACGATGTCTGTTCAGGATGCAAAGTCATCGTTGAATGAGACGTCCAAGTCGATCTAGCCTAAGGCCGTCACTGGCCTTCCCCCGAAGCCTATTAGGGGTATGCCTGGGGGTGATAGACGATCCCGGGGATCATCATCTTGTTGAAGGCATCTGCGAATAGGAGGTCCGCCAAGCTTCCTCCGTCGACGAGGACGCGTCTGACCTCGAAATCTGCAATGCTAGCGGAGATGACAAGGGGGTCTTGGTGTGGGAAATACATGCCCCGGGCATCCTCGAGGCCGAATGAGATTGGTATCTCGGCGTAGCGAGGTGGGTTGGATGCAGGGTAAGTTGCGAGGTGGTGAATCCGTCGGGCGTACGTGCGGCGTTGTATTTTGGAGGCCATGCCGAGCAGGGGTCCTTTGGGGATCATATTGATGATCCTTTGCTGGTGCTCCCCACGGCCACCTTCTATGCGGGGTCTTGGAGGTGGGGTGGGCAGTTGGTTGCTAGCCCTTCCCCTGTCTTCATTCTCGGTCGGCTGTCGGTCGCGGTTCATGTGGTCCCGCATGACCGCAATGGTATGACACTCGCTGGTCGGGTGTGACCCTTCGCCGTGTAGGTCGCAAAATGGCGAGGGGCTTCTGGCACCAGCGAGGTTGTTGGGCTGTCGGCCGCCATTGCGCTCGCCCCCTTGATCGCGGCCATGGCCCCCTCGGCCGCCACGCCTTCCCCCTCGGGGGGGGGGGCACTGTCTACGCGATAGACGTTTCAACCCTTTTGCCGGTAGTCGTTGGCATGCAGCTTGGTAGGTGCCCCAGCCGCGGTGACAGTGGGTCCCTCTTTCGTAGGTGGCACGCCCGGGGGGGATGTTGGGGCAGCGGGGGCCTTGCCTCTCCGAGTACTATCTTCCACTGCCCGGGCGTACTCTTTCATCTTGTCGAAGAGCTCTGTCACCATGCGGACAGGCTTGCGGGCCAGTCTTTCTCACAAGGGGCCCTTCTGGAGCCCACATATGGCTGCGTTTATAACGGTGGTTTCGTTGACACCCTTTACTTGATATTTTACCTCTGCAAATTTTTTGAAGAAGCTGCGGAGGGATTCGCCGGAGGTCTATTTTACTGCGAACAGGTGCCCCGCGTCCTTTGGATCCATGTAATTTCCTTGGAAATTATTGCGGATGAGGTCCCACAGCTGCTCCCATGCATATATGGAGCGACCGGGGGGGTGAAGAACCACGTCAGCGCTACACCCTTGAGGATGAGGGTGATGCTTTTTGCCTTCGTGGTGTCGTCTCCTCGAGTCGCCTCGATAGCGGTCTCATACACCTAGTGGAATTCTGCAGGGTCCGTGCACGCCTCGAAGGGTGTGATCTCTGGCATCTTGAAGCCTTGTGGCCAGCGGACCGTCTGCAACCCATCGCTCAACGGGAAGCTAGGGTCCTTGCAGAGCAGCGGGGCGAGAGGCATGGTCGCCGGAGCCGAAGGGGCGGCCTCTGCTCCGGTGGTTGGCAAGGGTTGGAGCGGGGCCGCGAGGGCTGTCTCCGGCGGATGTCGGAGGCCTGTCATCTCCCTACGAAGGTCCGCTAGTTCTCGCTGGAGGGCTTCGTATGACTCTTGACTTATGCTCACTGCCCTGAGTGACGGGCTCGCGCGGTGGTTCGTGGGGAGGGATGCCTCGATGGGCCGGGTGTCGCTCCCTACGATATCTCTGTGCATGGAGTTATTCGCTTCCTCCTCCGTGGCACAGGCCGGAGGCCTTCTTCTTCTTGAGAGGTTACATTTAAGCAGGCCCTCGGGGTACTAGGGGCTGCGGCGCATGATCGCTTGGTGTTGAGACCTTGGGGTTGGCCCTCCTCTGAGGGGCCATGCTGGTGCATTATAGTCGGGCTTCGTAGCTTTTCTGCCGGTCCCCACGAACGGCGCCAACTGTCGTAGAAAAAAGACTAAACAGTAAGAGGGGGTGCCTAGGAATGACCAGGGAGTCCTCGTAGAGGGGACCAATTGTCAGGTGGAGTGTGTATATTGCTTTGCCCGAAAAATTCGGTCCTATCTATTACATGGGGGAAGGTGGCCTTTTATAGCCTTACAAAAGGGGGATACGAGATTACAACTCTACCCCTAAAAAGGCCCCCTGCTGGTAGGGGCTGCAGGGGCTTTTCCTACCCATACGCATAGCCTTCATCACGTGGTGGACCCTCCTGGACCCGGTCTACCCTGGTTGGTGCACCTGGCCCAGCGGGATCCTCTGACCCTTCACATCTTGCGGGGCGGCTCCGAGCCGAGGGACTTCGCGCCCCTATGTTGCCTTGAGGCGGTCCTGCGAGGTGCCCTGGGGGCTCCCTCCAGAGCCCTTTGCGGCCTTCAGGGCCCTCTCCGGGGCACTTGGTGCATCCTCCGGGCCCCCGGTGTGGCTTCCAGGGCCCCTTCGGGGCCCCTGGTGCGTCCTCCGGACCCCTCCGGGGGGCCTGTGGTGCTTGTCAGGTCGTGGGGCCCAATGGGCTATCCCTACGTCAATTCTAAAGCCCACACATGAGACTAGCAATTTGCCTTCACATATTGTACAATTAGGCAGCATAAACAAGAAGGGGAAATGGAGATCTCAGATAATCAGATTCTTACCATCGATGCAATAGGTTGATACTGTGAAATTAGGATTATAGCCATACGTACACATTTACATTTCACTCTATTGTTAAGGGCACCGGCCAAGAATGCTAGGGTTCAGCGAGGGCTCTAGGCGGTCGTGAGGCACTCAGCGATGGTGAAGAGGCACTCGGTGTGGTGGCGCACTCGAGGCGAGCTCGGGGCAAAGTGATGGGGATGGACGCGTCGAGGGAGGGGCTCCAAGCGGGGCTTCGGGTCGGCGACGAGGAGCTCCGAAGAGGGAGGGACTCCAAGAGGGGCACCGGGCCGGCGACGATGAGAGAGGGCGATGGAGAGGAGAGAGGGAGGCGGCTAGGGTTCATGCAAATCGGGAAGGGAGTGGGGGGAATGGAGGGGTTACCGAAGGGGCGACGGGAGGGGGACCAAAGGGGCGACGGAAGAGGGAAAACGTGTTTTTATACGTAGTGGCAAAATGTGGGTAAATAACCCTCAACTTGAGGGGTATTTTTGTTTCTAGTAGGCTGGCTTCCCATGAGAATACACGGGAAGGTTGCTCCTCGTTGCTAGTTCATTTTCAAGACAACTCCTCGCAAGAAGCAGAATCACAAGTTTTGGGAACCTGAGTGTTTGTTATAGCTCCACCAAATCCGAACGAGAAGTTGCAAGTAGGAGCTATACCAAACAGGGCCTTATACAAAGACTACAAGTAATGCATTTGCTAACTACCTGACTAATTCTAATACTACCTCCACCTCTGCTGCAAGTTGGCGTGAGCTGAACGATTCTTATCTAGACAAATGCAACAAGCTCATGCACACGACCACACCACATGCAACAAACCATGCAATCACTGAACTAATTAACATGCCTAGTGTAACACCCCGATTTTCAGAATCGGGATGTTAATATTTAATTTGGAGATCTATTAAATTTTTCACTATGTTTTAAAAATTTTCCAGTGTTTAATCAAAATGTTGCTTTAAGAATCAAATTGAATTAATTAAAAGGTTGCATTTAATTAAAACAAATTGTTTGAAAGACTATGTTAAAAATATATATATTATTAAAATTAAAATTAATTGTATTGATATCTTATTTTCACATGCATTTCAAAAATCATACCATGATGCATGCATTAGTATCGTCGTTTTAATTTTTGACTCGACCGACCGCAAGCTAAATGCCTGCGTGTTCCATCTTTTCCAGTCATCTCCCTTTTTCCTTCTCTGCTAACTCCTTTCGCTTCTCTCCTTCTAATCTCATCCTAAAACTCAAAATCAAGCCATGCATGTCATACCATCGTGATCGTTATCGCACGACCAACCCAATTCCACAATTCGATTTCGCATGCATGACAGTTTGAGCGAATTATAAGCAGAGCGAAAAGAAGTAGCAGACGAAATGCCTGCATGCCAATTCTTTTCCTCAACTTCTCTCTTCGCGATCACCACCAAAAATCAAGAATCCGACAATGCATGTTATACCATTGTGATCGTCGTCTCGAGAGCTTTCCAATTTGGCGGTTAGTTCGCGCTTGCAAGGTCGTTGGAGCGAGTCGGAGAAAAGGGGAAGAACTGTACTGCTATTCATCTGTCATGCAAACAGGAACTTCAAAGATTTATAGAGAGCACCACACTTTGGATAAATTCCTGAAAATTTTACCTAAGCATCATCATTATGTCAGGAACCTTCCATAAAAATTTCATGATTTTTAGAGCTAAACAACTATGTCTAAAAATTCTTTCCCTAAAACTGAATACTGTTCATTCGAAAATCCTACTACCAACCGAACCACCATTCAACCCATGCATTGTGTCTTTTTTTTTTTTGTGCTCACCTCACCAATGCACCCCACTGCCATCCCCACTACACAGCCACCATACCATTTCTTTAATCACCACATGCTCCTGCCATCTTTTCTCCCACCAAAGCAAGCAGATGCCACTGTCATTCTTTTGCCCAGCCGAGAGGACACAGCCAAAGCCAAAGGCACTGCCATTTCATCATCTTCTCCACGCCATTTTCCTAGCTTCCTCCCAACAGAGCAGCCATTTCTTCTTTTAAGAGCTCAAGCTCTCACCTTCTCTCCTCTCAATCTTTTCCAAGAACCACAAATCCCTTAATGCATGCTATGCCATCGCACTCACCATCCCCTAAGCTTCCCATCCATCCAAACCTCATCTACATGCATCAAGTCTTGGACGTTCTAGAAGAGGAAGAAGCACAGGTGCTGTCATGGCTCGGTGCAGCCATGGCACTGATGGTGTTCCATCGGCGGCGGCTCGCTGCGACCGAAGGGGAAGGGAGGATGGGTGGTGCGCTACGCGGCGGCATGGCCAAGGAAGCCGGGCGAATGGAGCTGTCCATGGCCGGCTGGGGGCTGCAGCAGCAGCAGCGGCATGATGGGCCAGAGCAGGCGGCAGCCCGGCAAGGCGACGTGGTAGCTCTGCGAGGCGCTGCAGCGGCGTGAAGATGGTGGCGAGGGTGTTCCTGACCTTGAGCTCGCAGTCGTCGCAGTCCACCCGCACCTTGAACTCCACCGTGTTGAACTGTCTCTTTCGCTTGTGCCTCTGCCCACTGCCACCCTTATTTAGTTGCCTCCTCTCAAGTCTAATTTTTTCTACTAAATCTGTGCACCCAACTAACTAAACTTCTTCCTGTAATGCACAAGCTTAAGGACTGAGAAGAGCTGACGGTGGGAGGAGCTCACCCGGGATTGAAGCCTTAAGCATCTTGGCTGCATGCAAAATGTCCCCAAGCCACTCTACACAACACCAGCCTTTTCCCACATCATGAGCACATGCTGCATGTAAGTGCCTTCATGCACTAAGCACTCTCCATTTAATTAGTCATCTAACCCAACGTCCAGAAAACAAAGTAGAAAAGAAGAAAACAAAAGAGAATAGTAGAAAAGGCACAAGCGCAAGTTTGGTGCCGAAATCAATGGACGCGGATGAGCTCGGCGACGACTACGGTGGACGTGGATGCGGAGCCAAGAAGACGTCATCCGGTGGCGATTCGCACGTCTAGCGTTGCGGTAAAACCTTTAATATTATTTTGTTACCGCGCTACGATATTAGCCGTGCATGTTGCATATTAGTCATGTGCATGTCATCTACTTATGCATGTTTAATTAAAAAAACGATTTGGTAGCTTAAGACCGGTATAATTCTCCGGTTATGTCTTATTTATGCGTAGGCATGTTCATGTGATGTATGTCGGTAGATACGAATAATTTTATCGTCGTAGCGGAATATGTATATTTTTGATCGGTGGATGCTAGATTAAATGTATAATTGGATTATTTAATCGGATGATATTATTTTGAAGTGGCATGGATGTTAGTAGTGATCTTTGGATAATACATTAATTGGAGATTTTTCTTCATGTTGGATTGGTAATTGTTGGAGTTAGGATGCATAAGGATTTTATGATTTATTACTTGATGGATAACTCTTGTGAAGATATCTATGGAGATATGGAGGTTGAATCGAGCAATTTATTTAATCATGAGTAAATTGATGGGATGTCTTAAGTAATAGCTATGTAAGTCATTTATGCTAGATTTGGGTGATGGTAGGATGAATGATTTGATTTCGGATAACTAGTTGGATTGCCATGCAATTAATAGATAAGTCTTATTGTACCGAGTTGGCGAATTTTGTACCCTCTATTGGATTAGTAGATAAATGATTAATAGTTGATCGGTAAGGCGCATATGTGATTGGATTAGTAGTTGCCATACACGACTAGTCCGGTGAGATGGATGTAAGTTGAATTTTAGAGAGCTATTAAATGTTAGATGTGTTATTATAATTGTAAAGCTCATTAGGTATCGGTAAGTCAAATAAACCTTGATCGGTGGAAATGTTGGTGTTTACGAATGTGATTTGCCGAGGCAAGACTAGTAGAGCTAGATAGTTAGTATTAGCTTAAATAGTATATCGGAGAATGATTGATGGATTTAGTCATGGTCATATGCTTATCACTTGGTGGATTTCATATAACTGCTAAAAGGATTGTGTAGATGGAAGTTTATGAGTCCGGAAATTATTTGATGGATCGACTACCTTGATAATGCCTTAGTGGAGGTTAGTACGGGATTTAGATCAAGGTATGCGAATATGATTGGAGAATACTATGCATGTGAGTGGATTCAACACCGGAGAATCGGTTAAGTCAATGATTATGAGAATATTAGATTTTTCAAAAGATGTTTTACTTTAGGACTTAAATGGAAAATAAAAGGAAATACTTAGGCCTCTTTTGTGGTGACAAAGGCTAGGTTAGCATGTACGCAAAAAGTATTAAATGATTTGGAAAAATACGGAATACAATTTTTATGTGCACAGCATATTCATTTAACTTCAAAAATTCATAACTAGTGCAAGCCAACTCCAAATCAAGTGAAACCAAGTTTGATAATTTTATTTTTAAATGTATTTTAATTTGAAATAGCTTTGAAATATGTCTCTGCCACAGAGAATATAGTTTTTGGAAAGTTATCCAAAGTTGTTTTACTTTTGAATTAGAAAATGCTTTTAACTTTAAAAATTCATAACTAATTCATAAAAACTCCAAATGAGATGAACCAAGCTATTTTGGTCTTATATTAATATTCCCTATCCATCTATATAATCCTCATCCTCACCACTGCTCTACAAATTTTGGCCAAAAAATTAAATTAAGTGAACAGTAACCGAATTGAATTAAATTGGAATTTCCTGAAAACTGATTTTCAAACCTTCATAACTCTCACATACTAAGTCCAAATGGAATAATTCTTTCACCTAAATTCATCTAAAATCATCATCTAGCTACTGTAGAAAATTCATGTATTTTTGAGCACTTTGAATTTTTCGGCTTTTCTCGATGTTTATTCGATATCGTTTTCTATAGATTCGAGTTGCGGAAGTAAGTGAGTATGTAACCGAGAGTGAGCAAGTGAACTCCCTGAAAGGCAAGCATCATTTGAACTTTCTTTTGCATCATATTTGATCCCAGTTTTATTAAGTTAGTGCAATGATAATTGCTTGCATGCTATTTTTGATAATGTCGCTATTTTTGTGATGGATTGTTAGATACATCCTATTACCTTGTCATTGTGGTTATCCATGAATTATTCCAGTACTGAAATGCTAAGATAAGATGTGTAATTTACGTGGTATGTGTTTGCTTAGCCATGCAAGTCTAGAACAGTAGTCGATTGTCGGGAATAACTTGACAATTATGGGAAACACAATCTTTATTACTTCTGTTTATTTCAGATCTTCGTATCTGTTTTGTGAGTTAAAATTTTGTCATTTTAAATGAACCTTTGGTCTGGACAAGTGATGGTTAGTGATGGTGCCTTGTGCACGAGATTGGGTATGTGGTTGGCTTATGCGGACAATTAAGGACCGAACTTTGGGTACCTACGGTTCAAGCAAAACTCGTGCTATCACACGCGGTGTCTGGCGCCGTATGGTTAAGTAGGGGAAGCTTTTGTTGTGTTAGGTCCCTCGGTTGTGGAAATTATAAAGGCATGGGACCGTGGCGTCCTATGTTTTCCTTATGGGCGATAGGGCATATAGGCGATGACGTCTTATGTTGCCTAGGAGCCCGTGGTTTTATGACTTAGCCCAATAGGATCTTCTTGCTAAAATGACCATATCTTGATTTACCGGCCGACATACCATAGGAAGTATGCTATATTCGGAGGCATCCGGAGGCTTACGGGCTAATCAAGTCGTGTGGGTAAGTAGTACACCCTGCAGGTATAAATCTATTCGAATAGCCGTGTCATGGTTATGGACGACCGCTTGAGTTTGTGGCTGCTTATTGTTAGACTTGGAATTAAAATTATAGTATAACTCGGTATTGTCATGAATGGGATGTTCATGTTTGTTGTAGTATCAAAGTGGACAGCCACTTTGTCATTTGTATGGTTCATTTGTTATTCAATTTACTACTTATTCACATGCTTTACTTCTACTTCAAATCTGATTTTTAAATGGCACTTGAAAAACTAGTATGTGTAGGTTGTAAATTGTTGCGTCTCTTTTGCAAAACTAAGCCAATATGAGCCATCCTTTGGAACAACCTCTAGCATAACTAATTTTTATTTGTGTAAGACTTGCGAGTACCTTTGTACTTAACCCGGTTGCTACAATTTCAGGTGAGGAAGTGTATGAGCCCGTTGAGCTTGTTAGCGCCGATTTTGGCGACGCTAATGAGTAATGCTATCATTTAACTCCCAGTCGGTTGCCGATGGGTTATGGGGCATACCATGCTGGATATTTTGGTTTATTTACTTGCTTCCGCTGCTACTTAAGACTCTTATTTGAATTTGGCGGTTGGCGCTTGTAATAGATGTAAACTTTAACCATTCGTTGTATGTCTTTTGAACTATCTATGTATGTTGTTGTATGGATGTGATCAACATTGTATGAGAGTATGAGCATATTGGTCGTTGATCTTGGGAGCCAATATGATTGCATACTACGCTGTTTGTAACTTCCTATTTAACTCACTAAGTGTAGTGCTTAACTTGTTGGGAACCGACAATCATGTAGTGCTTGCAGAGGAGCGTAGCGCATGATCGCCGGGCTCTAGTTTGTAGTTAAGCCCTTCACTAAGATCGAGTTAAGTTGGAATCCATTTACTTGAGGCTCTAGAGTTATGTCCTTAAGACCATGTTTAATCTCGGTCTTACGGAGATAACCCGGGGGTCCTCACACCTAGACACTTACCTAAGAAATCAAAATTATAACCAACAGTCGTGATGTCGACTTCGCACTTCGTCCTGCTAGTTTTTGGCGTATTTGGCGTCATTGACACGTGAATTAGCGAATGCAACCCACTTTCCACGTCAAGTACAAAAATAGCACCACGCAGCCACGTGGACGCAACACGTAGACATGTTCGCGCCCCAGGGGACGGACTTGCCTCCACCGTGCCCTTGGGGGCCGGACATGCCACGTTCGTGCCTAGGGCTGTAAAATAAGCTCGAGGCTTGCGAACTGTTTGAGATCGGCTCGATCTAGGCTCGATTCGAGCTCGAGCTTGATATCAAGCTCATGAGCCTTAACGAACTGAGCTCAAATGTAACTAGTACCGAGCTTCTCTCGAATAGCCAACCTATCTTATTGAAAATTGTTGCATATTAACTGTTACCGAGCTTCCCTCGAGCTCGAGCCTACTCGAGCTTTTCTAATTGATGTATATTTTTTATTGTTACTGGGATTACTCGAGCCCGGCTCGTTTACAACCCTATCCGTGTCCCTAGGGGCCGGATCTCCTCTGGACCGTGCACAAGGGGCATGGATGCCCCCCACAGTCGTCATTTCATCTGATTTTTTTATGTTTCGAATGAAAATATGTGATTTCGGGCACACCTCAGATTCTCGTTGTCCCTCACATGCGCAAAAAAAACTCAGTGCATCATTCGTGGGAGGAAATCTAACTCCTTCCTATCGCTTCGCAGTCGGCCTTCGCACGACTATAAAACACGGCGATGCGCTCTCATTCCTCCATACCAAAACCATTGCGCTCTACGTGGAGAGACAGAGAGGATTGGTCGAGCGAGAGGCAGCGCGATCGGCCGAAATTAGTTTCGATTTTCATTGCCGATTTGAGAGTGTTTAGAGTAGTGTTTAGCGGTTGGTTTAGTAGAGTTAGTTCGACATCAAGTGAGGATCTTCTAGATGAGATAATTTTTCTCGTATGCAGTATGTTTATTAACTGTGTAGTTAGTGTTAAAGTGTTTAGTCTTAATTAATTAGTCATAGTTAGTTAGTCGTAATTAAAATAGTTGTAATCTATTTGTCCAAATTAGTTACTTGTAATTAATTAGTCGTAATTATTTACTCGCGGTTAGTTAGTTGTAATTTATATAGTCCTAATTAATTAACGGTAATTAATTAGCCTGATTAATTAGGCATAATTAATTAGTCATACTTACTTAGTCCTAATTAGTTAGTGGTAATTAATTTTTTGTTTTTAGTTTAGGCGGAATTAATTACTCATAGTTAGTTAGTCCTAATTAATTAGTCCCAATAAATTAGTCATAATTAATTCGTCGTAGCTAGTTAGTCGTAATTAACTCACCATAACTAATTAGTCGTATATAATTTTGTAGTTTTTTTACTATGCACTTAATACCCCGAAGTCGTTATTTTGGTTAGGTTGGGTAGCATGGTTATTTTTCTCGGTATGGAAATGTAGACTATGTAGTATGACCTATTTTGTTATATTGTGTACAATAAATTGGATTGTTGTAGCTTTAGGTAATGTCGAATATGTAAGACTTGCTTGTGTTTTATGGCAACAGTGTTGTACGGGGCAGACCCGATGTGTTGGACCTGTCGAGATTCTAATACAAGGTGGTCGGGGCGAAGGGCTGGATGCGATCAATATTCACAAGCTGAGGAGCTGCATCCAGGGGAGTTCGACACGGAGACGACGAAGAAGAAGCTTGTCATCGAGGGGATCACTTGCACGAATAGGGGAGGGCATGCCATATGGGAGCTGCTAAAGGTGAATGGTAGCGTTGCATAGGGCCAGTACATGCATATTGTTTCCAAGCCCCGAGGCGGCGATATATGTGAAGATTTTTTTTTAAAATAATATATTTTTTATTCGACATTACAGAAATAATACTACCTTTTTTGTCAGAAATAATCACGTATCGCTCCACGGTTGTGCGACTTGGTTTAGTCGCCTAACCGGTGTGCGACATATGTCTAAGTCGCTTAACAGTGAAGCGACTCGATCCTTCGCCTCCTAGTCGCTTATCGGATGGGCGACTCGGTTCTAGTCGTCATACGGTGGAGCGACTAGGACTCCTGTCGCTCTGACGCTGGACCCTAGTCACCCAACAGTTGGGCGACTTGGTGTGGTTATATTCCGCGCGCGCGCGGCATCCCATGAACAGTCGCCATTTGAGAGAGCGACCCGTGAGTGGAAGAAAGAAAGAGAGGAGAGGGAGAGGGAAAGAGAGGAGAGGAGAGGGAGAGGGAGAGGGAGAGGGAGAGGAGAAAAAAAGTTTCTTCGCATCGACGACCACGACGGTGAGTTTGTAGCATTATTTTGTATGAGTGTATTTTTTGATACCATGGTAGGTCAGCAAGCAACATCATGTGTATTGACATATTGTTAGCAAATGAAATAATAGTAGGTTAATTTAAAAAATCTTAGTTTGGAGATAGCATGATAATACAATTAGTTTGGAAGTTCGTATGGAGTAAAAATTAGTCGGTGAAAATTAATTCAGTTGTACTATTTCGCGTGCTGCGCTAATTGCGCCCGGGCTTGATGAATGATAACGTGTTACTTTTCTATTATATAAACATATCGATAACCCATTCATTCACACATGCTAGTTTATAGAACGTTAAATACATGCATTTATTTGCACAATAAAGAATTGATAATATTTTATTTATAGTTTTGGTTGGATTAAGGAATTATAAAATACTAAGACAAAAACCACAGATACATGGTTCCAAACCCGTAGGATTCCCAAACATGTGAAATTTTGATTTTTTTTCCCCTGAAAGCTTCACCCATTATAAATATGTATAGTAACAATGATGTTTTGAGTATTTCGTAATCCATAGCAGCATGTACAGATGTTAACGTAATATAGCCTTTTGTAGAGAAATTTGTGTGTTTACCACTTGGGTTTCATGAAATTGTATATTTATTACCACTGTGTTAAAGCAAAGTGTTTAGGTGCCACTAAGAACATACCAAATATGATTTATTTGCCATTGGAATATAATTTAAATGCTCAATTAACATTAATGCTTTTAATTTCTTGATTTGCACGTATGGCTCACGACCCTGGTGGTTCGGACTAGCATTTCGGTCTGCTGGACCGGTTGTTTGATGCGCAGCACCGCGCGAGCCGTCATGTCCCGCATCCGGTTCGTGGGGACGACCCAGCTGACAGGCTTGGAGATTGGACCCACGTTGGGTAGACAGGTTTGTCTGCAAGCTGTGCCACTTTTTTGTATCATATGCCCGCTATGTAGTTACTTCTTCGTGCTTTCCGGCTGAGCCTTGCCAGCCTTCTACCTCCCATGCAGATGGTGGAGGCCTCCAAAGGTTGAAGCTGTCCTAGAGTGGAGACCTCCAAAGACAGTGACTGAGGTAAGAAGCTTTCTTGGTCTAGCTGGCTATTATAGAAGATTTATTGAAGGTTTTTCCAAGATTGCTAAACCTCTCACCCAGCTCTTGAAAAAGGAGAAGAAATTTGAATGGACCAAAACCTGTGAGCAAAGTTTTCAGAAACTAAAGGAAAAGCTTGTCACAGCTCCTGTTTTAGTCCTGCCAGACATCCAAAAAGACTTTGAAGTATTTTGTGATGCCTCCCATCAAGGTCTTGGATGTGTGCTAATGCAAGATGGTAGGGTAGTGGTATATGCATCTAGACAGTTGAGACCTCATGAAGAGAACTACCCAACACATGATTTAGAATTGACAGCTATTGTGCATGCTTTAAAATTTTGGCGACACTACCTCATTGGCAACCATTGTGAGATATATACAGACCACAAAAGTCTGAAATACATCTTCACACAACCAGAGCTTAATTTAAGACAGAGGAGATGGTTAGAATTAATTAAAGACTATGACCTTGGAATTCATTATCACCCAGACAAAGCCAATATAGTGGCAGATGCCTTGAGCCGAAGAGGTTATTGCAGTACCTTGTTGGTTTAAGAACAACAACCAACACTTTATGAAGAGTTGAAGTCCCTCAACTTGGAGATAGTACAGCAGGGATGTGTGAACACCCTGGAGGTACACCCGACGGTACTGGATCAAATTAAGGGACAACAAGAAAGAGATGAGGACACCCAAGAAATTAAGAAAAATATGAGAAGGGGTAAAGCCCGTGTTTCTCGAGGATGAGCAAAGAGTAGTATGGTTTGGCGGTAGTCTCGTGTGCCAAATAACCGGAGATTAAGCGGCTCATTTTGGGGAAGCACACGGATCACCATATTCTATCCACCCAGACACCAAAATGTATCAAGGTCTTAAAGAGAGATACTGGTGGACTAGCATGAAGCAAGATGTTGCTAAGTATGTAGCCCAATGTGATGTATGTCAGAGAGTTAAAGCTATGCACCAAAAACCAGCTGGTCTGTTACAACCCTTGCCAATACCCGAATGGAAATGGGAGCAAGTGGGCATGGACTTCATTACTGGATTGCCTAGGACCCAATCCGGGTATGACTCCATATGGGTGGTGGTTGACAGGTTAACTAAAGTAGCACATTTCATACCAGTCAAGACCACCTATACTAGTAATGTCTTGGCAGATCTGTACATGGCAAGAATTGTTTGCTTACATGGAGTGCCCAAAAGAATAGTGTCAGACAGAGGGTCTCAATTCACCTCAAGGTTTTGGCAAAGTTTGCATGAAGCCCTGGGTACTAAAATCAACTTTAGTACAGCTTATCATCCTCAAACGGGTGGGCAAACAGAGAGAGTAAAACAAATACTGGAAGACATGCTCAGGGCATGTGCCCTGGATTTAGGGAGAAACTGGGACAAGAACTTACCCTATGCCGAATTCTCTTACAATAATAGCTATCAAGCTAGCTTACAAATGTCCCCATTTGAGGCTTTGTATGGTAGGCCTTGTAGAACACCTCTCCTCTGGGATGAAGTTGGAGAGCATCAACTATATGGGCGGACACGATCAAAGATCTTTGAGAGTAAGGTGAAATTGATTAAGGAACGATTGAGGGTGGCTCAATCCCGACAAAAGAGCTATGCTGACACCCGGCGTAGAGATCTATCTTTTGAGATTGGAGACTTTGTTTACCTTAGAGTAACACCAATCCGGGGAGTTAGAAGATTTCGGATGAGAGGAAAGTTAGCACCAAGATATGTAGGACCCTACAAGATCTTAGCAAGACAAGGGGAAGTAGCTTATAAACTGGAACTTCCAGAGTCCTTGTCGACAGTGCACAACATTTTTCATGTATC
The DNA here is from genome assembly GCA_036346405.1 of Phyllostachys edulis. NCBI lineage: Eukaryota > Viridiplantae > Streptophyta > Magnoliopsida > Poales > Poaceae > Phyllostachys > Phyllostachys edulis. Next base: position 6,856,771 of record CM070567.1, on the reverse strand, counting down.
ACAATTAAGGAAGTGCCTTCGATTTCCTGAAGACCACACCTTAGTAGACGACATAGACTTACAGGAAGACCTCGCATATGTAGAGCAACCAATTAAAATTCTGGATGTTGCAGAGCGAGTTACCAGGAGCAGAATTATCAAGTCATACAAGGTACAGTGGAGCCATCATCCCGAAAGTGAAGCTACATGGGAAAAAGAAGAGGACCTCAAGACTAACTACCCCTACCTCTTTGTTGATTCTAATTGAATCTCAGGGTCGAGATTCCTTTAAGGGGGGTAGGTTTGTAACATCCTGATTTTCTAAATCCTTTTTAAATGTGTAAAATAAATCAAAAATATTTTGTTTTGATGAGAATTCTAAGTTTGGTTTGGTTGGAGAGATTTGAGTTGTTGATACCTCCTTTTGGTATGCTCAGTAAACCTTCCTTTAGCATATCTTCTTTGGATATGTAGGTTTAGACCCTTCCTGTGGCCTAGACCTCCCAGGAGTACATGAGGTTAGACCTCCCTTGAGGCTTGGACCTTTTCTCACATGGATGCATCCTCGGGTCCAGACCTTTTTCTTTGAGTTTGATTACTTTGAATCTCTTTGTTGGTTTGAATCTCTTTCGATCAGACCTCTTTTCTGTTCAGACTTCTCTTAAGTCTAAACCTCTTGTTGCCTGGGCACCTTTCCATGCCAGACCTCCGTTCATTCGGAACTCTTGGTATTCCATTGGAACTCTTATATGCCTTGGACCTTCCGAGCTCATTTGAAACTCCTTGACATTCCTTCTGGCGAAAGGACCTCCTTAGGGTCATTCTAATTACTACTGACTTGTGATCTCACCTTAGCGGGTGGAAGCCTCCTTTGAGTTGCCTTGACTCACAATTTCGGTTGGACCATCTTGTGTGAATCTCCCGTGGGATCTCTCTCTTTCTCGGAACTCCTCGCTTGGACCTCCCTTGTTTTGAATCTAACGGTTAGGACCTCCCCTCACTTTGAATCCAAAGGCCCAGACCTCCCCATGCGTTATTTCTCTCTGGGGACCTCCCCCCTTCACGTTTGATTTTGACTGTTGGACCTCCCTCTCGGAGATCCAACCGCCCAGACCTCAACTTGCCTTTAATCTTAACCGCATGACCTTCTTGTAATTCTTCGGACCTCTTGTCCAAGACCTCTTCATGGCCTTTTAAACCTGGCTCTGGACCTCTTTGCGGACCTCCTTGAAAAAGATCCCGTTGTCGGGACCTCCCCACATCCGACCTCCTTTGTAAGTCTGGACCTCCCCAACCTTTAGACCTCCTGTCTTTTGGGCTTAGGACCTCCTAAGCCTCTCGGACCTCCTCAAAGACCTCTCTGCGGGGCAAGGCCTCCTCTCTTGACCCATTGTTTACAAATTGGTGGCCCCACTTGCGGACTTGGCCATTCTCATTTCCTCCGCCACGTTAATATCTTGTGTATTTAATGCATGTCTTGTCACATTAAATGTATCCACATACGTGGTGTTTACTTTGAATTTGGTCACTTAACCGTACCCTGATATTTTTCTTTGTTCTTTCCCATAGTAACATACATTGTCCTTTCTCGTACCTTTTACCCAGGGTAGTAGTGACACCTGCTCTGCCACTTACCAACTTTTAACCCATTTCTATACTTATCCTTGACGCGTATATTTCTAGTTTTCTTCACCACCTTGATTACAATTAGACCAAGAAATTCTACCACATCACCTTCCTCCCCTTCTCCACACTCTGTTATCTTGGCTCTCGTTCAGTGGCTCCCAGGGAAGACCATGTCGCCCACGACCTCCCCTCCATCCATTGTTTCTTCTTGTCCCTGGTAAGTCCTCTGGTGGTCCGCTTCACTCTTATTTTGGTCACTGCACTGAGCTGGTCGTGTCTTTCACAGGACCTCCTCTGGTGGACTCCTTCTGGATTTCTATGGCCTCTATTTGAGAACCTCCTCCCTAGTCTTTGCGCAAGAACCATTGCTCAGGACCTCTTTGTCTATTGCTTAAGTCACTCCCTTGGGGTCTTTTGTTAAAGACCACCCTTTTCTGGTAAGCTTAGACCTCTTCTATAAGAACATGTTCTAAAATAGGGACCTCTCCTGTTGATTAAGTTTTGGACTCCCTTTGGGGTCCCCTCGGTTTTCTTGTTGTTCTCAGTTGGTTCTTTAATTGAGTTTTCTTTGAACTTGCTCTTTTACCCGTGTAGATTGCGAAGACTCTAGGGAGTCTGAGTGTTCCGAAGAGGAAGAATCTCAGGATAGCGAGCAAGGCAAGTTGCACTCTTGATCATATTGCACCCAATAATTCAATCTATTTATGTTCAATTTCAAAGTTTAATGCATGCCTATTTCTAGCAAGTTATTTCAATACCTGTTTTAAATTCATAGTTATGCATACTTCCTTTGTATGACCACTGTTGACTTTGGACTGAACCTATTGTCACCTTTAGATCAAACTTGGGTCATGCGGTAGTGTGAGTCAAGACCATTTGAAAAACTTGTGCTTAGTCAAGCTTAGACCAAAAGTGTTGATTTGGGAAAATCTTTACCAACATGACCAAATATTGCTTAAAATGTTTTTACCATGACATTGAGTTGTCATGGAATGATGAAAATGTTGCTGGGGAAGCAAAGAAAATGAAATTGGGTTAGACTAGGGCGAATTGGTTGGCTTGGCTGGTGCAATGTTTGTGCACGGACTCTATCCTGGCTAAGGTGGAGGTCAAGGGTTTGTGAGTCGCCCTAGTCATGTGAGGACCGGTCTTTGGCGACCAATGCCATGCCTATAATGGGCTATGCCACAATCGTGCAACCACATGTCTCGAGAATGGGCGTGGGACTGGCTAAGTAATTTGCAAAACTCCACCATATCTTTGCTCCATTGGAGGTGTGGGAGGTCTTGTAGGGCTAATGGTCTTTTATGACCCATCTGTTCCCCTTGGTGCAAGAGGGGCTTTCCGCGGATTGCGATCCACAGAAAGTGAAACCTTAGCAAGGAAAGGCGTGATGGGGCAATGCATTGTAAAGGCCTTGTCATGAGCTCTAGACCTCTTACCTTTGGTAGTGAGAGGTGGTATTGACGGATCTTGGGATAAACTAGAGAAATCATGTCATGTGGGTAAAGTGCACAACCTCTGCGAGTTAAATCTATTGAATAGCCGTGTCCACGGTCATGGGCGTCTTGGCAAAGGCTACTCGAGTTAGATGTTGATTTTGGGGTTTTCGAAATGTTTATCAAATCTGTTTTTGGGATTTTATCCCATGGGTTTGGGCGAGGAGCACGGTGTCGAGAGGTATCCTTCACCAACTTGTTGATGAATGCTATCCAACCGAAAAATTGCTTTGATAAAATGAATTTTATCTAATAAAAGACACCTTTGGAACTTAGTAATGGTATTTGAAAGAAAATTGGCTTTGTGCAAATTAACCATATGATGCCATCCTTTGATTAGCCATATATGCATGTCATTTTGCTAACCCACGGGTGTAACTTGCGAAACACGGTTGTTGTGCTCACTCTTGCTCATTACAATCTTTGCGAGAGAAGACCTTGGCGATGAAGAAGATCAAAGCGAATAGGTTGTGCCTTCGATCGGTTACTGTGGTGTCTTCTTTGGAAGCTGTTGCTCTTTTGCTCTTTTGTGTTTATGTTGGGCCCAAGGCCACTTTGTAACAACTCTGTAAATATTTTACTTTAATAAAGATGCATTCTGGATAACACCACCATTGTATTATTCTGTGAAGAGCTAGCCATGATCCTTGGGACTAGTTCGGGATTCACAGGGAGCCCTAGAGCAAGCTCGGACCTGTATGTCCTCACAATGGGATAAACATGTGAGGTTCTGAGGTGGTCCCGGACCCCCACGACCTCCTCTGGAGGGTTGCGGGTGGTCTTGGGGCGCTCTCAGACCTCCTCATTTTTCTCTGGATGCGGCCGTGGCAGGTCCGTGGGTGCTCCCTGGCTCCAAGACCCTCTCGGGTCATGTTCTCCTGGACCTCCAGGAGGTCCTGCTGGACCTCCTGGGAGGTCTTGGTGGACTGTCCGAGAGGTCCTTTGTGGACCTCCTGGGAGGTCCTGATGGACTTCCCAGAGGTCTTGGAGGACCTCTCGGGTGCCCTAGAGTTGGGTCGTTACATCTGCAGGATGTCGCGATGCTACTCGGCCCGCCTATTACGGGAGCCCCTGCATTCCCGCTGGACGCGCCTGTCAACTGGCGCGACACCCTGCTGGGCAGGTTTTAGGGGGTTCTTGCAACGGAGGTCGCACCACCGTACTACTACTTCTCAGAGCGACAGCGGCATGGCCCGCCCCTGCGGTGGCTTTCGGAGTTCCAGGTACATGTGCTACCTATTTTTCATGTTTAGCGATGCACCATCCTAGCCATATGACAGGCTTACTAATTATTTGTTTGTGCGTAGGTCGAGCGGATGGTCCCGTAGCCCACCGCCAACCAGGTGTCGCGGCACCTCGAGGCATACCTGCTGTGGTTCTTCGGCTGGGTACTGTTTACCAGCAGCCACGGTGACTCCGTCGATGCCCGCCTCGTGGGGTACGCGAGGGCCATCGCCGAAGCAGCGAGAGATCTGGTCACCGAGGATCAACCGTACTTGCCACGATGTACCTCAGCATGTGCGATGCGTCTTTGTGAGGACGGCCGACATCTATTCGCCTGTTGCCCCCCTCTGCTGCGGTTGTGGTCGTTCGGCGCTTCTCTCTCGGACGGCCTATCTTTAATGAACTCCGGTTAAATGACGGCGAGAATATGTACCATGGGGACGCGGTGAACCGGCCGTCGTAGGGTCCCTTTGGTCGCGTGAGACGGCATGCGTGCTTCACTATATCTTTACTTGGCCAGATTATGAGTCATCCTTTGTAACCACTATTACGGCTCGCGGGCATAGTATGCACATGTGCGGTCGCATGTGTGTCGAAAGGTCGTGGAAGCGGTGGACCGCCTCACCGCTAACGACGTGCGCTGGGAGCCGTACTCTGATTAGGAGACGGAGGGTCGTGGTCCCGGGGGGCTGTCCTCACTGTTCTGGAACGATTGGGCGTACTGCGGAGGCAGAAGAAGCTCGTCTTCGACGTGTTCGTCGAGGACTACATGGTGCATAGGGTGATGCGTCAGTTCAGCCTCTGTTAGGTTGTTCCGGTTCCCGTCAGGACGAGGGTGCCTGACTCGACCCATGCGTGAGTTACACACAACACATGTTCATATATGTTTTTGCCAATTATGTTACGACGGCTTCTAATTGTAGTGGTACGTTTCGCAAGCATAGTAGGAGGGGTGGCACCAGGATGTAGTGGCCGATGAAGATGGAGCTATGGGTGGCACAGTGAACAAATGCCCACGAGGATGCGTGCGGCAGGGGACGGCCAGTCTGACCCAGTAGCGTCGATGAGTACCTTCACGATGCGCCCGCAGAATCGCACCAAGCTGGTGCATGTCATCGACCCTCCCCCCGCTCGCATACCAGCACCGACCAACGCGTACCCTCTATACTTCACGCGGAACATGCACCTCGCGGTACATACTATCGTGTTTTAAGATGTCTGCGTACGGTTACCTCAATTATAGGTTTGACGCTTTCATGTACTCCTTATAGATGAACATCAATGTCGGGATTGCCAGGAACTCCTAGTCAATCCTGGACAAGCTCGGCATTGGTGCGGAGGTGACGCATGACGAGCTAGTGCAGTTTGTCCATCGGGCCTGCAGTGCGACGAGGCGTTGCGTGACCCTGACGTCATGTAGGACGGTCCAGGAGGTGGCCGCGTCGACGCATACGCCGAGGTCGCCACATCCTACAACCCAGTCGGGAGGCTCAGGAGGGGCACGTCCACGTGCCCCACCTGCGGCTGCGCCTGCACCTTGGCAGGCTAGAGGGTTCGGGTGGGCATGTGGGTACGCACCGCCATAGCCATCGCCACCGTCGTCGTCCCAGGACACCTACCCGAGAGCGCCAGGGCAGTATCCTTTCTTCCCTGACCCGTCTAGATAGTACGGCGGGTTTGACCCTTTCTCGCACATGGCCCTCGACCAAGGTACGTTTCCTTTCTTCAGGTTTGTGATCGTCGATATATTGTAGAGATTAATATTATTTGTCCTGCAGGTTTCTTGCTCCAGCCGGGAGTTGAGCTCTCCTCGCATGAGGACGTGGATGCCTTCTTCGTGGATGCACCCGGGGAGGTCAGGGGAGTAGCTGAGCCCACACCCATCGAGGTTCTTTCCGGGTCATAGCTTAGTGGTCCCCTAGGTGGAGTCGACCCCCTTAGGAGCATGGATCAGTAGGGCTCCTGAGCGCCTTTCCCTGTTTAGGCCCCGGCCCAGGTACCCTGTGCTTCGGAAGCCCAAGTGGGGGCATATTGGTGGGCGTGGACCGGGTGTGGGACGTGGCGACGACAGAGGAGGTGCTGCGAGTGGCGTAGCGGGTGGCCAGTAGGGGGTCTTCGTTGTGCTCTATGTACTTGTATTATGTATTTACGTATTGTACTTCGTAGTTACTATGACATGGTTGTCTATGCATTCCCTCTAGCATTGTTCTATAACTTGTATTATGTGTTTACGTATTCTACTTCGTAGTTACTATAACATGGTTGTCTATGCATTCCCTCTAGCATTGTTCTATTACTTATTCATATATTACTTTCAACTCATTCGTGACCTAGTTGCTGAACCGATCGACGACTTGGCAGGAAAAAGTGGCCCACTGCTAACCAAGTCGTGCAACGGTTGAGCGACTAGTCCACGTGTCGCTCAACTATTGGGCCTGCCAAGTCATCCCACGGTTGAGCGAGTAGTCCATGTGTCGCTCAACCGTTGGGCCAGTACTTGCTGCCAAGTCGTCCAATGGTTAAGCGACTATCAACCGTTGGGCTAATACTTGCTGCCAAATCGTCCAACGGTTGAGTGACCAGTCCACGTGTCGCTCAACCGTTGGGCCAGTACTTGCTTCCAAGTCGTCCAATGGTTGAGCGACTACACGGTCGTATAGAAAGCCAGACCCGGTCCCGTCACAGTTTCTTTTGCCATTTCTCTCGGCAGACAACCAGAGCAGATCGAGAGAGGATAAAAGGAGGAGAAGGAAGGGAGAGCGAGAAGCAGACGAGCTCAAGAGAGGGAGAGAAGGGGAGGAGAGGAGCTTGGGAGAGGTACACAAGGGGAGAAGCGGAGCTCGGGAGAGAACGGTTTGGGAGGAGAGGAGCTCGAGATGTGAAAGAGAAAGACGGAGGAAACTCGTTGATAGGAAGATAAGGTCTCTGCGTGAAGGTAATAGTCTTGTTTGTTCTTGTTCTCGGGCGAATGCAGGCGACGTGTAGCTACTTGTTGGTTTAGCATGTATTTGGGGAATGTATGTTGAGAAATCACTGGTTGCAATGTTTGAAATATTTGCAGTGATAAATCGGTCATGTCGGAGCCCACAAGATTGAAAGTGCATTACGGTGTTGGTACGGTTCGTGAAGGACCATACGATGTTGACCTAAGTGGTTTCCAGCAAGTCACTATGGTACACCCGGACGTAGAGAATACCCGAATCGGGTATGTCCTATGCTGGCTCACGGGAAGCTTCTCCTTGGACCCCGATTGAAGAATCTAGACCTGCCATTATGAGTTAATGGAGTATTTTGGTGATTAATGACAAATCTATATGTGAGACTAACACTTCTATTGATATACCTATTGTGTAGTCTTATTTGGATGAAAATGTGAAAATCAGAGAGGCATGCATTCGGCATCATATTCTTATATCTTGTTGCATTCCTCGGATCCAAAATATAGAATGAACTCCACTAAAAGTCTAACTTGAATATGTGCATATGTTTTTATTACACATTCGTGTATGCACACATTTAGGGGGAGTTCACTATATGTTTTGTGGTTTCATTAGTATTGATCCATATTTTTTTATCCACATATATTGGGGATCTCTACTTTAAAACATATCCTTTGAGTATATAAAACTTGTGTAGTTTATATATACTCATATTGATTTATATTCAGTTATTTATAATTGTGTTGTGGGACTAATATGTGCTAAGATGTTTTCAAGGCTTAGTCCCGGGGTTTGATTGAAGACATGAAAAGGAAATGCAAAGATAATAAAAGATCGGCATGGATCAAGACAAAGGAGTCGTGCATTGCATTTGTTTTTCTTTTGGAAAAGTCTTCAGTGAAAATCGGTATGACCGTATTTGGTAAGCGGTACTACCGATGTGCGGTAGTACTGGATTTCTTTTGGTGGAACTATCGCAGCGTGGTATGACCGCATATTTTGAGAGGAACTACCGCACACTGGAAGTTCTAAATTTTAGTTGACGGTACGTTATCTCCAGAGAGGGCCAGTTTTGGACCTCTAAGGGAAGCGGTAGTACCGCCCTATGTGAACGGAACTACCGGAGAGCGGAACTACCGCATGATCAACGGCGGTAGTATCGCACATTTCTGCAATGGCTTGTTAAGAAGCATTTATTGTAGGTATATCTTGGTAATTAATGTCAATAACATTATGGGACTAACATTTTCTATGAGTTGGATGAATAGGTTATGTTCCAGGGTAATGGAGGACGAAGGTCCCATCCTGCAGGAATGAAATAGGGTGGATGTTGAGGGTCTTGCTGTGCACGACGAGCACGAATCACCATGGGAGTACCATGGGATGGAGGTTTGGCTTCGTGCAATGTTTGCTGACAAGGGATCACTGCAGGATGCCATTAAGCTGTGGGCCTTGTCCATGCAGCGGTCGTTTCTTGTACTCAAATCCACCAGAGTAGTACAAGTGGTCTCTGGCGAGCTAGGTGTCCTTGGCGTGTGCACGCACGGAGACCCAAGTACGAGACTCACTGAATTGTCTCCAAGGTGGAGGCACACTCCTGCTTTGCTCAGTAGTGTTTTTCCGAGGCATCACAACCTGACGTCCACCTTCATAGCCAATGTGATGTACAGAGAGATAGTAAAGAAGACGGACCTGGAGGCCAAGCACATCATGGTGCCTATCAAGCAGAAATTCAAGTACAAGATTAGCTACGCGAAGGCATGGCGTGCTAAGCAGAAGGCTTTGGAAAGGAGGTTTGGTTCTTTGGAGGCGTCTTACGACAACCTTCCTCGTATGCTCTAGATGTTGTAGGACAGGAACCCGGGTACATACATTGCTGTGAAGGACAAGCCATCCAAAAGACCGCCGCTAGCTTTTATGGTATTGCAGAGGGCTTTCTTAGCATTCGGTCCCTACATCGATGCATTCAGACACATATTGCCCGTGATCTCAGTGGACGGGATGTTTCTAACTAAGAAATACAAGGGCATGATCCTAACAGCAATTGGCGTTGATGGCAACAATCAGATTCTGCTCTTAGCCATCGCTTTCGTCGAAAGTGAGAATTTTGACAGCTGGTTGTGGTTCCTTTGACATCTGAAGGAGGGCGTAGTTGGGGCACGTCCTGATGTCTGCATAATCCATGATCGTCACCCCGGGATGATGAAGGCTGGCTGAAAACTTTAGCAAGACCCCGATGAGCCGTTCCCTTGGCCAGACATGAGGAACAGATGGTGCATTCGCCATCTGGGGGCCAACTTCTTCAAATAATTCAGGCAGCAACCGTTGATGAAGCTATTCCAGAGGCTTGCTATGCAGAACCAGCATCGTAAATTTGATGCGTTGTGGGAGAGGTTGGACGAGCACACCAGGAAGCATGTCGTCGAGAGGAACAAGCGTCCGCTCATTCTTGGGGTGGCGCAGCCCGAACACCTCACACCACTGCGGGAGCTCGACACTCCCCATTTGACGCGGAGGACCTTGAGGGACATCGAGTGTTTCTCTCAATGGAATAAGGCCGAGCTATTGGAGAAATGGTCCTTGCTACACGACACAGATGGTACAAGGCACGACATAATGACCACTAACCTTGCAGAGGTGTACAACTTGGTTATTAGGGGCCTCCGATCTCAGCCTCTCATCGCCATCGTGGAAGGCGTTCTGCATGATATAATCGGATATTTTAGGAAAATGCATGCAAATGCGGCACTTCATGCAGCCAACCCACATGCACTGTATTGCTCGATGATTACAGCGTACATGCAGGTCAAGACCGAAAAGGCTCAATCACATACGGTCTTCGTAATGGGCAATATGGAGCATCAATTCGACGTGGTCCTTCGAGACAGAATCGGATTTAGGATGGCTCGGTCTGTTGTTACCCACGAGGGATGCCTTGGAGACCATGTGAATGAACCTAGCTGCACATACAACAAGCTAAAGCTCCTTCACAAGCATGCTCTCATGTCCTCGTCGCGTGTGGCACCATCCACATGGACCCATTGAGCTTCATATCAGAGTACTTCATGAAGGAGAGGGTGCAGCAGGCGTGGTGCAGCGAGCTAAGGGGCTTCAGGGTTGTGGGCAACTTCGTCACGTTGGATATTGCATGGAGGACTTGGATTCTGGATCTAGACCTATTGAAGGGGGGGGGAGGGCCGTCGGCAGAGTTGTCGCATTAGGAATGATATGGACGAAGGGGAAGCTGGAGCGGCGGGTAGACGTTGCGGCCGCTGTCGCTAGGAAGGCCACACTGTGAGAACTTGCAAGACGCCTGCCGACACGTAAGAACATTGACTTGTAGTTTGGCATGTTGTATATTGTACTTCAGTCAGTACTTTGCTTGTTATAAGCACTATGAAACTAATTGTATCGTAATTGCAAATTTTAACATTATTTGAAGTGTCAATCTCTCGTCTTAATTGCAATGCATGACGTGACCTCGCTCGGTAGTACACCACGTGACCATTCTTTGCAAAGCAGGACGAGACCACTCTTTGAAAATAGGATGTGACCACTCTCTGCAAAGCAAGACGTGACCATTCTCTGCAAAACAGGACGTGACCCGACGAGGTAGATTTTTAGGACGACGTGACCCAACAAGTCAGCTTTGTAGGATGACGTGACCCGACAAGGCAGCCTTTCAGGACGACGTGACCTGACGAGTCAGCTTTCAAGGACGATGTGATCCGACGAATCAGCTTTTCAGGAGGACGTGACCCAACGAGTCTCCTAAGGGATGCTGCTTCGTGGACGCAAATTTCTTTCAACTGAATTTCAATTCAGTCGCGTATGCAGCGCCGGCTCGGCATATAAGTACTACCCCTTCCACGCCGGGTTCTCTCATGCATCCAGAGTTCAACACAATCTCTCAGATGGACAAGAACTAGGAGGAGGTCCGCGAAATATAAAGGGAGTATGCGGTCCAGGAGGAACAAAGGGAGCGTGCCAGGAGGCCACCTCCTCGCAATGACGCCGCCCCCCGTAGTAGCAACCCCCTACCACAACATCCCAACCGAGCGTTCGCCGCAACACCCACCCGAGGGGGAGACGCCGCCCCTCTGTTGGTGCAGGGACAGATGCAAGTTCTTCAAGTCCAAGCAAGGCTAAGCACAGGGCATGCGTTCTTCGAGGTTGCATAAACTACTCCAGCGACTATCCCGACCGTCGTTGGGACACAAGATGTTATCGGCAGCCGGTAAGGACAGGTAGCATTATGTTCCCCTACCATCTATCTTTAAAAGTCCACACTAACAACCTCCCCTATCCACCCGTAGTCCCCGGATTCGCTATGTGGCTATCGCAAGTGGATCGACCTAGAGATCCACCCACACGACTAGTGGACACTCGACTGCAAGGAGTGGGATGCCAATAGGGACCGCGAGCAGAGGGAGAAGGAGCGCCGCACCGAAGAGCACAACCAGCGGGAGATGCAGGCCCATCTAGAGGCGTGCAGGCGCAGAGAGCGCGAGAAAAAGAGGGAATTAGCGACCGAGGCCAAGGCGATCGGCGAGGAGTACAACACCGAGCTCACAAGGAAGGGCAAATGGCCTCAGTCCACATAGTAGTCTGACCCTCTTCGTCCATATATCCCATGTATATCTAATTCCCAAAAGGCATGCATGTACTGTCCATTGTTCGTTAGCCTGCTTGCCATGTAATCCCTTGTGGGATCAAATGTCATATTGTTATCGTTGCACCATTTCTCTAAAGTTCACTGTGTATGAATTTCCTAGCGCATCGCAATATCACTTATGAATTTCCTAGTGCATCGCAATATCACCTACCTTCGTACTTACGAATCATTGCTACCTCTATCGTCCTCACAAAATTCTTCAGAAATTAAACGCACTAGAACAACATGCGACGATCACAAAATATTGTTGCGAGTCTCACAAATTTCGTACCCTCCAGATTCTACAAAAATCACAAACGGACCAAGTAACCTTGTCACCACCTTTTTATTTCCAAAAAAAAACATCCTAGAACATGATTTCCTAAATGTAATACATACAAAATGTATCATTTATTCCAATATAATTATTATAATAGGATTTACTAAACAACAGATCTTCTACCTCAAATTGCCCAGTGGTTGGGCGACTTTAAGTAAGTCGCTCAACCACTGGGCGGCTTAGTGAAGATTTGTTGAGTTGTTGGAGTTTTGAGGATTTTTCCTTCTCTGTCCATTCTTGCCTATCGCTGGACTAGACCTCCCCTCGTCTGGGATCTAATGGTCCAGATCTCTCCTTCGTTTGGATCCAAAGGTCCGGACCTCCTTTGTGTTGTCCTCCTTTGGTCTAGACCTCCTTGGGTCTAGACCTCCCAAATGCTTGGACCTCCCTGGGTCCAATTGTCCCTCTCGGGTCTTCTCTGGCTTACAACCTCCCCAAACCTGCGCTATCCTCCTGTTCATCTGCGTTCCTTTGGAATCCTATTGAAGCCTTTCGTGTTTACTTGGACTTCCTTCGTTGCTTGTAGCCTTGAAACCTTCTCTGGAGGTTCCCTTCAGTACCAGCCCGGTAGTACCACCTGCACCATGCGGTACTACCGCTTCTTCGGACCTCCTCTTACCTTTATTGGACCTCTCCGCGTCCTTCAGGACCTCTCCATGTCCTCTAGGACCTCCCCTTACCTTATTGAACCTCTCCGTGTCCTACCGGACCACCCCAGGTCCTCCAGGACCTCCTCCTTGTCTATGTGCATCTCTATTGATTGTGATTCGTCCGATTTACATTGGGCGGTTTGATCTGGATCAGACGTTTGGATGGTCCGAACGTCCCACCCTCCCTGAGCCTTAGATCATTCTGGGTGGTCCGATCGAAATCTAGCGGTCCCGACCTGCTCCCTTGAAGATCTGGACGTTAAGACCTCCCCCTTGGAGATCTTAACCGTCCAGACCTCCCTCCTTGAAGATCTGGACGTTAAGACCTCCCCTTGGAGATCTTAACCGTCCAGACCTCCCTCCTTGAAGATCTGGACGTTAAGACCTCCCCCTTGGAGGTCTTAGTCGTCCAGACCTCCCTCCTTGTAAATCTGGACCGTTAAGACCTCTGCCTTGGAGATCTTAACCGTCTAGGACCTTCTCCCTTGAAGATCTGACCGACAAGACCTCCTCCTTTGGAGATCTTGGCCGTCCAGACCTCCCTTTTTGGTAGATCTGATCGTTAGGACCTCCCTTTGGAAATCCTAACCATTCAGACCTCCCCTGGATTCGATCCCGCGGCTCATACCTCCCTTGCGGGTGAAGTTCCCCCTCTTACCTTTGCAGACCTCCCCATTTGTAATTGATCTTGACCGTTGGACCTCCCTTCTGGAGATCCAACTGTCTAGACCTCCCTTGTGGGTGAGGACCTCCTCCTTACCCTTGCGGACCTCCTCTGGTGCACTTAATCTTGGCCGTTTGGACCTCCTCTTTGGAGATCCAATCGTCAGGACCTCCCTTATGGGCGAGGATCCCCCCTTGTTCACTGCAAGACCTCCTCCCTGTCTTTGCAGGACCTCCTCTACGGGTCTTGGCTGCCCCACTGGGCAGTCACACCCAGTTTTCTTTACCTTTGACTGAGTCTTTGGGCAAGGAAGTCTTCAAGGCATTTAATGCACGCTGTATCACATTAAATGCTCCTACCTTTGCAGTATTCATGTCATACCGATTGTCACATTCCTTGCCTACTCCCACTGTCCTCTTTACCAACTCCTGATGACCCCTATCCTGGGTCATGTGCATTGGCTTCCACTTTCTCACTTTCTTCCCCATTTCTCCTCTCTTTCTCAACCGAGCACTCTTTGGACCTCCTCCCGACCTCCCATCCTCTCTGTTGGTTTTGTATTTAAGTTTATTTGGAGTTCTTTGGGATCTTGTTTGAGCTTTATTGAATATTTGGTTTTCACGTGTAGATTGCCAAGGTCGTGGGGAGCCCGAGTTCTGTGAGGGAGAGGAAGAAGCTCAAGACTTTGAGCAAGGCAAGTTACACTCTTGATCATGTTGCACCCAATACTTCAAACTACTTATGTCGATTTCAAGAATGTATGCATGCTTACTTTACTAAGTATTTCAATGCCTATCTTTCAATTCTTAGTTATGCCTACTGCTTGGTAAGACCACTGTCCATGTTGAATCAACCTCATTGTCACCCTAGATAAAATCTGGTTCTTGCAATAGTGAGGATCCGTAGCTCTTGAAAAATGAAATGCTTAGTATTGCTTAGACCAAAATCTTGATTTGGGAATTTTGACCAAAAATATCTCTTGATCAAATAATTTGGGCCGTGGCATTGGTGTGCCATGGAGAATTCGGCCATGACATTGGTGTATCATGGAGGTTTTGCAAATGGCCATGGCATTGGTGTGCCATGGAGGTTTGAAAAGTAAAGTGAATGAAAAATGGATTTGACTTGGGCGAAGCTGGTTGTTTGGTTGGTGCATGTCTATGCACGGGGGTTGTGTGATCCGATGCCCCAGGGTTGAGGTTTGTCGCCCAAGTCGGTTAAGGACCGGTCTTTGAGACACCACTTGCTAAGCCTATAATGGGCTATGCCAAAATTGTGCAATCACATGTCTCCAGTATGAGGCGTGGGACCTGGCTAATTAATTTGCAAAGCTCTATCGCGGTTCATCCTGTGGATGCGGTGGGTTGTCACGTTACGACTGTTGTAGTCCCACCTGGCATAAGAGGGGGCACACCATTAACCCGGCGGGTTTCTATCTAGGGGGGGGGGGATCTGCGAAACCTTAATGGGGGTGGACTGCGTTGGAGCAATGCATTGTAAAGGCCTTGTCATGTGCTCTAGACCTCTCACCAAAGGAAGTGTGGAGTGGTATCGACGGATGCCAAGCAAACTAGAGAATTCATATCATGTGGGTAAAGTGTACAACCTCTGCAGAGTGTAATCTATTCGAATAGCCGTGTCCAAGGTCATGGACATGCTGGCAATGTCACTCAAAGTTAGCTCTTGATTTTGGTTTTCAAAGGAATTATGAAATTGGCTTTGGTGGTTTAACCAAATTGGGTTTGGGCGGGGAGCCATGTGACAGGAGGGTATCCTTCACCATTTCAATGATGAATGTTATCCAACTGAAAATGGATTTGCAAAAAAATAGATTTTATCTATTGTAATATGCCTTGAAACTTAATACTTGTATTTGAAATAAAATTGGCTTTATGCAAATCAACCCTAATATGCTTTCTCTTGATATATCCCTATGCATGTCATTCTGTTAATTGACGGGTGTAACTTGCGAGCACGGTTGTTGTGCTCACTCTTGCTTTATTCATGAATTGAGCAGATGAAGACTCCTATGATGATGAAGACGATCAACTCAATTAGGCCGCGCCCTCCAGCCAGTCACCTGTGGTGTAATGGGTGGACAATGTCTTTTGTTTTCCGCTGCGTTTGTGTGCTCTTGGTTGCTGGAGCTTGTAAGCAACCCTTGTAATCAAACCTCCTTTTGTTGTTAATAAAGTTGTGTAGATGTTTTGCTGTCACTTGCTTGCTGTGAGAACTGGTCGATGATCCCTGGGGACCAGTTTGGATCGCAGTGGACTTAAGGCTCGTCCTCATGCCCCACGACCTCCTCGGGTTGACTCCTCTTGGACCTCCCTAGAGTAGCGCGTGGAGCTTGGGGAGGTCTGAGGTCCAACGACCTCCTCGGGTCGGGACCCCAGACCTCCGGGTGGTCTATCGGACCTCTCGGGAGGTCTGGAGGTCCACCGGGATGTCCTCTCAGGACATCCTGGGAAGTCCTTTACGGACCTCTTAGGAGGTCCCGAGGGACCTCTCGGGACGTCCTGGGAGTTCCTTTCTGGACCTCCCGGGTGTGCCCTGGGCCGGGTCGTGACAAGTGGTGAGACCGAGACCGTCCTAGCGCTCCCTGTCGCCCTGGCACGCTCCGGACCGAAGAGGTAAGTTATGTTCAATTTGCATCCTGATTATTGATTTTGCCTTACATTTTGCTAACGTCATTGAATCTTCCACTGTCATGTGAAATGTAATCGCCTTGAGGTCGGTGTATTCTGAGCGGTCGAGACAAGGAAAGGATCGATGGGCCGCCAAGACTAATTATCTTCGTTCCAATCCTCCATATTTTCGATTCCAAAAAGGCGAACATGTATCATATGTGAATTTTGCTTTGTTGATTCAAGCATGATATCGTTTCTAATGCATGTAACCAAACCCTACACACTATGTAATTCACAGCTACATTATGAAGTCTCAAATTTTGTCGATTTCAAATTCCGCACTCTTTTTCATATCAGTTCTCTAAAATAACACAATCGTAACAACAACGCGCGTGCTAAACCTAAACTCAAATATTATTATGGCACAAAATAATTCAAACAATTTTCATTACAAATAATTTTTTCACATGGGAAAATGGACGTGGGGGACGTCCGTGTCCTTGGAGGGCACAATGGAGGCTTGTCCGGCCTTCCGGGCATGATGGAAGCAAGTCTGCCCCCTAGGGCACGGACATGCCTATGTATCGTGTCTGCACGGTTTCACGGTGCTATTTTTGTACTTGGCGCGAAGAGAATGCTATATTTGCTTGTAGTCTAAGAAAAGGGGAAAAGCATGTGCCGAGGTGTGTGCCTTACAAATCTTGTTGCGTTCTCACGTAAATATACACGTTTCAACAAAATAAATTTACTTCCACCAAACTGCCCTAAACAACCATCCAATGCTTCCATGTATCAAGCAATGAACAACCTTGCCTCCCTAAAGACCGAGTCCACGGGCGCCGCGTGCACCCGCCCGATTCCCACTCTGATCCGACTCTCACTCGTCCCGCACATGCAGTGCAAGCCAGACCAAATCAACCCCGCGGCGCGAACCGAAAACAAAGTAAAAAAAAAACAAAAAAAACAGAGAGAGCTCGCGCGGCGCGCCCGAAAAATGGCGCCAACCTCTCGCCGATCTCCCGCCTTCTACCCCGTCTATTCCCTCCCCTCCCCTCCCCTCTCCTCCCCCCACCTCCACATCCTCGAACCCTAGCTATCCCCGCACCACCATCCGGTCCCAAGCCCTAGCTCTAGATCCGCACGCGCTCCCATGGCCAGTTCCGACGCCTCCTCCGTCCCTGTCCCCGCCGCCGCGCAGCTCGTCCCCAAGAAGCGCGGCAGCTACAACTGCGGCCGCTGCGGCCTCCCCAAGAAGGGCCACGTGTGCTCCGTCCCTGACCCCGCCGGAGCAGGCGGCGCGGCGGAGCACAAGCCGCGGCGAGCGCTGTACTTTGACGAGCCGGCGCCGGCGGAGGTGTCCCCGACGCCGCCACAGCCTCCGGAGAAGAGGGCGAGGGTGGAGGTGGTGAATGTGGAGTCGGAGGAGGGGAGCGGGAGCGGGAGGACAAGGTGGTGGTGGGAGGAGGGGGGTGGGTGGAGGTCGCGGCTGGGAGAAGGGTCCCCGGGGAGGTGGTGGTGGAGGTGCTACGGCGGCTGGCGCCGAGGGGGGTGGCGGCGTCCGCGGCGGTCAGCCGCGGGTGGCGCGAGTGCGCGCGGCAGGTGTGGTGGGCTGCGGAGGAGCTCCGCCTCCGCGCCGCCGGCTTGCACCCCGTCGGCGCGCTGCTGCCGCGCTGCCCCGCGCTGTCCAGGCTCGTGCTCCGCATGGAAAGGTGAGGAAACAAGAACAACCCGGCGAGCCGCCGCCGATCTGTACAGAGACAAACAAAGACGTACAGCGCCTTGAGATCGATGCGTGGATCTTTGATCGGTGCTTGCTCTGATCTGTACAAATTACAATCGGACATAACAAACGCTGCAGTGTTCGGTCAGAACGGGGGAATTAACAAACAAACCGAAAATTCTGCTAAATTAAACGAATGTTGGATTTATTTGGGATTGATTTCGACGTGCAGGTGTGTGATCTGGTCAGGTGCCGTGAGATCTCAAGGTGGATCTTTGAGCGGTGCTTGGCTAGAGTCAATACGCATTTCACAGTACAGCACCAGCAACGGCGAAATGGTTGAGAGGGGGGATGGAAGTTTTGTGGCGATCCGATCTGCCTGTCTGAATTTGGATTCTTGGTAGATGTGATTTTCTTGGGAAGATCTAGCCATGGTGCCGTGAGATCGGCGCGTCCATCTTTGACCTGTGCCTTGGTTGGATTTGTGAGTAGGAGCACAGATCTGATAGTTTGTGCATCTTTGATGCAGAGTGCCCAATGCTGCATAGTGCAGTGCTACTTTTGGGCTTTTGGTTTTGTGTTAAATTCTATGCTGCATAATGCTGCATAGGAGCCATCTCACTATGGATCTGCTTGCAGTGGGTAGTTCATCTAGATCTAGTTCCCTGGGTGCTTTATTCTAATCTTTAGGAAATATATGTTTCAGTCAACCACTCGAATGTGAGGGATGATCTAATTCTTTTCTACATTGATGCAGTGATGTTGATGCCACAATGCTTGCGTGTGTCGCTTTTTCCTGCCCTAATTTACTCTCTCTGGAGATTAGCATGGCTGATCATGCAGTCAACTGGATGACTGGGTATGCTGAATACTCCTAATGTTAAATCTATTTTGCAATGCTACCATTCCATACATTTTGTCCTCTGACGACTTATGTACGATTTCTACCATTTTACATATAATGGAAATGCATGGTTTATGACTAGTATTTAGTACACGCCCATTTGCAGTTGTGTGCTACCAAACTGTTAATGTTAATGCTTTAAGATGCATACTACTCAAGGGCGCTGTTTCATGCTGCAATATGTTGTCTTAATTTGCTGTTTATTGTCACCATACATGTCATCTGAAAAATATCTGCACCTCAGTTTTATAGGTAGATGTTAAATTAGCATTTTAAGTTGAATTATCTTTTAACTGACACTTCGTCCACGCAGGGATGAGCTAACTAGGTTTGTTTCAGAGAAGCGTTCTCTCTCAGTTCTCAAAGTAGATGGTTGCAGCAGTCTTGGTTTTCTTAATATAAGCTCTCCGAGTCTTTCATCCCTTCGGCTATCAGATCTTTCTTCCCTTACATCAGTAATTCAACATGTTCCTACAATTACTTGCAGTTATATTGATCTGCCGTTGCATAAATTCATTGGGGTATTCTTTTCTCACAGGTCATAAACTGTCCTAATTTAAATGAGCTCTCACTGGATTTTACCCCACAAAATAATGATTCTATTGATCTGATTAGTCTGATGGATAGTCTGGGCCGTACCTGCTCAAATTTGAGAAACTTGCACATCTCCTCAATTCACTTATGCAATGAAGCTGTGTTTGCTCTAGAGAGTGCTAATCTCAGGTACCTTCATGTCTTGCTATGGTTCTTATGGAATGTTGTTCATATTTCAGGAATTATGCTAGATAGTCTTGTTATGATTATAGTTTCTTTCGAGTTCAATCCTTATTCAATTTTATTTTCTTATTCTGTCAGGGGTCTTTGCATGCTATCCTTGATTCTTGGTTCAAAAATAACAGATGCAGCTGTTGCATCTATTGTTCGTTCTTATGCAAGCTTGGAATTGCTTGATTTAAGCGGGTAAGCACCATTTTGTGAAGGTTAAATGGTTGGAGTCGGTCAATCTGCTAATGTATTTTCAATCAGAAAGTACTGCAAAATAGTATATGAATTAAATTTGTTTAAACTCCAGATCTGGCATTACTGATAATGGACTTGGGATGATCTGCAAGGCATTCCCTCGTACTCTAACCAGGCTACTCCTTGCTCAGTGCCCAAATATTACCTCATGTAAGCCTCAACTTTCAAAGTTTGGTGCTCCTTTGTCCCACTGATTTAAAAATAATACAGAAGGTAGTTAGTAAAAATTGTTCTGTATGCGATTTTATAGGTGGGGTGCAGGTGGCTGCAGCACAATTGCCAGTTCTTCAGCTCATGGACTGTGGCAAGAGCTTATGTGCTCAGCCTGAAGCAGAGAGATCATACTTTGGTGAGCTTTCTGGAGGGATTAGATTTTGTTCTAAACTATCAACCCTGAGAAAACAGCAGCCCACTTACCAAAAACTGATTATAAAACATGGTAATCTGAAGAAACTCAGTCTTTGGGGCTGTTCAGCGATAGATGTGAGTGTTCAAAATTCGCGACTGTTAACTTATTTGTGTTCTGGTTTGCATACATAGTAAAGCTGTGTTCTTATTACTGTTTTCGTGTATGACAGGCTCTGTATGTAAATTGTCCAGAGCTGAATGATCTGAATCTGAACTCTTGTACAAATCTTCATCCAGGTGCGATGTCCCCTTCTTTCTTGTTGGGTCCTGAAATGTAGACAACAAGTTCTTGTCAGTGCCAAGTACTAACAACCTAAGAAACTTTATACAGAACGGTTGCTTCTTCAGTGTCCAAACTTGAAGGATGTACATGTCTCTGGATGCCGTGATATGTTGATTGGAGCAATCAGAAACCAGGTACTGCTATGTTGACTCGCATTGACGGCCTACCTTCTAATGTATCTCTGGGCCTCTGGCTCAAGTTCATGGTCACTAGTTCCGTAGTTCAGACACAAGAGAAGCTAATATGTGTGAGTCTTTTGATAGTTGAAGTCTGATTAGTAAATGAAAAGCATGTATAAGCACCATAATCTTATAACATATGCCAATAATATGATCGCCACATACTATGTGCGAAGAGCATGACTATGGTTTAGCTCACCCCAAAATAGATGGCGCAGTTCATGAGTAGATTAAAACGAAGATAACCTCCTGCCTAAATTGTTAGATGCCAGAAGCGCACCCCAAAGTTTACCGATGATAAGAACCTTAGTTGCAGAATGCAGATTGCATTGCTAAGTTGCATCTGAGCTCCTGGACATTGAGCGGAGCATTGTCACTATTTCCTGTTTTCCAACGAATTGCCATTCTTATTTTGCCAGGTCCTGAACGAGTTCGCTGCAGCAGAACCTCGCCTGCCTTGCAAGCGTCTAGCGGACGGCTCAAAGCGGGTCCAAGTCCCAAACTTCATGCTAGAACAGGTATAAATTGCACTTACACCCTCAACTGCCACAGCTTCGAAACAGTTATCGTTCTTCGTCGAACTGTGCACTCATTTTCGCAACCCTTTCAGCAATTCGAGGATGAGAAATGGGGCGCGTCAAAGCGGAGCCAATGCACCGTTCATCTGAACTGAAGTAGGCAGTCACTTACAATCAGCCGAATAACCAACCACTGGGTGGAAGGAGGAAGACTGAGACTGACTGCACACATCATATGGTGATCAATTAGCTAGGATGTGCTGTAATAGACTGGTTGAGATCTCTTTTTCTTGATTGATTCGAAGCCTGACGATGATGCAGTCAACAGCAGCGAGGTGACTGATTTCTGGGCATCCTCATCCGTGTGGAGTGGTGTGTTGTAGTAAGCTGTATCAAGTTCCTTGTATGTTCCTGCAATCTCTCTTCCCCGCTGAACTCTGTAGAAGAACAATAACGATGTGTGAGCTAGCTTGTGCTACTCTTCTCTAATCTGTTATTCATTTAGGACAATAATTGGTTAAAGATCCTGAATCTTCCTCCCATGAGCTGCTGATGTTCACTTACGATCCTGCTGTAACTGGTACTAGTATGTTAGAGCTAGTGAGCCTGTAGCATCCCGTTTTCAGTGATTGTAAAGTTTTTCAAAGTTTGTTGTGACTTAAATCTCAAACTCAAAATCTCTCGACAGTTCAAACTTCAAATCCTCAAATTCTTCTCATTTTCTCCTAGGGCTCAGTCCATTTCCCCTTGCTCTTTCCCCTTGGCCCGGCCCAGGCCGGCACCATGCCCTTGGACGCACCAGAGCGTGCCGCACAGTGTCCTCGCCACGCGCCTGCACGGTGCCTCTTCCTCCACGCCCAGGCAAACCTTCCTCGGACATCCCCTTCCCCCCTTGGCTTTAAAAGCAGGCCACCACCTTGCTCTCGCCCCCTCCTGGCCATCCCCATCTCTCCCCTTCTTCCCGAACACCAAGAGCAAAGGGACGCCCGAGCTCCCATTTCAAGCCGCTGTGCTGCCGTCGTCAAGTCGCCGCTCTGGTGAGTTTTCGCCACTCCCGCCGCGTCACCTGCGTCCCCTATGGCCTCAACCTCTCCCCCACCTCCATTCTCCCCCTTTGCCGCCAAGGAGCGCTGCCGCCGTAGCTCTCTCTTCTCCACCCCTGGTCGCCGCCGCCGCGCCACCCTGGCCGCCCTCAAGCCTCCCTGACCACACCTTCGGCTTCCCCATCCTCTGGCGCAGTGCGTGCGCACGTCACCCTCCTCCCCGTGCCACCCACTCGTTGGCGCCATATGCGCCCGTGCGCCTGCCGCCGCGCCCCACCACCGACTCGCTGCTACGGTGAGCTCCTCCCTTGGTCGACCCCATCACGAGGTGCTCCAAGAACCGAGGAAGCTTCCCCCCCCCCCAACTCGATTTGACTTTAGTCCACCGCCGCCGCCGAATTTCTTCTTCTCCCTTGCCTCCGGCCGACACCTTCCCCGTCGCCGTTCGTCACCCACAGTCCCTCTCTGGCCCTCCCTCTTGTCCCGGTGAGCTCCCCATGTCGCGTTCTAGCTTATGCCTCCTCCCTTTTTCTCTCCGAGCCGCCCCACCGTCGGCTTGCCGCACGCCCATGGTGCCATTGCCACCTACCTCCACCGCGCCGCCGACCATGTCGCCGCCTCCCCTAGGGTCACCGTCCCATGGGTGACCCATTTCTAGCCTTGCCCGGCGCCGCCGCGCCTCCCTTCACCAGCGACGAGCCCAAGCCGCAAGCCACCCGAGAGCTCCCCTGAGTTGTCCGAGCTTCAGACCAAGCAATTGTGCATGCATCATTAACTCAACTAAATCTTTGTCCTTAAGGATTAATGATTGCTTAATTAATCCTAATTTAAATGCTGCTTTGTCTCACTAACGTGTGGACCCGACAGTGAATTAATGAGGTTTTTAACTCTGTTTTTCCCTAATGACTCTATGACATGCGGGCCCGAAGAAATGTTTTACACTGTGGAGGCCTCATGGACCTGTGAACCAGCGCCCGTGGGATCGGTCCACGCACTGTGGTCGTGATCCAAGCCGTTGTCCAGCGGGTCCCACTAGTCTGAGAGACAAGTTCTCTCTCCCTTTTTCTTTTATCTGATTTAACTCAAAAGCTAAACCTCGAAAGACCCGATCTCCCTCGTTTTAAGTCTGATTCGAGTGAAATTGTTTCTAAAAATTTCTAAAATCACTAGCTTTCTAATGGCAGAGGTTTTATTTATTTTGGAGTTCATTTGATATTTTTCTTGTATTTATTTGTTTTGTTTGTCTATTGTTTCTTTTTCCGGCGCGATCATCTGAATAGAGTTCGAGAACGCGGAAGGACCTCAGCTTGATCAAGCCCAAGACTATCAAGACCCTCTTTCCTTAGACCCAGGTGAGTCAATACTTTGATTATATTGAACCTACCTTTTTAGCAAATTATATTCTTTT
The DNA here is from genome assembly GCA_036346405.1 of Phyllostachys edulis. Lineage (NCBI taxonomy): Eukaryota > Viridiplantae > Streptophyta > Magnoliopsida > Poales > Poaceae > Phyllostachys > Phyllostachys edulis. The sequence goes on along the minus strand of CM070567.1, from coordinate 6,833,083 downwards.
AAAATAGCAAATTGCATGCTAAGTTCTTTACGCAAATGTATGTTAAATCTTTAATGTAGTTAAATACCAACTTGATGCTTTAAGTATTATTATGACATCCCTTGACAATTGAAATACTTAATCCTTGTCACCTTAGTAATTATGTGGTAACTATACTAGCTGTAGGTCGTACTTAAATGACATGCTAGTCTTGCTTAAGTACTGGGGTATTTATTTACCCCAACCATCATCTTTTAAACATGAAATGTGTTTTGGGCAGTCATTGGAGGTAAATGACTGAAATATTTGGATAAATTAATGATGCTTCTCAAAACCCTAATAACTTGCTGTTACCATATCTGGACGGATGGTATGATGGTTGGTGCAGATGTAGCATGAGAAACGGTGGAATGTGGTATGAACCGCCCAGATGGCTTTAAGGACTTAATCCTGTGATGACCTTCCAATGTAAAATAGTACAACCACAAGTCTATAATGGTGTTGACTTGGCTAAACAATCTGCATCCACCAGTGCGAGTTGTATCATTGGAGTGACCCACAAGTCGTGTCGCTGGTGTAAGCCGCCGTGTGGCGCAAGAGGGTGTTTGAGGGCATGATTGACGCAAATGTGGGAGCGTAACCACTCTCAGATGAAACCTTAGTAGGTGTAACTAACACCGAGGGATGCTTTGTAAAAGTTTTGTGATAATCTCTCCTTGATTCGCATGTCTAAGGAAACGTGTGTACATATTAGAATGATTATCTCTTGTAGGTAAAGTGTACAGTCTCTGCAGAGTATAAACTGTTCGAACAGCCATGCCCACTGTCAAGGGCAGACATAGAAACTTACTCGAGATAGTTCTATTTATAAAACTTTGTGGGTGGGATGAAAAACTCGTCGGGCTAATGTAACCCTAAATTTGGATTTGCCTGGGTGGAAGTACCCCAGTGTTTTTAATAGGTGGATGTAACCCCAATCAACAATAAGGATCAGGTGGAGGTAACCTCTGTTGTTATAAATATTGCACAAATAATCTATTTAATAAAATGTGATTTGGCCAAAATGCTAAGTGATAAGAATTTCTACCTATAATAATTGAAAATGTTGCTTTAGCAAATAAAAGAATCCGAGCCATCCTTGATAAAGCCTTGCATGTATAAATATTGCATTGTGTATTGGCTCGCGAGTACGAAAGTTGTGTTCACTCTCGCTCTCCTCCAAAACCCTTCAGAGCCCGTGGATCAAAGTCATTATGCATACTACGAGGATCTAGACGTTGAAGACTAAGGAGCTGATGAAGAGTAGTTTAGCCTGTAATTGTTCTAATCTTGCCCCAATCTAGCTGACTGAGTCGGTACTCGTGTACTACCAATATTACCTAGGTCTCTGGATAATATCGGTCGTACATTGGTTTCCCCAGTTGCTTGCCTGTGGCGAGATGTACCCTACCCCTTTTGCTTCCGCTACGACTTCCACAATTTATGTAATGTAATCATTTGGCCTTGTTCGGCCCTACTGAAAAACTTGACCCAATGCGGTCTATGTAAACTCTGATGTTTGTAATATAATGAATGGTTTGGTCTACGTTATGTATGAAATGATTCGGTAATGTATTATGTGAGCGCTATCTACTGATCCAGGGAATAGCGTAGTTTTGTTCACAGAGGATTCTGGATTGTAAAATTTGGGTTCGACAGAGCTGGTATCAGAGCATACGACTGTAGGAGCCTTAGTTAGACTGGGCGTGCCTAAGCACTTGAGTCTTATTTTCAAAAACTAAGAAAAGCTTTTGCCCAAATATAGTGTACTTACTGCTCTTACTCGTCACTCTTAGCTCTCTACTTATCCACACTTCACGTGAGTTTTGTACTTTGTTGCTGACCCACTCTTGTTTTTGAAATTGTAGATGGCCGGTGCTTCATTCGATGCCTCTTGGGACTTCCTCACCCACGGAGAGGACTTCGGAGAGTTCATGGATATTCTCCGCCAGCTCATGCAGTACCTGAGTTACCATCGCTAGCCTATCTTCAGAGGCCGGAATACTCATATCCTAGACCGAGAGTCTTGGTGTATGGAGGTGTACCTCTACCCGAGGGAAGGCTAGTTCATCTCCCACACCTTCAGGACCGAGCACCCTAGGAGCCACTGTTCTGATGTAATTCAGGACGTAACTTGTTTCGCCTCAGCTCGTCTGTCGGGACCCAAAAAAGCAATTCTGGACCCTCTGTGTATAATGCACTAGTCTAGGATTACGTTAGTACACACAGTGTCAACACAGGTGAATATTGATCCACACAAGACGAAATAATAGAATAAACGAGTAATTTAGATAACAAATATCTGCTGTGACCTTAAGGTTGAGTTTACATTTATTAAGCCTCGTAGGGCTGGCAATAACAAAATAAGCAACATCGGAACAAAATAAACTTCAACGGAATCCCATCAATTCGTCACAGGCAATCGATTGGGATCAAAACCTAGCGATCAGCACCTTCGTAGAACTCCTCCTCAAAAGCGGGCGAAGACTCCTCCACTTCTATTGATTGATTATAGCAAGCATGAGTACACAACCGTACTCGCAAGTCATACCACAGAATGCAATGTATACATGATGGCTTATTCCAAAGGAATGCCTTCTGTGGTTCTTTTGCATAAATACAACATTTGCAATTGAATACGAAGAATAGATTAAAACACAACTTAAAACAAATAAACAATATTAATTTATCAGTTATTTTCACAAAGGACATAAAGTCTAATCAAATTATTCACAAAGCCATATGACTTAGATCACATAGCTCTCTTCCTAAGTGTTTTATGAAAATGTAACCCTCATGTGAAATCTCCGAGCATGTCCACGACCGTGGACGCGGCTATTCGAATAGATTTGTTTAACACTATGCAGAGGTGTAAGATCGAGGAGGCTGACTAGAGGGGGGGGGGAGGGGGTCAATAGGTGGTTTTAAAAACTTCTTTGGCTAAAACCGAGTTTTATGCGGAATTGGAAATCAATTCGGTTTTGCACAATTAAAACCTAAATCAACTTGTCTCGACTAAGTGCGCCAACAATATAAGACTAAAGATAATTACGGCAATCATACAAAGACATGTAAATAATTTAATTCTAAGAATGTAAATTGCACAAAGTAAAACATAAGAGAACATATCACAATAACTCAATGATGTTTTACCATGGTCTTCGGAGACTTGCCGGTTTCCCCTAATCCACGTTGAGGTAAGCCTAAACTAATTGGACCGGCTCCAAGAATTAAGCCAAACACCTCCGAGGTAAGTCCAACCACTTGGACCAGCTCTAACACGAACTGTCGGTGTTTTAGAACCGAACTTACATAAAGATTGTTTGATTCGGGGGGTCTCCTAGAATGAAATCACGCAGAGAGATTGACACGGGGATTTTTATACAGGTTCAGGCCTTCTCCGGAGAGAATAATAACCCTACTCCTGTGTGTACATGGTATTGAGTGTATTCTAAACAACCAGGGGAAAAATTAAGACTATTACAGATGATATTGCTTGTCTTCCTGATGGCTTTGATTTGATCTCGCCTTCCTTCTCTCGATTGCCACCTTTATATAGTACGTGAAGGAGCGGCAGCCCAGTGAAGCGGCTACCATCACATCTCAGAACGGCGACGTTGGTAGTAATCACCGCGATAACTCCTCCACGCCGCCTAACACTATATACCGATATAATGGAGCATTACGTGCTATTACTTGGCAGAGTAACAACAGATGATGATCGTTTGAATCCCTTAATCAATTGGGCCCACTTGTCTCAGAGGTTTAATTGATCATAAGGTGGTCGATTGACCTAGTCGTAGAAGAACCTACGATTATGAGGTAGTCGTAGCAAGACTTACGACTATGGGGTAGTCGAGCATAACTTACGATTATGGGGGTGGTCGAGAAGAACTTACGACCACCCAAAGAGGCTCTTCCCTTATAACATTTAAGGGTATACTCAGGGACCATATGACGCCATATTTACTCGTAATAAGAATTATAGATAAAAGATAAAATGAGGATTATTATATCCTCGCCATCTAGCCCCCCACTTCAAGTGAAAGTAACTTACTTGGTAAAGGAGTTATAGATAGTCTTACGACCACGAGAGGGTCGAGAAAGATAGTCGAAGGAAAAACTCTTCGACATTAGTGTACTACTTTGACCGTAGTATGCTTGGTCAAGGAAATTGCTTACGGCTATCAAATAGTCGAGAACATTTCTACGATCACGAGGTGGTCGCAAAGATGGTGATCGGAAGAAAAACCTTTCCGATTAACATTTCCTTTGGTTAAACAGAATCTAACCAAGGAAGTAATTTCGCTGAGGTGTAAAAGCAAACCCGATTTTCTCGAATGGACACGCTGGGGAATTTCAAACGACACCGTTATCCTCGTCTGCTGAGCGTTCCCTAGATGGTGGCAACCTTTGAATACCACGCCCGGCCCAAGGCACGCGGTTATAAATACTTACCGGGGTAAGACTTAGGGTTCACACTTTTCCCCAAATCATCCCAATCGCTCATCGTTCTTGTCTTCTCCGCCATCAACTCAATCAAGAATCTCCCTCTTCCGAGAGAAATGGCCGGAGGGTCTCCGAGCGGGCCGAGTCGAGATGGATACGGCGAAGATGCAAGCCCTTGTCAACGCCGGGAAGATTCCGAGAGAGTTCTCGTGGAGTGGTTCCCCAGCATAAGCAAAGAATGACCGCTCGGGGAGAATGAACAAATCCCCGCCTTCCAAGCGCATCGTGAGTGTGGTCTTCGATTGCCGGCCACCCCTTTCTCACACTTATACTTGAGATTTTGGAGTGGAATTGGTGAACCTTGGTCCCAATTCCATCACAATGCCGAGCGATTTGTGTATCTCTGTGAGGCGACTTAGAATTCCAATGACCTTGAGCTCTTTCAAGATTTCTACTAATGGCTCGACAAAATCGAATAGCCTAAGTCATGGCTCAAGCTCCATGACGGGATGTCAAGGGAGTACATTCAGATGTTCACCAGGTCTTCGTGGCCGTCGTGGAGGAAGATGTGATTTTACTGGAAAGTCACCTCCGAAGACAGCCTTACCTTCGAGGGGAAGGCTGCCGAAAAGAAAGCTTCCTGGGATTCGATTCCCCAGGATATCGGTCGGATTGCCCCCTATATTCAAGCCATTAAGGATTTGAATGCAGAGGGGTTAACCGGATGGCATGTGGTGAAGGATTTCATCACACGTCGAATTAGCCCCTTGAAGAAACGAGTACCTCCTATGTGGAGGTACACGGGGCCAAAAGACCCGACCAGGGACTACGAGGAAGGTAAGTAGTTTTTCGACTTAACTCTCAGTTTGGTATTCTTCAGAATTGTCTAACGAGTATCTTTATCTGTTTTATATAGATCTTTCACAGCAGAGATTGACGCTCGAGTCAAACTCGCTTAGAGAAGCCCCGCCACCCTAATGGCGGTTCTCAAATCCTTGCGGTTTTGTCCGCAGAGGAAAAGGTTGAGCGCCTAAAGGTAATCAAAAGTTGATTTTATCCTTAGGACTTCATAGTCGTAGAAAGAACTTACGACTAGGTAGTGATCGTAGAAAATCTTACGATCAGGGATATGTCGTAGAAGAGCTTACGACTAGATACTGGTCGTAGAAAAACTTACGACTGGTCATTGATTCTTCTTTTTCTGTTTTTCTTTACAGAAAGTAGGCATGGAAAACCGCCGACGAAGAGGTCGAACTGGTGACCATTGGCGCAGGGGCGACAGTGGACAAGGGCTCATCTCCTCCGACGAAAAAGCGTCGACTTACAAGAGTCGCCGACAAGGAAGGACCGAGCTCAAGTTCCTTTGTTTCGACCAGGTCCTCGGCAAGGTTCTGCACGCGACGCCGCAACAATAGCCGAGGTCGAAACAAATTGAAGTTGAGGAGGATGAAGAACCTCTTGTCGCAAGGCCTGTAAGGGTAAGGGCACATCCACAGCAGGCCGAGAGACCGAAGCGGCAGCAATGAGGAGACCAAGGTCAAGAACCTCCCAGCGTAAAGTCCACAAGGCCAAGGTACCTTTTATTATGACAAGAAAGCTTTCAGCTTTACGCCACTTCCAGCTTTTGTCAAGCAACTAGAAAAGGAGAACTGGAAGGAATTTATGTCTTTGTGAAGGACAACGCCGATCCAAATGAGCCTACCGTTGAGGGTAGGGCTGCTCTTAGAGTGGTCGAGACCGATCTCGGCCCTCCGGAAAGTCAGGAGACCAGAGAGATGGTCCCTGTTCAAGATTTACGGCCAGACGTGGTCGTGACCGAGCCTATTCTCCAACTTGAGCTACGACCAGACGTGGTCGTAGAAAAGAAGTCAAAGAACTCTTCCATCGGGAAGATGGCTTCAAAGTTTCTGATCAAGTCCAGGATGCCGAGGTATGTGAAACAAACTAAAGTGTAAGAATAACATTTACCTTTTGCTTTCCACAATTTGACTCGCTATCCTTTTGTTTATTTTAGCCCGACTCCTTCAGCCCCCGAAGTGGCTTCTATCGAGAAGCCTATTGCCACCTCTCCAACGATTGGAGAGATGACAGCGGAAGTGGTCGAAGGATCATCCACAACCCGGGTTGTGGAAGAAGTCGTGGCTCCTGAAGCGGTTATCACAACCGCTGAGGTCGTAGCCATGGCCACTGAGGTAGCGGCTACAAACACTGAGGTAGTGGCTACAACTACTGAGGTAGCCGCCATAAGCATCGAGGTTGCAGCTATGACTACTGAAATGGTCGTGGAACCAAGAGAGGCGCCGCAGAAGCCTCTCGCCCAAGGTGGTGATGTACCGACCACCGTGCGGAAAGGAAATCGCAGTGCCTCCTTCCCGGTACCCAAAGAGAAACGCAATTTCGAATCGGAAGATGAGGAATACTTCAACTTCGCTCGATTTCTTTGGCCCTCGCTTCCATAGTAGGGTCTTCGCTTAGATCTCGCCATCGAGTCCCTCATCCCAAAGACATTCCCAATAGAGGGACACTTTTGACAATGAGCGATTGAGAAGGTTTGGTGGGATCAGTCGATAGAGTAGACAAGTCAAGCATCCAGAGTCGGGTTTACTCGATATTTGCTCGATCAACCATGAGTGTAAGTATTTAAGAAAACTTATATATGTGATCTTCCCTTGTTTCTTACTGTCTTTCCTTTTGTAGAAAGCTCTAGAGCAAATTGCCGTTGTCGGTGAATATCACCGACAACTTCTAGAGCTGCGACAGGAAAAAGAGGAACTATGCAAATAGGCAGAGAGGTGGTAAGTCACTATTTTTCATAGTCGTTTTCGGCTTAACTATTTATATAGTGCTTACAGGGTTTGTCGTGGAAAAACTCACGACTAGGTACTAGTCGTAAAAGGCTTACGATCAGATGCTTAGTCGTAGGAGAACTTACGACTAGATCCATAGTTGTAGAAGAACTTTCGACTGGATCAATGGTTGTAGGAGAACTTACAACCAATTTAATAATGTTCATGTCCACTTTTAACCTTTACAAGTTAAAAAGCGACGAAAAGACTCTGGCCGACTCGCTCGATTATCAAAAAGAGGAGTCGAGAAAGCTATGGGAGAAAGTAGAATTTCTCACGAGGAAGCTTAAAGAAGCTAATTCTGCAACTGAAAAAGTGCAGGAAAGGATAAACAGTAAGTGCTGAACTTAAGACTGCTTATGTTGTTGATCTTTACTCGATCATACTTTTTTTAGGAAAAGAAGATGATATGAGAAAGCTCTGCATGAAGTCCAAGATAAAACTTTGGTCATTCGCGAGATTTCTCGTTCCGTGAGAGAAAGACGAAGAAATTACGCGTTAAAATCCCTACAATCGTAAGTAACTCTTTACCCGCAGCCTTTTTACGAAGTTCTTTCCTTTTTTCACTCTTATTTCTTTTCTAGAAATGGACCGTGAACTCGAAGGGTCGAAAATGAGCTCGTGGATAAAACCATGATTTATGTTGAGATCGTCTGCATTGTTAAAGCAAATGCGAGGACATTAGATCATGGGAGAAGAAGCATGCCGAGACCGTTGTTCCTCCTATGAGGAAGAAATCAAGAAGTTGATTCTCGATTAGCGTGTAAGGAAATCTTTTACCCGTGATTATTTTTGTTTTCCTTTTCCTCTAGAAGTTTATTTTGTTTGACCGGTCTTATTCTTTTCAGAGCAAGCGGTCGAAAACAAACAACTCCGCGAGGCTTCACTGCACTCCAACAGAGATGGAGACAATGAAGATTAATCTTTAAAGCGTTGTCATGCTCTCGAACAATGTACTTGGTGAGCTACATACCGAGGAAAAGCTCCTCAAGATGATACGATGGTCGCCACGTAAGTACAATTGGGGAACAACTCGACTTTACAAGAACCGATGACCACCTCAAGATCAACCAAGCCGAATCGATAAAGGAGGCGGTCGGTTGCAAGAATTATGCATTGGCAAAACTTAAAGCTCATCACCCCAAATTTTAGTGTCCAACCAATCGGTTTACTTCGATCGCCTCAAGGTAAGCAAGTCGTCTGATTGAAGAAATGCAATCAGCTTGGTTTAAGGTTTTGGAGGAGATGCGACTGGGCTCTCCCTCTTCAGAGTAGTTTGTAACAAACCTGTGGGAAAAACAAGCTTTTGTCGATGTATTATATAATCCATCTTTTTCCTGCAAATCATCTTGTCGAGTAGTTAGTAACTCAAAAGATAATCAACGAATAAAAGACTAAGAAATGAAGTCAAATTAATAACTTTATCCTAGCCCCCAACTATTTGCTTAGTTTGTTTAGACAAACGAAGTAAATAGTGTTAAAAAGGGTTTCTGAAAACAGAGAGGTTTGGTTAACTTGTAGTTTTTGGTCACGATTGTCATGCACTGGTCGAAAAAGTAGTAACGAATCGACACTAGGAAGTTCCTTCTAGTGGGCGTGACCACGCAGAGAGGAAAGTCTTCGACTAGGTGATGTCACCATCTCCGACTAGATTAATTAAATCGAGAACAAAGAACTTGAGTTAAACAAACATCCAGAGGACTTCAAAAAAAATTCGCTCGCCCTTCTTTGGAGGACTCGATAAGTCCTGCCCCGGTATCAAGAGTAGGAAATCGAACGATGCTACGAAGTTCCTTCTAGTGGGCGTGACCACGTGCAGAGAGGAGAGACTTCGACTAGATGTGTTTCTTCCTCCGACTTAGTTGAGACGAATCAATACACCAAAGGCAAATTAATAAATCTAAAAGTGCACTCGCTTAGAATATTTTTCAAAAGAACTCAAGAAATAATCTAAGGTGAAAGGAGTAGGTTTTCAAAAATATTTCACTAAATAGAACCCGAGCTCTTTGTGTTGGCGGCAAAAAGTGAGTAACGAGTCAATACTAGGAAGCTCCTTCTAGTGGGCGGGGACCACATGCAGAGAGGAGAGGCTTCGACTAGGTGATGTTACCTACCTTTCTACCAGTGTAAAGGAAACTGGGTGTTTGGAATATAGTCGAAAGATTATGAAAGCACTACTCAAAAGTAAGACAATAGAGGTAGAGAGAACCTGAGTCTTTATTGTCTGAATGATTGGTTACACATAAAACTTGCGTAACTGGTCGATGTTCCAAGAATTCGAGAGAACCTGGCCGTCTTCCATTGCCAATCGTACCGACCCTGGACGAGTAACTTCGACCACTGTGTAAGGACCTTCCCACTTAGGAGAAAGTTTATTCCGATTAGACTTGGATTGGCAGAGCCTCAATACCAAATCACCTACAGCAAGGCTGCGAGGTTGGACCTTACGATCGTAGTATCTGCGTAGGGCTTGTTGGTAGACTGCTGAACGGATTAAGGCCTGGTTTCTCCTTTCCTCAAGTAGATTAATATCATCCGCTCAAGTTGCTCTCGTTGCGCTTTTGAAAGTTTCACTGTGTTGACCTTATCTTTAGTTCCGAGGAAGCATGGCTTCATTCAAGACTAGAAAAATGGTGTTTCACTCAGTAGCTCGATCGGTAGTCGCATTTAATGGCCCATAATACGGAGGGTAACTCTTGTACCCAAGCCCCGAGCGCTTGATGAGCGGGTCAAGACTCGAGTCTTAATTCCTCTCATTATTTGGCCGCTTGCACGCTCGACCGCCCCATTACTTTGGGGATGGGCCATGTACATAACACAACTTGGTACCCAACTCGTCAGCAAAATTCCTGAAATTTTGCGCCGAAAATTGCTTACCATTATCAAGAATTATTCGACTCGGTGCTCCAAATCGAGTAATTACGATCTCATCATAAATCGCTTTTGCCGCCTGCTGTTATCCCACCACAGTTCGGCTTCAATCCATTTTGTGAACGATCAAAGGAACTCGAACCTCCCGGAGCTTTGGCGAACGGTCTTAGGATATCGAGACCCCAGTGTCGCAAAAGGCCAAGATAGAGGTATTGTTTGTAATGCCCGAAATGGTTGGTGTATTTGCTCGCTATGAAACCGCATCGACACACTTTTAACCAACTCTTTAGCATCGTAGAAGGGTCATTGGCGGTAAAACCTTGTCGAAAGGCCTTACCGACCAGCCGCTCAGAGAAGCATGATTTCCACAGATGCCACCATGTATGTCGTGAAGGAGTGTTAATCCTTCGCTCATGGAATGCATCGCATGAGCACCCCTTGAGTACCTCGCTTATAGATGACTCCTTCAACTAAAGTATACATTTTGGTTTTTCGATAAGCGACCGCCTCGAGATCGCCTTTCGCATGTAACCCTTCAAGATATTCATAGATGGGTGCCATCCATGTATCCTCGTATTCTAGAGAGGTCTGCCTCAATAGGAGGTGTCTCGGTTCGTCGACCGAGACGGCTTCGAGTTGTTCCAAGAAGACTCCTTTTGGTAGTTCGATCGAAGAAGCTATTCGAGCAAGCCGGTCCGCGAGGAAATTATCCTTTCGAGGGATGAATTGTGCCTCAAACCTAAAAATGCTTTTCTAGCTTACGACTTCCGATAAGTACCGAGACATTGTCGGGTTAGAGCACGGTACTTTTTTCCGACTTGATTCACGACTAGTTGAGAGTCTCCTCTCACGAGTAGTCGGCGAATCGAGAGCGCTTCGCTACTCGTGATGCCGCCTACCAAACCTTCAGATTCGCCACGCTGTTAGTGGCCCGAAAGTTTAATTGTATGGCATACTTTAAGGTCTCCCAGAGGAGATACCAGACCACCCCACCCCCGAGCCACTTAAAGTAAGCGACCCGTCAAAGTACATCGCCCATCGGTCGGGAATCAGATCGGGATCCCTGAACAGTTCAGATTTGTCCATTCGGCGACAAAGTCCGCCAAGATCTCGATTTAACGGTTGTCGACACGAAATGGATGTCAAACTCCCCAAGTTTGATCGACCATTTTGCCATGCGCCCCATTGCTTCCCTATTCGGAGGATCGCTCCTAAGGGAAACTTAGACTAAGACAGCTTATTTTGTGCTTTGAAAATAATGCCGCAGCTTCTCGAAGACATGAGGAGGGCATATAGAAGCTTTTGGACCCGAGGGTAACGCCTCCTTAGGCCCGTGTAAAACTTCACTTACGTAGTAAACCGGTCGCTGTATGCCACGCTCTACGACTAGTATCGCGCTTTTATCGCTCGTGGCGTGGCGGCCTAGGTAAATTAAGAGTGTTTCTTCCGTCTCGGAGAGACCGTAATAGGAGCACTCAGAAGGTACCTCTTGACATCCGCAAAGGCAAAGTTTGCCTCTTCGACCACTCAAAACCTTCGTGTTTCCTAAGAAGTTTAAAGAAAGGCGCCCTTTTCTCCTAGTCGTGCGATGAAACGACTTAAAGCCGCCATGCACTCCGTGAGTTTCGGACTTCTTTCCTTGTGGTCTGAGGGCGATTTGGAGAATGGCCTTTATCTTTTTTCGATTTGCTTCGATTCCTCGTATAGATACTAAGAATCCAAGCAATTTTCCCAAGAGATTCCAACACACACTTCTCAGGATTGACTTTTAAGCGATTTTTTCTGAGGTTGTCGAATGTTTCTTGTAGGTCAGTAATATGATTAAGTCTCTTGATGCTTTTAACAACTAGATCATCAACATAGGCCTCTAGATTTCGCCTAATTGAGATGAAAAAGTTGCTTGCATCAAGCGTTGAAAAGAAGCGCCGCATTTTTAGACCAAATGGCATTTTGACATAGCAAAATATACCAAATGGTGTAATAAATGCGGTCTTTTCTTCATCGCCTAGACACATATTGATCCGGTGGTATCCGAATATGCATCTAAAAACTTAACATTTCACAACCCGCAGAGAATCAACCAACCGATCGACACGAGGTAAAGGAAAATCGTCTTTTGGACAAGCTTTATTAAGATCAAGAAAGTTCACGACATACGCCATTTGCCGCTTGACTTTCTAACCATTACAGGTTAGCCAACCACTGGGTGGTTGACCTCTTATAAAGCCCGCTTAAGTAGCTTATCCAATTCGATTTAATAGCATCTCGCCGATCAGGGCAAATCTCCGTAATTTTTGTTTTACGGTACTTTGTCAAGCCGTAGCTAGCCTCGTGCTCGATCACCTCCCCGGGACTCGGGCATGTCGGATGCTTGCCACGCCAAGACATCTGCGTAGCTCTGAGGAAGGCGATGAGGGCGCCTTCCTATTTGGGGTCGGAAGTTTCCGAATGCTAATCAGCCTTCGAGGGCTCCCTCGGCCCGTGAGGAACCTCTTTGACCTTGTCGTTCGGCCGGTGCGGCTTTTTAGGCTTCACTTGCTAGTCGGTCGATTTTCTTCTCGAAATGGTATTTGTCCAACCATCTCGAGGGATCGATTCGCCGCAGTATGCGCCATCTTCTTGTCACAATGAATTGTGATTACTCCTTTGGGACTCGCATCTTGATACATTGATATCCATAATGAGTAGCCATTAGGAATTTTAAGAAAGTTGGTCGTCCGAGTATGGCGTTATATGCCGATCGAAATCGACACATCAAAGGAGATTTTCTCGTCTCCGAAATTACTTGGTGAACCAAATGTTAAAGGAAGAGAAACTTGGCCAATTGGTTTGGCCGAAGATCCCAGTACGATTCCATGGAAAGAGTATCGTACCGGTCTTGCCTTAATCCTGGGTACTTGCATTTCGTCTAGGGCACTCGTAAATAAAATATTTAACGAGCTGCCACCATCAACCAAAACTCGATTGACCCGACAATTGTTGATGGTGGGTTCGACCACGATCGGATACCGACCTAGTCGAGTCGAAGTAATCAGACAGTCACAATTCTCAAAGGAGATGGTAACTTCTGACCACTTCGGTAATTTATTGACAAGCGGAGGATCTATGGAGTTTACCTCACGCTCAGCAGCTTTAAGCTGTCGCTTTGATTCATATGCCGATGATCCTCCATAGATGTGCCGATACAGTGTTATGGATCCCGAACCAGATCTCCTCCTCGCTATCCGAAGTCTTATGACCACTCGCTTGCCCTACCCGCCGAGAGTGGGAAGTGGTCCTTGCCGCTGTAGTAGTCTTCAAGCTGCTGAAAGATCCGGCGATTCATGAAGGTCATGTCCTTCCTTTTTATGGAAAGGACACCACCTAGGTTTATCATTTTTCCAATCAGGGCACTTACCTTTGCCTCGGTCGGATTGTGGCTTGGAGGTGCGTGGTTCTTTATCATTCACAGCCAAAACCTCCTTGGAACTGCTGGCTTGGAGTTTTTGACCCTTCGCCTTATTCTTGGATTTTTTTTTGCTTTCTTATCTTTCTTCTTACCAATGTCGCCTGGCTCTCGAGTGGTATTGTTTTCTCGATCGATTGTGTTGTTCCACTCGACCGCCTCAGAGGCAGTTGCATATCGATCAGCCATCTCAAAGAGTTCAAATGACGTAGGTGGATTCAAAGCAATGTCTTCGTTATCCTTCTCTCATGGACTCCTTGCTTGAAAGCCCCGATGACAGATGAATCGAAACTTCCTAATTGAATTACGAACCCGACTAAAGCGCTTGATGAATTGGCGCAAGGTCTCGTTGTCGCTCGTCTCATCCGGCAAGTCGTCCTCCTTCCTGTATGCATTGTAAGTGCCCCAAAGTTTGCCAAGAGAAGATCGTAGAGGTGTTGCTAAGAATGAATCGACTCGAGTGGTTGGTTCAATAACCACGATCGAAAGACACCTTCGAGCACAGCTTGGAAGGTAATTTGCCATCACATGTTCTCCTCCTCCCGCCGCTTGGACAATTGTTGTGTAGATTTGAAGAAATTCGATAGGATTTTGGGATCCATCAAATTTCTCCATGTTCACCGGGTCGAAGCGAGGTGGCCAAATAATGTACCAAGATCGTGAGAATGTCCGACATCCAGTAATAACTTCTTGACGCCTCCTTTGTAGAAAAGAAGGGTTGATATCATCAGGTGGTCGTACTCGATGATACCCAGTAATAGGTTGACCTAACTCGTAATAGGTCTCGCCCCACGAGGGAATACTCCTCGTAGTTCATCCGCTGTCGCAGATTCCCATGCTCGGATGGTGAGCGATCATTCCGAGGGGTTTGTTGATCATCACCGCTCAAAGACATTTCTTTGAGTAGGAGATTGATGCGACTTACTGTTGTGTAGATTCCTTTGTGGTGATATGATCGACCGACTGGTAGCTGAAGAAGTCGTATTGCTATGATTTCCTGAATGATGCCGGCGAGGTGCTTCCAGCTTTTCCATCGTAGACCGAAGCCTTTGTGCGATCTCCTCAACAAAGAGGTCGTACCCCGGCGCTCGGGCGAGCTCTCGAGTTGGATTCTCGAGCAAATCATTGATGTGCTGGAGTTCTTGAGCTTCCTCTGACTGATATTGAATGCGCCCAGGTAAACGCTTTTGGGCCGCAATCTTCCTTCGTCGAGTAGCTTCAAGATCTTCCCTGTCAGACTCTTGAGACTGCCTCAATGAAGTGCGAGTATGTCGAGGATTTCCTTCGCGTTCATGAAGGTGTTGGTTGTGTCCGCCATCGGTGGTGTTCTTGCCACTGCCATGAGGGGGCGTAGTGCATGATCTTCGGGGAGCGTCTCCATCTCGGTTTCTAGGAGAGTGACCTTGATCTGAGGGAAGGACGAAGACCTTCCGTTGATGATTCTCACTTGCGCCGAGGCCTCCCACTTGAGGAGTAGTCGAAAGACACCATCTGGCGATTTGTAGCAATCCTCCGTAGGGAACTCCGGTTATAACCGCTCCGCTCGGCAGTGGGATCTACGAGAGATGGTCGAATTTGGTGAAAAGCATGCTTGATCCCGCTCTCTCTGGGCCATCCGAGAGAGAGAATCACCAGATGTCGGTGAAGTCCTCGAATTGTGGCTTCCGAACTTGCTCACCAAGTCGGACCGCTTTAGGGGACTCAACATTTCGAGGTAAAACTCTCGTCGTGTTGTGAGTCCACCTGGGTGTGGTCCTAGTCAGATTGACCCTTGTCCTTTGAGAGGGTAGATTCCTCTCTTGGATGTACTGTTGTGGGGGATATGGTTCCCTCCTCAACTCCATCAGTGGCATTGTCTCCTGGATCTGCGGGAAGATCACCGGAGGCGCAGCATTCATTGATGAGTCATCACTCGGCCAGAATCGAAACCGCATCCATATCGACGTCACAGAATCCGCCAAGTCAAACCAGCTTCTCCTCGCTCCATTCTCCTACCATGAGTGCCCGAGATTTGGAAAACAGAGAGTATGTTGACAAGAGATTACCGGAAGGTCCCCACGGTCGGCGCTAACCGCTTGTTTTAGAACCGAACTTACGTAAAGATTGTTTGATTCGGGGTCTCCTAGAATGAAATCACACAGAGATTGACACGGGATTTTTATACGTGTTCAGCCTTCTCCGGGAGAATAATAACCCTACTCCCGTGTGTATATGGTATTGAGTGTATTCTCAACAACCAGGGAAAACTAAGACTATTACGTATGATAGTGCTTGTCTTCCCGATGGCCTCGATTTGATCTCGCCTTCCTTCTCTCGATTGCCGCTTTATATAGTACGTGAAGGAGCGGCGCTTTCTCTAGGTGAAGCGGCGCCATCACATCTCAGAATTCAAGACGCTGGTAGTAATCACCGCGATAACTCCTCCACGCCGCCTAACAAACTATATACCGATATAATGGAGCATTACGTGCTATTACTTGGTAGAGTAACAACAGATGATGATCGCTTGAATCCCTTAATCAATTGGGCCCACTTGTCTCAGAGGTTTAATTGATCATAAGGTGGTCGAGATGACCTAGTCGTAGAAGAACCTACGATTATGAGGTAGTCGTAGCAAGACTTACGACTATGGGGTAGTCGTAGCATAACTTACGATTATGGGGGTGGTCGAGAAGAACTTACGACCACCCAAAGAGGCTCTTCCTTATAACATTTAAGGGTATACTCAGGGACCATATGACGTTATATTTACCTATAATAAGAATTATAGATAAAAGATAAAATGAGGATTATTATATTCTCGTCACGAACCAACACCTCGATCCACTCGGGGTTGCTCTTCCTCCACTCCGGAGATGGCGAGCACCAAAACGCTCACAACCGCTTGGGCCTTCTCACAACCTTCTTTGAGAAGATCACCGACGCAACTTCTCCAAGCCGTCTAGGTGTTGATAAACACCAAGAGTAACAAGTCGAAGATGCTCACTTGAACGAATCATGTGTCTAAGCTCAATGGATACACAATCCACTACCTAATGCAACACATGCACTTAGGGTTTGCTCTCTTGGCTCACTAAGTGCAACACATGCACAAAAGAGATGAGAGGGTTTGCTCTTTGCTCAAAGGAATGAATAGCACGGCAACAACTCCACTCACAACCGGCCAAGGTGTGTATATATAGCCCACACACAAAAACTAGTTGTTGGAGGTAAAGTTACAGAGAAACAGGGATAAACCGGTCTGACCGCCAACTAATAATGGTCGGTCAGACTGCCAGAGCTTCAACGGCTATAAAACTAGCCATTGGACTCACTTCCGGTCTAACCGCCAACCAATGGCCGATCAAACCTCTCCACAAAAGAGCAAGCCAGATCCAGAAAGGCACCTTCCTAGAAAAAAACATACCGCCAATAAAAGATCAGTACTACCGCACTCCGGTAGTACCGCAGAACAAATGCGGTAAAGTTCCATAATCATTTAGTCAAATTCATATTTGCAACTCACATGAAATGATGACTCATAGCATAGCTAAGCAATCTACTCATATCTAACCAACCCACGTTGGAGCTACGATATTACCAATGAAGTAATGAACCAATCTAGGGTGACAAAAGATTATGACATAACAATAGACAAAGTGGATATAATCAAATTGGATTAATAACAAAACCCAAAAGCATTTAAATAAATACTTAAAGTAAATGCATTAATTTGAATCAAAGTAATTTTGAAAATTGGGTTCAATATGATCAAAGGTACAACTTGTCTTGGAATAGATCCATGTACTGGTCTTGATCTTGATGCACTCCTTCTTCAAAGTTCTCCGAAGAATTAATGTCTACTCGCAAACGAAGCAAATAAATAAAATAAATAAATAGCAAAGAGAAAAAACTCAAAAAATTAAATAAAAATCTTCGATAAATAGAGCTCGAATTTAGATGAATTTAGAAATTTGAATGGGCTCAAACGGAGTTCGGATGAAGAAGATATGGCCTTTGGAAGATCAAAACCTAAAGAAAATAACCTAAAAGGAATTTACTGGAATTTCCGAATTATTTTCCTACTGGAAAATTGGAATATGACATCAGCATGTCGTGAGCCTTGAGATTTTTGGAATTAAAACAAATTAGGGGAAAAAGGTTGAGGCTGACATGTGGGACCCACAAGTCAGTGAGATGGTCTATGAAGAACTAGGTCTAGGGACTTTTGGATTTGGGTTTCGGGCTGAGCTAACACACAAGCGCTGACATGGCATTGACTCAGTCGACATGCAAGCGACACGTTGACACAGGCGATGAGGTGGCTGCACACATATACATCCACGTAGACGAACGATGGTGAGGCTCGGGTTTGTCTGACAACGATGAACGGTGGCTCGCCGGCGATGGTGAGTGCTCGCATTGGATAGCCCTCGCTATTGCACACCTGGAGACACTCGAGATGGTGCTAGAGAGTGATGGAGTCGGTTGGAATTGCAGTCGGAGCGGAGGACGAAGGTCGGTGTTGTCGGCGATGAGCTCCAGTGGAGTCCTTACAAAAACACACAAATTTCATTTTAGGAAGCTCAGCCAAATGTCAACCATTTTGAAGATATAAAAATCACAAAATTTCAAAGAACTGAAAATTTCAGGTTTTTTCAGATTTTGACATTCTATTTAAGCTTCAAAATATAGCTGACAAACTAGTTAAAATGGTTCCAATAAATCGGAGAAAATTTAGCATAGAAGATCAACTATAGAGGATAAAAAGTCATCATTATATCATTCTCAAATAATGAATCCATTTGGAGATACAAAAATCACAAATCAGCTCAAACCATGCAAAAATCTGATTTTTTCAGCATGTTGATCAAGGAGTGAAAAAGTCAAAAAATTTCAAATCAAGTCTAAATGCTTTGAAATTTTACAGAAATAAACTTTAGACTCCTAGGAATCTTTTCCAACAAGAATTTCTGGAAAAAGGAGTCTCCATTCAAAAAATATTCCGAAATAAGCTTTGGAGGAGGCCAGATTTTTTGCTTAAAGAGACGATAAAGTAAGAATTGTTTTATTAAATGAAGTCCAAAAGCTTTAAAGTTTTCTAAATATTTTGAATTTCTCGCTACCAAGAACCATATAGGTAAAAACTCCCCCTAAATATATGCATATAGAGATGCGAATCAAAATTTATGCATAAGTGAGGATTTTAAGAAATTTTGACGGAGTTTCCTCTATATGATGGATCCAAGGAAGCATAACACAAAAGATAATCAAGAATTGAATAAGCATGTAATATCAATAAGGATTCAACATAAACATATCTTGGACAAGGATACAAAAAGATGCATAAATCATAGCATAAGACATTAATCATTCAAGTGTCTAAAATATATCTAAAAACATTCAAGGTTTAATAAGCTTACATAAGATATTACAAGAGTGAATATTAAGCTTATCCTTACAAAACAAGGTTTATCGACCTAAATATGAATGATAATATAACTAGGAAGGAGGAGCCTCTGACAAAGATGGATGATCACCACGCTGAGTGAAGGAAGGAGGGCGCTGACCACGTCCAAACCTCTGACAAGCCAAGGGCACTCACTGCTGTTGATACTCAGTAAGCCTCTCATCCATATGGGTGACCCTCGAGTCTAATCCATCAAATCTCATGTTTAGTCCTTCTACCATGGCTCTAGTCTCAACCTGAACTGCATGTATTTGATCAAACCTTATGTCCATGCGGTCCACGCTCTACTGAAGACGAGAAAGGGCTGCCATGACCGCATCCTGCTCCTGAGGAGCCTACTAGCCTAGATTTCCCTGAGGGGGTAATCCCTGCCCTTAAGGCTGAGGAGGAGGTGGAGGAGGCACCTGAGGTGGAGCATCTCTAGGTCTGTACTCTTTATGCTCCATATCACAAGGATTATCAAAATCAATCTTGCTTTGAATGAGCTTCATAATGTAGGGAGTAAAGTATATACTCTTGGCTTTATCTCCCTTTGATGTGGCAATCTCTCTAATCATTAAGTCCATCACATCAATCCTTGTGCCATCCATAATGTACTTAATTACATTTCAGGCACGTCCATGAATCTCATCATTATTCCCACTCCTAGGGAAGAAAGAAGCCTATTAATAATACTAGGAAGAGGGAGAAGTCCACTAACTCTTCCATGCACAAAATGATTGTTTTGATCATAATACTCATCCACTTGAGTAAGAGCAAGAGGTTCTTGAAGATGCACCTTGATTCCCCTTGAATCTCCTAAATTCAATGCACTTAGAAATTCATCCTTGGAGTCTTCTAGCTTCTGTTGTCACGTCATCCAGATAAGATGGTCATGGTCAGGGGACACATACACTACTGCATAGAATTGCCTGATGGCCTTGGCATGGAAGTTGCATCTCAAGGAAACCAATGAATCCAGGCTCACATTTCTAAACAGACGATATGTACATGTGAAGGAACTTGAGGTGGTGTTACAATTTGTGGAATGGAAATTGAGGCCCACACCTAAGTACCAACTTCAGAAAGTATGGGTTTAGGTTTTAGGAGTACCTTTTGAAGTCTGTGATTTTTCTGAGCTTATGTGCTATCGGGTCGATCATTGGCTTAGCAATGAGGGTGGATATGGAAAAGGTTCGTAAGAATGGCTTGGTCCACATGCTGGTGGGAGTTCTGGACATAGATGCAATACCTTCCAGTGTTGAGATTGTGGTTGGTGAATTTGTCCATGACATCTTTTTTAAAGTTGAGGAAGTAGTGGTGGAGAGTATTGCTGATGACTTTCAGCAGAGAGAGGATCTTGAGGGGGAGGACAATTCGGGTAGAAGCAATGATGTTGAGATGGTAGATAGAGATTCTAAGAGATTGAAGAATAATTCCGATGTTAAATCAAATGCTTCAGAGAGCTGCGCGGGACAGTCTACCTCAATTTCTAAGGGGACTGTCTTGGGGCTATCGGCTTCGGATACGGTGTGGGTTACACCTAGGGTATCCAAGAAGGAGGCTGAGTTTGTTGCTCAAGGGGAAGTTGTCATTTTGAATGGTCAAGGACAAGGTTCGATGATTAAGGGGGCTGGGTTGTAATCGGATGTCCAGAAGGAACACTGTCCGATGTTGGCTGCTGGGGCTAGTTTGCATTCTGATCAAATATCGGCAAAAGTGGCTAAGCCATTGGCCACTCGGGCTAGTTTGCTGTCCGATCAAGAGAAGTTGACACATGTGGCTGGGGTCTTGTTGGGTGATTTTCCGGTGGCTAATGTAACCTCCTCGGGTCAGGGTTTTGCTTTACCGGATGTGGAGCTGGGCCATGTTTTCTCAGCTGAGGAGGATACCATCTTACCAGTAGTGGCAGGTTTGAGTAGTCATACCAATTCAGTGTTGGGAAATGTCACCAAGGAAGTTGATGTTTTTGTCACCAATTAAGGAGGTTAACGCTGAAGGGGGAACCAAGAGATACAATGTAGCTCGTCGGTTGAGTGGTCCAATGGCTAACATAGGGGCGGGTTTGGTTGATGTCGAGTCTAACAAGTTAGTTTTAGGAAGCAGCAAGGTGGGCCTCCGAAGATAAATTTTGTTTGGAGTTCCTGTGGAAACGGTGGAACCTAGACAGAGTGAGCGTCTCAAGTTGCAGAAATCCGACGATGAAGACTTGGACCAGAAGGCTACGAGACGTGCTAAAATTTGTAATCTCGGGTTTGATCTAAGTATGATAACAATTTATCTTTTTTGTCTTTCTCTGATGAGCAAGTTGTTACAAAAGTTGCTAGCATTGGCATTTCTTTAGGTGATACTAGTACAGAGATTAGTAGTTCAATTAACAAGCTTAAATCTCTTGAGTTAGGAAGACTTAAAAATAAAGGAGTTGTAGATGTTAAGCTTTTGGAGGACGAGAATCTAGATTACAGTGATATTTCTGCCCTAAATCATTTTTGTAGTGATTTAGATGGTGATTTGGAGGATGACCACTCTAATTTCACTTTGGTAACATACAAAAAGAGGTCGAAAGGAAAGAAATATCATAATAAGCCAATCAAATTAAAGTTAAAATGAAAGGCCTTTTTTGGAATAGCAGAGGTCTAGGAGACTTGGCTAAATATCGTTACATTAGTGAAGTAGTTAAGGAACAACATTTAGATTTTATGTCCATTCTTGAAACTGGAAAAAAAGACTTTTCAGTGGCTAGTCTTAATCATCTTTGTGGTGGACGAGGTTTCTTGTGGTATTTTTCTCCACCACAAGGACGGTCGGGGGTATCCTTTTAGGGGTGGACCCTCTAGTTTTCGATATTGCTTCTATTGATGCTGGTGATTTCTATGTTAAGTTTCATCTAAAAAACAGAGAGGACGACTTCCAGTGGGTCCTTGTGGCTGTCTACGGTGCAGTTCAACCTCAATTCAAGTAGAAGTTTCTTAATGAATTTGTTCATGCTTATAGGAAAGAATCTTTTCCCATGTTAATTGGGGGCGATTTTAATATAATTAGACATTCAGGGGAAAAAATAATGACAACTTTGGGTTTAGATGGCCTTTCTTGTTTAATGCAGTGATTAATAATTTGGATTTACGAGAAATAGTTTTATCTGGTAGACATTATACTTGGGCCAATTCGTTAGATAATCCAACGTTTGAAAAGTTGGATAGAGTTTTAATGAATACAGAATGAGAGCATAAATTTCCTTTGGTTACAGTTAATGTTCTGGAAATGTCCTTGTCTGATCACCTTGTGGCCGTCTACGGTGCAACTCAACCTCAATTCAAGGAGAAGTTCCTTAATGAACTTGTTCATGCTTGTAGGAAAGAATCTTTTTCCATGTTAATTGGGGGCGATTTTAATATAATCAGACATTCAGGGGAAAAATAATGACAACTTTGAGTTTAGATGGCCTTTCTTGTTTAATGCAGTGATTAATAATTTGGATTTACGAGAAATAGTTTTATCTGGTAGACATTATACTTGGGCCAATTCGTTAGATAATCCAATGTTTGAAAAGTTGGATAGAGTTTTAATGAATACAGAACGAGAGCATAAATTTCCTTTGGTTACAGTTAATGCTCTGGAAAGGTCTTTGTTTGATCACACGCCGTTGCTCAAGGAAAATAGAGGTCATTCTTCATTACAAATTTGGCAATGCAAGGTCAGATCCCTTAGACATTATCTTCGTGGTTGGGCTAAAAATACCAGTGGGACTTATAAAAAAGAAAAAGTAGAACTTAACTTAGTAATTGATGAGCTTGATAAAAAAGCTGAGTCTCTGAGGTTGTCTGATCAAGAATTTAATCTTAAAAAAGCTGCTAATGAGAGATTGTCACAACTTTTAAGGGAAGAAGAATTTAAGTGGTACCAAAGGTCCTAGACGAAATTTCTTCTGGAGGGAGATAGAAATACTCGTTATTATCATTTGATTGCAAATGGTAAGCATAGAAGGCAAAGAATTTTTCAGCTTGAACTAGAGGAAGGGATAATTCGAGGGGATGTACATTTAAAAAAGTATATCAGCAACTATCATAACAGTTTATTTGGTCCATCCAAAGTTAATCATTTATCCATGATTAATACTTTTACTAATGATATACCTCAAGTTTCGGATGCGGAAAATACTTTTCTTTCAGAACCCTTCACTGAAAAGGAGATGAAAGAAGCAATCTTTCAAATGAAGCATAAGAGTTCTATCAGGTATTTTGGGAAGTCATTAAAAATGATTTGATGACTATGTTTCATGATTTTTACAGTTGCTGTTTGCCTCTTTTTAGTTTGAATTTTGGAATCATTACACTACTTCCCCAAAAAACAGATGCTAAGCAAATTCAGCAGTATAGGCCTATTTATCTTTTAAATGTTAGTTCCAAAGTTTTTACTAAAGTGGTTACTAATAGGCTTATGAGTGTAGCTCAAAAGATTGTTCTATCTTCTCAACCGGCGTTCATGCTGGGGAGGCTTATTCTTGATGGAGTTGTTATTCTTCATGAAACAATACATGAGTTACATAATTTTTTTTGGATGGAATAGTTTTCAAAGTGGATTTTATAAAGCTTACGACAAAGTAAAATGGCTATTTTTGTTTCAAACACTAAGGATGAAAGGCTTTTCATCTAAGTGGTGCTCCTGGTTGGATAGCTTAGTTAAGGGAGGAAGTGTTGGAATAAAAGTCAATAATGATTTTGGATCTTTTTTCCAAACTCAGAAGGGCATTAGACAAGGCGATCCTTTGTCTCCTATTCTTTTTAATATTGTTGTGGATATGCTTGCTATCTTTATTTCAAGAGCTAAAGAAGCAGGTCTTTTATCAGGAGTAGTCCCTCATTTGATTGATGATGGGTTGTCAATTTTACAGTATGCTGATGATACTATCCTCTTCTTGAATAATAATTTAGATCAAGTAAAAAATCTCAAGCTTATTCTATGTGTCTTTAAATAATTATCAGGTTTAAAGATTAATTTCTATAAGAGAGAGATTTTTTGTTTTGGTAATGCCAAAGAGGTTGAATCTCAACATACTCAGTTATTTGGGTGTGAAATAGGTGCCTTTCTTTTCAGATATTTAGGTATTCCAATTCACTTCAGAAAACTAAGAAATTGTGATTGGAAAGGGGGTGAGGATAGAGTCGAAAAGAAGCTTAGCAGCTGGAAAGGAAAAAATATGTCTGTTGGTGGACGATTAGTACTTATTAACTCAATGCTTAGTAGTCTGCCAATGTTTATGTTATCCTTTTTTGAGGTTCCTAGGGAGGTTCTCAAAAGATTAGATTTTTATCGCTCTAGATTTTACTAGCAGAGCGACAATCATAAACGTAAATATAGGCTTGCTAAATGGAGCGTAGTGTGTTCACCCAAAGAGCAGGGTGGTCTAGGCATTCAGAACCTAGACACAAAAAATAAAAGTTTGCTAGGAAAATGGTTGTTTAAGTTGCTTAATGAAGAAGGAATTTGGCAATCGATGTTAAAAAGAAAGTATTTGGGTGAGAAGTGTCTTTCACAGATGGTTAATAAACCTGGAACTTCTCATTTTTGGTCTGGGTTAATGAAAATCAAGGAGCAGTTCTTTCATTTTGGTTCATTCCAGATTAAGAATTGAATGCAAACTGGATTTTGGGAATATATTTGGTTAGGAGACTCTCCACTGAAAAGTCAATATCCACTCCTTTATAATGTGGTAAGGAGAAAGGATGATACAGTGGCAAATATTATGAGAACGACTCCTTTAAATATTTCTTTTCGCAGACCTATTATTGGGCCTAAGTTACATGCGTGGAATGAGTTAATTTTGAGAATTGCTAATTTACATTTAATTTCTCAAAAAGATGTTTTCAGGTGGAATTTGAATAAGTCTGGACTTTTTTCAGTACAGTCTTCTATGCGGCACTAATCGGAAGTTCTCAAGTCCACATTAGGAACTTTTTCTGGCAAATTAAAATTCCATTAAAAGTGAAATTTTTTCTATGGTATCTCAAAAGAGGAGTAGTTTTAACTAAAGATAATCTGCTTAAAAGAAATTGGAGGGGGAGCAAAAAATGTTGTTTTTGTATTAACAAGGAAACAATTCAACATCTTTTTATTGAATGTCCCTTTGCACATCTTGTGCATTTAATTTATCTCCTGAGAGTATAGTAAACATGTTTGGTAATTGGCTAGCCGGTATTCCAAAAGTTTTAAAGTCACAACTCCTAGTGGGAGCTAGTACCTTATGTTGGTCTATCTGGTATTGTCGGAATGATGTTGTTTTGACAAAAAGATTGTCACTAATCCCTTGCAGATTATCTTTTTGAGTGGGCACTGGCTAATGGCCTGGGCAAATTTGCAGCAACCTGTCCAGAATGAGTCTATGCTGGCTAGAAGCGACATGATAGAAGTAGTGGCGAAGCAAATTTTAAGCATTCATGGGTGGCGGTTTAGTCACCGGATTAGTAATGATTGAGATTAATTTTCAGTCGCCGTTTGCTTGTAAGGTTTCAAGCCACTTTTAATAGTTTTTTTTACTTGGATACTTTAAATTCTTTAATAAAATGGGCTGTGTGCATCCTTGGCGCAGAGGCCGAGAGAGGTTTTCTCTTCCATTATCTAAAAAAAGGTAGCTCCACTTCACAAAGCGATGATTTGCAAACTTCGTCTTTGCATAATAAATCTGATAAACATCTTGCTGAAACATAGTGTGGAACATACCTAGAGTAGCATTCCTTGAAAATCTAAATTGATTGATATGCCTCAAAATGGTGTATTGTTCACTCTTCAATCTTGCCACATCAAGTCCAATGAACTGAGATTGATCTAGAGTTTCTTCCTCATCCTCATCATTAGATTCTTCATAATCATTGTCGCCACTGTCACTGTTGTCACTTGCGTCTATTTCTTCTTCAATGTCATCCATATGTTCATCTTCCTCTTCTTCATAATCATCTTCAACAGGTGCTTTCCCTTTGGTGAAGGAGGAGGAGCAGCCGAATGACTGATAGTCTTCTTGCGCGGCATTGTCACTGAGAAAAGATTACAAAGATTATTAAGGAAGTTCAACAAGTGAGATAATAAATGTTCACTATGCATTCTCTGCCAGTCCTCTTTGTCACGGGTGGTCGACTGCTGATACGCTTAATCGATCAAATCATATTGATTGGGTCGATCGCCAGATTGGCGGTCGATCACAGAGTTTAGCTTGGTCGACCGCCAAATGACAGGAGGACAACTGATTTTTGGTTGAACCCAAAAATTGCAACATCTATGCAATGCCATAGTGAATACTTATTTATTTAACTTCCATCTACTTGCAAGTTAAACATTTGCCACCAATATTGAAGGAAAATTGGATTTTAAGGCAAACCTTAGGAATTAGGGCAAAACTCAATGTGAATAGATTGCAAGTAGAGAAAGAGGGTTTACCGGCTTAGATGAAGAGGATAGATTCAAGGAATGAATCTTTGATCAAATTTAGGTACAATTGGCTGAATTTTGGATGAACTCCCTTACCTAGGGTTTCATGGCATTTGAGAATAAGCAAGGGAAAAGCAAATCCTAACCATGGAATGAAGAGAGGAGGTGAGGGGAAAAAGATCGGTTACCTCAAAACACAAAATCAACGGCCGGAGAGGAAGATCCGAGGCCCTAGAGGTGAGGGGCGGCCGAAAGAAGACTCAAAATTTTCGAGTGAGGAAGAGGAACAAGTGAGAGGATAACTATTCGGGTGGAAGTATAAAGGACCTCCACGCAAAACTGGTCAGACCGCTGGGCATATGGTGGTCAGACTAATGGGCTAGCGGTCAGACTGGTTAAGACTGAATTTGACAACAGATTCAGTACTGGAATTTTAACAATAGATGGAAATGTTGTATTTTGCTCCAAATTTTCACACAACTAATCATTTAAACATATTTGGAGCATTTCCAACTTATATAGCCCTTGAAAAATCAAAATCTTAAATAGTTTTTATGAATTAAGCTTTTGTTTTCGCAAATGGAGTGTTATTTTCATGAAACTTCTTCTAAAGATCCAAAATGAGCATATGATGAAATTTAAAACATCCAATTTTATGTATGAGTCATGACTACTATTGTGGACCTATTTATGTGAATAAGTTTGGCTCATATGACAAAACTCACTTAGTGCTAGAGAGTGACCACTTAGGTCAAACTAGTATTTTGGACGAGTTTCAAAATCAAATAACTTTTGCTAGGTTGACCTTTTGGAAATCTTGTGAATACCAAAAAGGTTTAAAATATCCAACTTTAGGATATTACTTTTGGCATGATTTTCAAATTCCTTTTTAAAAAGATTTTACACAAAAATCTAGTTAATGTCAAAAACAAGATGCTATGATCTAGAATTTTAGCTAGAAACTCATTTTCACTTGAAATAGGTTTTTCTTAAGCCAAAACTTTTGGAAAACCTTTGGAAATAATTTGTATACATTTTGCAACTATTTTTTCAAAGGATTATTAATAGTTATGAAATTTTTGACTTTTGGCTAAAAGACTCAATTTTGAAAAATAATACTAGCACTTAGTTTATTTGGGCACATTTAGGGATGTGATATACATGATCATGACTTAGCACTCCCCCTTAATGTGCCACTTAACTATCTTGCTCAATACTTCAATTAAAGCAGTTTTTGGACAATAGCAAGAACACCCTTTTGAAAAGATTTTCATAGAATGCAACCTACACAAGGTAAAATAGCTAGATACTTTAATATAAATACTTGTTACCGAGATAGCATTTGTTTATGATATGAAATGATCATCCTCAAGATTGGCTCCATATTTTGCATATGGTGGAATTCACCTCTTCATGAGTGAGCCAAATCTTTAATGCTTCTCCAAGTACCTATTTATCATTTAAGCACATTTTGGTACCCAAACTTGGTTGGGTCCTTGATTGTTAGTCACAGAAGATTCAGGCACCCATATGGCCTTAGCAATAATCTTTGGTGAACTAACAATTCTAGCAAACACATTGCTATTTATATCATTCCTAAGCAAATAATGATCATTATAGATAATAGGCTTAGGAGAGATACCTTTGGGACAATCCTTACTAAAATATCCCTTCTCCCGGTAATTGTAGCAAGTTGGGCTATTACTTTCCCTTTTTGTCTTCTTTACTTGCTCCTTGTCGGCTTGCCTCTTCTTTGAATGTCTTGACTTGACATCCATTTGATTTGGGCACGCTAAGGCTTTGTAGCCCTTCTTGCTGCATCAAAAACACTTGACATATTTCTTCGTGTGTCTTGCATTGTGCCTTGTCTTGCTATTCTCCTTTTTTCTTGGAGATGAAACCAATTCATCTCTTGTCATTCATCCTTTGTTGCTTGCTCAAAATATCATCAAGAGAGGCCTTCCCTTTATAGAATTTCTTCAAGTCATTTCTCAACTTGGTGACTTGGTCCTTAAGCTTTTTGTTTTTCTCTACAAGATTAGTCTCAACAAGCATAGAGGAAGTAGAAGCATTTTCACTAGAGCTACAAGATATATCTAGCAAGTCATTACAAGAAGTGGATATACTGACCTTAGATAAAAGACAAGGGTTAGCAACTACACATGGCATATCATCTAATAAATCACATGTTATGCCTATATCCACTTTGGACTTATCGAGCTCATTTAGGAGGAGAGTTTCATGTTCATCTTTTAGAACATCATAATTATTTTGAAGTAAGACATACTCTTTCTTTAAAACTTTTAATTTTGATTTCTCCTTTCCTAAATACTCATTAAGCTCCTCAAGCATATCCATCAACTCATTATACGAATGCTCATCATCATCATTTACCTTCTTATTACCTTTTGCCATGAAGCAATGAGGTGATGTGGATGGAGTTGAGGACTCCTCATTGTCGGAGCTAGAAGTTGAGCATTATTCTCCCAACATCTATTCTACTATGCAATCATCATTGGTTGAGGTGGACCTTTCATAATTATCTTGAACATATGTCAACATCTCATGAACGTTCTTGAGATTGCAAATGGCATCGAATATCTCTATAGTCAAAAGCACTAAAGCGTTAGTTGCTTGAGCGTCGAGATGTGAGCATTTCTCTTCCTCAATAGTTTGAGCAAGAGGATCATTCGGAGGAGAAAAGCCCACATCTACAATCTGCCAAATTTTTGGACTCATGGCCTTAAAATTACATGACATGCGGATTTTCCAAATATCATAATTCGTGCCATCGAATAGAGGTGTATCACCAAGGTGCACTATATCACTAGTTGCCATCCTTTACTCTCTAGGCGGTGAAGCCTAATAAAATGAGACACCAAGCTCTGATACCACTTGTAAGATCAAGGAGGCCGACTAGAGGGGGGGTGAATAGGCGGTTTTAAAAACTTCTTTGGCTAAAACCGAGTTTTATGCGAAATTGAAAATCAATTCGGTTTTGCACAATTAAAACCTAAATCAACTAGTTTCGACTAAGTGCGCCAACAATATAAGACTAAAGATAATTATGGCAATCATACAAAGACATGTAAATAATTTAATTCTAGGAATGTAAATTGCATAAAGTAAAACACAAGAGAACAAATCACAATGACTCAGTGATGTTTTACCGTGGTGTTCGGAGACTTGACGGTCTCCCCTAATCCACGTTGAGGTAAGACCAAACTAATTGGATCGGTTCCACGAATTAAGCCAAACACCTCCGAGGTAAGTCCAACTACTTGGACCGGCTACAACACGAACCAACACCTCGATCCACTCGGGGTTGCTCTTCCTCCACTCCGGAGATGGCGAACACCAAACCACTCACAACCGCTCGAGCCTTCTCACAACCTTTTTTTGATAAGATCACCGACGCAACTTCTCCAAGCCGTCTAGGTGTCGGCAAACACCAAGAGTAACAAGTCGAAGATGCTTACTTGAACGAATCATCTGTCTAAGCTCAATGGATACACAATCCACTACCTAATGCAACACTTGCACTTAGAGTTTGCTCTCTTG
This sequence comes from Phyllostachys edulis, assembly GCA_036346405.1. Taxonomy (NCBI): domain Eukaryota; kingdom Viridiplantae; phylum Streptophyta; class Magnoliopsida; order Poales; family Poaceae; genus Phyllostachys; species Phyllostachys edulis. The sequence continues at coordinate 6,803,046 of CM070567.1, read as the reverse complement.
GCTCACTAAGTGCAACACATGCACAAAAGAGATGAGAGGGCTTGCTTTTTGCTCAAAGGAATGAATAGCACAACAACAACTCCACTCACAACCAGTCAAGGTGGGTATATATAGCCCACACACAAAAATTAGCCGTTGGAGGTAAAGTTACAGAGAAACAGGGATAAACCGGTCTGACCGCCAACTAATGGCCAGTCAGACCGCTAGAGCTCCAACGGCTATAAAACTAGCCGTTGGACTCACTTCCGATCTGACCACCAACCGATGGATTGTTAGACCAGACCACACCGATCAGACTGCCAGAGGGGCGGTCAGACCGCTCCACATAGGAGCAAGTCAGATCCAGAAAGGCACCTTCTTGGAAAAAAACATATCGCCAATAAAAGATCGGTACTATCGCACTCTGGTAGTACCGCAGAACAAATGCGATCATACCGTTGACCAGGGGCCAGTTAGAACAGCCAACATATGGCGGTCAAATTGATTCCCACCGTCGACCGTCATCATCTTGGCGGTCAAACCGCGATTCACAAAACCGCCTAATCCGAACGCCCCAACGTCGGGCTCGAGACCGACCGCCAGAGCTAGAGAGAGAGAGAGAGAGAGAGAGAGAGAGAGAGAGGGGGGGGGGATTTTGCACTTTGCTTCAACTCAGTTTGCAAAACATATTTGCCAATTGATGCACGATGCAAACAAGGGTTAAAGACGAGATTCTCAACAAGTTGCAAAACACATTTGTCAACTTTTAGAATCACAACACAAGGAATAAGATACATGACTTAAACTATTTGCAAAACACATTTGCAAATAAAAGTCACATCCTGCAAGGATTATACATGATCCTCAGCTAATTGCAAAACACATTCACAAATATTGGCAACATGCTAACGAGATCTAGAGCAAGCACAACGAGCTATCAACACATGAGTAACTCAAGCTACTAGTCAAGACCCCTCTTAATAGTATAGCAAACCTCTACTAGCAATCCGGTTTGTCATCCAAACACCAAGACCGATAAAAGACTAGGAACATATCCTTAGCCCTAGCTAATCACACCTTTGCCTTGCACAAACACTTGAAGCTTGATGACACACATCTTCACTTCAAGTCTGGGTCGTTGACTTGATAATAATCATCAACTCATGATGATTTCCTTTACTTCAAGTTCTTGACTTGAATATGCATCAACCCATGATGCACTCTTTCACTTGACCTCCATTAACTCATGATGTGTCTTCTTTTGACTTGATGATCAACTTATGATCATCTCCTCTTCTTGAATATTTACTTGATGACAATCAACTCATGATGTCATCCAACGTCTCTATCATCATGGGATATAACCTATTCATCCAACTCATAGAAAATATTAGTCCCACAACATGATTGTCATTAATTACCACAACATACCATTAACTCATAATGGTGGGTCAAGATACTCCAATCTTTCCCTCTTTGGTAATTGATGACAACCATCACAATTGCAAATAATTGAATGCAAAGATATATGAGTATATATAAACTACAAAAGTTTTGTATACTCATTTGATATGTTTCAAAGTAAAGATCCTTAATATATACGGATAAAGAAATATGGAACAATACTAATGAAACCACAAAACATAGAGTGAACTCCCCCTAAATATATGCATACACGAATGTGTAATAAAAACATATGCACATATTCAAGTTAGACTTTTGATGGAGTTCAACCTATATTTTGGATCCGAGGAATGCAATAATATATAAGAATATGATGTTAAATACATACCTCTTTGACTTTCACCTTTTTATCCAACTGAGACTAAACAATATGTATGACAATAGAAGTGTTAATCTCACAAATAGATTTATCATTAGTAACCAAAATACTCCATTAACACATAATGACGGGTCTAGATTCTTCAAGAGATTGTACACTTTACCCACACGATATAACCAATATTGCAAGCACTAATCATAACAAAACGTTTCAGAAACTTCATCTCAAATATTGACACTCCCGATGTGTTTTACTGCCAACACTAACCCACTGATAAAGTTAGTCCGACACACACCGTTGGACCTAAAGACGGCGAACCACTCATAAATGTATACTACGTAGTAGTACACATCTCCACCCATCACTGAGCACCTAACTTACAACCTGAATAGTCAATATCGAGACTCCGTAACCTACTAAGTTTGGACCATCCCATACCAGGCATATGATTGTACAGTAAGACTCAGTTCAATAGCGCACAAAGTTAAGTCCTTAACTGACCAAGGTAAGATTTTCAATTTCTAACTATGCCACAAACATTATCGTTCCCGTTCACAAAGCTCCACCATATCACTTAGTATCCACCACTTGCCCCAGTTAAATCTTTTTCCACCTTGTTGGTTAAGTGCAACACATGCTATCACAAAGTAATAACACATAGCGCATAGTTTTATCACAAAGTTCCATAATCACTTAGTCAAATTCATATTTGCAACTCACATGAAATGATGACTCGTAGCATGGCTAAGCAATCTACTCGTATCTAACCAACCCACATTGGTGCTACGATATTACCAACTAAGTAATGAACCAATATAGGGTGACAAAATATTATGACATAACAACAATAGACAAGGCGGATATAATCAAATTGGATTAATAACTACACCCAAAAGCATTTAAATAAATACTTAAAGTAAATGCATTAATTTGAATCAAAGTAATTTTGAAAATTGGGTTCAATATGATCAAAGGTGCAACTTGTCTTGGAATAGATCCATGTATTGGTCTTGGTCTTGATGCACTCCTTCTTTTTCTTCGAAGTTCTCCTAAGAATCAACGTCTACTCGCAAACGAAGCAAATAAACAAAATAAATAAATAACAGAGAGAAAATAAACTCAAAAAATTAAATAAAAATATTAGATAAATAGAGCTCGAATTTAGATGAATTTATAAATTTGAATGGGCTCAAACGGAGTTCGGATGAAGAAGATATGGCCTTTGGAAGATCAAAACCTAAAGAAAATAACCTAAAAGGAATTTACTGGAATTTCCGAATTATTTTCCTACTGGAAAATCGGAATATGACATCAGCATGTCATCAGCCCTGAGATTTTTGGAATTAAAACAAACCGGGAGAAAAAGGCTGAGGCTAACATGTGGGACCCACAAGTCAGTGAGATAGTCTATGAAGAACTAGGTCTAGGGACTTTTGGATCTGGGGTTCGGGCTGAGCTGACATGCAAGCGCTAACATGGAATTGACTCAATCGACACAGGCGATGAGGTGGCAGCACACAGGGACATCCATGTAGACGAACGACGGTGAGGCTCGGGTTTGTCCGACAACGGTGAACGGTGGCTCGCCGGCGATGGTGAGTGCTCGCATTGGATAGCCCTCGCTATTGCGCACCTAGAGACACTCGAGTTGGTGCTAGCGAGGGACGAAGTCGGCCGAAATTGCAGTCGAGCAGAGGACAAAGGTCGGTGTTGTTGGCGATGAGCTCCAGTGGAGCCCTAATGATGCGAAGAGGTGCTCATGGAAGCTCGGGTGATGGTGCAGCCCACAGAGGCGGAGTGCTACCGACGGCGGCAAATTTCGAAGAAAACCAACTTCGGCCGAAAATCCTAAAGCTTGGATTACGACGGCTATAGAGTTCTTGGGGCACAATGGAGGTGGAATTCGGGATGAGCGGGCCAACGCGCACCCGAGGGCACTATTTATAGCGGCCGAGCGTGCCATATTTGGAAACCCCCAAAACGAAGTTGATTCAGACTTGCCAGTTCTTAGAGATAGAAACGGAATTGAGATAAGATTTTTAACCGAAAAGTTGCGAGAGAGATAAAGATCAAATTCGGCGCGATTTCCCGGGATCGTGTTAGTTGGAAACTTCGATTTGTTGGGCGAGCTTCTAGAAGATGGCAATGGCGGACGCGGCTCAGCACGAGGTTGATGACGCTATGGAGACAATGACGACGCGCCTACCTATAGCCGAGACCGAAGCCTGAACGCTACAGGCGAAATACTCTGTGCGAGAGCACGATTAGCCACTCTGGCAGCCACACGCTAGAAAGAAGGTTAGTAGGAAAGATTCCGCCTGATTGAATTTATGAGATTTTAAATAGATTTCCCTGTTTAGAAAATACAGTAAATTCAAATAGCAATTAGAAAATAGTAAAAGAACTCGAAAAAATTCTAGAAAATATATCCAAGCATATAGAATCCAAATAAAATAGTTTTGACAATAGTTGATATTGAAATTAATCATATTAAATTATTTTGATACTGAAAGTCCATGTTTAAGCTTTATTTAAATTCAAATAAACTTCAAGGGTGAATTTTCCAACTACTAACTAATCAAAAAGATTTTTAAAGCTCAAAAAATTGGGACATTACATCATCTGTGCCAGATGCACGAGGACGACCGTATCGCTGTCCAGATATGTGGATAGTTCTCCATTCCTTGGGGGTTATTCTTGGTTGAGCAGGCGGTGATGTAGAAGAAGAAGACCTCGAGAGCCTGATGACGGAACTCCGCCTTGCCCTTCCACTAACAACTGCGGTTAGTTTGAGGCAGCCGCAGCCCCTATGGATGCAACTTCCTTTGGTGAAAGTTCGTAATTTTCCATAACGAAAGCTGCAAAATTGAAACTAACACTATTATTACTTTCATCTTAGCATAACAAATACTAATAATAAAAGTATACAAAAAATAATATTGTACGTCTTTTGTTGACTTGCTGCCGGAAATTGGATTTTTCAAAATTTGGCACATTGTTTTTGAATTTTGCCAAATGATTTCACAACGAATTTGAATTTGCACAATAGAATTTCAATGAGAGATTGAGGAATGGATGAGTGCTGAATGAGAGGGGTATGGTGGCTATTTATAAAAAGAAATTTGGGATTTTTTTTGCTATTTTTAAAGCCCAAACTGTAAAAAGCGGTAAAAAAGGGTCAAAAAACGTCCAATGGGCAAATTCCCCCCGGGCCGTGTCATGCTAGGCACTGTGCTGGCGTGGCCCACTTGGGCCTCCCCCTTTTCTCCCCTTGCCACGCGCCCTTCCGCCCACCCTTCGCCCGCCGCACACCCTTGCTGCCTGCCCCTTCGCTTGCCGCACGCCCCTGCCGCCTACCCCTTCGCCCGCCACCCTCCACGCCACCCCATGCCAACGTTGCCCCCTCGGCCTCCAGACCGCCCCAGACTTGTACCCTCCCTGCCTCCTCCTCAGTCTTGACCGCATCTCCTCTTCCCTTCCTTCATCTTTTCCCTCCGCGCCGGCCGCCGCCCCTCACCTCCTCCTTGGCTCCTCTATCTTCTCTTCTTCCCCGCACCGGTCCCCTCCTCCGTCTTCTTTTCTCCCCAACGCCTTAGCTTGCTCAGAGGCCATGACCTCGAGGCCATGACCCGCTCAAGATTGGCCTCCTCCTCCTCGGCCGGGCGTCCTCCTCCTCGGCCGTCGTGCCGCTTGCCATGGCCGGTCTGCCCTCTGGCCTCTCGACTTCCTCCCTCCCCCTCCCCTCTCTGTGTCGGGCTAGATGGGTCGTGCACACGCCTCGACATCGTACATGTCGTGTCGGTCGCCCGTCTTGGGGTGCCAGCCCAACCACGATCTGTGCCTTCGTGCCGTGCCGACTTGGCCCGTGTATAGTAAGGATCGTGTCGTGTCTGGGCTGGACCAACAGTAGCTTGTATTGGATGTATTCACCGTATCGATTTCCAATTTTTATCTCTCTGTTTATGTCTCATCAAAGTAATTCCGAAATTATCAAAAGAAAACCGAAAAAATGTATAAACAAGGGGGGCTAACCAGCAAAGTTGCGCTCGATTTGGTAAAATTCGTCAACTCTCTCCAGTGGTGTCACGCTGTGAGCTCACCAATGGCAAAAACAAATCGGAGCGGGAACCGGAGCCGGGTCAAAAATCGAGCTATAACAACAATTAATTAGCTATCCGCTGCGGACGCTGTTCCATCGTCATTTTTTTTTTGTTGTGCAGCTGTTGTTCTCGTATAAACGATTTTCTGATTGGTATCGGAGGCGGAGCTAGATGGTTTTTTAGGCTATCTTTTGCATGTCAATTTGTTTGTCATTGTTAGTTTTTCGGATATTTTTTGTTTTAAGCTTTTAACTGATAGTGGTGTAATTGCTATGTGTATCTCTAATTAGTGTAGAAATCGAAAGTTGTACTTCCATATCTAAAAAAGAATTAGTTATCCTCTAGAAAAACCCAGACTATAAATAATATACTTAGGGCATGTACAATAGTTTGTCTTTTATGTTGTCTCTAAAATTTCCAACTCATTTATAGACAAATTTAGAGACAATATCTCCAACAAGTTATTTATAAAATCATTCATTTTTAATACAATTTCTCTCCTTACACACTCACAATTTACGATGATTCATATGCTTAATTTGTCTTATATGTCTCTTATATAAGAAGTGATATTTTATCTCCTTCAATTAGATTTTTGAACGATACCATAGTTAAGAGATAACTTAGGTGGCTACTGTTGAAGAACACTGCACACGCACCTCAATTTAGAGAGAGGGTCATGGAGTTGTCGGGTTCCGTCGTCGCCCACCCCAAGGCGTCGGCGCAGGCGCGGCTGCTCCGGCCACCGCACGATCGCCGCCGGCTCGGTTCGGCTGGTAAGTGATCGATCCCCTCCACAGCTCTCCACTCCTTACGCTACGCTTCTCTCTCTCTCCCTCTCCCGCGTCTCAGTTTCCCCCAGCTAACAGCTAGCTAGTAGGGTAATTTCGCCCTGCGCTTGGCTGCTTCGCAATTGGGAGGGTTCGCTTCCATTGGCGGCGCACCATTGGATGGGAGCGAGCCCTCGGTTGCGAGAAGAATTAGCTTTGCTTTACATACGAGTATTAGGTTGTGGCTAATCGCGAAACTAAAAGTCCAAAAACCGCAGCTTTGATTTGTGGATTGCTATTGTTTTACAGCCTTCTGCTTGTACTGGCAATCTGTAAAGCCGTGTAGCACAGCGCCACAGCTCACAGGCCAACTAAACCCGCAAGAAAGCTTTTCACTAACTAAAGTTCCTATCCTCCCGTGGGTAAAAGCGCAGCCTATATTACATTACTTGCAATTTGCTACGGGAGGTGGGCAATCCTGCTGTTTGTGAGCCAATAATCTTAATCTACCAATCAGTGCCTGTCGCATTTTCTCCTTTGCTGCATCCGCTTCAACAACGCCGGCAGATACTTCAGCAATGCTGCATTGCTCTTGGTTATGTACGTTGCGCAAGTTATTTGCGATTCTATTGTTGGCACTGTTACGAGCAGTTTGTGTGGTTACCAAAGCTTAGTTTAATTGAATAAAGGAAAAATGCTGCCCTATTTTACTTAAAAAAGGACCAGAACCCCCGCTGCTCGCTTTAGTCCCTAACTGGTGGCATGTGATTGCTCCTCCTAATCCCCACCGATTGTACCTGCTAGTTTTACATGCAAATTTCTTACTGCAAGACGGCAAACATATTTTCAGTTTCACCTGGCTGCTAACTGATGTCCTCTCTTTCTGTTCCTCGACTGCATGGCATTTGTCTGATCTTTGTTTCTTATGGTTTACACCGTATAGCTCAAAAGTACAATTTCCCTGCCTCTTCTTCAGGATACATATCTTGTAGAAGTTACACTGTAAGAAACAAAGCGATAAAGGCAATGCCTTCAATCAGTGCCAGCTTTCAACCAGCATTTCCTCAAACAAGTATTCAAGTTACACAGAAGAAACATCATGTAAGTGTCATTTTCTTCTTACGCATTATACACGTATTTGCGATGTTTGACTCCTATCTTCCTTTCCAGGTTCCTTGCTATCAGAGACAAGAATCTGCACAAATAGAAGCCAAGTAAACTAGTTGTTCTAATTTATAATTGAAAACAATCACTGCCACTTCATATTTAGTCTATTTGGTGTACTACGTTGGCCATTACTACTATACTGTAGTGGATCTAGCATTGCATTTTTGGGGTGCTCTGGGAATTTTGGTCAGTTGCTGTTAGTATCGTTAGCTCATTAGTAATTCAGTTTTGATGCTGGCCCTGTCTGATGAAAGATTTGACCCAACTAGATCATATGTTTTCTTTCTGAGGGCATGTCAACTAGTAAAACGAGTGTTGCAGCACGAAATGAAACTTAAGATTGTTAGTTTAGTACTGCTTTGTTACCCAACTCCTAAAAGCAATTTTAAATTTGAAGTGTTGCCATGAGAATGCAGTATCTTTTTAGCTAACATAATAGCTTATTTACTTCCAAATTGATTATGCCAAATTCTGCCCATGTACTAGCCAGCGAGTTTGTATCTTTTTCTCCATGTACTAGTTCCCACTTCCCAGAACAAGCAGCATAAATCCTTATTTTTCAGAGGAAAAATAATTTTATAAGAAAATTATCTGATGCCACCAGCCAAGGAAAAAGAAATGGCTACTTTGCTATTTTTGCACCAGTTGAGGCAAATTTATTGCTTTTTAATAAAAAGACAACTACCATGAGGTGTAAATATACTGTAAATGGCTTTAACTTTTCTGATGCAATCATTTAGGCTGGATTATATCTTGAATACCTTTGACTATGGTACACTCTTTTCAAATTTAACCAATAGTAAGTTTAGCTATATAACTTGGGATGCTAATAAAAGTTGGACTTTTTTTTTAATCCTGAAGGTCAATGGAGGAAGTATATGATGTTTTGGCTGAACACCTTCTTTCTGTCTTGAAGAATATTGAACATCTTGACTCAAAGTAAGCTGTTTCTATCCAAGTTTTGAGATGTTAATTACAGTGCATTGAAGTGCCCATCGGGAATAGAATACCCAGGTGGTGGCTGCATGTAGACCTCATGCAAAACACCATTAAGAAATACATTCTTAACATCCAGCTAAGATAGACCATCGGCGAACAGAAGCAATCGCAACAAAAATGCGAACAGTGGTCATATGGGCAACAGAGGCAAAAATCTCATCGTGGTCACGACCGTACTCCTGCTAAAGGTCACGAGCCACAAGGCGAGCCTTGTAGCACTCGATAGTACCATCAGATCGGGTCTTAATCTTGTACATCCACTTACACGTGATCGGACGAGCATGCACAGGTGTTGGTACAATATCCTAAGTCTCCGTACGTTGCAGAGCATCAAGCTCCTCTGCCATAGCGAGCTGCCACTCAGAATGAGGAGCAGCCTCACGATAAGAACTAGGCTCAATGACAGAGAGAGCATGAGCTATCGGAGCAAATCTAAGACGACTAGGAGGTCGAAGGGATGTCCGGTCACGAAGGACGTAACGAGGAGCATCACCAGGAGAGGATACTGGTGAAGGACGAGGATGCCTGGAGTAGTGAATATCAGAGAAATGAGACGGTGGTCTTTGCAGAACAAGAGGCGGTCTTTGCGGGAGGCGGCACAGAGAGGAGGAATGAAGGAACCACCGGAGATGCACGGGGGAGACTGTGATAGTGGAGAAATGGGTGGAGAGTCATAAAGAGACAACCATGAAATCGACTCAACCGTGGAAACAGGGGAAGGAGCCGAATCTCGATAGAAGAAAGATCGAGATTCGTAAAAAACGTCTCGTGAAATTTAGATCTGTCGAGCAGAAGGATCATAACAGCGATAACCCTTATGCTCAGAACTATAACCAAGAAACACGCACTCAACTGACTGGGCCAATAGTTTAGTGCGCTCACGGGGCTGCAGCAGAACAAAACAAGTATAGCCAAAAACTCGAAGGTGAGTGTACTAGGGGGCTCGAGAGTAGAGATGCTCTATAGGACTGACACCCTTAAGAGCAGTGGAAGGCTACATATTGATGAGATATGCAGCTGTAGAAACAACCTCAACCCAGAACTATGGTGGAACGTGAGAGGTAAGGAGAAGAGTGCGGGCAGTCTCAATCAGATGGCGGTGTTTGCGCTCAGCAACCCTATTCTGAGCATGAGCACCAGGACAAGAAGACTGGTAAAGAGTGCCTGTTCGTAGAAACTGTCGAAAGTGCGAGCAATTTTCGTCGTGAGAATCCAACGAAAAGTATGGACGAAAGAATCAAACTGAGTACGAACCATCGTTGCAAAGCTAGGATAGATCGCAAGGAACTGACCACGATTAGACATAGGGAAAATCCATGTAAAACAAGAATAATCATCAATGAAGATCACATAATGCTTATGCCCGCCTTTAGAGATAATAGGTGCAGGTCTCCATACATCTGAATGAACTAAGTCAAAAAGACGAGAAGACGAGGACTCACTAGAATGATAAAGAAGTTGTAGCTGCTTGCCCAGCTTACAACCCTGACAAAACATGGTCGTGTCAACAGTAACATGTCCAAGAACACCCTTACGAACTAATTAAGAAAGACGAGACCCACACAAGTGACCTAAACGGTGATGTCACTGTGCAAACTCCAGAGGTGGTGGCAGCAGTGGCGGTGGAGGTAGACGTAGATGTGATAGGAGCAACTGAAGTGGACGGAAGGTGGAGGCGATCAAGGATGTAGAGACCCCGACGATCCCCACGGCGCCGGCCAGTCCCAAGAACCGTCCCTGTCTGTCGGTCCTGGACGAAACAAGAGTGAGAGTCAAAACTAACCCTACAGCCAAGATCGGTGAGTTGGCCCACCGAGAGAAGCTGCATGGTAAGCTGGAGAACATGAAAAACAGCTGGAACAGAAAAGTCAGTGGACAAGAGAGTGCCTTGACAGCTGACAGACAGAGGATTACCGTCAGCTGTTTGAACAGAGATAGGAAAAACAGGAGGTCCTACAGAAGTGAGAGATGTGGAGTCCGGTGTCATGTGGAAAGATGCACCAGAATCAAGAACCCAAGAAGTACCTGGAGGAGACGTCTGAACTAGACTAGCAGAACCTGCTGAGCTGTGAGAGAGCTGCTGAAGTAGAGCCTGATAGAACTGCTGAACAGTCACCTCGCTGAGGTCCTGACGTGCTAGTATGTCCTCTCGTCGAGGAGGAAGGGCCTCCCTGCCACCCTTGGATCATCCACGCGCCTTGTTCTGCTTTTAAACCGCATAACGCTGGTAGTCATGCTCGAAGTTTTTGCAATAATTGCACCGAACCCCGGTTGGTGCAAAAACAGGAGCGGAAACAGACACCTGAGGAGGGACTGTAGCCGAAATAGAAACCGTCGATGTAGTCGAAGAAGAAGGGATAGCAAGCACAGCCGGAACAATCTGTGCTGCTAACTCGCGGCGAAGCTCCTCAGCACGAAGCGTCGAAAGAGCCTCGGTGACTGTCGGTCATGGTGAGCGGCTCAATAGTTGAGTCCTGACAGGCTCAAACTCCGGGTGAAGACAACAGATGAAGTCATAAAAGCGAAGGCGATCACGATCCGCCTACATGCTTTATGACACTCTGGCGAAGCGGAGAAGCGGCTCGTCCGGTGGCGCCAGCCAGCTAGGGCTCGGAAGAAGTCGTCGACGAAGGAGTCCTCCTGGCGAAACGTCTCCAACTCACGTTGAAGCGAAACGAACTGAGTATCACTGCTTTGCTGGTATCGCTCGCGCAAGTACTCCCAGATCTGACGAGTGGCACGCAGACCAACAATATCTGGCTGGATGGAGTCGTCGACGCTGACCACCAGGATGGCTTGAACATAGGCCTCATCAGCACACTAGCGCTCAAAAGCGTCTATGGTATACTAAAAAGCCTCATCAGCAGCAGCAAGAACGGCTTCTGCCTCTTTCTTGGCGGCCTCATCTTCTGCAGGAGGTACAGAAGTAGACTGTCTGGGAGAAGGTTGAACCGGCGACGGCGAACAAGGTCAAGCACTAGTCACATGTCCCCAGAGGTGGAGACCATCGAGCGTGATCTCCATGAGTGAAGATCACAACCTGTAGTTCGTCTCATTAAGTTTTGTTCTCGAGAATGGGATCACAGCTGATGGAACGAAAGCCATTGGTAGGCGGCGCTGGACAGCGCGGCGACCAAGACAACGAAGTCTAACAGGCGACGCTGAACGACGCGGCGGTTAGATCGACGTACTGTTTTTTTTTCTCGGGCTGGGCCAACTCGCACTTAACCGAACAGCCCACGGATACAACTCAAAGGAGCGCACGGGGGGACTTAGGGTTCCCCTACCGAGTGGCGGCGGGGGCGGTGACCCGAGCGACAATGCGGTCCGGTGACGAACGGCAGAGAGCGACGCTGACCGGAGCGGAGGAGCTTGGGCGATGGCGTCGCGTCGAAGCGGCCTATCACTACGGGCGATGGCATCACGTCGAAAACGCGCCATCTCTTGGTGGCAATGGCGAGTCGGCCGGATGGCGTCGCCGAGGATGGCGGCGAGCGATGAGACCGTGGCGAGCAGCGAAAGCACCAAAGCGGCGCGGCGTCGGGCGACCTTTTGGCTGAATCAAGGCGTTAGCGAGGATAGCGATCCGAAACAACGGCGGCGGTGACCATGACGGCAACGGCGGTGGTGACTGTCGCGGACAGCGAGTTAGCCGGCGGCGGCGGAGGCGGCGGCAACCGCGGATGTGGCAGTGGAAAGAGCTAGGTTAGTGCCCTAGCTTTGATACCATGTTATGAATATATTGTACTTCTAGTCATGAGGCTCAATGGACAATATATATAGGGAGTACAAGGAGGTATGCCATATACAGATAAGGATACCATATACAGATAAGGAAATACAAAATGACTCCTCATTCTATTGTTTTCTCCTTTTCTTTCCTTTTTTGGGGCAGTCCTACATTGACAATTGCAATGTCAATGAAGTCAGTCTTTTGAAATTGCTGAAACATTAAATGACTTGTGCTAGCTCTTCTGTTGAGAACATCTCTTGAATTACTTTTATGCTGAACCACAGATACATTGTTGGTCTAGCTGGCCCACCTGGTGCAGGCAAGTCTACTGTTGCCTCTGAAGTGGTTCGACGTGTTAACATGCGTTGGTCCCAGAAGCATGCAAAAGGTAGTTCACTGATTTCAACTGATGAAATTTCTACAATGCTCCCCATGGATGGCTTCCACCTTTATCGGTCCCAGCTTGATGCAATGGAGGTTCGTTCTCTACCGTGCAACCCATCTATCTGAATTTGCGTTGCTTTCTCAAGTTATTGACATTATCGTGCTTCTAGGATCCAAAGGAAGCACATGCACGAAGAGGAGGTGAGAAGTGTTCTCCTTGATCTGTTTTAATAAAAGATTCTTTACATAACATACATACTAACAATTGAATCAATAAACTTAGCACCGTGGACATTCAATCCATCGCTCTTTCTGAAGTGCCTACAGACCCTAAAGAAAGAGGTATTACCAATTTCACTGTCAAGTAATGTGAGATCTTTAGCAGTGAATTGTATTCGGACTGATCCTTGAAACATCTTGGTTTGTAGGACTCAGTTTATGCTCCATCATTTGATCATGGTGTTGGTGACCCAGTTGAGAATGACATATTTGTAAAGCCACAGTAAGTTATCTTTGAATAATACTTGGACATTAGTTTCTTAGTTAGACTTAATTCAAATGTGAAACATGCCTGAGTTAGTCATATAGTTTAAAGATGCTTGACATGCTGGCCTTTATAGAACCTTTTGGACTAACTCAATTTGGCATCTCATAATGCTGGAACTTTATGCAATTGTTATGTTGTGTGGCGTGATCATATTATATTACACACTGCTAATTGCTCTGTTCATGAATACTAGTGTTGATTCTGAGTTACTGGAAATTTTCTCTCCCTGCATATAGTCTGCAAGTGATGAGAAGTTACTCTCATTTTCATTTTGTATATGCTATCAGACTGTACCCTGCATGTCTCATAACTTTATCCATGCGTATTGGCTGCATAAATACAATTTTTCGATAAATGCTCCAGTTTACTGTAAGTACAGGTACTCCAACACATGCTGTTTGCTAATAACTCTGATTTTGACAGGCACAAAATAGTGATTGTTGAAGGTAATTATCTATTTCTGGAAGAAGATGTTTGGAGGGAGATTAGAGACATGTTTGATGAAAAATGGTGAGTATGTAGGCTTTGCAACTGCAATTTGCAGAAATATAATTTCATTGACCATGAGTTCCGAATTCTAGTGGAGCTCTATTTCATTTCAACACAATACACCGTTGTTTGGGACTATGCACAACACAACACAATTCTACTGGAGCTCTGGATTCTATTTGTTTATTCGTCTTGAAAGGGAGAAACTGTGTTTCTAATGGTCAAAATTTACTCACTCAGGTTCATTGACATTGACATTGATGTCTCCATGCAAAGAGTGCTCAAGAGACATATTGCCACAGGAAAAGAGCCAGATGTAGCAGCATGGCGGGTAATTCTCTCCCTCCCCTCTTCCTCCTTCTCACACAAGCGTACATGCATGCCTTCATACAGGAAAAAAGGAGAGATGTAGCAGCATGGCCGTCTTATGTTAACCATTGTCCTACGCTTTAGTTTGGACATACAAATTCAATTCAGTAGCCATTTGCAGAAAAATGGTGTTTCCCACCTTCCCCTTTTCTTTCGGATTCTTCGAATCTTCAATTGCATTATTCTTCCGTAGAAAAACTTGCATAAATAGTTATTTTAAAAAGGAAATTTACAGATAACTTATCCGTTCAAATGAAGGCGCTAATACGCTCTGTCGCTCTGTCGCTCTGTCGCTCTCATGTTTCCACAATTGTCATGTTTCTCGCCACACAGTTTCTGCATATTGCAAGTTCTTATTTGTGTTGAAATTGGTCTTGTGAATCAGATCTCGTACAATGACCGGCCAAATGCGGAGCTTATAATGAAATCAGGAAAGGCTGCAGATCTTGTGATCAGATCGGTGGACATCTGAAACTAGAGTCCATGTGTCTAAATTCTGATGGCAATTAGACTTCTCTCCCATGGTGATCTTTGTACATATAATAAGCTAAATGCTTGTTTCCATGGTGATCTTTGTGCATGTAATAAGCTATTCCTCCATCACTTTGTTCTTGATGTACAGTCTGAGGAACAATTCAATAATTTCTTGGCATTCTTCTAATAAATACTCTTCAAGTATGTATCAAACATCAATTTTTTTTATATTTAACATTCCTCTTTGTACAGTCCTTTTCTTCTACAACAATTTTCTGTCTATATGCTCCCCTACCAGACCAAGTGGTATATCTCTGCTTAGCAAGTTTACTGAAGAGTAGATATGCTTGTAAAGATCAATGTTCCCTCCAGAAAATGCGAAAAAAATGTTCCCTAAAGCTTAAGTTTCCTTATGGTCATAACTCTGAAAGTTTAATTCAGCTTTGATGGTAAATATTTGATGGATGAAGCAGGTTGTAACCATAAGAGACAAGTTACCTTGTTAATGAAAAGATGCCCCATCGTTGGGAGAAAACAATATTCATAGTGTGAGCTTTGTGTACTGAACAATTTCTTGATAGAAGCAATACAGATTGTCTTCGAAGATGCACAAGGGGCACTTGAAAAGACTCAAAGCTGCCATCATTGTAAGGAGACATGATCTCCAAAGGGAAATATGTTCTGCTTAATTAAACATGCAAAAGCATCTTTAGTTGGGAGATACTCATTACTAGGAAGGTACAGCTAAAAATTCCCAAAAAATCATGGCAACACCTTCCGGCACTTCAAGTTTTTTTTGTTGGGCCTCTCTCTCTCTCTCTCTAGAAAACAGGGAAAAGAACACCTCAACTTTGGCCAACCTTGCACCCTTTATCATGGCAATAGGGCATAATGTACCAAACATTGGCATAGAATAGTACCAGACAGCAAAAGATGCAGCAAAGTGTGATGCCTCATAATAGTAGTGAGAAGAGAACTACTGATTGGTCTATAAAACACAAGCCCCCATCACTATGCACATGGCATGCTTCTGCCTCCCCGTTGGCTCCACATATAAAAACACAAACAGCCAGGTAGATACAGTAATGTATGTCTATACATCACAGAGCAAAGCATATCATCATTGAATCCTCTCATGGTTCGATGTGACAACATTACAAGTTTACAAGACCAAAATGAAATGACAAAAGAAGGAAGCACCAACCATCCCCATACAATACAATTAACATTTAACACCTTGCAACAGTAATTATTTGTTCCATTGACACAACGATGATAATTAAGCAACTCTTGATGGACAAACTGCAAGGAGGCCCCTTAAGAGCCCTTGCATTTTGTGCCAAGAAAAGAAAAGGAAAAAGGGAAGAACAGGTAGAGCAAAAAGACTTGGTTATGTGACAGGTACAGATACATGTTCATGGCTTCTTCTTTCTTATGTATATGACAAGACGAGACTGACTGACTGGAACAGGACAGATCACACACCAAAACGACTTCACTGATCAGGAGGTACAGACTTGGATGACAGCGAGTATGATACAGAGATGAGCAAGCAAAGCAAAGCTGCAAAGGTATAGGTTGGTTCTTGCATCTGATTCAGACATTCAGTACATGTTCTCCTCAGCTTCTGTTCTTGCATTTCTCCATTGCCCTTGGTGCTGAAACAAACAATTCAAAACCAAATGGATTGCATTGTTTTGTTAGTAACATCCAAACTAACCTGAAAATTAATTAATCTCTAGAAAATTTTTCGTCTGCTGATCTGAAACTTATGAGATATGTACTGACCAAGGCCAATGGCTTCTGACCCTTTCATTATCCGAAGGCGGTTGCATGACTCGACGAACATCCTGAAATTTTCATTTCCAAAGGAAATGGTGAGAACATATATAGAACATTAACACATATAAGATATTCAGAGTAGTACTTGAGGTGATTAGAATTAAACAGTATACAAATGTAGCATGCATGGAGAGGTAGCACTCACTCCCATGGAACGTCGCCGACGAGCATCCAGTCGCCGTCCTTGTCCTCGTAGGTCGGCACGTACTCGGAGCCGTTGAGTAGATCCATCAGCTTGCTCTCGTTCATGCCGTTCATCCCTTGAGATCCACAGTTTCCTGAAGTATATATTTGGGGGAATATCAAAACATCAATTAGAAATCCATGTCATGGTACTCTGCAAATGCAAAAGATGACAAATATTATGAATATTTCTTTGCAATTTAGGATCCAAATAATAACTCAGACTTCAGAGTTGTTTGGTTGAAGCATTGCACTCCATGACAACGTAAGGCCTCCTTTGGAACGCGGGAAATTTCGGAAATAAACTGTTTCCTTGTAAATTCCTCCGTAAGTGTGCTTGAGATTATGGACTAACAGCAAGTGTCAAAAGTTCAATCTCAAGTCCATGAACCAGACATATATACTTAGCACACTAAAAAAGCCAATAATTATAGGTTGTTGTTGCTGAGCAATATGTATCCCCCAATTTTTTAAGATGCACGCTTCAACACGTGGACTGATTATTAGGTATTATTGAGTTAGAACAGCACATGCCAATGATGAACCAACCTAGCTTTAGCTAGCTAATTAAGCAGATGCCATGATCATGAGCTAGCTGTGTCTGCTGAGCCCATCAGTACACACATACACACGGCATATATAGATACATTTACATGTGTTAGCTAGCTAGAGAGAATGACATTATGCCGGACAGGGCAGGCACCTACCAAGGATGCAAATCATGCAGTGCACTCGTGGCAAAACCACACGGTGACCACCACCACACTTGCAAATGTAATTGCAATCATGTGTACAAGCCATGCATGCATGTAACAACCAGATAGTAACTTTACAAGTTACTTTGCACGAAAACTAAAGAACTTTTTTTAGTTTTTATTTTAAAGTTAACCCCTGGCGTATTTTATTTTCAAATCTGACCTCTTTGGTCACGTCACCACCTGTGGCGTGACAAAACAATACTGTCATGCCACAGGATAAGTCCCAAAATAGCACTTTTGGTCATGCCACTAGTTTTGGCGTAACCAAACAACACTGTCACGTCACGAGTGGTGACGTGACAAGAGCTTGCCCCAGATACGGGCTGACATGACAGTGTTGTTTTGTCACGCCACCACCCGTGGCGCCACCACCCGTGGCGTAACCAAATGGGTCAGAATTGGAAATAAAGTGCGCCGAGGGTTAACTTTAAAATAAAATTAAAAAAAGATTAATTAATAAAAAAAATTCCTAAACTAAAGCTAGAGAGCAGTATTAAAAGCCTCGTTTGGAATGGGGAAATTTTGCATGAAAAAATGTTATTAATTCCTATAAATGGGGATTCGGTAAAATTCCAGTGTCCCAAACGGGCAAAATTTAGGAATTTTGGTGAATTAAATGTACGAGTGCTGCTATGGTATGTACCAATGGTGAAGGAGCTGAGCATCTTCTCAAGCGCCTTGGAGAGCTCCTGGTAGCTCCTGTACACATTCAGGTCCACCTTGCGCAGGTACGGCGCGCCGTCCATGCTCACCTTCACGAATGCGGCGGCGGCGCCGGCAGCCGACGACGACTTGTCGCCGTCCTCCTTGACGGCGCCCTTCTCGGCCTGCACGGCCAGGATGTTCTTCCGGAACGAACGGACCGGCGGCCACCCGACCACCTGTGCCCTGATAAAACAAATTACCAAACAATTGATTGATTAAAATGGTGTTTAATTACATTGTTGGGAGTTGAAACGCACAGTGACAAAGATGAGATTTTCGCAATTCATTAAGTGCAAATCGAAACTAATTTTCTCCCTTTCTTCTTCTTCTTTGTGTTTTTTTTTTCTTTCTAATAATTTGTTCTTTTGTAGAGTATGTAATGCATTCAGAGAAGAAGTGGTCCATGAGTCTATTGGTTGGGAGGGGCATCAAATCATGGAAAAGGAAAAACATTTTGTGGTGGCAGGCACACATGTATCTTCCAACCTAGAGCTACCTTTTCTTTTATTTTTTCATGCATGTAAACAGAGTGCAGTACTCCACAGTTACATTTTTTCATTCCATCTTTAATTAAATAAAATCATAGGTTAGTTGTTTTCTGCCTACCTTTTTCATTACAAAGTATCACAAATGTATATTAATTTCAGTCTGATTAGCAGAGAAAAAAAGGTTAATAAAGAGAGAAGGCAAGCGAGCAGGCAGATCTAGAGTGGTGAAACCAAGGGTAGGACCATGCATGCATGTATAATATTAAGGGACGGTCTATTGAACATGCTTTCTTAGCAGTATGATTTTGATCTAATGGATACTATAAGTTTCTGTGTTGTGCTGTGCTATTCTACAAAATAAAAAGACAAAAAAAATAAACTAGACAAAAGTAAATCTAGATGAACCCTACAAATACAAAAACAAATAGAACTAAAAGTTACCGTAAAACTATGCTAAAACAAAAAAAAATTAACTAGACAAAAGTAAATCTAGGTAAACCCTACAAATACAAAAACAAATAGAACTAAAAGTTACAATAAAGTTGTGCTAAAATTGCACATCGCTTGGTAATACAATTTTAGGCTTAATACTATACAATTGTAGGTGATTAGGGGATAAGAAGATTTCAGGCAACTAAAAATTAGCAAACCCGTAATATTAATACTGAAAAGGGCAGTATGGACAATATTATTTTTCTCTATGATGCCATGATACATCAGGAACTGGTGATATGGAAATGATGGTGATGTGGACAAAATACTATACTGTGCAAGAAAGGGGAGAGAGAGAGAGAAGGCACTGCCTTTCTTTTATCGTGTCGGCACTAGGCACTGTCTCCCACTGCCCCACACGTAACATGCTGCTGTCTCTCTGGTTCCTGTACATGTTCGCTAGCTGCATCGATCGATCTGTCCTAGATCCAGCCATTTCCCCCCTTCTCAATTCGCATGAAATGCTGCCGAAAAACTCCATGTGATGAAAGATCAACGGGACGCTCGTAGGCCACGTGTAGATCCCTGGAAATCGTGTCTACTCGTTCGCAAAAAAGTTTGACCGCATGCATTCCAAGATATCTCTGTTTTTGAAAGGGACATGTATTTTTCCTCGCAAAGTCTGGTGTTTTCCTCACTGCATATATGTTACCAAAAGCTATCGTGATATGAGCAAGCTAGAGGATCGCATACGATAATTGAGAGTAGGATCTCTACAGGAGAGGTTAGCTGCCTAGGATTAAAATGCTCACTGTGAGTCGTGGTACGTTAAGATTTAGAATTTGGAGAGGATCACGTACACTTTGGAAAAAGAAATAATACGGGCCAAGTTTAATTGCATGCTGAGAAAAAGACGAGAGGCAAATTAAGCACGTACTTGGGCGCGCGCGGCTTCTCGGGGTCGGGCTGCGCGGCGACGGCGCTGCTCTGGCTCGGCGACCTCTTCATGTTCCCGGCGGCAGCCGGCGACGTCGCAGCCGCTGCGTCGCCCTCCTCTGCCGCCTCTTTCTCGTCGACGGCCGCGGCCGACGGCTCCAGCTTCAGCTTGAGGTCGATGGTCTCGGCGAAGCCCCTCTTCCCGGAGGAGCTCCTCGCCTCGCCGTCGCCTCCACCTCCGCCACCGCCGGGCAGGCCGAGCCGGAGCTCGGTCTCCTCGAAGCCCAGGTCTGCCGCCATTGCTGAACTAGGCACGTCCCCCAATGCCACCTATCTTGCTCGTGCTCGTGCTCTTGCTCTTGCTCTGCTTTGGTCGGCCTCTTGGTTTCTTGGCTTTAATCTGGTTTGGTTTGGTGTTTTGAGAGGCTTGTAATGTAAAGGCAATGCAAACATGCAATTGGAAATAGATAAAGAGGAGGAGGGGCCAGAAATAGTAATGGCAGGAAGTGTATAGGGCAATGATAATGCATGGCCGGCCACTTTTGCGCCTACACCCCTGTCATTTTTTTAATTGTATTCAGGGTCACTTGTTTTTGTTACCTTAACATATAGGCTAGCTAGACTTGCTGGTGGACCACTTTGTTAGAGAGAGAGAGAGAGATTGGTCATTACATTTTGCACAAACAATTTTAATTTTAGATAGCTGCTCTTTTTCCGCTTCTAAGGAAGAGTGGTTGCTCATGGAGGCCAAACAATTCTACTTGCACTTCCTTTTTATCCTTGCCCTACCAATGTCTGTCTAATTGTGCCTAACATGCCGAAGTTGCCCGTGTAGTCACGTCAATAAAAAGTGCAAGTTCAAATTTTATTGGTTTCTTTTCAATGCTCAATATCTGGAACTTTTTTTTATTATTTAATCTATTTTTAAAATATTTTAGAGATAATCTCTCTCTAACTTTATTTTTTATTTCTGACAAAATCACGTTGTCACACCACGTACCTCGGCGTGGCAAACGAGTTCTGTCGTGCTATTCCTCTTGGCGTGACAGGACTTAGCCCCAAAACGGACGTATGTTGGCTCGGATGGCTATCGTGGTAGGTTTGGTCACGCCACGGTCGGTGGCGTGACAACACAGTTTGGTCACGCCACGGGTCATAGCGTGATCAAAAGAGTTAGAATTGGAAATAAAGTTAGAGAGATGTTATCTTTAAAATATTTTTAAAACACGGATTAAAAAAAAGCTCCAACATTTGTGAGGGAAACTGCAGGCTTATTTTGAACAAATCAATCGGAAAAACTATACATTGTTTTTGTGAAGTTACATTTATCTTCACGCGTAGCATTTTAAGTTTTCAGCTGCCTATTATCCTAAAGCAGTGCAGTATACGCGGCCCTTAATTTTATCCGAAATTTAGAAGAAAGCTATACAACACGGGTGCCACACCGACCGACGATTTTTTTTTTTTTTGAGAGCTCACCGATTGACGATTTCACGTGGATCGATCATAGCTTAGTGCAGGTAGCAATCAACCAAAGAAATCCATCGCCCATCCAAACAATTCAAGCGACAGAAAGCCAATTGCTCAGTTACTCCACTATTATCTTTCGGCAGCGCTAAACAGTCGATTAATCGTGAGAGGTGTGTGTACCTTGATGGTGAAGTTCATAGCCATATGTCTTCGTTTGTTAGGGTGTCCATTGCGATTTAGAGAGAGAGAGAGTAGAGAGAGAAGGCTCGAAAGAAAGGGGAATAAAAAGCGCGAGTCGAGTCGAGTCGAGCCGGCGCCGGGGAAGTCCAGCTTGGCGCGACCGCATGCGCTGTGACTTCCACGCGCGAAAATGACCGCCCGGTGGGCCACACAATGATCCCTGGGTGGGCTCACTTGTCAGGGTCGGTCCCACATGCTGTCTTTCTTTTTTTTTTCCTGTTTTTCCGATTACATTAAAAAAACGCACGCACGTGCTTGTGCATCCCCTTAGCAGTTAGCACCGTAGTTATCAATTTCATTTCGACGGTCATTCCGATTTGTCTCTTAGTATAAAATACATCGGTACCGATCCGTCTATTCCAACGTACCGTTTTGGACACACACACACACATATATATATATATGCACACATAATTTTATTTGGAATCTCACTTCAAATACATAACTATAGAATAAATATGACACATAGTTCAATTACTTCATAAATATAAAGGTCGTACGTAGTTAAATAATACAACATGAGTTCATAATTTCATATATTTTATCATAGTCTAGCATAATTTCACTTACAGAAGGATTAGTATTGGACTCAGCCTTCCGAGCTGATTCAAAGAAGTGGTCACTTCAATTTTGTTTTTTTTATCGATACAGCGGAATGACCAGAATCGACCGGAATGGGCCGAAATGGCTGGTGTTGAGGCCGGTACGGGATTGAGACTACGGTGTGCCGGTATGGCATTAATAAGTTTGGTTAGCACACACGACCTCACAAAATTCTTATCGAAGCGCACTCGTGTGTATATAAAGATGGACACCATGATTTAAATCGTAGTAGGTGATGTCCTACATCCAGATCTCCATCATCTCACAAAGAGATGGTTCCCTTCCCTCGTTTTTTAACTCCTGATCCACATGTGGTTTAATATTCGAGCGGGTACGTTCTAGACTTCAATTTTGTTTGGGCTTAGGAATTTTTCTTAATTTATGTGAAAATTAAATTGTTTTATATGGCAGCTATGTAAAATTCGTGTGTTTCAAACATCTTACTGTTATAAGTGGTTCGTACTTGATACGAGAGGATCTGTGCATATATATGTCAAAGTAAAACAGTTATAACACGAAATTATTTTTAAAAGAAGAAAAATCACTTCCAAAAGCAGAAGAAAGAGATGCATGGAAAAAATTACAGACAATACGTACGGGCAGCCAAAATTAACCCCAATCTAAACCAAAGGTTTTACAATAGGAATTTTGCTCGAAAATTTGTCAAGCACCCCAACTTTTAAATCGGGTATCTAGTACCTTAAGCTTTGCAATCCCGTCCATATAATCCCCTAACCCGGTTTCTCAGGGTGGATTTCCTCGCGTGGCATGATGAGTGGTCTGTTTTGCCACGTAGGATGACAAGCTGACCAACTATGGGAGGATTGACGTGTGGGGCCATGCGGTCAGTGAGGGAAAAACAAGGGGACACGAGGCACAACTCTATAACGCGACGACAGCCGGCTACGCAGTAGGCACAAGCAACGACAGGAATGGGTTGGTGGGGTCGTAGGATGGCTCTAGGTGGTGGCATCGTAGGTTAGGAGGCATAACAGTGCAGGCAAGGCGCGACGACACTAGCCCAGGAAGGAGGTGGTGGCGTGTTCCAGCTAAGGAAGGACACATGAGGGAAAGAGTGTTAAGGAGTATTGGAGAGGAGATGGAGGCTATCTTTGAGCTTGACTAGAACGACACATGCGGTGCGAGCAGGGCGTGATGACACTAGCCTGGTGTGGAGCACGCATGACACGAGCGCGGCTCGAAGCGGAGAGATACGTGAGAGGTAGGGGGTGGGCCCCACAAGTCATTCTCCCCACCTGCCCATGTTGTCATCTTAGATGGCAAAAATCATCCACTCATAATGCTACATAGTCAAAGCCACCGTCTAAAACCTAGGACGTCATATGAACGGGATTACAGAGTTTAGGGTGCTAGATATTCAGTTTTAAAATTGGTGGTGGTGGCCGGACTTGGGAGTTGTGACTTTTGGAGCAAGGTCAGGGTATCTTCAATAGTTAGAGACAATCTTGTCTCTAATATATGCTACATCATTTTTAGAGACAAACATCTCTAATAGATAGTCTCTAGCCCATTCTTCAACATTTATATTTTATAATTTTTCTTTGAAACGAGCCTACATGTCAACTAGAGTAGATTAATGTATCATGTCTTGTTTCACGTGCACAATAATCTCTTCAGAAAGAGACGACATGTATTCTCTCTCCTTCACGTAGAATTTTGTTAACGTGATATAGCTAAGAGACGATATTAAATACACTAGTAGAGATACCCTCAAACAGCTAGATGTACCTTTACCTTTACAGTACAACCCGCCTCACGGGTGGCGGGGCCGGGGGGTTCATGTGGGGTATGCGGAGGCATGTGATGAGAGATTCGAGGTGGGCCCCGCAGACGGCGAACATGTGAAGCTGCCGGGGTGTCTCCCCCGCGGCCACGAATTGCTGCATGCACCCCGCGCGCGGCTGCCTCCCTCCCACCTACTCTATGCAAAGTGGACCCCAGTTCGTTATCGCTTCAGGAATGCTGGCCGTTTGCTTTGCTAGTTAATTATTGCCGGTTTTTGCTCCGTTTGGTACCAACATATAGTACATGATAAATTTTGACAAAAAAAAATACTGAAGCCCGTTGAGCTCAGTGATCGTAAGTTGGAATGGAAAAGAGGGAAAATATACAAAGCGAAATCAGCTCTACTAATAGTTAGTAGAATTTTGGTGTCAAAATTAAGAAAATATACAAGGTGAAAATTCTAGAAATAGTTAGTACAATTTTGGTGTCAAAATTATACACGTGTGAGTTTGATGTGCTGCATCTGAATTACTAACTAGCTATATATGTACAGCTGATCGGCTAACTGCTCAACACCATCAAAAACGAGATATATAGAGAGGAAACTACAAGCAATTAACTAACTATTATTTTCTCTTTCTCGTCAATCTATCGACACGTGCAGTGTGGTCGACCACATGCACAAAGAGAGTGCTAGGTTACACCACGGGCATTTCTGCTAGGTTACACCGCGGGCCTATTTAAAATGCAGAAACTTCACAAGAAACAGTTTAATTCTCAGGTTCTAAACGATGCTTGTGTATATGTTTTGTTGCGGATCTATTGATATTTTTCTTGGAAACTGGATCTATTATTAATGTTGTTAATTGATTTATCGATCGGAATATATGCATGCTTGGGCTAGCTAGCTACACGATATGCATGGTGTATCGATATCTCCCTTGGCTAGCTAGCTAGCTCGGCTGCTCTCACTTGAATGGGCTACAGTGACGCTAGCTAGCTTCACTGTCGTGTGCCATACTCCACACCATCTTGTCTATCTAGCAGTACAATTCTATGATTTCATTCTCTCTAGCTATATATATATATATAGACAGCATATGTTGTTCATGTGTCACCGTTTGATCGGAGGATCCGGATCTCAAGGTTCACCATATGATCAGCTCTTCGCAAGATGGTGCACAACGCTTCGGTGTAGCACGGTAGCAACAACGGCAAGTACTGCAGCGAGAAAACACTGTAGCACTGATATTGTCTTTTGATTTTTGATCGGACGGTGAAGATAACTCTTAATACCCATATATTGTAAACCCTCTGTATTTAACTGCTTCGACGCCGAGGATCCCAATGCTTGAGCTGGTTGTGTTTTGCGACCAGCTTAGCTAGCTAGCTGGATAGGGTTATGTGAAACTGCATGCTTGATCTAGGGCTAGCTGGCCTCTTTCCATCGGACCAGGGAGGTAATCTATTGTATTAACTGTAGCGATCGATATGAGTAATAACTTTAATTTTAAGTAGAACGCATGCATCTGGTTTTAACTGGGATTCAGTAATAACATGTAGGTATGTAAGTTGCGACGGCTAGTAGCTAGGTCCGTTCACCACAAGTACTACTGTACTAGCTAGCAATTTGTACATCTATATAGCATGGAAAGCTAGCTAGCTACTCTCACATTCCATCATCTATATATACAGTTGATCTTGGCATATATATATATATATATATATATATATATATATATATATATATATATATATATATATATATATATATATATATATATATTTTTGATCAACCCTACCATTTGTAGTTATTCAGATATAGATGTCTGCATGGTACGTAATTCCCTAAATTTAATATATGCATGCATGGCCCATATATGCAGAGAATCAATTGAGCAGTAAAATTCAGAGTAGGGGACCGACCAATCACCAGCGATCGACCATGTACCTGTTCATGTATGCATCTGATCTGCCATGGCAGCCGTCTCAGCCAGTCCGGCCGCCCATAAAGCGGCCATTTTTCTGGAACCAAATCGATCCGTTCCTAGCTTTGATCCGGCCAACACTTGTATCTTCTTTACCGGCGAGAGGTACGTACGGCTCTGGTCGATCTGATGTGACACCAGATCGCTGTTGATATATAAACCTGTTAATTTCCTCACGAATAAAATTCAGTTACTGCCCGTGTTGCAAATTTTTAACTTGCACATCTTTGGGCCACCTAGCTAGCCACAACACCTATGAAAAGACAGAAGAGTGGTTAATTGTTTAGGTATATATCGATCTGCATGCGTGAGTGCATATTGTTGCAAAATTGCATACACTTAGGATTGCTGGTGCAAATATCTCTCTTTTTTTAGGAGAAACAGTAGGAAATTATCATAGTGTGTACATTTGTATATATAGAAAGGGAAAAAAATATATGTTACTCTCTCCATCCCAGTATATAGGGCGTATAAAATTTTTTCCGGAGACCAAGGGAGGGCGCGTGAGCTATCCATTCTTCCTCAGGGCATCTTTAGTGTATTGAACTGACGTCGATTCAAAGTCATGCCACGTAAGCATTCTAGGAATTGAGCTTGTTTTTCTCCAATGTATTGAACCGATTCCTACAAATAACTAGGACCCACGTTTTATTAAAAAACCACAAAATAATAATATTCTCTCTCAACCGCACACTCTCCTATGTAGTTGTTTAATGCTTATATGAGTTGTTTAATGCTTTGAATCGATTCCTAAGTAGGGTCCGGTTCCATACATTTTTTTGTTGGAATCGACCCCTCCAATGTATTGAATCGATTCAATGTCTTCTTTCTCCTCATTTGAACCAGCTAAAACACAACATTAGAGATGGTCTCATCTACCCCTAATTAAATTGACGAGATGCATGCGTGCAGTTTACTGTAATCAGGAGCCATGCATGCATGCAGATTTAAAGCATGGCATGCAGATTCGCGAGAGAAGCACGTCATCTGATTTAAAACTGACATCTGCGATTCGCATTGTGAGAGAAACCTGACATCTGATTTGAGCGATGCATGCAGATTCACATGCGAGAAGCAAGCTGCGTCTGGCCTTCGGCATTGGCCAAGATTCGCTTCGCTCGCAAGACGCATGCATTTAGAATATGTCGCCTAGCATTTAGAAGTCTCTAGCGGATTATAGCGAAAATTTGAACACAGCATTTAGAAGATGGCGCCCAGAAATTGAGCTGGTGCGTATGGATTGAGAAGATTGCGCCCAGAAATTCAAATTCGTTTTCCTCCTATAAATAGGCATGAACACAACAGGTCTGTTGCCACTCTCTCCTCTTCTCTCGTCCAGTTGCTTGCTCGAAATCAATGGCGAATTTGGATCTAAATCAACCTACCCATTGGGAAGAGATTGAGGACTATGATGGCCCTGTCATTGACCTTAATTTTGATCTTGTGTTTCATGATAGCGATGAAGGTATTACACGAGACCTTTGTTCTATTGTTTTGTTCCTCTAATGCTTACCGTTAGGATAGATCATGTATACTTGTTGTCTTGCTTGAAGAGGATGGCGGCCCGACCCATGGCGAAGAGGACGGTAGTGCACCTTCCCATGGAGAAGAGGATGGTGCCCCAGCCCATGGTGAAGAGGATGGCACCCCTGCACCTAACGCCTATGAGACGAGTAAGACATGGCGAAGAGTAGCTTGCTTGCTGCACCAAAAAGTTGGAAACGGATTGACTGTGCCTAGCAACAGAAAGAATTCTTGCACCTACTTTTGATTAATTTCTTTTTTTCACACATTTGTAGATCAAGTTGGCAATGTTAGAAGGAGGAATCAATATACTGATGATCAACGCCGAGCCATATATAGCATGCTTCTAGAGCGAACTTGTCGGCATATTGAAGAAAGGAGCGGCGAAGGCGTTCTGTTGAAACAGCGTGCCTTTGAGAGTTGTGCGATGGATATGGCTAAGCAGACGGCAGGTGGTGGGAAACGCAGTCTCTAGCAAGAAGGCAAAGAATTGTGGCCGGAAACGAGTAGCCTTCGATCCGGAAGCCATAAAAGATGTGCCTTTGAGTAGCCGAACGACAATCCGGGATCTAGCAGGTGCTCTGAATATTTCAAAGAGCACTTTAGGCGGATGAAAGAAGGGAAGTTTAGATGGCACACAAATAACATTAAGTTTACATTGACTGAAGATAACAAGAGAGCACGTGTTAAGTTTTGCCTCTCAATGCTAGACAAATTAAGCATGCCGCAAGAACCAACTTTTGAGGGTATGTACAACATCGTGTACATAGACGAGAAGTGGTTCTATCGGACGAGGAAATGTCAAAACTACTACTTGGCACTAGATGAGGACAAGCCAGAAAGAACCACAAAGAGTAAAAATTTCATAGAGAAGGTGATGTTGCTCGCAGCAATTGCGAGACCTAGATTTGATGGGGATGGAAATGCTACATTTTTTGGAAAGATGGGCATAGTTCCTTTCACTTTCGTAGAGCCGGCAAAGCGAAGTAGTGCAAATAGGCCTGCTGGTACATTGGTGACCAAGGCAATGATATCGGTAACCAAGGAAACAAGCCGTGAGTACCTTGTAAACAAGGTATTGCCCGCGATCAAGCAGAAATGGCCAGCGGAGGAAGTTGGTACCCCCATATTCATCCAGCAGGATAATGCTAGGACGCATATTGCAATCAATGATGACGAGTTTTGTCGTGCGGCATCCGCTGACGGTTTTGACATAAGTTTGATGTGCCAGCCACCCAACTCTCCCGATCTCAATGTATTAGATCTTGGTTTTTTTGCGGCCATTCAATCCATGTTTCAAAAGTCGTCTCCAAGCAACGTTGAAGACATTGTTGCCAAGGTAATCCAAGCTTTTGACGAGTATCCAGTTGATAGGAGTAACCGTATTTTCCTCACTCACCAATCATGCATGAGAGAAATTTTGCGTCAAAAAGGAGGGCAACACTATGCAATCCCACACTTGAAGAAGCAAACAGTTGAGAGGAATGATGTTCTTCCTGTTAGATTACAATGTGACCCAGAAGTTGTGAACGAAGCAATTGTGTACATCAATTAGAATCTGTTATTGCAAATGTAAACGAGTAGCAAGAATTTTTGTTCTTTGGTGTCGCTGCTCGGATGAAGGATGACAACATGTCCCGCAAGAGACCATAGTCTGCGCCATGAAGTCTTTGATCTGAGTGGAGTATCGCACTACTCGCCGTAGTAGTGGCGAGACTAGTAGTACCGACCATGGCGACCAAGCCGTGATTAGGCGCATGGTTCGCCACGGCAAGATTCACGATACATCGTCCCAAAGAAATACCGTGCCACCCAAGAGCTACTGCATGTGCATCTGCATGGCGTGGCCATGGCCTTGCTGCGGCAGGAGGCCGAGCGCATCGAACCTGTACTATTTTTCCTTGCTGAAGCTAGATTTGTCAAACAAGTAAATTTGTTGTGTTCAAACCATAGCTAGATTTGTCAAACAAGTACGCCTCACGTGTAGCAAATGAGTAGTACATCAAACGAGTAGCAAATGAGTAGTACATCAAACGAGTAGCAAGAATTTTTTGTTGCCGTTCACACAGTTTATTCTTCGTCGTTCTCAGCAAAGGCATCCCCCACAGTGCACTCGACGTCTACAAGGGACTCCGGGACATACGAGTTGCCGGCAACAGAGTCTACATCCATGTAGCTTTGCTTATCGTCGCTATCGTCAATCCCAGGTAGGAGTATATTGCAGTCGAACTCGTCGAGGCCGTAGATCCAAGTCGTGACCACGTAATCGCAGTGGACGAGACCACAGCGAGAGCATGAACCCTTCAATACGCGCCTCACATCAAGGAGCTTGTCACTGCTGGACGCGTCGGGGTCCTTCTTGTCATCGTTTTCACGTGCGTTAGTGTCGTCGAGCCCAGCAAGGAGGGTGTCATCGGTGTCGTGCACGAGCTTCTGCTTGCTGTCGCCGTCGTCGATATCAGCGAGTGCGGGCTTCTGCTTGTGGTCGCCGTCGTCGAGATCGGCGAGCGCGGGCTTCTGGTTGTCATCTGCAAGGGACTCCGGGACATATGAGTTGCCGACAAGAGAGTCTACATCCATGTAGCTTTGCTTATCGTCGTTGTCGTCAATCCCGGGTAGGAGTATATTGCAGTCGAACTCGTCGAGGCCGTAGATCCAAGCCTTGACCATGTAATCGCAGTGGACGATACCACAACGAGAGCATGTACCCTTCAATACGCGCCTCTCATCAAGGAGCTTGTCGCTGCTGGACGCATTGGGGTCCTTCTTGTCATCATTTTCACGTGCATCAGTGTCGTCGAGCCCGACAAGGAGGGTGTCATCGGCGTCGTGCACGTGCTTCTGCTTGTGGTTGCCATCGTCGAGATCGATGGGCACGGGCTCCTGCTTGTGGTCGCCGTCGTCGAGATCGGCGAGCGCCGGCTTCTGCTTGTGGTTGCTGTGAGACCCCGACATTTATTAGGCTCATAATACTTAGTCATCCAATTGACCCTAGTATTATCAACCGAATAAACTTCGGTCTCGAGAGATGTATACTCCCGAATGCAAGATACATACCTCACAACAAAAGAATATATCAATTCCATACAACACATAGAACATAAGCAACAAACCGAAGTTAATATTAATATGGAATAGCTACTACAAAAGAGGGCCCTTAGGCCAAATAGCAATAAGTTACAAGAATACACAATGAAGCAAAAGTGCCATAAAGATGGCTATAACACAAAGCCAATCGGTGTGCCTTAACCCTAGGCATCTCGACCGACCGCCAAGCTAGTCGTCAAGAAATCGCAACACGTGGCACAGTAAGGCTCTTGGAGCTCACCTCCGTCCTCTGCAACAAGGTTGTTAAGCAAAGCAAATGAGTACAATAACTTGTTTATTGTACTCGCAAGATCGACGTAAGATAACAGAACTATAATTTAGCTACATGCAAGCTTTAATTAAGTGGATGGAGCTTTGGACTTACATTTAGCATAAAGCAAGTTCCATTTGCAATAACATAATAGATTTAAGGCAATTTGACAAAGCATTTTTACTTGTTGAAATAACAACGCAATAATAACATAATAACAACAACAAGAACAATCACGGAAGTGACTAACCCAATAGCCACCACAACAATAGTATGAATTACCCACTCATACCAACCATGTCAAGTTTTAATTAAAAGTTGTAGTCTAGTTCTTCTGGGCGTTTCCGGCGTGTCCATAACCTAGGGCGAGGCTATTCAATAGTTTTATCCTGCGAGGGTGTACCAATGTACCCACACGCCGCATCGCCTTTCCTTTAGGCACACTACCTTTGGTATGCTTGCAGACGGCTAAGTCCTACGAGACATTTCCAATGGACGATGCTAATTACGAGTCAAGAACTCCACGGGACAAGGACACATTAGACAAATTTAACCGCCCGCCAATGCTCCCTCCCAACACTACACATACACAATTTATTAAAACATACCCACCAACCAGCTCATAATTAAAACCCCCAAAGTACTTAGTCAAGAGAGGTCCCATATCCCTCGTGTGGTTAGCACGCAATATTGCTCGTAGCGGTGGCGCAAGTAACTCGGTCCTTAACGACTCGGGCATACTACCACATTCCAAAACCACACCATCCATCCAATATGCCCAAGTCCAAATCAACATTTTATTTTCAGTTTTGATTTTACAATTAATCAAAGCACAAGTGCTGGACATATAGGAGGAATAATTATACTTGTGTGATCAAGACCATCGACTAAGTCGATGATCGCCCATTATTACCGATAGCTAAGCATGTCTAAGCAGCTTTAAGTCGAAACTACTAAGTGATAAGAGCTCATCCAACGAGCTCCAACCACAGCGAATAACCTAGGCTCATTGGTAGTAGAGGATAAACAACTCCTACAGATTATGCAACTATAGGATTACTAGCGACAATTAACACAAAGTAGCATGCATACATAGAAGTAAAACAAAGTATTAAGCTTTAAAATAATGGGACAATGATGGAAATGGTCAAACTGCTTGCCTTGCTGCTGGTCACTTTGTTGCGGAGGGTCGCTTATGGATCACCACAAATGTCGAAACCTAACGGAAAAACGATAAAGAACCGATAAGAACGACGAAAAACAACAAGACAGCACAGCAAACGAACTCCAAATTCTCTGAAATTTCTACAGCAGTAAGAGGGTGATTTTTAGGAATTTAGCAACAAGAACCAATGGATTTGGATTCGTAATGCAAAAGTTATGAGCAAAACAATTCTGCTCAGCCCTGAAAATACCAAACTGCACTATTCACTAATTTAATTATGAGGCAACATTTTCTAGAAAAGTGGTGAGGCTGAGATTTTTACTGTGAAACCAGCACCTCATGAGATGAATAACACAATTGAGTTCATCCCATTTGGAGCTATATTGCACTTTCTATAATTTTTCAAAAACAAGAACTTGAACAAAATTATAATGCACAAGTCCTTATTTCTATAACAGCAATATGCTCAAATATAATTTTTACAGTGAGTTCATTAATAGAGGAAGCTAACAAAGTTGGTCTCATTCAAAATAACCTACAGAACATTAGTTATGGGTTTTACAAGTTAAACCTAAATTTTGAGTGTATTATCCAAAAGGGAGTACTAAAACCTATGGCAAAACTGTGCTCTGGAGCTGAACTCAACTTACAACCATTTTTGGATTAAAGTCAAGTTTAAGACAGAGCTAACACAATTTGAATGACCTCAAAAGGATTTAAAATGAAAAAGATATGAAATTCTAAAGTCTACCTCATTTCAGTTCATACTTAAGAATTCTTGACCTTCCTAACATTCACAAAGACATGGGAGGTCGTGAGCCACAGATCTCGATCTAACGGCTCGCACCTCCCAGAGAACAACACACATGCACATGGGAGGTCCAGAGGTCTCGGACCTCCTAACCACGCACATCTTGCGAGGTGAGGGAGGTCATGGCCGTAGATGGAAGATCTAACGGACCACAACATGGAAGGGAGGTCCTAACGGACCAGTTAAAAGGGAGGTCCTCAACGGTGAGATGACCTCGAGGAGGTCCCAGAGGAGGTCCTCAACGTCCGCTGCACCTCCGTGGAGGTCTCGACGGCTAAGATTGCGCCAAGGAGGTCTTGGGCGCTCCGGATCTCCTTGGAGGAGGTCCGGATGTCCGAATCCAAATATAGAATTAGCGCACGACACGCACGCGCTATGGACAAGAGATTAAATGCGGCGGGACCACGAGGAGGTCCGCCGCGAGGACTTAATGGCGCGCATAAATGGTGGATTTAAGACAGTTAAGACACACCAAATGAATTCAATGATGGGAGCAATGATAAGCGCATTAACTTCGGTGGATCTTTTGTCCTAAAACGACAACGACGCTGTCGCTGCGTCCGACAAAAACCCGTGTTCAAATATTTGGTTCTCGCGGCGATGTAGACCTCGCCCGCGAGATCAAATGGTACCGCGGTTCGCAATAACCACGCCGCACCAACGGACCTTCTCAACAAGCAATGACGGCCTTGAACGCCGGAGCCGAGAGGACAGAGGTGACCAAGACGGCAAAACCGAAAAGCAAAAATGAGCTCATGCGACAAACAAGCTTATGCCAAACTAAAGCTCATGAAAACATTCATGCGGTGCCAAACTAAGGGATTACGGGGATGTACCGGAGGTCCTAAGGTCTTGAGGAGGTCGAGGAAGGAGGACCGGTCGGGAGGAAGGGTGCTCCACGGCCAAAGCTTGACTCAAGCTCCACTTTGTCCACCTCAGAATCGCCCAAACCAATTCAAGTTAGGACTTGGTCCCAGAGGAATGGCACAAAAGAAGCTTAGAGAAAAGGAGAAAAAACTCAAAGGACCCTTGTCCACCGAGGAGCTTCAAGCTCCAAAGAATGGCGCCAAGGAAGCTTTGGTGGTTTAAAGCTCACAAAGACAGGGGTGTAAGCCAAGGAACAAAGGTGTGCAAAGGAAGCCAACCAGACACGATGGGGAGGCTTTATACTAAGGGCACAGAGGTTGTGGACCACCGCCAAGCTCATGGTGAGCTTGGCCCATGGGAGGTCCATGGCTTGGACAAGACACAAGGTTGACAAGGTGCGAACTGTGTGGGCAGGGAGGCGGAAGGTCGACCAAGCATCTTGCGTCGAAAGAGTCGTTGAAGTGTACCTCATGTGCGCACACGCAATAAATGCACCGCCGAGCTTGCCCGCGCCAGAGGAAGGAGAAGAACAGGGGAGGTCTTAGTGGCCGTTGGATAAGACCAGGAGAGGTCCCGCCATCGGATGAGAGTTTTGAACCGTTACGTTTTAAGTGGTCGGGTGGAGGTCCCACCACACGATCAAGGATGGGGAGGTCGTGGCCCTCCGATTTCATTCATCGCTAAACGCGTGGGAAATGGGACAGAGGTCCAAGGCGTTGATCTCCCTCCAACGGTCGCGGACCTCCAAGTGAGGACTTAACGCACGCGATCGAAAAGACATGAGGGGAGGTCTGGCCTTTGGATTAAAATCCAAGGGCACCGACTGATGGGAGGTCTCGACACGCTTACAAAGCGAAGGAGGTCTTAGCCCTCCGATTTGGATCAAGGGCTATGACCTCAACAAGGCGGGAGGACCTTGTTGTGATGTTCTTCAGAGGAGGTCGTGGCCTTTGGATGTAAATCCAACTGCCACGACCTCAAGTGAGTGCAAAGGAGGTCTCGACAGTTAGATTGGGAGGAGGAGGTCGTGACCATGGATTTTTGATCCAATGGTCGTGACCTCACGTGGGTGGGATGTGGACTTGCTTAGTTTAACAGGTGAGGGAGGTCGGGGCATGGATCTTGAATCCAAGGGCCAAGACCTCACATAGGTGGGATGACCTCACGCGATGGCTTACAAAGACGAGGAGGTCCTTTGAGGTTTAACACACGGGAGGTCGTGGCCGTGGATCTTTGATCCAGCCGGCTATGACCTGATGAGGCGGGAGGTCGACGCCCACGCTGACCCGAGGAGGTCCACGAGGTCAAGAGGACCTCGAATGGGAGGTCTGGGGGCCTTGGTTGAGGGGAGGTCGTGGCGGTTGGATTGGATCCAACGGCTACGACCTCATCAAGGTGGGAAAGGAGGTCGATGGGGTTGGGGTTTGACCAGTTTGAGTACTGGCTCACCCAAGGAACAATGCCTCTGCTTTTAAATTTAATTTTCTAACAACTAAGACTTGGCAAAATTGTTTGAGATAGCAAATGAACTCCAAAATTCATAAGATTTTAACTGGAGCTAGCTGACAACATGATTAACCTTACATAAATTTTCCAGAGGTTATTATGCAATGCATTTTTCTCAGGAATTTCATTAAGGTTGTTCAATGATTCATTTTACCTCCAAAAATTATCAAACTAGTTTTACAACTTGTGATATTTTTCAGAGGGGTCCCACCTCAGTTTTAGGACCAAGGAAGATACTTTCCAATTGTTTGGCACAAGATTTGAGAGAATTGGAAAATGAATTTGACTTTTGGTCAACAAGAGCTTTGTGTTCTTGGTTTACACAACTCTTGGACAAGAATTACATGAGATTGTAAGGGTTTTCAAGTTGTGAGAAAAAGTTTTAATTTCTACACATATAATTATACTTGAATAACCCTGATTATACATTTGGGATGTTACACTTGTGGTCATACGCTTAAGGCTTTACCTTTCTCACCTAAGGGCCGTCCGATCTAAATCGAGACAGCCTAGCCTTCTTCGGTCTGTTCGCCGGTCCGAACGGCCCCTCGTTTTATGCCATCCGATCTGGATCTGACGGCTCAACTGCGAAGTGACGTCTGGATGGCCCAAACGTTCCTTTCCTTGCTGGACCGCCCGATTCTGATCGAACGGCTCTGCTTTCTTTTGCGTTTTTCTTGATCCCGGACCTCACTGGTACATTTTGCAAGGACCACCTCGATCCTTGCCGGTCTTTTGTAAAGACCACCCTTTTAATCTTGAATATCCTTGACCGTCAGGACCTCCCCGCACCCTTTGATCTAGACCGCTGAGGTCCTCCCGTTTTGAGATCTTGGCCGTTCATGGTCCTCATTGCCTTAGCCGAGTCGTGCAAGACTCTTTGCATCATACCATAGATCTGAGAACCGGTGCTGGTCCTCCCACGTCGTAGACCCTGGGCAACCTCGGCGTTGATTCTCTGAAGGCGCTCATACTGCAAGGAAACCGAAAAAAAGTTACACACGTTTCTTTTGC
This sequence comes from Phyllostachys edulis, assembly GCA_036346405.1. Lineage (NCBI taxonomy): Eukaryota > Viridiplantae > Streptophyta > Magnoliopsida > Poales > Poaceae > Phyllostachys > Phyllostachys edulis. The sequence goes on along the minus strand of CM070567.1, from coordinate 6,766,616 downwards.
TTAAAAACTGCGATGAATATTTTACTGTTTCCTCTTCGCGTCTTGCCCGATGAGTGTCAGGACCTGCTAGTACACCGGCGTCGTGCGTGACCTCCGTAGGGCGCTGTGGCGCCGCACCAGTAAGGCAGCTCCTGGTGCGCGGAACGTACCATCTCAAGTACGCAGTGTGTGTCTCGATGTTATACGGTCGTGCCTCCTGCACGACGTCCATCGCCGCCCTCTCGGCCTGGCGTCGTCCCACGATAGCTGTGTCTCCCTCCGCCGCCGCTCTTCGCCCTTGCCTAGTTTGCTGCAGTGATTTTGCACGTTACGGAATCCAAAAAGAGATGCAACCAACAAAGTTAACGGTAACAACATACTGTGGGCCTCGGCGCAAGAGGTCGCCCCGAGGCGGTGGCACTCTTTGGTAAAGCCCAAACTGCCTCATGACTCATTGTGGTGAGTACGGCTCGACCATATGGGAGAACACTAGATGGCGTGTCGTCATCCAAGATCGTAGTCCCGATCAGACCGAGAGGACAAGCCAGACGGGTCAGTCTCCACAATGATCTGTGTAGACCACGGAAGTATCGACCTCGGTCTCGTCAAGAGTCTCGAATTGGTTGTGGAACTCGTGGTACACACGCCTTGGCCTCTCCTAGCCCACCCTAGCCGACCACGTGTCCAAATGAGTGCCCATTGTGGGGCCCTCAACGGGTCGGCGCCATGTCCTCACCGTAATACTCGGGGATGTCTTGAAAGGGTGCACGGCGTCTTGAAGTGCACGGCGCCAACCGAAGTACTCCCACCACCACAACCGCAAGAGGATGTAGCATATCGCGAGGATCGGCTCCCGGCCAGACTCTGTTGTGAGGCATCACACAAGCCTCGGTATGTGGCGCAAAGCACGGCGGAGCCCCAATCAGATCTTGGCACCTCATCGCCATGCGCCCGCCAACGCCACAAAGAAGATGGTGTAGCTAGGGTGCACCAGTCTCCTGAGTCGAGGGAAACAAGACCCACCCAAAGAGGAACAGCAGGTACGCAAGGAAGTGTGTCCGTATGGCCTGCTGGGTCGCGTCGACGGGGCAGACCATGTACCGTCGTAGCCAGGAATGTGGCACACCCGATCTGTTCTCCGGGATCGGGTCACCGAACCTATCGGCCAACCGCACCCTCCACCTGTCGCTGGAGGTGGCACTCTTCGCATGACCCCGCAGCGGTAGTCCCGTAAGCATAGCGACGCCTGTGAGAGTAATGGTCATCTCCCCCCACCTGCAGTGGAAGGTGTGCGTCTCCGGTCTCCAACGGTCCACAAGCGCGGACAACAGTGTTGCATCAAACTGAAACGTGTGCTCCAGGTCCAACAGCCGGGCAATGGGCAAAAGCCCGGTGTCCCGTAGTAGTGGGACGTACGCCGTCCAAAGGCCGGTTTCTAGGACTCTCGAGGACAAAGCACGGAGGGCCCACGCTGATGACCACGCTGCGGCATCGGTGTCCCCGATCCCGCCAGGTCCAAGCGGCTACGCTGCTGTCGTCAAGAAGTCGCGCCATCTCCTGAGATATGTACAACGATAAGTTAGTGCGCAAATAAAACAGGATGTACAAACAACAAAAAGAAAAGCGCAACAAGTAGCATACATAGAAAACACACAAATGACAAGAACCATTATCCGACATATTGCAACATATAGAACACGATAACACTTGACAGGACTGCGTAATAACGCATTACAACATACATATAGCATACATAGCATACATATATGGCCGATCAAACTTCGTCGCTACGGTGCGTTGCTTGACCCAGGCCTGTTCGGACAGGTGGCCAACGCGTGACCAAACGTCTTGCACAGTCTGCATCTCTGGCGTCTAGCCCGTTGCCTGGCGCCGCTATCATCCATGTCATTACGGATCGTCGGATCGCTGCCTTCCACGGCCGACCTTCTTCAGTGCGTCGTTCGGCACCCACTTCACGTGCCCAGGCCAGAGGTCCCTGTAATGCATGTCTAGCCCGTACGAATTGAACTCGGCACTCCAAGTGCCGTACAAGTGGTGAATGTCGTAGAACTCTGAGATGTACTGCATCGAAGATCGCCGCCATCGCCATGCAAGACGCCGCGTATACATGGGAGCAGGGCTTGTGAAGAAGCTGCGGCTTATTGCACGTGCACGTCGCTTCCCCATCGATCGAGCAGACTTGTTTGCGATCACCCCTAGCTTGACCCGTGACATACTTCTGCCTTAGACAGATCTCAAACTTCTTCCTGATGCCATCCATGGTTCTAACAGTGTGGGAACGAGACTTTTGGATCTTCTTGTCGATGTAGGCCTGCGCCACCTCCGAAAATTGCTTGCCTTCGTCCATATGCTTCTTCGCCATCATGGCTCGTTTCACGGTACCCCACGGTGCGGTTCCAGCTCTCCTCAACAATTGCGGTGATCGGGAGGATCGGACACCCTTCAGACACCGCTGTACACCTCCGACATGTTGGTCGTCATGATTCCGCATCGCACCGGCCGGTGTCATGCAAGAATGACCATTTCTCTAAGTCCGGTGTGTGCGAAGCTACCACCGTGTGAACTCCCCAACCGTGATGGAGCCTCCTGCCGCTTCCCCGCCTCTGCGTCCCCGCGAATTCCTTACATGCTTGGTAGTGGCCTCGCCCAACTGTCTCCACACGACATCGAACTTCCGCCTTTGGTTCTCGCATGCATAGCTTCTTGAAGGTCTTCATGAGGTCATTGTTTTAACCTTGTGTGGAAGTTCGCCGCGAGATGCCTCATGCACCATCGGTTCGTCGGTCGTTCCATCGAAGGAGGTCAGGTGCCATTTTGCATTGTGGTAAACGCGCCAAGAACTCCAAAGATTGCGGTCCGAGATGACACACACACTGGCCGGTCTTGAACCACCGCCGCTTCACGCTATAAGGAACCACACCAACTATCCGTGTTCTCGCTCTCAACAATCGCGAAGGCCACGGGAGTAATCGTCATTCGTCGGCTTGCTGCTATCGCAATCTTGCCCTTTGTACTTGCCGGGAGGAAGGTGCCGCCCATCGACAAAGACAGATTTACAAGATGCTTGAACCTCTCGCTGCGCTGCGAAGGCCTGTAATACCCTATCAAGGATAAAATAATTCGGTCCCTTTGTAGGATGGACCCGGTCCAGCTTGTCAATGAATGTCCCGGGGTTCGTCTCTGCAATCTGATGGAGCAATCTTGGGACGAAGTCGTACGCCTCTTCAGATGTGCCAAACATACGCCTAGGACCTTCGCTTTACCGCCACACCTTGTCAGAGCTAATCGAAGCCCACCGTATTGACAACATCGCCAAAAGCACCTTCGGTGAGATAGATACATCACCTACGACGAGGTGGCTTATCAGCTCCGCAATATATGACGATGTCAGGTTGCGGTGCCTATGAAGTGGCTCTGCAAGCTCGCATGTGTGATCCTTCAGCACCGTTATGCGGAATTCCGTGGCGGCACTCCTCAACCGCAAGCAAGACGAACCTTACGTGGCAAGATCCATCCACACACTTTACGACGAGGTGTCGGGGTTGGACTTGTGCACCGACACGTCCGGCCAATGTTGACGGCGTGTCGCAACGGCCTTCGCGCCGCTCTTGTTGGGAAGCGCCGCCCTAAGAGCAACGATCTTCATTGAATCCCCACTCCTCCTCCTCGGTGCGCGCGAGAACCGAGGACGCCGCCGCGATGTCATCCAATCTAGACGACACATACGCAACGTCCGTGGTCGTAACACCAAAGAAAACACCTCCGTAGCAACTTCTCCATCGACTCCTCTCCGAACTAGCCGATCCACAACCTCCTCCTCGCTTTCAACCTGGTCGGCAAGGTATTCGTGGCGCCAATACGGCCGCCCACCACCTTCCGCGCCTTCGCTCGCTCGAAAGCCTCCGCGACGCCTCCTCAAGTCTCCATCACCCACTTTCACCCACATCTCCGCCAACAAAGAAGTCAGATCAACTCCACCGTAACCACCCATGGCGGATGATTCCGCCCTTCCACAAACCGACATACACCATCGGCCGGGCGATATTGCAGCGGCCGGGTTGCACACAACCTCCATGTACTTGGTCCACGAAGCGTCACTGCTCACCTTGATAAGTTGCCAAAAGATCTGACCTTCAGCACCCACCACCGAGGCATACAATGCCTCGATGCGTAACTTCTTCATTCTGGTGTCTCGATCGAACGCGGAACGGACACACCTCCTTAGCTCGTATAGACTCATGTTCTTTAGGCCTGGTGCCCAGATCTGCGTCCGGTCACAATTTGTGGGTCCGCTCCGTCTGACGCCTGTCACAGACGAGACCATCGCCATAGAACACAAACAAGTCTTCAATCGACATGTTCAAATAAGACGTTGGGTTCTACGGTCAAAACAACAAACATAAATAAATAAATACACTTGACTACGTGATGTTTGTATCAAATAATGATTGGATTAATTTTCCCGCACTAAGTCACATTTTTAAATATATTCTATAGTTTGGCTATGTGGCTTCTTCTCGCTATTGATTAATATCTTTGCTAATATCCCACTAGGTCCAATGATTTTTCACCCCTAAAAATTACATGCTACCAACCGTATAACACACACAACATGACATAACTACAACATACTTATGTGTCTAATCGCATAATACAATAATTTTTTCCAGCTTTTTAAATGCATACATACGTATATATGCACATGCGCTTTTTAAATGAGCTTGGACAATGAGTACTATGTACTACCGATCATTCCAGTTCTTTATCGTTGTTCTCTCAATCTTTATGAACCTATGATCTCATGTAAGTACTTTACCTTGATTTCCACTATATGAAGGAGTACTATATTTACGCTAATTAATTTATAATGATATCCACATAAACTAAACATTTACGCCAATTAAGCACGCTTACTTAACACATTCTACATAATCAACAAGCCATTACGGTAATACAAAATAACTACGCTTACGTGCATGTGTACTTACGTAATACTCACATGACCACTAAGCTAATTACTTGCTAATCAACTAGCTAAAACTATAGTCGCATGTATATAAAAATTACCTTTTTGTGAAGCTCACAAGACGATCAACAACTTTTGCACTTCAAAATACCCCAAAATGCAGATAAAAACCAACCAAAATCAAACATTTCTCTCCTTCTTTGTGTCTCTCTCTCTCTCTTCTCTTGCCTCTTTGCCTCCGCTGAACAAATGAAGATGAGTGAAAATTTTCACTCGTTTTAAAGCTCGAGAGGAATCACTCCCGTGAAGACATAGCGACCAGGTGTCTGCGCGCAGCACACGGCCCGGGCGAGCGCAGCTCCGCGTGGCAGGGGAACGAGCTTCCTGCGGTCGTCCACCGCGGAAAGAAAGAAGGCACGCACACTGAGGCGGGGTCGGCAACATAATGCGGTCGCTGACCGCGGAAAGTGGGCTCGGACATAATGCGGTCTCGATCATGAAAGTGGGCTCGGTCCCACCGCTTCCCGCGCTCCCGCCTCGATTCCGCGCCGGCCTGGCCTCCCGCGGTGGAACACCACATTCCGCGCTTGCCAAGCGCGGTACGAGACACGCGTCGCCCATCCGGCATTTCCGCGCTCGTCCGGGGTCTACAAATGCAAATACGCCGCAACGGGGTCCATATTTGCAAATACGGCGCGCTACAGGATCAGATTAAAAAAAAATTCCTACACAAGATGCACTGCACCTAGCTAGCTTTATTTGTTTTTGCCTCTCTCTGAAAACCGTGCAGATAAACATAGGCGGATCGACCAGCTGTGTTTGTGTTGGATCTGTACTTTTTGTTATTTACCAAGATAATTTATATGGATTTTAAATCTTGGGCCTCGGACAATAGTCCCAGCTGCCGACGTCTAGCTCGGCCCCTGCGTATACACACGTATAAATAGAATAATGTGCACCGTAAAAGCTAATGTACGGTTGCTCCCTGCATGCCTGCATTGTTAATTAATTAATTAGCTTGCAGCTTAGCCTGCATCTCCACATGCACGCACGCATCCTATCCTACGTTCCTATGTATGCACTGTGCATCTGGTTAATTAGATTGGGCAGAGCAAGGCCGTGAGTTAGAGCATATACAATAGGCTTATATCAGTCGTCTATAGTTATTGTTATGTAGAATTTTTGCTAACGTGGATAAAAGAGAATAAAGAGAGAGAAAAATGATGTCAATAATCTTGTAGCCGACTATAGCACAAGAAACAAGAAAAGCATTAAAAGATTGTGTGTTATATAAAGACAACTAAAAAGACAGCAGTCGTCTGTACCATTGTATGAGCTATCTTTAGTGCTGTCTATAGGTGACATGAAGAGTTAGTATAGACAGCTGCTGTCTAGACCATTGTACATGCCCTTAAGTACTTAAAGTCGAATTCCAGCTCTCTCAATCTTGTACTGTGTGCCAAGCTAAATGATAAATAAATCATGTTATCTATAATAGTTCAATTTGCACATATTGGTGAAAGTTCTACTGCCTTGCGTTAATTTTGGAACAGACGGTCGAGCTGATGTAAGACCCATCAAGGACTTATCCACTACAAATCATTTGACAGACACTGCCAGAACCCCGATTTTTCCCGAGTGTCTAAAACACTCGGGAAATTAGCAAAAACACTCAGGAACTAATTTCCCGAAGGTCGGCCGTTGGGAAAGAGCACTCGAGATATATTAGTCGGGGGAAAAACTGGTTTCCCGAGTGTTTCGAGATTTACACTCGGGAGAAATACCTTTCCCGAGTGTAAATCTGAACACTCGAGAAACAATCCAACACTCAGGAAAAATATCTTTCCCAAGTGTAAATCTGAACACTCGGGAAACATTTAACACTCGAGAAAAATAACTTTCCCGAGTGTAAATTTGAACACTCGAGAAACATATAACACTTGGGAAAATAAGTGCACGACGGGTTTAGCCACCATGCCGGAATACTTTTACCGAGTGTTGACACTCGGGAAACACTTGGAAAAGTGACACCCACTAATTACCACCGATTACTAGTAGTAAAGCACTAAAATAAATCATCCGTATCCTGAATTTACTATGTTCTATATCTAAAAAAGTGAAGAACAATCTATCTGCAGGTAGTATAGCAATACAAACTTCGCCGCTTTATCATTAAAATGAACATATATTTTTACAACATACGAATGAATTGTTAGTACAAAACATAATTGATAAAAAATAGAACAATATGAAAATAATAATAAGATGTTTGATGACTTTACGATGAGAATGCCTCAGAATCGACATCACTATACACAATGCAGAAGGCTTAACTTCAAAGAGATCAACATAAAAGGGCTTATCGATAGGGTGACCAATCCATCGATAAACTTCAAAGCAGCCCTCTAGAGAAAGATGATGCATGCTCATCCATTACAAGCTCCTCAAAATAACTCTCTACTGAAATATTAGAACTTGAGCTTCTTGCTTGTGGATTCCTCTTGTAATATAGACCCCTCATGAGATGAGCTGTGTCAATAATCCTATTCCTGTCAACCAAGCAGAAAATTATAAGTGCACATGTTAATCAACACTCATAAATTGCTTGGTAACTTAGGAATTATAAGTGCACGTGTTAGGCAAAAAAATCCTTTCCTCTGTGAAGATTGTAGGTTTGACTAGCTCCCAGCTTTGCATATCGAGACGCAGTGAACCAAGAAGTATATTTCAAACCCATGGAGCACCATAACAGCAACTCACCCCATCACCTCCTTGCCAGCTTGAACATCAGTGAACCCACATCCATCTTCTTCGCTGTGCATCATACAACCAACATGAGTAAGTCAAGCTATATCCAAATTAATAAATCAAAGCATCACATATAAGCAGAAGTAGCAAAATCAAAAGGGGGAATTAAGGGGAGTAAATCCAAGCCGGGCAAGAGCGAGGCGAGCGATCAGAGGCAAAGCGAGCCATATGCGCGCGGGACCGAGTAGGGGAAGGGACGGAGCTAGGAGGAGGAGGCGCCTAAGGAGAGCCAAGGCGGCTGCCTTCGATCGCCCGAGGGCAAAGAAGACGGGATTTAACCAGTTTAGCGGCGGCAGCAGCGAGGCCAAAGCGAGCGGGCGGCGCCATGAGGGGAGGTGCTGGAGTGGAGCCGGAAGTGGTGGGGCCGAAGGTGACCAGACGTTGGGGCGGTGCTGGACCAGCGAGCATGGATAAGCCGAACTTGGGAGGAGGAGGATGAGGCGATCTGAGCCAAGGAGCCAAGGGCTTGAGCAATGACCCAGAGGCCGTGGCAACAAGTGTCACTAGCGGGAGGAGGCACCATGGGAACCTAGGCGAGGGAGCCGAGCCGGCAGAGAGGGAGAGCGGGGTCGAGCCTAAGGCAAGTGAGCCAAGGCAGGGCCATAGAGAGGAGGCGCCAGGAGACCAGGGAGCGCAGGCTGAGGAGGAGTTTGGGAGGAGAGCCAGCATGGCGATGGAGGAGCAGGGCGGCGCGGGCGCGGAAAGGTGCCGGGCGGGGGGAGGAAGGAGAAGAGGGAGAAGGAGGAAGACAGGGAGGCGGTTGCGGGATTGGGACATGGAGCGGGGACGTATGGTTAAAAGCGAAAAAAAGGCGCGGCGGGGGAAAAAATAGGCGCGACTGGAAAAAAAGTTCCTGAGTGTCTTTGTTTCGATGCACTCAGGATTACATTTTGTTTCCCGAGTGTTATGGAAAACACTCGACAAAGTTAATTCTACCGAGTGTTGATTTCTTGTCCCGAGTGTCCTATGAAACACTCGGGACCTCCCCCAGTGTTTTCATCTTGACACTCGGGAAAGATATAGGCACTCGGAAACTACGCAGTTTTTGGTAGTGAGATTTTTCCTAGGCAAAATTTCCATGATTTGATCTGGATCATATTCGACTCCTAGTCTTATCCCTTGCTCTCCCCCACCCCCTCTCCTCTCTTCCTCAACCCTAGCGCCGCCGCCCTCACGCACCATCTCACCGGTGGGGCCGATCGATTGGCCATGCGTAAGTATGTCCATAAATTAGCCATATGGATGGGAGTGGTTCGACCTGATCTTGTCCCATGCGCACCAATTCAATCTTTAGGGGCGACGAGGCAACCCATATGACATGGACAGAATAGAACCGGTGACCCATTGGTTCATATGGGTCGGCCCTGTTTCTACGCTAATTGTTATAATATACAAAGAACCTTTCTTTGCTGATTGTTAATATACAAAGAACTAACACCGATTACCATATCTTGTAACCGTAAGAACCATAGAACAGGAGCACACAGGACATTCCTTCACAAAAAAAAGAACAAAGAGGACAAATTTCAAAATGAGTAATGCAGATGTACATACTAATACATTGCCACTGATAACTTTCGTTAACACATTTATGTTCTTTTCAAGAGCATGGTATGTACCATAATCACAGTTACAATTCAAACATGCAACTTCGTATTAATGACTCCACGATTGCTCTCATGAATGGGACCAATGCATTATTCTGAATGTAACACCCTAATCCAAAATCCTCTTAATACACAATCCACCGTGGGGCGGACCCGTAGACACATACACCTCACTTACACTTTTGTCCTCGCTTCGTAAAAGGGTTGATCTGAAAGTGTTACTTTTGGACCCAACAGATATTATATACTACTATAACTCACTTTAGAGCTAGTTCTCGATTGATCTCCATAGATTTATGGGCATATATTTCCAATATCTGATCAAGTGATCAATAAGGTTCATGCACGCTCATACATGCATGTGCCACTGGTCCATATGTTTACTATATACGGAGGCGTACCCCTCCGTCTATAAATGCATGACATCCTACAAATCGCAGTCCACAGGACGTATCTTCAAGTGCTATATTTTAAAAAAATTCAGCATGGCAACGATCAAAACTATTTTTAGATACAAGTGCTATATTTTTTAAAAAAATTGGTCAATCTAAATATTTTGATATATATTAGAGCATCTTTAGTGTATTGAACCTACGTTGATTTAAAGTCATACCACATAAGCATTCTAGGAACCGAGCTTGTTTTTCTCCAATGTATTGAACCGATTCAATGTCTTCTCTCTTCTTATTTGAAACCGACTAAAATACAACATTGAAGATAATCTTAGTGCCAATGCTAATTACATAAATGTCCGCGATTATTGTAACGGAAAGAGCCCATCTAGCTCTTGAGAAGCTCTTTCACACTGTGATTGAGGCAACCCAACTTCAACGCTCTGTCTTGTCAATTATCAAGCCTGTCGTCTCTCTGTTAGAGTGTCAAATTAAGTCTCTGTGCAGTGGCAGTGACAGTGGCAGCGACAGTGAGGGTGTCAAACTAAGCCAGCCCAGCCACTGCTGCTAATAGGATGCATACGTGCACCATTGACATGGACACCAAGCTAGCTGGCTGATTTATTTTGCAGCAATTGATTTGACACATGCACTGATCAGCACTGAAAGTTAATTAGGGGTGGATAGTTGTGCGCAGAAGCCGATATTAGTTGCAACCATGCGACATCTCACTTGTCACCCAGTGTCACTGTCCAGATGGGCTTGCTCCAATGATCGATCTTGAGATAATAGATCGGTGTTGCACGCCCATCTTCTTAATCTTCCCCTGTCGGTCGATTGATCACGATGGGATGGGCACGCAACGAACTATATCTTTCGAGTCACCCATCATGTTTGTAGATGCCTCTACACTGGTCCACAATGTGTATTTAGAATTAATTAGAGGTATGGCATTGGTATCTGCAAAGGTGATATGTATGGGTTCTTGATGTACGTATAACTCCAAAAACTCAAACCTACATGCATATATGTACACACGTTAGCGTTATTCCGTACGCGAGCGCTGAATAGCGCTCGCGTGCTGAATAGCAATTCTGCGCGTGGGCCGCAACCTGAGCTGTACTACGCATGGTGCGCTAGTCCACGCTACCTCGCGCTACGCGCGTCGCGCCAGCTCGTGCCCTTCCCACGTGTGATCGGTGGTAAAACACACGCGCATGTGTTACGATTGGTGGTAAAAGTTTCGGTGTCACCCAATATGACAATAAAACTCAATATCAAAGCGAATATCAGTGAAATCGATAGTAAAACGAAGAACACGCGTTGCCTAATCGGTAGTAAAAGATTGTTACTACCGAAATCGACGATAAAACCAAAGAATCACTGGTATGCCGCGAGACGGACTGTAGTTGACAGTAAAGCTACTCCCGAGGGGGCATTGGTACGGTGGTAACAAACCTACCGGTAGCCTCACATGTACCCAAGCCTATTTTTACTGTTAACTCACCTATTGTTTATTGTCCTCTCGCCCGTTTACTGTGTTCAACTAGGTTTACTATTTTTTTCCCGGCTGAATTACTGCAAGTGTATGAAATGTTACTGTCATGGATATGTATCTAATTACTGATCCTATTGGCTAGTGTTACTTTACACCAAAATGAGTTTTACTGTAAGAAAAATTTATCGATGTGACCACTCGATCCACCTGTTCGTTCGAAAAAAAAAACTCCCGTATGTCCTCCCGTGACGCCAAACAATAAAAAAGGCGGGCGATCCCATGCATCCCACTAAACACTCTATCCACGTAACCGATCATAAGATCTCCCCCACCCCCTCCCCACATTCGTCCGATCATTATCGCTTCCCCTACCCCCTGCCACCCCCAACGATCCCTTTCGACGATAATGATTATTGGACGTCCCCACTACGGGCGTGGAGGAACCCAGCTCGGAGGTGCTCATTCTTCGTCGCCAGTGTCGGTCAGATCTTCCTCTAGTGCATGCAGAATCCCCCCGACATTTACTGCCATGCCTGTCAGAATGGCGGACGACCCAGGTTTCTATACACAGATGACTATGCTGCCGGTAAATGTTGTACCCCTAGCTGTAAGCCCCCCAACAACCGGGATCCTCTCCTCCACGCCTCGATCCTCACGCCACCCCGTCTATTTCTTCGAGCGAGATGAGGACACCCGATGCCGATCGAACGTACACCCACATATGTGTGTTTTACTGGTCTTTGCGCGCCATTTTTACAACAAGTATGACGTCCATTTATTGTGTTTGCACTCTTCGTGTGAGCACCCGGATTTATTAGGCTCATAATACTTAGTCATCCAATTGACCCTAGTATTATCAACCAAATAAACCCGGTCTCGAGAGATGTATACTTCCCAGAATGCAGTATACATACCTCACAACAAAAGAATGTATCAATTCCATACAACACATAGTACATAAGCAACAAACCGTGGTTAATGTTAATATGGAATAGCTATTACAAAAGAGGGCCCTTAGGCCAAATAGCAACAATTCTAAAAAGATAACAATGAAGCAAAAGTGCCATAAAGATGGCTATAACACAAAGCCAATCAAGTGCCTTAACCCCTAGGCATCTCGACCGACCGCCAAGCTAGTCGTCAAGAAGTCGCAACACATAGCACAAAAGTGAGGCTCTTGAACTCACCCCTTCCTCTGCAACAATAGCCACAAAATGCCACAACCACGCGATGAGTACATAAAGTACTCCATAAGACTTACGTAAGATAACAGCCTATAACATATGCTACATGCAAGCTTTATGTAAGTGGAGGTTGTATGTCTCATTTAGCATAAAGCAACATTTATTTGCAATAAGGTAATACATTTAAAGGCAAGTTGTCAAATCTGTTTTAACATTCAAACATCAAGTTTGACAACGATAATAACAATAAGTAGATGACAACAACAATCCCGAAGTGACTAACCCAATAGTCACCACAACAATAGCATGAACTCCCGCTCATACCACCCATGTCAAATTTTAATTAAAGGTTGTAGTCTAATTCTTACGGAAATAACCAAGCGTGTCCATAACCTAGGACGAGGCTATTCAATAGTTTTATCCCCGCAGGTGTACCACTGCACTCCACACGCCTGCATCGCCTTTCCTTTACGCACACTTCCGAAGGTGTGCCGCACGGCTAAGTCCTACGAGACATTTCCAAAGGATAATGCTAATTACGAGTCAAGACAACCCACGGGAGAAAGAGACATTAGACGACCTAGCCGGAAGCTAATGTTCCCTCCCACACTATACATATACGCTTTCATTTAAAACACACCAACCGAGCAGCTCATAATTAACACCTCCTAGAGTACTTAGTCAAGAGGGTTCCATATGCCTCGCGTGGTTAGTACGCATAATTGCTTGGATCAATGGCGCAAGAATTCGGTCCTTGTTGACTCAGCATACCACCACATCCAAAAACCACACCATCCATCCAATATGCCCAAGTCCAATCCACACATTTATTTTCAGATTTTGTATTTACAAATTAACAAAGCACAAGATGGACATAATGGAATAATAATTTTAGTGTGATCAAGGTCATCGACATAATGTCGATAACCGCCCATTTCTACCGTTATCTAAGCATTGCTAAGCATTTTAAGTCGCAATCTACTAAGTGATATGAGCTCATCCAACGAGCTCAAACCACAGCAAGTAACCTAGGCGTAAGGTAGTAAAGACATGGCATTCCTACAGATTGTGCAACTATAGGATTCACTAACCATAATTAAAACAAAGTAGCAATGCATACATAGAGTTTAAACAATATAATAGACTTGCAAATATAGGATGAATCATGGTCAAACTGCTTGCCTGGCTGTTGAGGGTCACTTTGTTGGGAGGATCGTTCTCGGATTACCACAAATGTCGAACCCTAACGAAAAGGCGATAAAGAGTCGATAAGAATAAAGAAAAGCAACAAGACCCAACAGCAAAAGTTCTCCGAATGACTTGAAATTTTTACAGCAGCAAGATAAAGATTTATCATGAATTTAGCAACAAGAATCAATCAATTTGGATCCTTGATGCAAAAGATATGACCAAAACAACTCAATTCGGCCAGAAAAATAACAGTTTAAATTAAAAAGGGCTACTGTTCACAAAATATTTTCTAGGGGTCTTCTGGACATGAAATTTTTATGGTAGATAGGTAATGACATTCTAAGACTAATGGAAGTGGTTTCAACCCTTTTGGAGTTACATTGCAACTTCTACAATTTTTCAAAGACAAGAACTTGAACAAAATTATAATGCATAATTATTCTTTCTAAAAACAGTAACATGCTCAAAACTATTTTTCCTAGCAAGTTCATTATTAGAGGAACCCAACAAACTTGGATTCACTCAAAAATCATTTACAGAGAATTAGTTATGTATTTTACAAGTTGCAATGTTTTCTAGTAAACAATTAAAGCCTATGCAAAGTTAAAGTTAATTCTGGACATTCTTGCAACCAACACATGATTACAAGTATTTTTAGATTAAAGTATAGGTAATAACAGAATTAACAGAGTTGAGTTTAACTAAAAGGAGTTATATAGAATTTGTTATGCATTTTTCCATTTAACAGAATTTTATTGCAATTAATAAAGCTGAGAAGGTTCAAAATCTAATTTCATGCTTTTCTGAGTCATATTAATCTTCTAAACATTTTTAGATTAAAGTTTAGAGCATAACAGAATTAATACAATTGAATCAACTAAAAATGAATTAACATGAAAAAGATATACATTTTCAAAGTTTATACCTTTTTCCAGCTTTGAAAATAAAGCCCTCGAAATTCTAAATACTTAACCGACGTGGCGTTTGTGGGCCGTTGATGCTGCATCGGACGGCCCAGTAAACAGACACGGCCATCGCTACCATGAGAAGGTTTCAACGCGGGCCGTTGATCGAGATCCAACGGTCCACGCGGAACCAAGCCGGGAAGAACTCAAGCGACAACGAAGCGGAGGATGTGGGCCGAGATTTGGAGATCAACGGCTCAAGGCGGCTGAACCAAAACGAAAACGAGGAACAAGAAAACGAGATCCAAGACGCGTCGACGGCGATTTCGCCAATCGCCGCGATACGAGCTACTAGCATGGCGAAGGGGGTTGCTACGGCGCAATACCTTCAGACACCCTCTGGTACCACCCACATCTCCGGTGGGGACCAGAGCGAGGCGCGACGGCGAGGGGCGGCGGCTATGCTACGAAAAGGTGACAAGAAGATTGAGCTCCGCAGCTCCTCATACAATGGTGCCCGAGCCAGTGGAGCCATGGGAACCTACCGATGACGCGAGGTGCCGAGGATTTACGGAGTCAAGGCCGCGATTTAAGGCGATGGCGGCGCGTAATGGCAAAGAACGGGAGAAGTCGCCTCGACATACTGTAAGAAAGGGCGAACTCAAAATGGGACCTACGAGGTCCAATGTCACATCGAGGAAGGAATCGGCCGAGGTTTACTCACCGGCCATGAGAAGAAGAATTGCGAAGCGGCCTAAAATGGGGAATCTCAACCAAAGACTTGCTCGCACGGTGAATCCAAATGGGTGAGGGCTTAGCTCCAGAGAGAGGTGAGGGAGCCGAGGGAACACTAAACAGAGAAGGAGGAGCTCGGGTTACCGCCTTCACCAAGCTCCCGAGATGCGCAATGGCGGCGATGGCGAGCGAGGCGAGGGAGCTCGAAACCAGTCAAGGGTGCTCGCTGGGATTCACTAGTGCGAAGGAACCCGAGGGAGCAAGCTAACGAGCTTAAGTAGCTAAGGAGGAGGAGAGCCACGGAGTGGGAGCCTCGGGTGCTTTGGTCAAAGGAGCGCCGAGGGCGACGGGCAGTGGAGAGGTGACCTCCGGACGCGTGCACGCAGGGCATTCAATGCGCCGCAGAGGCCTGCTGAAACCGCTGCTGTGGTGACGCGAACGACGCACGACTCCATCCTCGCCATGGCTCGAGAGAGAGAGAGCGAGCGGAGGTCACGCGAGGACGACGAGCAGAGCCGCCGGATCGGCATCGCGCTGGCCGACAGTAAAATGATTGGCGAAGGGTACGCAATTTGGCCAGGCGATGGGGATCCTACTGCCCACGATGCAAGCGCCAGCGCCCGAGCCGAGGTGCGGTTAGGTGGTTAGCCCAAGTCAAGAGATCGAGCCAGCTCGGGTTCAAGCCCAAGGAACAAAGGATCCCCGATTTGAGTTTTGAAATTTGGACAGAGAATTTGGTGATTTAATTGGAGTATCAAATCAACACCAAAATCCATGAAATTTTTATAGTAGCTTGGTGACTAACACATTGACCTCCCATAAAATTTCCAGAAGATTTTGTGCAATGGATTTTTCTAGGGAAATTCCAGAAGGTTGCAAACTAGGGTTTGACCTAGTTTGACTTGGTTTGACTTGCTCCCAAAATATTCAAACAATTTCTAAAATTTGTGAGAAAATTCAGAGGGGTCACAAGGCTTCCTTAGAACTCAGGAAAAATATTTACAAGTGTTGGACAAAAGATTTTTATCCAGGAGGTTTTTGATTGGAGTTTAAATTGGGGATTTGATTTCTATTCCCATAATTCTTTTACAAGAATTACAGAAAAGGTTCAAGAACCTAAAGATAAATAAAAAGTTTTAATTTACCCTCATTTTCAGAATTGGGATGTTACAAAACCTCCCCTCCTTACAAAAATCTCGTCCCGAGATTTGGCTCACTCGGGAAGAAAGAGGATAGTCCGCACGCAGACGATCTTCCCTTTCCCAAGTAGCCTCATCCTCGTAATGGTTCGACCACGAACTTTAAGGAACTTGATGGTCTTATTCCTTGTCCTTCGCTCGACTCATCGAGTATGCGAACAGGTGCTCGCGATAGGTCAAATCTTCCCGAACATCGAGAGTTTCCAACGAGCTTCCTCGCTTGGAACACGGAGGCACTTCTTCACCGGGACACATGGAAAACATCATGTACCCCTCAAGTGCAGATGGCAACTCCAACTTATAGGCAACAGCTCCTTCTTCTCGATGACGCGTAGGGACCGACATATCGAGGAGCTAACTTGCCCTTGACGCCAAACGCCGATGGCCCTTCAAAGGGAGACTTTGAGGTAAACAAAGTCATTGGGCTCAAAGCTCAACTCACGACGCCGCGATCCGCATAGCTCTTTTGCTCGATTGAGCTGCAGGCGCAAACGCCACGAATAAGCCGGACTTGGCGCCGCCTCATTGATCGAGTCCGCCAAAGAGAGGTCTCTCACCGTCTCGACCAGTTCAACGGGTTCTACACTTTCTCCCGTATAAGGCCTCGAAGGTGCCATGCCGAGACCGCCTCGAAAACTGTTGTTATAAGAAAATCTCGGCGAATGGTAAGCATTTCTCCCAATGCTTCCCATAGGAAAGGACACAAGCACGAAGCATGTCTTCCAAAACTTGGTTGACCTCTCGGTCCCACCATCGCTTGAGGGTGAAATGCCGTGCTAAAGGTAAGACGGTTCCCATAGCCTTTTGCGTGCTATGCGTAAATGGAAGTGAAGATGGAGCCACGATCGAAACGATCGCTTTGATGACGCCATGTAAGCTCACAATCCTAGAGACATAGAGCTCGGCTAGGCGATCGGTACGAATCTTGGTCTTTACCGAAGAAAATGAGCCACTTTAGTCAACCGATCAATGACGCACCCAAATGGCATCATTTCTTCTACGACTGGGTAGACCGTGATAAAATCCATCCCGATCGAATCCCACTTCCACTCCGAATAGGCAAAGGTCAAGCGCCTGCTGACGCCGATGTTCGGCCTTGACATCGACGACATACGCCGCACTCGACAACGAACTCGCGATCTCCTCTTCATTCGGGTCCACCAAAATCTCTGGCGAGATCTTGATACATCTTTGTGGCCCCGGATGAATGGATAAAGGTGAATCATGGGCTTCATGGAGGATCATATTCCGCAACTCCATGACCTTTGGAACCACAAGGCGCGTCTTAACCTCACAACACCATGCTCGCCCTCGAGAAGCACTTGGCTGTCCCGTTTTGACATTTTCCTTGATGTGGCTCACACCATCGTCCGATCGCCGAGCGGACTTGATCCGATCCACCAAGGTTGGTTGCACAACCAAGGTAGCGAGGAACCATGCTCAACTATACTTAAGTTGAGACGCCGAAATCCTCCGTATGGGTAGGCCGACGCCCATGTGAAACAAGGCATTGCAATGCGCTTTTACGATTAAGCGACGCCAAGAACTACATTAGCCTTGCTCGATGGTAGTGAATACCCATATCATAATCCTTGATCAACTCCAACCACCTCCTTTGCCCGAGGTTCAGTCAGGTTGGGTGAACAAATACTTGAGGCTTTTGTGATCCGAATACACTTCACAACGACACGATTAAGTAATGTCGCCAAATCTTAAGTGCATGAATCACAGCCGCCAACTCCAAATCATGGGTAGGATAGTTAAGCTCATGAGGTCTCAATTGCCTTGATGCATAGGCCACTACCTTGCCTTCTTGCATAAGGACACAACCGAGGCCTCGACGAGAAGCATCGCAATAAATATCGAAACTTCGATGGATATCGGGAAGAACGAGGACGGAGCGTGGTCAAACGCTTGAGAATTTGGAAGCTCGCATGCAAGCATCGCACCACAAGAACTTCTTGTCCTTTTGAGCAACTCCGCCATCGGCTTCGCGATCTTAGAGAAGTTCTCGATAAAGCGACGATAGTATCCCGCTAAACCAAGAAAACTCCGCACTCGGTGACCGAAGTAGGCGACTCCAGAAAGAACATCGTCGACCTTGTTAGGATCAACGGCCACGCCTCCACCGAAAGAACATGGCCTAAGAAGGCTACTTCCTTCAACCGAATGCACACTTGTCAACTTCACAGACAACAGGTGCTCACGCAGCCTTGCTCAACACAAGCTTCAGATGCTCGGCGTGTTCCTCATCGTTCTTGGAGTAGATAAGAATATCATCGATGAAGACCACGACAAACTTATCCAAATACTCCATGAATACCGAATTCATGAGGTTCATGAACAAGGCAGAGCATTGGTTGCCGAAGACATGACGGTGTACTCGCAAGCCGAAGCGAGTAGAGAATGCCGTTTTCGAATATCCTCGTGTCGAATACGAACCTCGATGATATCCCACTCTCAAATCAATCTTGGAGAAAACTCGGCTCCAGCAATTGATCAAGAGATCGCCAATGCGGGCAATGGATACTTGTTCTTTACCATCACTTCATTAAGTGGATTCGGTAATCAACGACATGCGTAAAATACCGCCCTTCTTCTTAACGAAGATAGCCGGACAACCCCAAGGGGATGAGCTAGGCGGATGAAACCCTTCTCTTGCAGCTCACTTAATCGCTTCTTCAACTCCACCAACTCGCTCGGTGGCAACCGATAAGGCCTCTTTGAGATAGGGGCGTACCGAGCCAACTCAATGACAAACTCGAGGTCTCGAACGGGTGGCATCCTCGAAGATTCGTGGGAAAGACATCAAGGAAGTCACAAACTGTTGGGACTCCATTGATATCTAGAACGGACTTCGCCGAGGGCTAAGAGATGTGGACCTAGCAACTTCAGCGAGAAGGAAACGCGAACACCGAAGGACTAGAAAGAGAGACGGACTTCTTGGCGCAATCGATTTGTCCCATATGACGAGACAACCAATCCATACCAAGAATCACGCCCGAGACTCGCAGACTTGAGGAGAATAAGATTCACCGAGAATCCCACCCTCAATCTCGATGGGGACATCCTACACTCAAGCTCGCTCTCAACTCCGATCCGGAGAGCGAATGAGAAGCGGACCGACAATGGAGAGAAAAGAAGCTCTCCAACAAAGAAAGAAAAGACTCGTAAACAAAGGAATGTGATGCTCCTGAATCAAACAAGACAAGAGTAGTGAGAGTTAACGTAGTGTACCTAGCACGACGCCGGGTGTCTCCCGAGCCTCCTCCGCGGTGATGACGTTGACGCGACCACTACCCACGCCTGGTAGCCGGGGCGATCTTCGTCTGCGAAGATCCACCTCCTTGCCCGCCCTCCATTAGGACGAGGGGTCTCCCGTCTTCTTAGGGCAATTATTTGCATAATGGCCCTTCAGCTGCTGAAGAAACAAGTGACATTGGCCGCCGGATTGTGGGGGCCATCACTGACCGGCAGCGACGTGATCGGGCACGGCTGCGAAGGACGAGGAACAGGGGTGTGACCTCGGGGCGCCGAGGATCGAGATCGAACCTCAAGATCGTCCAAGCGAGGCGGAAGAATCTGGCTCGAAGTCTTGTAGGTTCCCACTTGCGCTTACGGAATCCATAAGCTCGAGCCGCATGCTCAAAGAACGATGGCCTTGTCGACCAAGGTCCGGAAATCGTGAAAGTCGACAATGGATAGCTTGTCCTTCACTCCTCGGACAAGCCACGCTCAACTTGGCTCGCTTAGCCATATCAAGGGCCACATCCTCGGAGCATAACGAGCTAGATGGTTGAACTCAGATACATACTCCATGATCGAAGCTACGCCTTGCTTGAGCAAGAAGAAACTCCCCGCTTGATCTCCATCAAGCCGCCAGGATGTGAGCCCGACGGAAGGCAAGACGGAACTCCTCCCAAGAGACGGTGTGGTCTCACGGGCTGCATGGCGAGATAGCTCTCCCACCATGACAAAGCTGCACCTCCACCGGTGCGGCAAATAGCGCCTTCTCGTGCTCCCCGCATCGCGCTATGCGGCTTCCGCCCACCAGACGGCCAATCGCTCAGACGAGCGGGTCCTCGATCGAGAAGGTAGGGGCTGAGTACGAAGAAACTCAGCAAGACCCCCACGAGGCCGATGGGCATTCCTCGCCCAGATCCTCAAGCTCCGGAAAGTGCAAGGTGTTATGCGATGACGCCCAAGAGAACTCTCTCGCATCCGCGCGGTTGCGCTAATCAAGAAGAACCTCGCCATGGTCGGAGGAGGAGGAAGCTCGTCCGACCAAATGATCGCCTTGGCCGCTACGAAAAGGCCCAGCCATCCTGTTATAAGAAACCTTGGTTAGCAACTAGACTCAAAACAAGCTTTTTAAAGAAAGCCAAAAGGCGATCGACTAGGGAATGGAATATCACCCTAAACGAAGGCCAAAAATAGCAAGTAAAAGACTTTAAAAGCTTCTAAAAGGGCTCCAAAACAGCAAGGAAGGTATCAAAACCAAGGCTCAACTTCTCAATACAACTAACCCGTATTGAATGAACGAGTAGTTGCTCGAGAGGATTAAAAATCAGACTGTAACGTAAGGGTTAATACTAGTAGGGAGCAATGTTAATTCTGCGAAATACGTGTTAGATACTTAGCTAACTAGTATCACATCTTACCCTTTTATTCCCCCAAGTTTTAGTTGGATTAACCTCTCATTTTCTACCCTATTTAGAACTTATGAGCTCGCTGTCCGAAATTGGCGATCGCTGTCCAGATTTTGCATCCAAGCCTCCAAGCCAATTCTTCAACTTCGAAACTTCAAAACCTTGTAGAGGGCAGCTAACACTTCAATTTGCCCAACTCATTAGTTCCCAAAACCCAATTAATCGATAACACTATCTTTTAACAAGGAAGAGAGGAAAACAACTTTTAAAACTCAAATTAGAGTGAGATGAGAAGAGAAAGCTAAGATAGATGAGGAGTAAAATCTGAGAATTACTTAAGCTTTCAAACTCATTTAACACTTTGAAATTAGGTTTTCAAAATATCCTAAAGACGACCAAGCTTATGCATTACGATCGGGACGGCTCGATACTAACTTTTAGAGCACCGGATTTATTAGGCTCATAATACTTAGTCATCCAATTGACCCTAGTATTATCAACCAAATAAACCTGGTCTCGAGAGATGTATACTTCCTGCATGCAAGATACATACCTCACAACAAAAGAATGTATCAATTCCATACAACACATAGTACATAAGCAACAAACCGAAGTTAATGTTAATATGGAATAGCTATTACAAAAGAGGGCCCTTAGGCCAAATAGCAACAATTCTAAAAAGATAACAATGAAGCAAAAGTGCCATAAAGATGGCTATAACACAAAGCCAATCAGTGTGCCTTAACCCCTAGGCATCTCGACCGACCGCCAAGCTAGTCGTCAAGAAGTCGCAACACATAGCACAAAAGTGAGGCTCTTGAACTCACCCCTTCCTCTGCAACAATAGCCACAAAATGCCACAACCACGGGCGATGAGTACATAAAGTACTCCGCAAGACTTACGGTAAGATAACAGCCTATAACATATGCTACATGCAAGCTTTATGTAAGTGGAGGTTGTATGTCTCATTTAGCATAAAGCAACATTTATTTGCAATAAGGTAATACATTTAAAGGCAAGTTGTCAAATCTGTTTTAACATTCAAACATCAAGTTTGACAACGATAATAACAATAAGTAGATGACAACAACAATCCCGAAGTGACTAACCCAATAGTCACCACAACAATAGCATGAACTCCCGCTCATACCACCCATGTCAAATTTTAATTAAAGGTTGTAGTCTAATTCTTACGGAAATAACCAAGCGTGTCCATAACCTAGGACGAGGCTATTCAATAGTTTTATCCCTGCAGGTGTACCACTGCACTCCACACGCCTGCATCGCTTTTCCTTTACGCACACTTCCGAAGGTGTGCTTTGGCACGGCTAAGTCCTACGAGACATTTCCAAAGGATAATGCTAATTACGAGTCAAGACAACCCACGGGAGAAAGAGACATTAGACGACCCAGCCGAAGCTAATGTTCCTCCCACACTATACATATACGCCATTTAAAACACACCAACCGAGCAGCTCATAATTAACACCTCCTAGAGTACTTAGTCAAGAGGGGTTCCATATGCCCTCGCGGGTTAGTACGCATAATTGCTTGGATCAATGGCGCAAGAATTCGGTCCTTGTTGACTCAGCATACCACCACATCCAAAAACCACACCATCCATCCAATATGCCCAAGTCCAATCCACACATTTATTTTCAGATTTTGTATTTACAAATTAACAAAGCACAAGATGGACATAATGGAATAATAATTTTAGTGTGATCAAGGTCATCGACATAATGTCGATAACCGCCCATTTCTACCGTTATCTAAGCATTGCTAAGCATTTTAAGTCGCAATCTACTAAGTGATATGAGCTCATCCAACGAGCTCAAACCACAGCAAGTAACCTAGGCGTAAGGTAGTAAAGACATGGCATTCCTACAGATTGTGCAACTATAGGATTCACTAACCATAATTAAAACAAAGTAGCAATGCATACATAGAGTTTAAACAATATAATAGACTTGCAAATATAGGATGAATCATGGTCAAACTGCTTGCCTGGCTGTTGAGGGTCACTTTGTTATGGAGGATCGTTCTCGGATTACCACAAATGTCTAACCCTAACGAAAAGGCGATAAAGAGTCGATAAGAATAAAGAAAAGCAACAAGACCCAACAGCAAAAGTTCTCCGAATGACTTGAAATTTTTACAGCAGCAAGATAAAGATTTATCATGAATTTAGCAACAAGAATCAATCAATTTGGATCCTTGATGCAAAAGATATGACCAAAACAACTCAATTCGGCCAGAAAAATAACAGTTTAAATTAAAAGGGCTACTGTTCACAAAATATTTTCTAGGGTCTTCTGGACATGAAATTTTTATGGTAGATAGGTAATGACATTCTAAGACTAATGGAAGTGGTTTCAACCCTTTTGGAGTTACATTGCAACTTCTACAATTTTTCAAAGACAAGAACTTGAACAAAATTATAATGCATAATTATTCTTTCTAAAAACAGTAACATGCTCAAAACTATTTTTCCTAGCAAGTTCATTATTAGAGGAACCCAACAAACTTGGATTCACTCAAAAATCATTTACAGAGAATTAGTTATGTATTTTACAAGTTGCAATGTTTTCTAGTAAACAATTAAAGCCTATGCAAAGTTAAAGTTAATTCTGGACATTCTTGCAACCAACACATGATTACAAGTATTTTTAGATTAAAGTATAGGTAATAACAGAATTAACAGAGTTGAGTTTAACTAAAAGGAGTTATATAGAATTTGTTATGCATTTTTCCATTTAACAGGAATTTTATTGCAATTAATAAAGCTGAGAAGGTTCAAAATCTAATTTCATGCTTTTCTGGAGTCATATTAATCTTCTAAACATTTTTAGATTAAAGTTTAGAGCATAACAGAATTAATACAATTGGAATCAACTAAAATGAATTAACATGAAAAAGATATACATTTTCAAAGTTTATACCTTTTTCCAGCTTTGAAAATAAAGCCCTCGAAATTCTAAATACTTAACCGACGTGGCGCCAGGGCCGTTGATGCTGCATCGGACGGCCCAGTAAACAGACACGGCGCAAGGCTACCACAGGAAGGCTTCAACGTGGCCGTTGATCGAGATCCAACGGTCCACGCTGAACCAAGCCGAGGAAGAACTCAAGCGACAACGAAGCGGAGGATGTGGGCCGAGATTTGGAGATCAACGGCTCAAGGCGGCTGAACCAAAACGAAAACGAGGAACAAGAAACGAGATCCAAGACGCGCCGACGGCGATTTTCGCCAATCGCCGGGCGATACGAGCTACCGCAGCCTGAAAGGGGTTGCTACACGCGCAATACCTCAGACACCTCTCGGTACCACCCACATCTCCTGGGGACCAGAGCGACGGCGCGACGGCGAGGGGCGGCGGCTATGCTACGGGAAAAGGTGACAGCAAGATTGAGCTCCGCAGCGTCTCATACACCGGGTGCCCGAGCTTCAGGGAGCCATGGGGAACCTACCTGGATGACGCGGAGGTGCTGAGGATTTACGGAGTCACTGGCCACGATTTAGGCTGCCGCGCGCAATGGCAAAGAACGGGAGAAGTCGCCCTGATATACAGAAGAAAGGGCGCAACCTCAAAATGGGACCTACGAGGTCCAATGTCACATCGAGGAAGGAATCGGCCGAGGTTTACTCACCGCCATGAGAAGAAGAATTGCGAAGCGGCCTAAAATGGGGAATCTCAACCAAAGACTTGCTCGCACGGTGAATCCAAATGGGTGAGGGCTTAGCTCCAGAGAGAGGTGAGGAGCCGAGGAACACTAAACAGAGAAGGAGGAGCTCGGGTTACCGCTTTCACCAAGCTCCCGAGATGCGCAATGGCGGCGATGGCGAGCGAGGCGAGGAGCTCGAAACCAGTCGCGGGTGCTCGCCGATTCACTAGTGCGTAGGAACTCGAGGGAGCAAGCTAACGAGCTTAAGTAGCTAAGGAGGAGGAGAGCCACGGAGTGGGAGCCTCGGTGCTTTGGTCAAAGGAGCGCCGAGGGCGACGGGCAGCGGAGAGGTGACCTCGGACGCGGTGCACGCAGGGCATTCAATGCGCCGCAGAGGCCCGCTGAAACCGCGCTGTGGTGACGCGAACGACGCACGACCCATCCTCGCCATGGCTCGGAGAGAGAGAGCGAAGGGAGGTCACGCGAGGACGACGAGCAGGAGCCGCTCGGATCGGCATCGCGCGGCCGACAGTAAAATGATTGGCGAAGGTACGCACTTCGCCGTGCGATGGGGATCCTACGGCCCACGATGCAAGCGCCAGCGCGCCCGAGCCGAGGTGCGGTTAGGTGGTTAGCCCAAGTCAAGAGACTGAGCCAGGCTCGGGTTCAAGCCCAAGGAACAGTGATCCCTGATTTGAGTTTTGAAATTTGGACAGTAGAATTTGGTGATTTAATTGGAGTATCAAATCAACACCAAAATCCATGAAATTTTTATAGTAGCTTGGTGACTAACACATTGACCTCCCATAAAATTTCCAGAAGATTTTGTGCAATGGATTTTTCTAGGGAAATTCCAGAAGGTTGCAAACTAGGGTTTGACCTAGTTTGACTTGGTTTGACTTGCTCCCAAAATATTCAAACAATTTCTAAAATTTGTGAGAAAATTCAGAGGGGTCACAAGGCTTCCTTAGAACTCAGGAAAAATATTTACAAGTGTTGGACAAAAGATTTTTATCCAGGAGGTTTTTGATTGGAGTTTAAATTGGGGATTTGATTTCTATTCCCATAATTCTTTTACAAGAATTACAGAAAAGGTTCAAGAACCTAAAGATAAATAAAAAGTTTTAATTTACCCTCATTTTCAGAATTGGGATGTTACACTTCGATATTTTATTGTCCTATCTAGAGTCATTTACTTATTTTCTGTTGTATATTACTGTGTTTTGCTGACGTCAGGACGAGGACGTCCCCGACCATATGGTGCCCCAGTTCTGCATGAAGTACGATAATGAGAGTGTTGCTTACCAGTTCTACTGTTAGTACGCGCAACATGTTGGTTTTGGCGTCAGAAAAATAGGAGCAGGAAAACGGTCAAAGAGTTCTATTGCACTCTGGAGGAGAAACACGACTTCTACATGTCGGAGAAGGAGCGTGAATGTAGCAAGACCTCCAAGAGGATTGGGTGTAGGGCGTTCGTGAAGCTGCATAAGAGCCCAAAAGATGGCTCCGTATGCATCAAGCGGGTTGTGTTGGAGCACAACCATCCACTAGCTAGGACGCCGTCCTTGGTCGAGTTCATGCAGTCACACAAGAACTTTGATCCGTCGTTGATGGAGCTCGTCGACACCATTAAGCACGACAGAGTCCCTCATAACGCCATGATGAACGTTTTGTTGGAGATGCACGGAGGACAGCATAACATACCATTCACCGCTCGTGACCTAGAAAACAGGTTTTTACTGTGTCCCATCATTGTCTCTACTTGTGTGATCGTGACGAATTATCATCGTTTCCTTATTCACGTTATTCCCTGATCCAACCCCCGGCGAACTCCACGAGTGGGCTTACGAACGACCGAGGGCTGCGATAGGGTCCTGCCTTAGCCACTAGGGTCTCCTTTCTTTTCCCTTTCTTTCCTTCTTTTGTTATTATCGGGCAATGTAAAAAGAAGAAAAATATGACCGGCCGCGCTATTTGGCCGAATAATATTTAAGATTTTTTTATCTCCTATTGTTTACTGTTATGCACATATAACATTACTACAATGGTTTCTTTATTTTACTGGCGAAACACAAAAGAGGATACAGTAACACTAAAACGTGATAAAAATACCGATTTACTACTTTATAAATGACCGTTTTACCTCTTCCTATATGCTCTTTTACTGTCACACTAACTGGCGTTGTACTGCTCGCTCGACATTTCCTACAAAATAATATATGGTAGTATTTTACTGTAAAATGCGCAAGAAACTGCTGAACTTCTAATTTGTTTTGGAATCACTACACGCGTAACATGTTTTACTACATTGGGGCCTATATTTTACTTTGCTACTTTCGCTCTCCTTTGTTTTGTATGTTCGTGTGTGCATAGCTGAAAACACGGGTACCAGTGCATCTCTTCATCTCCATAACTGTGGCGCCCCGTGTCATTACCTCGAAGGGTAATCACACTTAAGCACGGATTAATATTCGTCTGCTCGGTGGGACACCGCTCCAACGAATAGTAAGCCTTACCAAAGTCTATGCAGCAGAACAATAAGATAGAAACTGCACTTTATTACACAGTTAGCCACGCAAGGCTATGATCTTTAATACAATTTTTTAATTACAACGGGAAGGCCTCCCCACGCTTGCCTGCTCTACTGCACCGGTCGCCTACTCATCCCACGTGCTGAATAAGGCGTCTACCTTGTCATGCTCCTCGTAGTCAGCGCCCTCGCCTCCTGCGGCCTCCTCGGTACCTGCGTATTCTTCATCCCACTTGGGATAGTTCCCGGCTGGACTAGGATCCACTACTACAGAAAAGGTCTTCACAGCATAGCCTCAAACGCCATCACAGCATTTATTTCGTGAGCCGCCCGAGTTTATGGGTCGATGATGACATGAGGTCATCACGCACGTTTTCAAATCGCTCAGTGATGACTTTTTCTATAAAGCCACCAAGCAAAGGATCATGCTATATATATATATATATATATATATATATATATATATATATATATATATATATATATATATATATATATATATATATATATATATATATATATATATATATATATATATATATAGTCCCTACCACTTTAGGTCATCCACGCAATATGAGGAGGATAAGACAACAACCATGGGCAACTTCATCGAGCCCTGCAAGTTTAAGAAGTACAATTTGCCAGAAAGCGCCAGACATCATTACCTAGTTGTTGATACATGATGCCACTTCCCACGGTCAGATACTGGCGTCCACGCCACTTTCTTAACACGCAGTATCTGATCGAAGTGACATCACGTATTAGCAACCAGGTAATTGGATGTCCCGACGCTTCTTGGCAAAATTGCTTCTTAAACTTGCACTGCTCGATGAAATTGCCCGTGGTCAGCTGCCTTATCCTCCTCATGTCAAGGTGGGACGCACTTCCTAAAGTGGCCGAGGACTTTGAACAATATATATATATATATATATATATATATATATATATATATATATATATATATATATATATATATATATATATATATATATATATATGATGCCGATTTTAAAGGCAATAAGCGACCAACGCTTGGAGACTTTATAGAGAAGTGATTAGGAATGGAATGATATGACGTAACAGATGACATCTTGACAAAATGACAAATCAACAATAAGTCATAACATACATATCACACATTTTATACATCTATTTTTGCAAATCATCAATCATACATATCAATAAAATTCATGGTTCACCAAGCAAGTTTCCACTATCAATAGCAGACAACACTTGACACTTCGGAATAAGTCATAACTCATAACAATATAACATATCAATAGCCCATACATATCAACAACCCAATATGTCATAACATATCAACAACCCATACATATCAATAGAAGAGACAACACTTGACACTTCTAAATACTTCAATATCAAACAACACTTACACTTTTGAATTCACTCATTCAAAGAATCAAGAATCATCACAAGTGCACAATCATTGCATTCATTTCTCTACTTCTCTCTACATGTATGTATTACACATTTACACTTCTCTACAATGATGCACACACTTCTCTTCATGTATGTATGTATTACACATTTAGCATCTGGGCTCTGGCCAATGGCTATCACCATCTGCATCAACCAACAGCCAGACAACATCAAGATGAAAAGAAGGTGACTTACGCGTTAGTTGGAGAGCCGGAGAGGTTGGAGGCGCGAGGGAGGTCCGAGGTAGCGAACGAGCCGGCCGGGCGAGAGGGGAGGAGGAGCCGAGCTGCGCAGAGGGAGGAGCCAGGCCGCAAAGACAATGAGGGAGGACTGGGAGCTTGATCCGGTGATGCAGGGAGGAGAGAGCTTGATCCGGAGGTGCAGGAGCTGGCGGCGAGAGGGATGAGGAGCTCGGTTCACATGAATACCAACAACACAAACCAATAGGTGATAGATCTGTCTTACCTCAACATCGCCGGTGGAGAGGTAGCCGGGGTCGCGCACACCGGGGGAAGGAGGAAGAGGGGAAGGCGCACATCGTCACCGTAGTTGTAGCACAACGGTGACACTGCAAAAGACACTCTTATCGTCGGCGACGGGAAGAATGGCGGCGTTGGGGAGGGGAACGGACGAGAGTAAGGCCGCTGGGGAGTGACGAGTTAGCGCAAACCCTAGCAGACTCCTACTAATAAAGAGACTTATCACAGTCGATTCTATTATGGAACCGTCAGTGATACTCAATAGAACCGTCCGTGATATGGTCGCATATCACGCATTTCATTTATTAAAATCGTCAGGAAGTATCACAGACGGTTGTTTTTAAAACGACAGGATATTGGTAATATCACGACGGTTCTTGTTCAGAACCGTCTGTGATACTTCACAGATGGTTTTCAACATGAACTGTCTGTAATATAATCTCTTCACATATGGTTTTTAGTGCATCCAGTAACACAGACGGTCGCAAAACAAAAACCGTCTGTGAACACATGGAATACAGATAGGTTTGGGCAACCGTCTGTGATGAGGCGTCCAGTATTAGCCTTTTTGTAATAGTGATCTACAAAGGAGAATAATAGCAAGATTGAGTACTAGTTTACTCAGCAAGCATTAATAGCAAAAATGCACCTGATGACTCATCTCTGTTCGTTATCACATTTTCTAGATCATCTCTTTTTCTGAAAATAAATAACTCATCAAGATTTAGGTGGCAAGTTTTAATTCAGAAAAGACTATTTGTCACTCAGAGAGAAGATAGACCCCTAGTGGTTCCCGTAGACTCCAATCCAGGAGATATGCATGAATTCATGATTTTGTTTAGCACTGCGCTGGCTTTGTACCACTTTACCCATAGCTACTATGATCTCTCTTTACACTAGGCTTCCCGTATTTCCTTTGATGCAGGTTCGATATTAGAATACATACGTTTTCTAAGTTGCGTGATTAAGTCTCCACCCATTACGTTCCGCTGGTGTCCTGGAAACTCTCCCCCAGCCATCCACCGAGTTCCTATAATGTTGGTTGAGTTGGCTCTCCTCCTGCTCCCAACACTCCACCATGTGTGTCTCTTTCCCTTTGTGGAGAATATAATTACGTATCAAGGTAGAATTTTCTGCCCGCCAAAACAGGAAAATGGTTGGCACTTAAATACGGCCTCACATCCGAGTAAGAGTTTTGTTGGTCCTTATATACTATCCATATATAAAGTGGTCTCGCCTCTTCCCTTTTC
Organism: Phyllostachys edulis; assembly: GCA_036346405.1. Taxonomy (NCBI): domain Eukaryota; kingdom Viridiplantae; phylum Streptophyta; class Magnoliopsida; order Poales; family Poaceae; genus Phyllostachys; species Phyllostachys edulis. The sequence continues at coordinate 6,736,116 of CM070567.1, read as the reverse complement.
TCTTCTCTTCTCTTTTTCTCTTCTCTTTCTCTGCCGAGGCCCCCCTTTACCATCCTAATAGTTCTCTTTTCTCATCTCTTTCATCTGCAAATCATTTACTCGATTTGATTTTGAGACATAGTTTTGATGCAATACATATATGATATAACAATATACAATTTACATGTAATATAACTATATTTATGTTCAAAAGATAAGCTTGCCTTCGGAATTGTAGAAAAGATGGTTGTCAACGGATACAGAATCAGATAAACCTGCCTGTATCGGCTCGCCCTCTGTAATTATACGACAAACGCAAATAATACGTAAATAAATACTTAGTTGCTTTTGGTGCTAATAAACATATATAAATTAGTTGAGTTTATTTTGTTAGCCAATTTTATTTTAATAATATTTTTTGGACCCCTCGTTAAGTTTGCACTCCCCAACTGTGGTTGTTCTACGATCTACTGGCTCTAGGATCAAGGTTGGCTATTCTCGCATTTTATCGCACGAAAAGAAAATATTCCTCGTACTCGCATGCAACTATGATTATTTTATTCATGCATATATGCACAAATGATTTTACTTAAGTGCGCACGCATTTATTTAATTCTCTAAATAGACTTAGGTTGTTTATTTTAATTATTCTATCATGATTAAATTATTTTTAATGCAATAGATTATTTGTCTAATTTATTGGGTTCTACCGGTGATTAATTAATTTATAAAGTCTCGGATATATTTTACTCATTTTTCTCCTTTTTATTTCCTACCGGTCTGGATGCTGTTATTTATCTGCATGGGGTAAATCCATTTTTCTGGCTATTTGTCTGAAATTTGCAGGCAATGCATCAAATTATTTATCTAACACAGTGGCGATTTTATCAGATTTATCTTACCCTTTTTCCTTGCTTTTATTTTTTTATTGGTCTGGTCTATAACTATTTATCCGTATACGGTTCACAAGATTTCTTCGGTCTAACAAATTCACCGGCAACAGGCATTGATACTGACATTTATTTCTACTGCTAATTTACCACTAATAATATTCATTAGAAATTACCTTATTACTTAATTTGTAATTCTTTGTCTAATTTTTTCTTATTCCTAATCTCTTTCTTAATCCCTCTCTTTAATTTCCACCTAACCCCTACTCTCTCTCTCCTCATCCATTCATTCGGTTGAGACAACCTTGGCCACTCATTTCTTGCCTTGCTTTCCCTAATCTCTCTCTTTTTCTATCCACTCACAGTCGAACCACACAGGCTCCCATTCCTTTCCTTCTTGCTTCTCCCCCTTGCTTCTTCTCCTCACTTCCCATGGTGATTTGCTTCTCTCGGCCAAATGTTTGCTCATGGAGTTCTCTGGCCTGGCTCTGGCTCCATCCTCATCGCTAACGCCACGCCACTCCCGTGGTTGCTCTCCTGGCCCACCACTGTCTTTGCTATACCAAACACGCCACCGTGGTCAGACCTAGTCCAGCGCCACCTCCGGCCCGTGCCGACGCCGCTAGCTCGGCCCACCATGTGCTGCGCCTAGCCCTGCCTCACAGCGCCTCCCTCTTACACCGGCCTGGCCCGTGTAAGAGAACCACCTTCGACCAAGTAGTCGGAACCCTCCGACCAGTCACACCTCCTCGACCAGGATGTAGTCGAACCTCCTTCTATAGCCACGTACAGTTGAAACCTTTTTCCCAGGTGGTCGAAAGTCTTTCCAAGCACACGTAGTCGAAAACAATGAATAGTACTCCTGATGAACAGTGCTTGAAACCAAAAAAACGCCGACGAACAGAAGAATTTTGCGGTGCCAAATTGCGCACCCTTTTCTCTTTGTCTATTGCTTATCTTCTGTTGTCGTGAAACTTACAAGACACAACCGCACCTTATATAGGCCGTTTAAACCGACTTAAACATTGACTCGAACAATACAACTCAGAAACGAGTTGATTTCTACTCTATCTTTACTGAACAGACTCCGAAACTAAGACGAAATCTCTAAGACTTAAACTAGAATTGAACACACTATTACAGGAAGGATTAATTTTAACACTCCCCCTAATCCTAACTATCATCAGTGAGAACATGAATACCAATTAAATCACACATCTTCTGAAATTGCATACGCGGCAAAGCTTTTGTCAGGATATCAGCCTTCTGTTGATCTGTTGGTACATGATGTACATCGACCAGTCCCTCCTAAACACATTCTCTTATAAAGTGAAAACGTGTATCAATATGTTTATTCCTCCTGTGAAATACTTGGTTCTTCATTAACGCTAGTGCTGCCTTGTTGTCGATATACAACTCAAACAGTCTAGTATCTTCTCCTTGCAGTTCTTGCAACAAGCTCTTTAGCCAGATTCCTTGGCAAGCTGCTGAGGTTGCTGCCATGAATTCAGCCTCACAACTGGATAATGCTACACTTTTCTGCTTTTGAGAACACCACGTTACTATGTTGCCATACAGAAACAAAATAGTTCATGTGGTGTTTTTTCTGTCAACGAAATCTCCAGCTAGGTCAATGTCGCTATATCCAACTAGCAATGACGTCTGTTCCTTCCTGGAATAAATCAACCCGTGATCAATAGAGCCAGCCACGTACCTCAGAATATGTTTCAATGCCTACTTATGTGTTTTGGTTGTCCTTTCCATAAATATGTTTGCAACTCCGACTGCATAACTTAAATTTGGTCGGGTGTGTAGCAAATAGCGCAAACAACCAATCAAGCTTCTAAAATTAGAAGCATCGACTGGATCTACATCATCATCCTTCTCCAATCTGATTTTTGGTTCCATTGGATATTTGCATGAATTGCAACCTGTCAGTCCAACCATATCAAGGATCTTCTTTGCATAAGCTGATTGTTTGGTCGAAATGCTGTGACTTCGTTGTTCTACCTCTAGATCTAGATAGAAACCGAGAAGTCCCAAATCACTCATTTCGAACTCTCTCACAATATGATGTTTGAACGACTGAACCTTTGCAACATCAGTGCCTGTGACAATCAAGTCATCCACGTAGACACCAATTATGACTGTATGTGCCTTCCTGTTTTTTATAAAGGGTTTGCTCCTGTTTGCATCTCTCAAACCAAGTTTCTTCAAACTATCATCTAGCTTGCGGTTTTAGGCCCTAGGCACTTGTTTGAGCATGTATAATGCTTTTGACAACTTGTAAATCTTGTCTTCTTGGCCCTTTACAGTATAACCTTCAGGTTGATTGACATACACTTCTTCGGTGAGATCACCATTTAAGAATGCCAATTTAACGTCCATGTGATGAAATTCCCATCCCGAGTGTGCGGCAAGTGCAAGGAGTACTCTAACAGTTTCAATTCTTGTCACAGGAGCAAAAACTTCTTCATAATTAACACCTTGTTTCTGAACATACCCCTTAGCAACCAGTCTCGCCTTGTATCGTATAATATTGCCTTCAGCATATTTTTTCAACTTGTAAATCCACTTTAAACCTATGGGTTTATGACCATGTGGGAGAGAAATCAACTTTCAGGCGTTATTTTTTCTCAATTGCTTCCAACTTAACCTTCATTGCACTTCTCCAGTGCTCCCCATTCGATGCCTCCTGGAAGTCGGCAGATTCTTCCACATCCATCATATACAGATATCCCATATGATCCATCGGCTCAGTGTGGTCATATATTTCCCTCAAGCTTCTGTATTTAGGTGCTATGGTTTCTGGTGTGGACTTAGACGAGCGTTCAGTTGTTTCATAACCATTGTCGGTGACTGTAACAGTTGTATCCAGAATTTGTGACTGCGACACAATTAGTGTTGTAGAAGCAATAGGTGAAGTGAGTTCATCATTGTCCTCTCCATCGATAGTGGAAGTAACCCAATCTCGCATTTCTTGATTAGCTTCTTGATTATCTTCACACTGCCATTGCTGATCTTCTTGAAAGACAACATCCCTGGAGACAATAATCTTACTATCAATAGGGTTAAGTAATCTGTGAGCTTTACTGCCCGGCTCGACGCCCAAGTATATCAGCTTTTGGCTTCTGTCGTCTAGTTTCTTCAAGTATGTGGTTACCTTAGCATATGCTAAGCAACCAAATACTCTTAAGTGTTCCAGGTTTGGTTTTCTTCCACTCCACGCTTCATATGATGTGATGCCATCCAACACTTTTGTCGAAACTCGATTGAGAATATGCACCGCATGTCTTACTGCCTCAGCCCAAAATTTGCATAGCATGGTCTTGCTTTTCAACAGGCTTCAAGCCATGTCCATCACCGTCTTGTTTCTACGTTCCACTACTCCATTTTGTCGAGGGTCAGACGAGCAAAGGAAGAACCCAAGTGATGCCCCTTATCTCACAAATTGACTCAAATTCATTGGATAGGAATTCTCCTCCTCGGTTTGATCTCAAAGCCTTTAACTTGTGTGTTCAGTCTTAGTTTCAGCATGGTTGACAAACTTCTGGAACACATCTTTAGCTTCACTCTTCTTCTTAAGTATATAAATCCACATAACTCTTGAAAAATCATCCACTTGAAGGAGGAAGTACATGTTTCCAGCATCAGTAGAAGGTGAAATTGGTCCACATATATCAATGTATACCAGCCCAATGGTCGTGAGGCTCAGAATCGCATGTGCCGAAAGATAACCTTGTCTGTTTGGCAATGATACAACCTTCACAAACTTGAGTAGGATGATCAATATGTAGCAAACCAAGGACCATTTTCTTGTCTGATATCTATTTCAAAGACCGAAAGTTGACATGCCCCAATCTCGCATGCCATAGCCACACAGGGTTTTCAAGACTTGCACTCAAGCATATCAATTTGCATGTATCCAGTTGAATCTTATATAGCCTGTTTGGTGTACGAGGAACTTTCATTAGTAGCTTTCCATCTCAGTCATGTAGAAGCAGCAAAGAGCCTTGCAGTGCTATATTACAACCGTCTTCAGTCAATTGACCCAGACTAATGATATTGTTGCAAAGTCTTGGGATGTAGTAAACATCTAACAATAGTCTTTGCTCTCTATTCTTGCATTGGAGTAGAATTGAGCCTTTGCCTTCTATGAATACAACAGAACCATCTCCGAATTTAACTTGCCCATGAAACTCCTGGTTGAGTTCTCTGAATTTCCCCAACTGTCTAGTCATGTGATTAGAAGCTCCATTGTCAAGGCATCAAACGTCTGTGTCGACCACCTCTTCACCAATTTTCAGTAGCTTAGAGTGAATCCCTTCTTCAAGCATGACCAACCCAGACGATTTCTCTTCACCAATAGCTAGCAATAGAGCCGGTTCTTTCTCCTCTTGAGCTTGTGACAAATTTGCTTCCACCTTTTCTTTCTTGTTCCGACAGTGAGAAGTATAATGCCCAAACTTTTGACACTCAAAGCATTTAATATGACTTCAGTACTCAGAAGCATAATGTCAAAATTTATCACACTCAAAGCATTTAATTTTTTACTTATCTTGGTTGAACTCACCGTTGCCACGACCAAGCTTGCAGCCGCGTCCGACAAAATCTCCACAACCACCTCGGCCACGACCATGACTCCGACCTCCTCGGCCGCGCCAAGCAGAGCCCCGACCACCTTGATTTGATGAATAATCTCACTGAGTCCGGTTGTTCTCTCCCTTCAGCTCAGCTTTCACAAATAAGACTTGATCGTTGTGAGCCTTGCAACCTTTCAGTGGCCCATCATGTGCTTTAAGAGACCCAGTTACCTCTTCCAGCTTTGTGCTCTCAAGATCACTTAAATACAAAAGGGTTGTGACCATAGGCACGTACCTCTCGGGTAATACTCGCAAGTATTTCTCAACCACCTCAATTTCCTCTAGTTTATCGCCAAGAGCTCGAAGTTCATTGACCACCGCCGTCAATTTTCCTACGAACTCATCCACTGATTGAGTTTAGCCCATATGCAGTGTCTCATACTCCCCTCGAAGAGTTTGGAGATGAACTTTCTTCACTCGATCCACACCTTCGTGCATAGTACGAAGAGCAACCCAGGCCTCCCGAGTCAGATCTTTTCCGGCAAGTTGATTGAGCATCGAGTCGTATCACAAAGATAGATCAAGACCAATGCCGCTTGATCGCTTTCAAATCGACCACCACAACCTCTCCTTTTGGATCGATCTTTCCTTTTGATCGACCGATCGCCATCGTCCCCCTGCACTTCCGGCACGATATTGACCAAGATCTTCATAGCCTGCCGTAGTTCTTCAAGTGAGAACTGGGTACGGCAGCAAATTTGGGCCATCCTTCGTTGTCGATGAAGATTCGTTGGGAGCCATCGGTCTCTTCTTCTCTGGAGTCGGAGGACCAATTTTCATACACCGCTCTGATACCACGTGTAGTCAAACCACCTTCGACTAGGTAGTTGGAACCCTCCGACCAGTCACACCTCCTCGACCAGGATGTAGTCGAACCTCCTTCTACAACAACGTACAATTGAAACCTTTTACCCAGGTGGTCGAAAGTCCTTCCGAGCATGCGTAGTCAAAAACAATGAATAGTACTCATGATGAACAGTGCTTGGAACCCAAAAAAACGCCAACGAACAGAGGAATTTTGCGGTGCCGAACTGCACACCCTTTTCTCTTTGTCTATTGCTTATCTTCTATTGTCGTGAAACTTACAAGACACAAATGCACCTTATATAGGCTGCTTAAACCGACTCAAACATTGACTCGAACAATACAACTCGAAAACGAGTTGATTTTTACTCTATCTTTACTGAACTTCTCCGAAACTAAGACAAAATCTCTAAGACTTAAACTAGAATTGAACAAACTATTACAGGAAGGATTAATTCCAACAGCCCGCGCCCATGGCGGCTCGGCTGCGCTCGCTCATGCCCCTGGAGCTTGGCCCAACACCACGTCCTTGCTCTTCTCCCCCTTTTTGTTGATTCGGTTGTTAAGGTTTGGAGCTTGATGCATTTTCTGATGTGGTTTATTTGTTGATTTTGCACGGAGAATGAAAATGGATGTGGGTTGAGGCATGGTGAGGGTGATAGCAGTGGGTTGCTATTGTGGTCGCCGTGGATTTTCTAAGGTAACATCTCCCCTTCCTCTCTACTCTCTTTGTCGCCTCTCCACTTTGCTCTGTGATGTGGATGGATACCGAGGGCTATTGTTAGTGGGTGATGCTGTGGTTATTGTTGGAGACTCTCTGTGCATGTGTAGTTCATGTTGAGTTATTTGGTTTGGGTAAAAATATAGATGGCAGTGGGGGAGACATATGATTGTTACCTGGTTTGGTCGATTTTGGGTTAAGGATGCCAGTGGTTGTGGTCACGGTGGCGATGTCGACAGTGTAGTGTGGTCGTTGTGCTCTCCTTGCTCTTGCCAGTTCCCTCTGGTTCCCTTGTTGACTTGGTGTTGTCCTGGTGGCCTTTGCTGGTTCGAAGCCGTCGCTTACGCCGCTCCCGCTCCCTTGGTTTTCCTCTACTCCTTCACTCCCTCTCCTCCTTCACTCCCTCTCTGTGGGTTGTTTTGGGCGTGGTGACAATGGTGTGGTGGCCTGGCCTTGCTTGCTCTTGTGCTTGGGTTGGGATGGCTGTGGAAGGTTGGCTTTGCTTAGCTTGCTTGTGCCCTGTTGTTGGGAGGGCTTGCTGGTGCTTGAACTCTTGCTCTTTGTTCTTGGCTTGTGAAGGGAAGGGGATGCTTGTGAGTCTTGTTGGCTTGCCTTGTACTTGTGGATGGCTTTGGTTGTGTGTGTGAAATGTGGCTGGTGAGTGGCTTATGGGGAGGTGCTTGTGAATGGTTGTGAATGAGAGATAGACTTATGGGGGAGGTGCTTTCTAGTGGTGCTTTGCTTTCGGCTGGGGTGAAAGAAATGAGGCTGGTGGCTTTGTGAATGGCTTTGGAGGGAGAAAAATGGTTTTATGGGGAGGAAGCTTGGGCCGGCTCTTTCCCTTGGCCATGTTCATGCCATTTTTGCCCTTGCTCTTATCCTCTTGGCTCTCACATGGGAATGTTTGGTTAAGGGCCTTTTGGTCCAAGGATCACTATTCATCAAATTTTCTACGGTTCAGGTAAGTCTGTGTACGTGGGCGTCGGATATAAATAAACGTCAGGTGATGAAACCTACTGAAGGGCTAAGGTGCCGACTAACCTAGGTTGGTCTGGGAACCTTGAGGAACTTCAGGCGATCTGATGGCAATCCCTTCTCTACTCTAACTCTATTTTATTGCTTTGGTTTGCTAATTGTTTTCTAGGTTTTTGGCGGACTATTTACTATGGATCGAGGAAGGGTTTGATGGCTGACGATATATGGATAGGATTGCAAGAAGGGCTTCGGCGACATGCCATACAATATTTTATTATTCTCTTTTCTAATGTACTTGTGCTGTGATCTTTATTGGATCGGTTGTAAATAATTCTTGCAATTTAATTCTGAATGTATATGAACATTTTACTTTCGCCCGCAATTAATTCTTGTAATTTATTCAAGAGTGCACCAGTGTTGCATTATTACTCTTCAAGTTCCTTTGTAATTTTTGGAGATGGATTCTTGTAATAATTTCTGAGTTTGTAATAATGTTTTAATTTCGCTTGCGATGTATTCATAATGCAATTTATCTCAGATATTGTCTTTGTTTTATTTCTGCTTGTAATGGATTCGGGCAAAAGACTATGAGATTATATTGATGATTTATTCTTGCGGAGATATTTGTAATGTAAATCTATTTAATGAGCTATTTATAATATTATCTTATATGAAATGGTTTGGCGATGCGATTAATATTAATCTGAAGTTATGCTTTGTTTGTGTTTAGAAAATTTTAATTTACTGCTAATTAGCGATTAGCATTGTTTTAGATTAGTTTAATCTTTAGGGTTCTCACAATAACAAAAACGTGCGGCACCGCTCGGGCTGCCCAATACGTCTCTTTGTCTCCCCCCACTACGACTTATAAGTATTGACATCCGCTAACCAATAAACACACAAAGCCCCGTAATATTTTCCACACAAACTAGTAAGCAAAATGCCTTTGAGCTCTTCTTCGTCTCAACTGCCCACGGTAGTTCTGGCCTACCTCACCCTTGTATGCGATCACCTCTCTGGTCAGACCCTTAGCAATGTTGCTAACCGTTATGCGGTCCACGGCCTCCTCCAATCTCCACCCTTGTCTCCCGGATATCGTGTCTCCGATCATCCGCGGACTACATCTCCTCCTCCACTGAACCAATGGCTTGGTCTGCGACATTCGGTGGGCAAACCTCGTGCTTGAGGTCTCGCTCACCAACTGCGTGGATCATGTCGAAGAGTCGGTCCGGATGTACGATGGATACATCGATGAGCTGAGCACGAGGGTCGATGATACCAATAGCGTAGAAGAGGCTGAGGATATCGTCTGGCACATGGTCGACGTGTACCCTCAATACTAGTAGCTCCAAGCTCGACTCGCCACCCCGAAGGATCAGGTGGAGTCGTTCCTCCACATATTCCCTAATCCCGTTCCCGTCGAATCCCACAAGCAAGCTTACAAACGCTTGAGGAATGCGTTGGGGTCCTACATTGGCCACTAGGGCCTTCCTTCTTTTCGTATTAGGTCATGCAATGTACATAAAAAACAAAAGAAACCAGCCACACTATTTGGCCAAATCACCCATAATATATGTAAAAAAGATGTCATCTTTGGGTGTTACTGCTTTGTGTGTATAATTTTACTGCATTGTGCTGCTTAACTTTACTGTTCGAGTGTAAAAACAAAATCCTCACCGTGATTCGATAGTAAAACAAATTACAACTTTACTGTCTTATCCCACCATGTTTACTATCAAACGTACGAGCATGAAAAAGTTGCATGCCACAATAAAGGCAATAAAACACATAAATACATAATAACTTTAATGTGTTACCCTTATGTTTTACTATCAGACATACGAACTTGAAAAAGGTCGTGTGCCTACAAAAAAGGCAGGAAAATGATCCACTAATTACTGTCACATCTTATGTTGTTTACCATCAAAATCGAGTGCCTTCTGCAGCGCAAGACGCTTCGTCCGTCGATCGTAGTTGGTGGGCCGACCGTGATGGGGTTCTTGGCGCGTCATCACACTCGCCCGGTCGTGCATGGTGGGTCAAGCTAAACGAGAATAACGCCACGCGTCCCCGTAGCGCTATGATGTGGTTGAAAGTAATTGTAATAGCAATTTTACTGTTGCACGTATCATCGCGTTTATTTTTTTTTATGATTGTTTCATAAGCGCATGGCTGGATGTGCCAGTAAACTACAAGTGGAGTCTAGTAAATCTTTTTTACTAAACACGGAGAGTATTTTATTTGCGAGACTTATACTATTCGGTTACCCTTGTCGTCACCAAGCTACCGGAGAAAGCCGTTTGTGAATCGGAGCTTTCAATCAAAAGTTATTGTGAAAACAAGAGAAAAAACATTCATGTACAAAACAAGTAACCGATTGTTTGCTAGTTGGTTGTTTACTTGTCTATACTAGTTGGCTTAGATGGCAATAAAGTCATGCGAATGTTGCAGTAAATCTGTTTGTAACAGAGTAGTAAAGTCACGTGGAGGTCTTAGTAAATATTTTTTTTTGTAACAGAGCAGTAAAGTCATGTGGAGGTTGTAGTGAATCTTTTTATAACAGAGCAGTAAAGTCACATGGAGGCGGTGAATCTCTTTTAGCGATGCAGTAAATCTTTTTTAGTAAACGCACAATGATGTTTTTATTTGCGAGATTTATATCAGTCTGTTACCCCCGTCGTCACCAAGCCACCAGTGAAAACCGTTCGTGAATCAGAGCTTCCAATCAAAAGTTATTTACGAAAACAAGAAAAAACATTCATATCCAAAACAAGAAACTGATTGTTTGCTAGTTAGTTATCTACTTGTCTGTACTAGTTGACTAAGGTGGCATTAAAGTCATGTGGAGGTTGTAGTAAATCTCTTTTAGCGATGCGGTAAATCTTTTTTAGTAAATACACAGAAAGGTTTTTATTTGCGAGACTAATATGATTCTATTACCGTCGTCGTCACCAAGCTACCGGTGAAGATTGTTCGTGAATCGGAGCTTCCAATCAAAAGTTATCCCAAAAAAAAAACATTCGTGTACCAAACAAGTAACCGATTGTTTGCTAGTTAGTTGTCTACTTGTCTGTACTAGTTGGCTAAGATGACAATAAAGTCATGTAAAGGTTTTAGTAAATCTTTTTGTAATAGAGCAGTAAAGTCATGCTGAGGTTGCAGTAGAATTTTTTGTAACAGAGCAGTAAACTCATGTGGAGGCAGTAGTAAATCTTTTTTAGCGATACAATAAATATTTTTTAGTAAACACATTGCTAAAACAAGATAAAGACACATTCACGTACAAAACAAGGAACCGATTGTTTCCTAGTTGGTTGTCTCCTTGTCTGTATTAGTTGGCAAACATGGCAGTAAAGTCACATGGAGGCGGTAGTAAATCTCTTTTAGCGATACAGTAAATCTTTTTTAGTAAACATATAGAGAGGTTTTTTTATTTGTGAGACTTGTATCATTATGTTACCCTCGTCTTCACCAAGCTATCGGTGAAAACCGTCCGTGAATCAAAGCTTCCAATTAAAAGTTATTTGCGAAAACAAGAAAAGAAACATTCATATACAAAACAAGGAAATGGTTATTTACTAGTTAGTTATTTACTTATTTGTACTAGTTGGCTAAGGTGGCAATAAAGTCATGTGGAGGTTGTAGTAAATCTCTTTTAGCAATTCAGTAAATCCCTTTTAGTAAATGCACAGAGAGGTTTTCATTTGCGAGACTTATATCATTATGTTACCCTCGTCGTCACCAAGCTACCGATGAAAACCGTTCGTGAATCGGAGCTTCCAATCAAAAGTTATTGTGAAAACACGAAAAGAAATATTCGTGTACAAAACAAGTAACCTATTGTTTGCTAGTTGGTTGTCTACTTGTCTGTACTAGTTGACTAAGATGACAATAAAGTCATGTAGAGGTTGCAGTAAATCTTTTTGTAACAGAGCAGTAAAGTCACAGAGGTTTAATAAATATTTGTTTTTGGTAACAGAGCAGTAAAGTCACATGGAGGTTGCAGTAAATATTTTTGTAACAAAGCAGTAAAGTCACGTGGAAGCGGTAGTAAATCTTTTTTAGCGATGCATTAAATCTTTTTTAGTAAATGCACAGAGAGATTTTTTTATTTGTGAGACTTATATCATTACGTTACCCTTGTCGTCATCAAGCTACCAGTGTAAACCATTCATAAATTGGAGCTTCCATTTAAAAGTTATTTGCAAAAAAAAGAAAGAAAAGAAATATTTATGTATAAAACAAGGAACTGATTGTTTGCTAGTTAGTTATCTACTTGTCTGTACTAGTTGGCTAAGGTAGTAGTAAAATCATGTGGAGGTTGTAGTAAATATTTTTTAGCGATGTAGTAAATTTTTTTAGTAAACGCACAGAGAGATTTTTATTTGCGAGACTTATACCATTCTATTACCCTCATCGTCGCCAAGCTACTAGTGAAAACTGTTCATAAATCGGAGCTTCCAATCAAAAGTTATTGCGAAAACAAGAAAAGAAGCATTCGTGTACAAAAATAAGTAACCGATTGTTTGCTAGTTGGTTGTTTACTTGTCTATATTAGTTGACTAAGATGGCAATAAAGTCATGTGGAGGTTACAGTAAATCTGTTTGTAACAGAGCAGTAAAGTCACATGGAGGTTTTAGTAAATCTTTTTTGTAACAGAGCAGTAAAGTAACGTGGAGGTTGTAGTAAATCTTTTTGTAACAGAGCAATAAAGTCACGTGGAGACGAGTGATACAGTAAATCTTTTTTAGTAAATGCACATAGAGTTTTTTTTTATTCACGAGACTTATATCATTCTGTTGCCCTCGTCATCACCAAGCTACCGGTGAAAACTGTCGTGAATCGGAGATCCCAATCAAAAGTTATTGCTAAAACCAGATAAAGACGCATTCACGTATAAAACAAGGTCCCGATTGTTTCCTAGTTGGTTGTCTACTTGTCTGTACTAGTTGGCAAACATGATAGTAAAGTCATGTGAAGGTGGTAGTAAATCTCTTTTAGCGATGCAGTAAATCTTTTTTAGTAAACGCATATCTTAGTTTTTATTTGCGAGACTTATATCATTACATTACCCTCATCGTCAGCAAGCTACAGGTGTAAACCATTTATAAATCGGAGCTTTCAATTAAAAGTTATTGCTAAAACAAGATAATAAACATTCATTTACAAAAACATGGATACACGTGGATTTTACTGTCACATTGGACAAAACTAAGTAAGTAAATGAATAGTAACATGCATGCTTCACCTAGTACTCGTTGAAAACTGTACAAGTAGTACACTAACATATATACATGGCCAACAGGTTGAACGGAGAAAACAGGGGGTGGGTGAGGGTGAGCATGGTGCAGACAAGCAAATGATAAGGCAGGCAAAGTTCAATGCCAATAATACATGTCCATCAGTACTAAACTTGTTACAATAACACATTAACGAATTTGGTCACAGTTATAATTAAGCAGATACATGCAATTGTTAATCCTTGCAATGTAGGGGGTTATTGCAACACAAGGCATCTCCCAACAGATCAAACCAGGCAAAAGAAATATTCATTAATCCTAAAGGAATCTATCTAGGAATACATGTATTCAGTACATGAAACAAAATTTAAGGAGGCTGCACCAAAATCAGCGTGCAACATTTAGTCGGTGCAGTACACAATCACAACATCAATATATGCATATGCGTACCAAGTCAAGTATACATGCAACAAACAGTCAAACACGCACCGCCCTAATTTCCCGGTTCAAACTTGATCAAAAGATTCTGTCTACCAGATACAATTTAAAACCTCAATTCGTTGTACTTTGTGCTACTAATTAACGAGTAGTATGCACATTTGCATGCTTTGCGTAGCTCCATCCGGAATCCAAGAAACTTCAGTGGGCGACATGGACAGTACTTGAGCAAAGAATTTTCAAGACAAAGTTCAAACCTATAGCTACCTGCATGCATGTATTTTAGAATCAAGCCACACTTGTTTTTCGCCGCGAATTCGAAAGATTCTTTGGCGATTATTCTGACTTGTGGATGCAGGAGGTTGCAGGAACATAGTGTATCTTGATTGGGATAGTCAAATGGACATGTAGTCGAAATTTCGGTGCAATTGATCATAGGTTGTAGCAATACGCATGGCGGGGAATCAAATTTGGTGCTACTGCATAGCTTTAGCAAACCGAGGCAGATTAGTTACAAGGAAGAAACTAGTTCACTGCACATGAGACTGGCAGTACATAACTTGCGGTAGATTGATGGTGACAAAGTATAAGAAAATGCCATGGTAGAATAATACACATAAAAGCAGGTTGTTACATGTGGTCTTGTCAATATTAGGAACATCTAGTGATGATCTGCACTTTGATCGGTCTTATCATATCCATCAGTCTAGACTGTCTAGTAAACACTTTTCACTATGCTTGATTGGCAATTGCATAAAAATTCTGGCTAGCTAAAGTGTTTTGGATTTTGATACGATTTTCAATTAGATGAATGAAATAAACTTGGTTTGTGAAAAACAAAGCTTAAATTAATCCAAAGCAAATATTTTTTTCAGAGCATTCTCGAGCTGCTGGACCCACCATTCATGATATCTCATAGGCCAAATTGAGCTTACTGTAGCCCAAGCTAGGGACCACCTTGCTCCCACCAGAAAAATAATGGAAGCATTGGCTAGTTAAACAAACAGCAGCAGTACTGAAATTAACAATACTTTGCAGTTTTCAAATAAAAAGGTTGAGTGGTTAACATATACTTTGCAGGGAAAATTTTGGACTAAACAAACTCCCATTAGGCTTTCCTAGGCTCCATAGCCAACCAAAAGAAGCAAGGCCAGAAAATTGAAAGAAGAAACAAAAGGTAGTGGAGAGAAGATATGATGAGAAGCATGCATTAGACAAATGCCCATATACTCAATGGCGGACCCAGAAATGGAGTGAGGGGGGTGCTAACCTCGAGGCGCTGTGGGAGCCAAGAGAGGGAAACTGGGAGTCTAGGAGGCCGCGAAGCGCCGTGGACGCCATAGAGGGAGCTGAGGGAGGAGGGCCGGAGGGCAGAGCAAGGGTGGGCGGGCGGAGGGCAGAGCAGAGGGCAGGCGGTGGGCGGAGGCTAGAGGGCAGCAGAGCCGTGGGCAAAAGGAGGCGCCGCGCATAGGGGCGGAGCCCAATGGGAGGATCGGGTGTCATAGGACACCAAGTCAAAAAATAATTTAGTAGAGATTAGTCCATATATACTACGCGTGCACCCTCTAGCTCAAAAGTTGTGCATTCCGGTTCAGCCCAACTTCTGGTTGGATGATACATTTTGCCAATATTTACCACATAAATTACTATTTAGTACATTGTTGCTTGAAAACTATATATGTTGTTATATGTATAATGAAGTAGTGAACCCGATTATTTTCATTCTAGTTTCGCCCCTGGCCGCGCAACCGTGCAGGAGAGACGTGGACGGATGGCCGGAGGGCAGATCAGGGCACGGGCAGGCGGCGGACGGAGAGCAAGGATGGTGGGCTTGGAGGCGGGCATGCAGATGGCGGAGGCAAAGGGGGCAGGAGCGCCGGGTGGCTGAGGAAGTGGAGGCGGATCCTCTGCCCGCGGTACATGTACCCACGATGCATCCGTGGTATTAATTCAGATTGCCAGGCAAGGGTAGACTTCATCTGATCCACATGAACAGATACATGCAGGTCACGATGAAGATCCAGACAACACGGCAACGGCAGGTTGCAGCCTTCAGGGTGTCGAGAACCGCACGGAGGTGCCGTGTGAGCTCTGCTCGCCTAGGATTTGGTCAATGTCTGCATTTAAGCTACACATTTTATGGAGCAACCGATTCACCGGTTTGGATCATTGTATGAA
Source organism: Phyllostachys edulis (assembly GCA_036346405.1). Lineage (NCBI taxonomy): Eukaryota > Viridiplantae > Streptophyta > Magnoliopsida > Poales > Poaceae > Phyllostachys > Phyllostachys edulis. The sequence goes on along the minus strand of CM070567.1, from coordinate 6,720,247 downwards.
CCAGCCCACCCAGCACTAGGCCTGGACCCGCCCCCGCATATGCTCCATGTTACATTGTTCCATACACATATATCTTATTAGACAGTATTTGGGGAGGAAACAGCATTGTATAGGCGAAAGATGCTCCCCAAGATCTCTAATGATAGCATCCTAATCATGGCATTGGCTCCCTTTGTTCAGCTCAATTTCATTAGTGCTAATTGATCCTTCTGGTTCACGGATCCGGATCCGACCCACAGGATCCACACCCGGTAGCAGCCGGGTTGTAGGGTTCTTCCTTACCAACTATCCATCTAGGAGTTGATGAACTCGAGGACTTGTTGATTAGTGAAGTTCAGTGCAGTGACTCCATGACCTAATCATTCGGAACAGACTCCGAGAACCGACAACCCGGCTCACCGAGGAGCAAGCAAGTTATCGGTCCAAGACCCGGAACCCGGGACCCGACGAATCTCTCACACGGGCCCACCGAGTCGGCCCGCCCTGTCGCGGGTCGACCCGGCAAAACCCTCATGGCTGCACCCTACCCCGCAACCACCCCAGTGTGGCCTGTGGCACGTACGTGTACGTGTAGCCCCACACCACACGGCCACACGCCCATGGCCTCCTTAGCCTGCCAGTAGAGCTCTATAAAACATTTCCATAGACGCACTCCACAACTCAACTCACCTTGAGCTAGAGAAATTAAACAGCTACTCATCGTCATCGTCGTTTGCAACCACCTCTGGTTGGTATATACTTCGCCGGAGAAATGGAGGCCGCCGCCGCGAGCTATGTGACCGACGTGGAGAATCTGAAGGCGACCGAGCTGAGGCTCGGCCTGCCGGGCACCGAGGAGCTGGCGCAGAAGATGGTGGCGGTGGTGCCGACGCCGCCGTCGACGCCCAGGGGCAACAAGCGCGCCCTTGCCGGCGAGGAGAGCGCCCGCGAGGAGGCCAAGAAGCGCGACGGCGAGACCGCGCCGCCGGCCGCCAAGTAAGTCGCCATGGTCCATGGCCCATTCCTGCCATGCATGCGATCGACCGGATGCTATAGACACTCGTGCAGTGTTCTTACGTGCATGGAAACTCGTGCAGGGCGCAGGTGGTGGGGTGGCCGCCGGTGAGGGCTTACAGGAAGAGCTGCTTCCAGGCGAGCAGCAAGAGCAAGGCGGCGCAGCAGGAGGAGGCCGCCGCCGCCGCGGCAGGCTTTGCGCTGTTCGTGAAGGTGAGCATGGATGGAGCCCCCTACCTGAGGAAGATAGACCTCAAGATGTACAAGGGCTACCGGGAGCTCAGGGAGGCCCTGGAGGCCATGTTCCTGTGCTTCCCCGTCGGCGCAGACAACGGCGGCGTGAACCCGTCGGACTTCGCCGTGACCTACGAGGACAAGGACGGCGATCTGATGCTTGTCGGAGATGTGCCCTTCGAGTAAGTACATGGATCTTTATTCATGTTTTGGTTTGAGGCGTGAAGAGCTAGTTTGATTGGATGGTGTCTAAAATGATGTTTGGTTCTTGTGTCTCCTTTTGCAGAATGTTCATAAGCACTTGCAGGAGGTTGAGGATCATGAAGGGATCTGAAGCAAGAGGCCTAGGATCATCAAGGGAGTGACAAGAACAAGATGCCATGTGTGCATGAGCAATTAATTATTTTGTTCTTTTGGATTCTCCAAGTCATGGACATGCCATCAACTCATCTCACTGCACTCTTCAAGGCAAAAAGGAAAGGCAAAAGATGCAGCATTGAGTAGAAAGAAAAAAAGCTTGGAGGGGAGAAGCTTGATGCATCAAAGCGCATGCATGCGTGGACCGTGGATGTGTAGCTTTGTTTTCTTCTTCTTTTACTAGGTGTTAGCAACACAAAAGGAGTGGAGATTCGAGTTGACTCTCCATGTCTGTTTGTACAAAGAAAACAGCATTTTAAGCTATATCAATGGCTGATTACTCTTGTAACTGAGGGAATAATGCATGGGCTGTTTCCCCCTTGAGTTTAATTTTCCTCTTGGTTATCAAATGCAAGATTGGCAGAGTTGTGCGTTCATTTGATTAGTTCACCATATGCTCAATCCACTGATCCTTCACCCTTGCTGTTAAGTCCTAACTAATACTGTTAGAAAGAAACCAAAATGCAAAACAAACAGTTAATTTCTGCCCTACTCAACATCACTTGTAAACAAGATAAAGCCAGGATCCAGACGAATGGTGCAAGTAATTGATGCATGTGTCCAAATCTTTTAACAATAAGTTCGTTTGTCTGGAGCAGGGTTAACATGTGCAGTGGAGATTAACATGAACAAGAATGGGTCACAAGATCCAATTAATCTTAGTTAACCATTCCACTTGTCAAATGACAAAACTAGCTTAGCCAGATGAACCAGAGCTGGTCAAGAGAACCCTTGGTGAGTGCTGAATCTGGGTACTCACTCATTCAGTGGTAACATGCACTGGTCGAGGGCTTGTCGACAGGGTACAAGTGGAGCACATGAGAGTGAAGATTGTGGTCAAGACTTCACTTAGAGAGCATCCAAGGCATGCAGGAGTTCTATTCTAGGGCCTTAATTATCTTTTGGGATGCTGTGGTGGTTTGGCTACTGGAGAACATAATGGCTGGAGAAACGGTAGGGTCCGTGTGATTGTGAAGCAGCAAGGAAATCAATGGAAAGATGCAGAGTCCTTGTCTGGTGCAGATTTCATGTATGATTAATTTTGTTGTTAGGTTCAACAAGAGCTGGGTATTAGTGTATTTATTGTGCAGCTTGCTAGCTAGCTACAGGGTTAATGCAAACACAGGCTGGCTGATGCAGAGGCTTTTCATCCTGTCTATTGTGTTATGTTGTCCCTTGTTACAAATAATATCTAACTTCAGTTGGTTCTGATGAACTCTCCACTTACCACGCAACTTCTAAAAAAAAAAAGATCTGCAACCATCTTGCAGTAGTTTAGTTTACCCAACAGTTTTTTGGGTTTGTTCTATATCATTATGTATACTGAGAACTATAATGTAACTTATAAGGTAAGCCTAAACTACAACAAAAAGGCCCTGGCCTTAATTATAACTGGGTACCACTTGGATAAATTGCCCTTGCCTTGATCCAATTGTCAAGGCTTGAACTCAAACCCCTCCATACAAGCACATAATACAGTAAAATAGATGAAATGGTTTTTTTTTTCTTTTTGAGGAGAAAACAGCTGCATATTATGAGTTATCTTGGCGGAAAGTAATTGGCATAATCAGGATTATGTTGAACAAAGGCATAGTTCTCTGCAAGTAATTGTCACAAAAAGAAAAATGGACCACGAAGAAGAAACTGCTCTTTCAGTTTGTAAAATTGCAAAGATGTAAACGGGAAAAAGAATACTCTGCTTACTTCTATCTCTGCAGAACGGCTGAGTATTATGCAATTCCCAACGTCAAGTACAGATGTCGATGCAATAGTACGATGCCTACAAGTACAAGTAGCATATCTAGTTTCTAATCACCACTGAACTATTTCAAGTCTGCCAAACACAGCGTCAAACTGTCTACTAGCACCGGGGAAAAAACAGATCACTGCAACTATGCTGCTCCACACACACACACAAAAAAAAAAAGATATGCTAATATGTTTGTATGGAAACTAAATGTGTGATGCGACCAGCATTTTGCTACTTAAGAGTTGTTTGGATTGTAGCCACCATCATGCTACATTGGTGTAACCAAAATGTCGCTTGCAGCATAGATTTGCCCAATTCTAACAAACTGGCTCCAAAAATGAACAAAGCAGTCTAAAACTGGCAAGATTCCAGTGCCATAAAAAAAATATACTCCCAACCAAACAACCAAACCACAGTCCAAATTCTAGCACAATCAATTTTCGATAGGCCAATTCCACTGTCAAGCACAGATGAAGTTCTATTAGATGGTGTAGGCCATAATTGATCATCCATAATGCTCCAAAGATGGTAAATATCAATAAAACGAGTTTTACTCTTAATGGCCCTAACATGCTAGTTTGCATTTCAGGTGCCAAAAATAAACTCTTATCCAACATAGACAACACAATCTCAGAAGCTCCATTCTTAGGTATATACTCCATCTTTTTTCTTCTTCTGAGGAATCCTTAGGTATATCCTGTACAGACACACTCTCGTTAGTTGCTATTCTGCTGATTTTCTGATACGTATGGCATCACACAATCACAGCCACATGCTTTAACCTCGTAACGATGACAAAGAGATCTGACCACAATGCTAAAGAGCAAAGCCTCATTCGTGGGAAACAAGTGTAGGACAGAAGCGACATCTGCTTGGCTGTTCCACAGCAACAAAAATGAATGAATCTGACCAGCAACAGAACCGAGCCAAGGGACTGGATCCAATAATTCCTAACGTTAAACGCTGTAATTTCTAATAGAAAAGCTACAAGAGAAAGTAAGCTCATATCACCTTAAGAAACTAGACTGCATCAGAGAACATTTCCTAAACCAGTAAACCCAACAAATTTACCCCAGCTCAAAAGGAAACATCAAAATTTCCATCATTAAAAGGCCTCTTATTAGAGTAATCCAAACCAAATCACCCTGCTCTGCTAGCGCCAGTGCAGGATGGCCATTTGAATAACTCCTAGCAGTGTCCACCGTTCAGCTGCCAAAGTGCAACGCGGCTAAATTCTTTTTTGAAGAACGCACGCGGCTAAATTCTAACTGACAAGTCAGTAAGAACAAGCATGGCGTAATGAACCTAGGCAAATCAGCGCTCTAGACATCGAAAACTCTGTCTCAAGTCTCAACTACACAGGCTAGCTGATCAATCTCTGGGTGCATTAAGCACAAACACAGAGTACATCCTAAGTAGTATGAATCAAACCTTTTATGACAGCGGCAACGGAATTCGCTTCGAGCCGAGCCAGTTCCTGCTGGGGCGTCCGATCTCCGGCAGCTTCTACTTCTAGGGCCCGCCAGCTCGAACACCAGCGCCACTACGCCCACGATCACCGCCGCCTCCGGTACGCCCAGCCCGACCAGGGATTCGCACCCCAACGATCAGCCCACGGACGCACGGCCACAGGGGCGGCGGTCGCGAAGGCAAGGCCTGCCCGCCGGCGAGGAAGTGGAGGCCCGGCCGCCCGGGCCCCGGGGGGAGAGCGCGGCGGCCGCGGCGAGGCCGAAGAGTTTATCGACCGGAAACAGAGTGGAACAACATCGTGCGAGAAGTTTCGTGGGTTCGATTCAACAGCAATCGGGTATGTTTGTCGGCCCATTTGGATAATGCTTTTAGCTTTGAGGCCCGTTTGGTTTGAAGCTAGGGGTTATACCAATTTTCTCTCAGTTTCAAATTTAAAATTTGGTGACGTTCATCGGATTTGGCCTGCTTGGGATAATGCTCAAAGTTTAAAGCCTCTTTGGTTTGAAGCCAATTGCCACCAATCTTTGGCTGCCAAAAGTTGCGAAACCTAGCTGTCAGGGAGAGCAACAGCCGTCGATATGCCGCCGACCCCTCTCTCCTCTTCTCTGGTGTTCTCGTCCGTGTTGAGTTGGTGGGTGCCCGTTGATTTTCAGAAGTAATATTTTCTTTAGTTTCTTTAAAAAATTTCTCTCTAGATCAAGTTGTTCTAGTTTCTTCTTCTCCGACGTGTTCTTAGCCGAATTTTATTTACCCACGATAGGTTTTACCAGACTTACTTACCTGGACAACGATGACAATACCTACACTGGAGATCGACACCAAGCCAAGTTGGGTATAAATAAATCTCTTTTGATTTTCTTCCAACAAACAGCACTGTTATTGAGGCATAGGTCAAACACATCAAGGGGGATCATCAATTATCTACTACTTCCTGTTGTCATGACAATCGGCAATCATGATGTCATTGCAAGATCCGGATTCTCCAGTGAGGAAGATAAATAAGTCCAGCATGTTCATGGGCTCAAGGATGTGATGGCAACATGTTCATCTAGAATCTTCAACGTAAAAGTTGGGTACTTGTATACTTTATCCATGAGTTATTAATATAAATCAGATGATGTTTCTAAAAAATGCATAGCAAGATGTTCTTCCCTTTGCATCGGAGTTTTTTTCTCTATTTTTTTTCTTTTTTGACAAAACTTTATGCATTACTCCTGATAACCGTCTGGTTTTGATCATTAGAGGTAAATCCTGATTTTTTTTTAATGATCTATTTTTTATTTAGAATTATAGAAATAATACTACTTTATTTTTTATCAGAAATAATCACGTATAGCTCCACGGTTGGGCGACTTGGGCTAGTCGCCCAATGGGTGAGCGATATATGTCCAAGTAGCTTAACCATGGGGCGACTGGACCTTTCGCCTTCTAGTCGCTATATGGTGGAGCGACTGGGTCCTAGTCGCCGAATGGTGGAGCGACTAGGACACGAAGTCGCTCACCACTGTGCCCTAGTCGTCCAATCGTTGGGCGACTAGGGGCGCTTGTATAACCGCGCGCGCGGCCACCTGTGAACAGTCGCCATTTCTTTCTAGAGAGCGACGACGCGAGGAGAAGAGAGGAGAGAAAGAAAGGAGAGGGAAAAGGAAAGAGAGGAAAGGAAGAGGGAGAGGGGGAAAGAAAGTGTCTTTGCATCGACGACGACGACGGTAAGTCTCTATCATTATTTTGTATACTTGTATTTTCAAAATCATGGTAGGTTAGCAAGCAACATCATGTGTATTGACATATTGTTAGCAAATGAAATAATGGTAGGTTAATTTGAAAAATCTTTAGATGCGTACTGTGTAGTGTCATATTATCAGTGGCAAAGCTAGAAAATTTGTGTGGGGGTGTAGCAGTGATGGTAAAGATTTGGCTATTAAGCAATTATAGGCTGAACGAATGTTAAGGTTGAGTAAACGAGGCATTGTAAATATTGTATTCAGATGATACTTAATGTTTATATATAATTAGTTGCGCTTTTTTCCCAATCGGGCGACTGCTTCACACATTTAGTTGCGAAAACAACTTAATTTTATGGAGTGTTGATGATAACAATTGCTAACATCGATAAATAAGTTTTAAATATTTGTGAACATATTATTAAAAACTTTGTAGTCATTATATAATATTTTGTTAGAAAATGGTGGTGCCCATACATACCGGGCAACCCACCTGGACAGGGTCCATGCATATTATTAATAGTTGTAAATAGCGTAGTCGTAGGTTTGCATATAAAATCATGGTATGTTACTTTCGAAAGCATGGTAGGTTATGAACAAAAAATTACTAGACTTATGCAAGAATGCAACTTAATTTTCAGAATTTCCGGAGCTACGCTATAAGTAATAGAACCCACTAATTGTGTTGTAATTGCTAACTGGAAATTGATTTGCAGGTATGGCTCACGACCCTAGTGGTTTGGACTGGCATATCAGTCTGCTGGACCGGCTGGTCGACGCGCAGCACCGCGCGAACCGTTGTGTCCTGCATCCGGTTCGCGGGGACGACCCGACTGACTTGGGGTGGTTCGTATGCGGACACCCTGACGAGCTTGGAGACTGGACCCATGCCGTGTAGACAGGTTTGTCCGCAAGCTATGTCACTTCTTTGTGTCATATGTTTGCTATGTAGTTACTTCTTCGTGCTTTGCAGGCTGAGCCATACCGGTCTTCTACCTCTCGCGTGGATGGTGGAGGCCACCGAAGAGGACGGCACTCCGGTCGAGGACGACGGGGAGGTCCAGGCCGGTCCGGAGCGGTCACGGCGGTTCTCGTTCGACTGGTCGCTCTTGACAGCCCTGGTGGACCGGTGGCGGCCTGAGACGCACACCTTCCACCTCCCATTCGGAGAGATGGCCCCCACTCTGCAGGATGTCGCGCTACTACTTGGCCTACCTATCGCGGGAGCCCCTGCCTTCCGTCGACGCGTGCTGCCGATCGCACGACGCTCGGGCGGGTTCGAGGTTCTTCAATGAGGTCGCGCCATCAGATATAACTTCGTGAGTGATAATGGCATGGCCCGCCCCTGCAGTGGCTTTCGCAGTTCCGAGTACGTATGCTACCTATTTTCCATGTTTAGTGATGCACTATCCTATCCATATGACGGGCTTACTAATTATTCGTTTGTGCGTAGATCGAGTAGATGGTCCCGGAGCCCACCGACAACCAGGTGTCGTGGCACCTCGAGCCGTACCTGTTGTGGCTCTGCGGCATGTGCGATGCGTGCTATAAGACAAAGCCAGCATCCATCCTCACAGACTGCCCCTCCTGCTGCAGCTATGGTTGTTCGAGTGCTTCTCCCTCGGATGGCCCATGCTGGTAGACTCTAGTCCGTACGGCGCAGACATGTACCATGGGGACACGGTGGACCGGCCGACCATAGAATCCCTTTGGTGCCGTAGACGGGCACATACTTCCCTCTATCTTTACTTCAGTTGTATTACGGGTCATCCTTTATAACCACTGTTCTGGCTCGCAGGCACAGTATGCACACGTGTAGGTCACACGTGTGTACGAGCACTTCATGGAGCAGCTGGACCGCCTCACCACTGACAACGTGCGCTGGGAGCCGTACTCTGATCAGGAGATAGAGGATCGTGCTCCCAAGGGGCCGTCCTCGCTATGCTGGCGCGACCGGGCGTACTGGCGGACGCAGAAGAAGCTCGTCTTCGACGTGTTCGTTGAGGACTACGCGGTGCACATGGTGATGTGCTAGTTCGGCCTCCGCTAGGTTGTTCCAGTTCCCGTCGGGACAAGGGTGCCTGGCTCGACCCACGCGTGAGTTACACACACAACACATGTTCGTATTTTTTTTGTTGGTTCTGTTACGACGGCTTCTAATTGCAGCGGTACGTTTCATAGGCATAGTAGGAGGGGTGGCACCAGGACGCAGTGGCTGGCCAAGATGGATCCGTGGGTGGCGCAGTGGGCGAACACCCTCGAGGACTGTGTGTAGGAGGACTCCACATACGACCCCAGCGCGTACGACGATCTACCTACGCTGGTACGCCCGGCAAACACGCACCAGGCTGGTGCATGTCGTCGACCCTCCCCTGCTCGCGTACCAGCACCGACCAACGTGTACCCTGTACACTTCACGCGGAACGTGCACCTCGCGGTACATACCCTCGTGGTTCAACATGTTTGAGTAAGGTTACGTCAATTACAAGTTTGACGCTTTCATGTACTCCTTGCAGATGAACATCAACGTCGCGATGGCAAGGGAGTCCTGGTCGATCCTAGATAGGCTCGCCCACAGTGCGAAGGTGACGCGGGACGAGATACTGCGGTTTTCCCGTAGGGTCTATAGTGGGGCGAGGCGTGCAGTGACCCTGACATCATGTAGGACGGTCTAGGAGGTGGCCACGTCGGTGCATATGTTGAGGCCGGCATGTTTTACAGTCTAGTTAGGAGGCTCAGGAGGGGCACGTGCATGTGCCCTGCCTGCGCCTGCGCCTTGGCAAGCTGGAGGGTCCGGGTGGTCACATGGGTACGCACTGCCACCGCTACCGCCACCGTCGTCGTTCCTAGACACCTACCCGAGAGCGCTAGGGCAGTATTCTTTCTTCCTCGACCCGTATGGACAGTACGACAGGTATGACCCTTTCGCGCGTGCCATGGCCCACGACGAAGGTGTGTTTCCTCTCTTCAGGTTTGTGATCGTCGAGATATTGTAGGGATTAACATTATTTATCCTGCAGGTTTCCCGCTCCAGGCGGGAGAGCTCTCCCTGCACGACGACGCCCACAAGGCCGTGGACGCCTTCTTCGCGGATTACCCTGGGGAGATCAAGGGAGCAGTTGAACCCGCACCCATCAAGGTTCTTTCCAGGTCGCAGCTTAGCGGGCCTCCAGTTGGCACACAGGCACAGGTGGAGTCGATCCTCAAGGCCTTGGGAGCACGGGTCAGCAGGGCTCCAGAGCGTCTTTCCCTATCTGGGGCCCGGCCTCGGCACCCCACGCTTTGGAAGCCCAAGCGGGGGCATATTGGTGGGCGCGGATCGGGTGTGGGACGTGGCGACGATGGAGGAGGTGCTGCGAATGGCCTAGTGGGTGGCCAGCAGGGGGTCTTCGTTGTGCTCTATGTACTTGTATTATGTGTTTATGTATTCTACTTCGTAGTTACTATGATATGGTTGTCTATGCATTCCCTCTTGCATTGTACTATAAATTATTCATAGATTACTTACTAATCATTCGCGCTCTAGTCGCTGAACCGTTGGATGACTTAGCAGTAAAAAGTGGCCCACTACTAGGTGCCAAGTCGTCTAACGGTTTAGCGACTAGTCAACATGTCGCTAAACTGTTAGGCCAATACTTGCTGTCAAGTTGTCCAACGGTTGAGCGACTAGTCGACGTGTCGCTCAACCGTTGGCCCACTACTTGCTACCAAGTCATCCACTAGTTGAGCGACTAGACAGTTGTATAGAAAGCCAAACCCGGTCCCATCACGGTTTCTTTCACCATTTCTCTCGGCGGACAACGAGAGCAGACCGGGAGAGGAGAAAAGGGGAGGGATATAAGAATAGGGGGAGTGAAGAGTGGGGAGAAGGTAGGGAGAGGGAGGAGTAGAGGAGCTTGAGAGAGGGAGAGAAGGGGGAGGAGAGGAGATTGGGAGAGGTACAGAATGGGAGGAGAGGAGCTCGGGATGTGAAAGAGAAAGACGAAGGAAGCTCATTGATAAGAAGAGAAGGTCTCCGCATGAAGGTAATAGTCTTGTTTGTTCTTGTTCTCGGCCAAATGTAGGCGACGTGTAGCTACTTGTTGGTTTAGCACATATTTAGGGAATGTATGTTGAGAAATCGTTGGTTGCAATGTTTGAAATATTTGTAGTGATAAATCAGTCATGTCGGAGCCCACAAGATTGAAAGTGCATTACGATATTGGTACGGTTCGTGAATGTCCATACGGTGTTGACCTAAGTGGTTTCCAGCAAGTCAGTATGGTACACCCGAACGTGGAGAATGCCCGAATTGGAGATGTCCTACGCTGGCTCACCAGAAGCTTATCCTTGGATCCCAAGGTGTGTAGTGTCGTCGTACATGGCCTTTGGAATCGGTCTGCCATGCACATTCAGTGGGTTGACCAGACTGATGCGCAAGGTTGCATGGAAGGGATTTCTGGAAGGCTACAGGTGTTGTGGCTATGAGTGCGTGCTACTCATGCAAGCATGTCCGAAGGGAGTCGTCGGAGGCCCTGCCGACGGCTATCGTCGGGTTTGTGGGAGCAGCTCGGCCGCACAGCATGTGGTTCATGAAGAAGACACGGTGGCCGATGTTGCGGAGGTAGAAGAGGACGAGGTGACTGATGTTGCGGAGGCAGAAGAGGAGGCGGTGACTCATGTTGCTGAGGCAAAAGAGGAATATCGCACAGCGCACACTCAGCCCAGTGCATAGGCAGATGTAGGGGAGCATGTCGACAGCATAGTACGTCAGATGGAGATCGATGACTTGACAGCTCGGGCGGAGGAGGAAGCTTTAGAAGAGGATGGTGATGACTCTTCTGAGGAGGATGAAGGTCTCATCCCACAGGAATGGAATAGGGTGGACGTTGAGGGTCTTGCTGTGCACGATGAGCACAAATCACCGTGGGAGTACCCTGGGACGGAGGTTCGGCTTCATGCAATTTTTGCTGACAAGGGATCACTGAAGGATACCATTAAGCTGTGGGTCTTGTCCATGCAAAGCAGACGCTTGCGGTCCTCAAATCCAGCAGAGCAAAGACACCGTGGTCTGAAAGCGGTGAGTGTACTTGGCGTGTGCACGCACGGAGACCTAAGTACGAGACTCGCTTGATTGTCTCTAAGGTGGAGGCACACTCCTTCTTGCTCAGTAGTGCTTTGCCGAGGCATCGCAACCCAACGTCTATCTTCATAGCCAATGTGATGTACGGAGAGATAGTGAAGAAGATGGACCTGGAGGCCAAGCACATCATGGTGGCTATCGAGCAGAAATTCAAGTATAAGATTAGCTACGCGAAGGCATGACGTGCTAAGCAAAAGGCTTTGGAAAGGACGTTCGGTTCTTTCGAGGCATCTTACAACAACCTTCCTCGTATGCTCTAGGTGCTACAGGACAGGAACATGTGCACATACATTGCTATGAAGGACAAGCCATCCAAAAGACCGCTGCTAGGTTTTATGGTATTGCAGAGGGCCTTTTTAGCATTCGGTCCCTGCATCGATGTATTCAGACACATGTTGCCCGTGATCTAAGTGGACGAGACGTTTCTAACTGGGAAATATAAGGGCATGGTCCTGACAGCAATTGGTGTTGATGGCAACAATCGGATTCTGCCCTTAGACATCTCTTTTGTCGAAAGTGATAATTTCGACAACTGGTTGTGGTTCCGTCGACATCTGAAGGAGGGAGTAGTTGGGGCACATCCTGATGTCTGTATAATCCATGATCACCATCCCGGGACGATGAAGGTCATCCGAAAACTTTAGCAAGACCCCGATGAACTGTTCCCTTGGCCAGACATGAGGAACAGATGGTGCATTCGTCATTTGGAGGCCAACTTCTTCAAACAGTTCAGGCAGCAACCGTTGATAAAACTGATCAAGAGGCTTGTATGCAGAACCAGCAGTGTAAATTTGATACGTTGTGGGAGATGTTGGAGGAGCACACCAAGAAGTATGTCGTCGAGAGGAACAAGCGTCCACTTATTCCTGGGGCGGCGCAACCCGAACGCCTCACACCATGTGTGGGACCATGCTCTCATGTCCTCACCGCATGTGGGGCCATCCACATGGACCCATCGAACTTCATATAGGAGTACTTCATAAAGGAGAGGGTGCAACAGGCGTGGTGCAGCGAGCTAAGAGGCTTTAGGGTTGTAGGCAACTTCGCCACGTTGGATACTGCACGAAGGACTTGGATTCTGGATCTTAACCTGTTGAAGGGGGGAAGGGCCATCGGCAAAGTCGTCGCATTAGGAAAAATATGAATGAAAGGGAAGCTAGAGCGGTGGGTAGACGTTGCAATCGCTGCCGCCAAAGGGAAGCTGGAGCGGCGGGTAGATGTTGCAATCGCTGCCGCCAGAAAGGGCACGCTGCGAGAACTTGCAAGGTGCCTGCCGACACGTAGGAACACCAGCGTGAAGTGTAGCACCGCTTCTTGTTGGGTGCGTAGTGGTACTAAGATTAGAACTGCTAACATGTTGTAACTTATACTTCAGTCAGTACTTTGCTTGTTGTAAGCACTATGAAACTAATTGTATCATAATTACAAATTTTAACTTCATTTGAAGTGTCAATCTCTCTTCTTAATTGCAATGCATGACGTGACCTCACTCGGCAGTACACCACGTGACCATTCTCTGCAAAGCAGGACGTGACCCAACGAGTTAGCTTTTCAGGACGATGCGACCCGACGAGGCCGCTTCCCGCAGCGACGTGACCCAACGAGTCTACTTCTCGCAGAGACATGACGCACCGCTGCCACATGATTCCTCCTCGGGTCTACTTCCCGTGCCTCATTACCCAAAGAGTCAGCTTTGCGCAGCGATGTGACGTGACGAGTCAGCTTTGTGCAGCGACGTGACCCAATAAGTCTCCTTAGGGCCTGTGGATATCATGGGGATATGCTCACGATCTTAGGATGATGATACAATTGGTAATGGCGTTGAAAATTTGTTGAAACACTCGTTTTCGGCGAAGTTTATATGCTGTCAGGCAAAGGGCGGTCAGACCGGCCACCACTGGCGGTCAGACCGGCCAAGCCTCGGGTCGAGTAGCTGGTGGTCAGACCGGCCAATGGGCAACGGTCTGACCGGCCATAAATGAATTTTGAGTTTGGAGCTGAGCCAAAAATAGAGGGTGTAGGTAAGAGAAGGGATTCTTCTACACTTTGTCTCATAATTTTTGGAGCTTCGAGTCAAAAGATCTATTCGTTTGAAATTTCCAGAGAGTTTCGGATTTTCAGGGAGGAAATTTTGGCTAAGCCCCTGCTAGGCGGTCAGACAGGCCAACAGGTGGCGGTCAGACCGGCCATGGGTGGCGGTCTGACCGGTTTTGACTTGTTCGTCGGCCAACTTGGCGGCGATGATGGTTTGGTTAGGTCAAGTTCATGGGTTTTCAATGCATATGTGTTGCATGATGCATGTTTTGACTAACGTGGGTTAAGTTGCGAATAACTTGTTCCCGGAATCGATTTCTTTATCTATTGTTGTGCAGAAAGCTTGGAGGTCAATGACGGTCAACGGCGATGATGATCAGGACTAGGCTTGGAGAGCTGAGGTTCAAAACGATCGAGGATACCGGGTGAAGTCAGAAGACTCAAGCATGACGCAAAATGGACAAAAATGACCGAACATGAAGTTCGGTGCGACGGGTTGCATCAAGCGACGTGGGGGTCGGTGCAAGTGCCATGTCGGTTTCGGTGGGAGCCGGATGGGAGAGACTTGCCGACATGAAGAGAGCTGTTGATCAACCTACACGTGGCAAAGCATGGGATTGCTTCACGAAGATTGGACTCGGTCTTTGAAGAAAGGTCGAGAAGGGGTATTTTGGTAACTTCACCTAAATACCGCCTTAATGGCTTTTGGCTAAACCACGGCGCAAGACTGTGCAAGGAGAAGTGGTTTAGATCAAGAGAAGATGAAGACGACGCTTTGAAATACGTGCGTGAGTGAAACCTATTTGTGTGTGGGCTTAACGGGTGCCCATTAGGGATACTCTTCTAGAAGTTAGCCTCCACTATAAATAGGGGAGGATGCTGGCTGTGCACCCCCCAACCCTCATATCTAAAACCCTAGTTTGTGTTTTAGGGTTAGGAGATAATAGTGGAGAGGTTAGGATTCTAGGGAGATGGATTGATTGTATGCTTATGTATTGAGTCTTTGTGCTCCTGGATGGAGTGGCTATAAACCAACATCAATCCCAAATCAATCCAAGCAAGATTTCTCAAGATGAGTCTCTTTTTGTTTTTGCTCTCTATTTTGTGATTTTGGGGCTTTCTTTGATCCGTGAGTTTTCCTTTAGTTTCTGGCCTAGATCTAGCTTACTGTGATATGTGAGAATACATCTAGGATCATCTTGATCATCAATCATCCACGAGTAAGTATTTGGATCATATTGATTGGAATAGGTTTCTGACATCCTAGAGAAGGTATGTCTCAAGTTTGATAAGGTTTGGAGTTGCGAATCAAAAGTTAGACCGATTTATGATTTTGAGTTTATGCTGATTTTACTGTTCATTATACTAGAGGTCAAACCACCAACTAGTTAGAGGTCTGACCGATTTGCCAAAGGTCAGACCGCCAACTATATGGAGGTCTGACCGCCCAACTCTTTAGGTTTTGAGTTTTTGTGATTTTGGTCTATTTGCTTCAGGGTTTTGATTGGATTCAATACAAGTCTTCCACTGTGCTTGTATATTGATTTTCATAGCTTTTATAGCTATTGGAGTGAAAATCGTGTTGAATTCAATCAAGATGAAAAAGAGATCGTGCTCCTATTCACCATTCCTTTAGTCGCTGCTTTCGTCCAACAGGTCGCCTCGTGGGCGCTAATTTCCTTCAAGCAATTACAATTCATTACAGACGCCACGGCTCGGCATATAAGTACTACCCCTTCTACACCGGGTTCTCCTGCATCCAGACTTCAACACAATCTTGCTCAGATGGACAAGCACTGGGAGGAGATCTGCGAAATGCAAAGGGAGTATGCGGCCCATGAGGAATAAAGGGAGCGTGCTAGGAGGCCACCTCCCCGCAATGACACCACTCCCCGTAGCAACAACCCCTACCATAACATCCCAACCGAGCATTTGCCGCAACACCCGCCCGAGGGGGAGACGCCGCCCTTCTGTTGATGCAGGGACAGATGCAGGTTCTTTAAGTCCAAGCACCGGCTCAGCCTAGACATGCATTACTGGGGTTGCGCGAACTACTCCTGCGATTATCCGGACCGCTATTGGGACACGAGCCGCTATCAACAGCCGGTAAGGACAGGTAGCAGTATGTTCCCCTACAATTTCTCTTTCAAAGTCCACACTAACAACCTCTTCCGTTTACCCGTAGTCCCCGGATCCGCTATGTGGCTATCGCAAGTGGATCGACCTAGAGATCCACCCACACGACCAGTGGACTCTCGACTGTGAGGAGTGAGATGCCAACAGGAACCGCGAGAGGAGGGAGGAGGAGCGCCGCACCGAAGAGCACAATCAGCGTATCTAGCGAGAGACGCAAACCATCTCGAGGCGTGCAAGTGCAGGGAGTGCGAGAAAAAGAGAAAAATGGCGGCCGAGGCCAAGGCGGTCGACGAGGAGTTCGCAAGGAATGACAAATGGCCACGGTCCACACAGTAGTCCAACCCTCTTCGTCCATATGTCCCATGTATTTCTAATTCCCTAAAAGTATGCGTATACCGTCCTTGGTTCGTTAGCCTGTTTGCCATATAACCCCTTGTCGGATCAAATGTCGTATTGTTATTGTTGCACTATTTCTCCAAAGTTCTCCACCATGTATGGATTTTCTGGCGCATCGCAATATCACTTACCTTCGTACTTACGAATCATTGCTATCTCTATCGTCCTCACAAAATTCTTCAGAAATTTAGTGCACTACAATAACATACGACGATCACAAAATATTATTGCGAGTCTAATAAATTTCGTACCCTTGAGATTCTACGAAAATCACAAATAAACTAACCAACTTTGTCACCACCATTTTATTTTAAAAAAAACCTACAACAGGATTTGCTAAATATATTACCTACAAAATGTAACATTTATTCCCACACAATTATTCCAATCGGATTAATTAAATAGTACAGTTACTATTTAAAATCGTCCAATGGTTGAGCGACTTATAGACGACTTGCTATAAGTCGCTTAATCATTGGGTGACTTAGTCAAGTTGCTCGACCACTGGACGACTCCAACGCTTGTCGCTCTGTCGTTGGGCGACTAGGTATAAGTCGCCCAACGGTACGGTGGCTGATGGTTATTTCTGCCAAAAAAAAAGTAGTATTATTTCTACAATTCTGATTAAAAAATAGATTATTATTAAAAAAAGGGGAAATCCCAATCCCCCAATTTCTACAGGAACCATTGTAAGTTGTAACGCTCTCGGTTTGAGATTTAACCCTCAACCATGCCCTCCTCTGTAATAATCGTATATCTTACTCGGGGAAAATACCAAGTATATTGTCAGTTGACCGACTAGGCGACCGATTTGATGATCAAGTTTTAGTGATCGGTGCTGGATTTTGGCACACATCAGTATAGGATGAATTTCGACAACAACCGAGCAGTCCAGTGGCAAACCTGTTCCTGCCATTAACATCAGTAAGATTCCAAGGACATATGTGCCGACAAGCAGAGGCAAAACTCGCCCCCACCTCCAAGGACATATGTGCCGACAAACAGGGGCAAAACTCCCGAACCACCCCCACCCCTCCCTCCTCCTCCCCTGTCTCCTCCCCACGGTTTGGAGTGCTAGAGCATCAGCTTCGTTCGTCGCATCTATAGTACGCTACTACTACTTGCACTCATATCACCGGTAGCGAGATACAATTTTTACTATTTTTTGCAAAAAAATAAAATCTAGTTATGTATGAATTTGAACAGCACAAAACCGTTTATGTATGTTCGGTAAGTTTGTCTTGCGTTGGCTTTAGCCTTACAGTTGCCTTTCTATTTTCGTCTTAGTTTCACCATTGTCGACAAGATCAAATGCACCGAAGTAGTGAAATCATATGAAAGACAAGCACACAAAGGAAGGAAGTTTGCTGAGGGAGAGACTCACGTGAGGCCTCTCTCCATCAGCCATTGATTTCTCCTCTATCAACAAAATCAACGGTTGATAGGATAAAACCTCACGCGGTCCCTCCCCATCAGATTTTCTTCCACACAAATGTCACGAAATGTTCATGAGATAAAGTTGCACCTGGGTATCTATGCATGCCATCATTACACTTGTATAAATACTACGTAGTTAGGTGGATTACCAGTTGTGTGACCGAGGAGGGGACCAATTTGCTGACCAAATTTTAGCACCGCAAAATTTGGTATATGTTAGGAAATATATAATTATGTGACGTTAGCTGTCGACTATTAACATAGGAGAGAGAAGGAGAAAGAGTTTAGCCGTCTCTGAAGAGACCATCCAATGGACAGAAAAAAAAAAGGCCGATATGACCGAGATAATATCGGTTTGCCGACGCCACGCACGTAGAATCCCGGATTGCCGACAAGATAAACCTACCCTAGAATCCATGCACCAGCATCACTGAGATTCCAAACGACATTGTCATGGCAAGATCTGATATTCAGATGCGCTAGCCACGCGGATTGACACGAAGAAAACCAATAAATGCTCGATATGACCGTAACAGCTCTGATTTTTGAGACCGTTAAATTTTTCGTAACCGTCTAGAACGTGCAGTTACGAAGTAAGTATTATCTTAAGTAAACTTTTGATTACAACAACAGCCAACATTTTATTACATAAGATTAAGACTTAACAATCAGTTTTTACACTGACACAGGCATCTAAGCCCAAAGTTAATATAATACAAGACAAAAGAACTTCAGACTACAGGCACGCTTGAGCGCAGTCGAAACCTAAAAACTGTAATCACCGCCGTCTGGTGATCCTACCAAAGCCTTCTTCATCAAGATTCTCGAGGTTTTCTCATATTTCCTCTGTATATGATTTTGCAAATTATGCAATAATGAGTACAACTTCCATACTCAACAAGCCACACGGAAAAACTAAATAATTACATGCAAGGAGTTCAATGGATGGTTAGGGTTTACCTTAACAGGCATATGTGAATGCATTTTCATTTAAAGCAGTTATCTTTAAAACAGTAAAACAATAATAAATAATAACAACAGGGGTTTCTCAACAAACTTAATTACCAACCTACCATCTCAAAAACTCTACTTATGCCTCATGTACTGGAATCACCCCTTAACACAGCTTCATTAACCGGAAGCACGACGTATTCGAATACCTTTAGTTATACACTCTGCATATTTGCCCAACTTTACCCACAAGATATCTCAGACTTGTACTGTCAGAACATAGACACGCAACATGTTAGCGTGCGACTGAGTTGAGACAACAAAGTCTTTTCACTGCTCAACCTTTCTAGCCTCTACCCGGTAGGTTTTAACTCCATCTACCCTCTAAGACTCCACCGCCCCAGGATCTTGCACCCTATGTCGATGGCACATACCGCTGTGTTGACTCAATGAGTGTCCCTTTAGGTCCACTGCCACACCCCAGCTCATAACTACTCTATCACACAGAGCAATTACCGTCCAAAGAGATATTCAATTGGATGAGCGGCGTACTTAGCCAGGGAGTAATGACTATGCTTGTGGTTGAGCGGTTTTTTTTGTCGATCACTTGGTACAAGATTCTTGTCCTTACTTGTCCTTAAAGGAATGTGGTGAGGGATGGTGGGGATTTATCTGGTGCTTGATTGGACTGAAAGGAGCTGACAAATGGATTCATGGGCTCGAAAACGGTCGAAATGGGTATAAGGTGTCAAATTAGGGTTTCGGGCGAAAACAGGGTCAGATAATGAATAGCAGTATTTTTACTATTCATTTACAAATATTGGATTTTGAACAGTACTTGAAGTTTCTATTTTTGGTTTGAAATGAACAGTAACTAGGGTTTACTGTGCATTTTTCGGATTAGGAATAATGTTTTTTTGGTTTTTCGGGTGAACAGTGTAAAGACCGAAATGGTCAAACTGTAATGGGCTAAGCCCATTACTATGGTGCCCCACGGCCCATGAGGCCAGGCCTTAAAGGCTCGTGCCCTGGCGGCTTTGAGCATGCGCCATATGGTGGCGTGCTCGCCGAGCAGAGGAGGCAACATTCAGTGGCCGGCAGCAGACAATGGTGTGGTGCGGTGGCAGCACCAGAGGCAAGTGAGTCCTTGGGTGGCTTTAGTGGGAGCTAGGGTGGTGTGTGGTGGCTTGGCGGCTGAAGAATGCGGTGGGGAGGCGGCACAAGCAAGCTCGGTGGGATTGAGGATGGGGAGGTGGGGAAAAGACCAGGGAGGTGGGAGGAGCTCTTCTTAGAAGTGGGAAGGAGGAGGGAAGGAAGGGGCGGCGGATTGATGTTGGGCTCAACGGGGAGAAGCGTGGCGGTGGGGATTTCTTGAATCAGCTGCTGGAGTGAGTATGAAGGGAGAGGCGCGGAGGTGGGAGGTGAGGAGAATGCGAGCTCTGGCGGCTTTTATAGGTGGAGAAGAGACGGTGGGAGCAGGCGTGGCGAATGGGGCGCGGCGTGTGGGCGGCATGGGCGGCACATGCCGTGCGAAATGCGAACGGCGAAAGGCGCGTAATGGCGGGGTGAGAGGAGGTGGCGGGCGGTGGAAGGTTGTGGAGGCGTCGCAGGGCACGGAGGTGGCGTGGTGACGCAGCGGCGAGAGGCAAGCGACGACCGGAAATGACGCGCAGGCATGACGGAGGAAGAAGAAAGAAGAGGAAGGCGCCGGGGCAAAAGGTGCCAACGGAAGGGGAAGACGGAATTGCCAGGAAAGGAAAGCGGAAATACGAAGGTATTTTCGAAAAAGAAAAGAAAACTGAATTCAAATAAAAAGTTTCAAAAACTTTTGAAATCTCAAATTTTCGGGTTATTTCAATGACCGAGATAATATCGGGGTTTTGTGGATAGGAAATCGATCGTGTCCTCACCCATGAAAAGTATCAGCCCCAGAATTCAACGTATTCCGCGTTCTGCTGAGAAAGATACGGTGTCGGCCCCGCGCAAAACAACAAAATCCACATTCCGTGGACAGAAACGCCCCTGGGATGGATTCTGGCCACTTGGCCTGCAACTAGGCTCCGGATCTTCTGCAACATGGAGAGGCGAGAGAGATTGAGAGGGGCACCGTCTCCGCTTGACTTTTATTTTAGCCTGAATTGTTGATAAGATGCATGTGTTTCTGTTTTCTTTTTAACCTCTGCTAGAATGATGCTTTGCACCTAGCTGTAGCACTTGGAACTCTGAGCTGCCGACACCAGATACGCATGCATCTGGGGTGGAAACTGATGTGACGTAGAGACGGAGGCCATGCGCGAGGCACCGGTGCTAGCTAGCTTTTCTGCTCTAGCATTGGTACCCAGCACATTAAGGGTGCTAGGCTAACTCAAAAAAAAAAAGTTCCACCTGTAAGTGAAGAGAGAGAGTGTGCACGGTAGAGGAAAAAGAAGTGATATTTTGTTTAGTTATGGGTTCTGCGTTGGAGAGAAAAGAAGGTGCTAAACACTACAGGAGAAAGACAAATCTAGTACTAGTTAAGTGGCGAATCTGACACCTACAACATTGTACATGGCCTGATGTTGAATATCAAATCAGTTTTGCGTGTGCATGAATATGGTTACTTATGCACGTGCACGCACATGCATAAAATAGGCTTGCTTTAAAGATAACAAAATCTTACCAAGTTTAACCTCCCAAACCACCTGTTTTTTAAGAGAGTTTTTCCATCCGAGTGGAAAATCACATTTTGAGGCGTCAATCTATACCCCACCTTGTTCTAACATTTATTATTTATTTTTTACTTAAGATGTTTACCTTTGCTTTCTATAAAACCATGATAACGCTCTCACTGAGGTGTGAACCCACAATCTCCACCTTTAAATACCGGATGTCTTTCTAGTCGGCTACCAACGGTTAACCAATCTAAGTTCACCTCTATCACATCACCTTTCTTGATCCATTGCGGGGTCTCGACCCCTCCTCTTCGTCCTCTGCCCAGAGATCCTTTCGAGCCGAGGACCCCCTCATGCGGAGGCCGATTTGATGGGCCAATTGATCGAAGTGTCAAGGTGACATCCTTTCCTCTTCACATAACTTGAATGGGCTAACTTATTTGGTTCTTTGGCAAGCCGTTAAGAACAGTGGGCGTCCCTACAATAGCACTGCAACCCAAAATGATACACATAATTTGTCACTGTCTAAACATGGGCACCTACACCATAGTTACCTTGATGTTGTTCCTAGAAAAAAAATATGAAGACTAGTAAGGTGTCCATGCATTGCAACAGATCTCAAATAAATCATACCATATGTTCTCAAAATCACTAAAGAACAAACCGAAGTAATTCTTCATATAAAGAATGTAAAACTGATCAAATCAAAGTTTCCTTCTTGAAATGACTCAATGAAAAAGCCTCTTTTTAACTAATCAACAGACTCCTGAAATAAAAAGAAAAGCATACATGCTTATGAAATGACAACCATCAATTGGAAAATGGAGCCTGAGATTATGCATCAGAGTAGTAACTTTCCCTGGCCTAATGCCCTAAAAATTAGTGCATGAACTTCTAATAGCTTCCCGATTCATGTAGTTACTTAGATTTCAAGGAACTTTGAAGGAAAAAAAAATTATATTTGAAATTCTCTTGGTCAATGTTAGCACCTTCCTGATTACTACCAAAATTGTAGACATTCATAAAAAGCAGCTGATGCTCCACCCATATTACATTATGAAATCATTGCGGTGTATAAGACCTAAGTGCATACGGCAATAGAAAAAATTGTGCTCAACATAAATTGATCAAAGTACAAAACAAAGATCGGTAGATTGAATTGACATGGAACCGCATACCTGTTTGATCTTGGCTCATGTGTCACTTCCTATGAGATGTAATAAACATAGATAAGTAACATGCTTCAAGGGGAAAAATGGGTTTCTTTCTCAGTCCTATGATTAA
This sequence comes from Phyllostachys edulis, assembly GCA_036346405.1. NCBI lineage: Eukaryota > Viridiplantae > Streptophyta > Magnoliopsida > Poales > Poaceae > Phyllostachys > Phyllostachys edulis. The sequence goes on along the minus strand of CM070567.1, from coordinate 6,697,648 downwards.
TCAACTTGAATGATAGCTAAGTGTATTACATAGAATCAGAAGGAAGAAATTACGTTAGTTTTCCAAAAACTGAATGATGAACCGATGTGATGCATCAATGCTACACATACCTCTACTCTTGCTTGCTCTACTGCTCATTGTTAAGTGTCAGCTGAAGATAACAACATAGTCAACATCCACATTCAAAACCCAAGGAAAAAAAAAGTCAAAATACAAACATGAACAATGACAATAATAATTTAAATGTAGCAGCAGTTATGAACAAAAAAATTATGAAGACAAAGGGAGTAGAGATTCATACCCTCTAAAACCACTTTAATTTGTTAGATAGTTGATACATTTCACCAAGCATCAGGCAAGCATGCTAGCAAGGCACACATTAAATGCCTCAAGCATGCATCAGCAGTGTTGAAATAAATTGGTAGACCAAAACACAACACTCGTTCCATGCGTCAAAAGAAAATATAGAACCATCGTCCATAATTACCTCAGTAGAAGCACATCCATATCAACCCTGCCCAAGCACCATTTGTATGTAGCATGCATACAAAGCAAAATAAAAAAAATTAACGGATCAAAATGTAATTACCTTGTAGATCAAAAGTAGAGAAAGGCAAAGGGATGCCCCCTGTCCATGGTGGAGGAGGCACATTGAGAGAGAGAGAGAGAGAGAGAGTTAATGACCTGTTGTGGGATTGGATCATTGGACATATGCCGTGGTGACCCAGAGGAGGGGAGACAACCATGGAAATGCCACGTGTGGCGGTGCTACAGTGTAGTCCGGGCACGGGTTGGCGGCGACGAGCGCCCACACAACGAGATGTAGCACGCATCCCATGGCATACACATGCGCCACGAGGCTCGTCTCGTCGCCGCCGTCTTGACGAGCGAACCGAGGGCCTCTGTAGCCCAAGGCTATCGACAAGTTCAGGACACGCTCCACGAAAGCGAGCGGAAGTTGAAAGAGGATGAGGAGCTAAGAGTTGCGATGTGGGAGGGGGACACGTGCGCGCGGCTGAAGGAGCAGTTGTGGTGGGAGGTAAGGAAGGAGGCGACGCGACCTCCTCCCCAGACGAACACGACGTTATCGATGAGGAGGAACAAGTGGTTTGAGTGTGCCTTCCATGCGCGGTGGAGTTGTCCTCGTGGATCCCCCCGGGCACAAGCAACATGGATGCCACGATGCCAGCAAGACGCTCCCAGTAGCGCACCTGGCCGCCGCTCGAGATCTGGAATCGTCTCACCGCTCGAGATCCATTTCCACCACCGAGAGGCATCGCCTCGTCCTGCGCCATCGGTCACCCACCCTGTCGGCCATTGAAGCCATCTAGAGCCACCACTAGGAGTCGCATAGGGAAGTTGACGTCAGGATCCCAGCACCACCACCAACAACAATGACCTTGATGCCGGGATCATAGTGCCACGATGACCTCAACACTGGCCCCGTGCCTCCGCTTGTGCCTTCCCCTACGACGTCGGGAGCTGCCGCCCAAGATCTAGAACCACCGTTGCAGCTTTAGATCTGGAGGTTGTCGTCGCCAATCAACCTCGTGGTGGCAGCAATGGAGCGATGAATCAAACGGCAATGGTAGAGACTCAGGCAGCTTCAGTGCCCTCGGTGATGTCGATAGTGGAGATTGGATGAGGAGGGAGAGAACAGTTGGAGAGAGGGGACATAGATGGACGGAGAGAACAAAGGAGGGGAGGGAACAATGATTTTTTGGCTGACATGGTGGTCAAGTGCACGCAGGGTTCATTAGATTTTTTTTTGGTATGAAGGGTGGGATGATCCCTGCTATGCGGGGGTAAACCCCTTCTTGTATTAGTTACTAGTAGGATGCCCGTGTGTTGCAACGAAAACCCAAATTTTGCCTAAAATATTGTTCGTATTTTGTATTTTGCAAATTTGTATGAACAATTAAGAATGAAAGGAAATAGGCAAAAAGAACTATATTAATCAACTTTGGCAAATTCAGTATGGAAGTAAGTGAATCCATTGTTTTTATGGACAAAACGACAGGAAGAAATTGTATTTACCTCAACTAGATTACTCTTCTAAACACTAATTTCTAGTTATTCAAACTACTGCATTAAGATGTTTACATCATTTCCTTAAAAAAACTTTATATCATTGACCGTCATCACAAAATTTCTTGTATCGCATTGAGTTCTTTGTACCATTGACCACCATCACAAACACTCCCATAAAAGTTGTTCATCACCCTTACAACATTTTTTCCCCATTGATCAGTGAGCAAACTAACTGAGCGCCACTTTCAACCACAAATATGTTTAGGACAACAAATAAAATTTTGCTTGCAAAATGCATGCCTTATAAAAATTAACATAAAGAGCTTGCACATCATAACTTATGGGTGAAAGAGTTTACAAAGCTTAATATCAATGTTCAAGTCTTCCTAGGGTTAACACAGCAACAAAGCATAAACGATTGCCGATCCCAACACCACTAAGGCACCAACAATAGGTACTGAAGGCTACCACAAAACCAAAATAAAGGATCAGGTCAGGGGGAAGGCTGTCAAGCTAAAACAAAACAAAATAAAAAGGAGCGTTAAGACAAAGAGAAAAGTATTATAATACAATTATATGACCAATCTAATACTCTATAAAGATGGCAAATAACAAACTCCAATTTCAACAAATTTATTGTACCATCAAATTACTAATTGAGCTCATGCCATATCATTAAAGAGAAAGAAGAAGCTACTATTGATCAAAATTGGCACATCAGAACCCAGAAGAAGCACCACTAAAATCAAAGGAGAAAGAAACAGACAAACAATAACCTTGCACATCACAATTTCTACAACTACCAGATCTCCCTGAAGCTCATTCTTTTGCTGATATGCCCAATATTCGAGAAAGTAATAAGCACAGTGTAGCTTCTAGACAACCCAACAAAATGCAACCAAACCGACAATATGAAATTGAGACAAATTAGGCAAAATAACTCTGAATCCAGCAGTAATATGGTCTAAATGAGATTGTAGCCTGCAATCAACACCAAAGGATTTCCACACAATCCCCCAGGCTTCTAAATTACAGAGCACTTTAAGTCAAACAATTGTATGATCCGTCAAAACAACAATAGTAAAGTGCAACGCGAACATGATTTAGCAAAGGACATGGCATAATCAGTATGCAATTATGCACACCTCAAGTTTCCAATCTCTAGCATGATTTGGATGAAGTCATTGTAAATATGTATAGTCTGGTGGGTTTCTTCTATAGCAGCAAGGAAGAAGTGAACAAAGAGGTAGAAATCAAATTGAAAATAGGGAAACAAATTTTATACTTGAAGGCTTGTTCATTGGGGGGGGGGGGGGATTATGCGATGGCGAGTGAGAGCACAAGTTTCTCTATGTCTTTTTGCAAGCATCACAAGAAGGCCAAGAGTTTTGTTCCGTTATTGGTGGTAGTGCCTAGCGTAGGAGGAAACCGTAAGCTTGTCTTTATTTGGTTCAAAATATTCAATCCTAACTCCCCAAGGCTGCAAGTACATAAGAGAATTGTCAGTTGCAAGGGTCTTTGTTGCGCAGCATCATTCTTTGATTAACCTGTAGAACTGAAATGTAGAACTGAAAAAATCACATACACGAGCATGAATATGCCTTCTACAAGCATAATCTCTTCGTAAATAAAAGCACATCGACCTTTATACATGTCATGTAACCTCTTAATATATAGTTCATTTGTAAAAGAATATACCTTCCTAAGCTCAACACGTTTTGCTATTACAGGCTGTAAGCATGGGAAGTTGGGAACCGAAACAATAAATAGTATGAACTACAAACTATTTCAGAGGTTGATGAAGTGGAATGAAACAAAATAAGTAAGGTGCAGGATCAATAGTCCAAATGATTGAACAAAGGACACTTGAATTTTTTTTTTACAGATTCATAGTGTCAGCAATATCATCTCATTTATTATTTTCAGCATACATACTTACACAATAGAATATAGGCTTGTAATGAGTAATTGTAAGAAGGCGTCACCTTGTTATTTCAATGTAAACACAAGGACCTGCATGGCAATTTGGGCACAAATTATGAACCTAATCAATTTTGTTTACTTGATCTTTACTTGCACAGCCCCACCCATGCAAATGCCTCAACAAGGATCCAAACCTAAATGCCAACACAAATACGGGGAATAAGGAAAAACCCCAAAAAAACACGTCTTGCTTAGTTTCTTTTAGTGAGCTATGAATTCTATCCTTCAAACTTCAAAGTGATAATAACACTAACAGACCTTTTGCCTCTTAAATCTTTCTTGTGGGTAAAAATGATGCATTGTGCCAACACAAATTGTATCTGATACCACTTAATTCACCTTTGTCTGCTACTTTTTGCAGGGATTCATGCAGAAATATAGAATGACGCAGCTTGAAGAGTCATGAATATCAAGGACTACCATAGCAGACATGTAAATATTGATGCTCCAAGATGGCATCATATTCCAAAACAAAAGTTCCATTATGCAAATAGGTTAACTATACAGTTAAACTAAATCAAAGAATTAGAATGCCAAACTTGATGTAAAACTCCAATTCAATCTATGCTATCCCTAATGCCCCCAACAAATTACAAGTCTTGCAGTCGAGTCATCTCCTCTCCTCAGCCCCCACGACACTGCCACCATTGGCACTGTCTTGATATGATTGACGTAGATCTGAAGGACCGTCGTCCACCAAGACACCCAGTGACCTTGCTGCTAGGAGCCATGAGACTTTCCCCTCTCCTTCTGGTTTCGAGGGGCACCAAATCAAGGGCAACGAAAGCGACAGCTCGTGTGAGGACAGAGGCCGCCTGAGTGTGGAGGGTGGTGGTGCTCGATCAGGATGGCGACGACTCGTGTTGGGGAGAAGGCAATGGGAGAGAAGGGGTAATGAGGAATAGGGTGCACAGATAGCAAGCCACGGGAGCAAGGAGGAGGGCACGACGCAGCCATGTAGAGAGGGGACACACAAAGAGGCTAGGGTTTCCTTTCTTTGTCCAAGTGTTGGGTAAGTCCCACATGTCAACGTGCCCGATTTTGGAGAGGAAGGGAGGTGGTTTCGGCGTGGCCGCTGGCATCTGCTAGTAGGAGGATTAGGGATGAAGGAGGATAGCGAGGTGATGGAAAACGGGTGAGAGGCGGACGGCAATGGTTATGGAAGGGGTGAGGGGAACGGAGGATGAAGGGGTAAGGGGCTTGGAAGTGTCTCGCAGCCCTTTCGTGGGAATCGGGGACGTGTGGTTGGGCCTAGGTGTCGGCGCCGAAATTTTGTGAGGGGAGGGGCAAGGAACAGACGCACTACCATATAGATAGGGGTGGAACGATTCTCTCACTGTAGTCTCAGTAGAACTCCTTCTTTTGTTAGTTAAGATAAGATAAAAAGATGCTACAAGGGCATTTCAGAGAAATAAATACCCACTTCGCTTCCACAGCCAGCCCCCACCAGGCCACCACTACCGATATAAACGCTCCCCGGCCGTCTCCACCATTGCTCACCTTGCTCCCAATACCCGCTGTGTCCGTGGTAAATATTTTCCCCTCGCTGAGTAGTACCACAAGCAACGGAAGAGAGAACAACTTTCCAAGGATGGAGGGCGGCGCTGACGAGGTGGTGGAGGTGAACTGTGTCGGCGGCGGCGATCCCGGCGCTTACGCGGGGATGCTGAAGAGGAAGCTCGACCTGTACTGCGCCGCCGTGGCCAAGTCCATGGGTAAGGTTTCTCTTCTTCAAAGATCAAATCTTTTTTTTCTCGCGTTGCGCCGTAGTTCGATTCGGATTTCGGAGTCGCTCTTGTAGCTTTTCTTAATTCCGTTATAGTTCTTTTCTGAGAGAAATTGTAGTGCAAATTTTAAGTTTAGGAGAACAAAAAAATATATGTTGCTTCATGTGGGGACTCTGAATTGGTTGGTCTTGCATACTTGTCAACATAATCCTACACTGTCAATGGTAGGTGGGTCCATTTTACAGTACGATTTGTTACTTTTGTCACCTACCAACAAATGGAAATGTATCCCCTTCCCTTCTGACAAAGGGGCAAAATATTGTTCATGTTCATTCCTTTCAGTCTTCAAATGAACAATCTGACCATTTCAGACCATTTCAGGTCAATTTCTAAAGTACAATTGCCATAGAGACTGAAACTACTACTATAGTAATCCCTCCAGTTCAGAAAAAACATGTCGTTTTGAACTTATCCAAAAAGAAACTTTGACTGCTAATTTCTATTATAATATATTTAAAATGAATAAAATTATAATATTATGAAAGTAATTTTCGAGGCGAATCTACACATATTGATATCGAAATACTTAAAAAGATATTGATAGCTGTACAATCAAAAGTTTGTTTGTACATACCTTAAAACGACATGTTTTTGTGAACCAGAGAGGGTAATAATGTAATATGCTACGGTAGTATGCTAAATTGCTACTTTGCATGAAAATGATATCAAGTACTGTTACTCTCTGATCTGATACCTCTGAGAAAAAGGATTGGTAATGCAGCACCCTGCCTTTTGTTCCTCAAGGCAAGGGGAGGTGAATCCTAGAGCCTAGAGGAATCTTGGTGCGGCAACACGTAGGATCGTAGATTTGGTATGGTTTGACATGTGGCTAGGAGGGAGGCTGACGTGTCAACCACATAGACAGTCTTGAAGATATTCTGATAGTGTCATTGACTAGAAATGACTAGATCACTAGACGAGTTTGATGATGTCGGAGAGTCGAAACAATATGGTTTTCCTCTCTTTTTCTTTCATTGTTAGGGAAAAGTATGTTCAGATTTTTTTCTTTCCGAAAGTGACAGCCAACAAATAAAATGTCAAGTGGAATACGTTAGAATAGGACTACTTATATATTTCCTTATCTGTATATGGCAGCCTCTTTGTACTCCCTATATATATTGCCCATTAGGCCTTTTAAATAGATGAACACATTATTTATCACACGGCTTTCCTCTCTTTTTCTTTCATTGTTAGGGAAAAGTATGTTCAGATTTTTTTCTTTATGAAAGTGACAGCCAACAAATAAAATGTCAAGTGGAATATGTTAGAATATGACTCCTCATGTATTTCCTTATCTGTATATGGCAGCCCCTTTGTACTCCCTATATATATTGCTCATTAGGCCTCTTGAATAGATGAACACATTATTCATAACATGGTATCAGAGCTAGGGCTAACCTAGCTCTTCTTCCGCTGCCGCTACCATCTGATCGCCGCCCCGTGTTCCCGGTCATCTGACGCCGAGCACCGCCCGAGCCAAGGCCCTCCCGCCGTAGGATCCGTCGCGTCGCCACAGGATCCGCCACCAGAGCCTCCCATGCCTTTGCCGTGAGCCCGAACCTGGCCGCTTCGAGCCCGTCGTCGTCGCCTGTTGCCAGAGGCCACGTGGCCACCGCCGCCGCTGATCGGGAATCCGGCGAGGCCGCTCCGCTTCGTTAGCCTCCGCCGCTGCGAGAACCCGACGGAGGTCGTCGCGCCGCTTCGTTAGTCGCCCGACGGCGCTACCGCCGAACTCCGACGCTGAATTTTCCGCTGCCGCTTGTTGGTCGCCGACGCCGCCGCTGCTTGTTGGCTGTCGCCACCGCCGCAAGCACTACTGCGCCCGAAGTCGCACATGCGTGAGGTTGCCGCCGGAGAGCCGCCCGCCAGAAGCGCCACGGGATCTGCGCGCTCGGCGGCGATGAGAGGGAACCCTAGTTCCCCACAAGATCGAGTCATCGGCGAACCTTGACCTTCGGCCTTTAGTGTGAGCCGGCCCAAAAAAAACGTCGCTCTAACTGTCACGCCATCCAGTGCCGTCTGTTAGACTTCTTTGCTTTGGTCGCCGCGCCGTCCAGCGCCGCCTACCGATGGCTTCTGTTCCATCAGCTGATCCCATTTTCGGGAAAAAACTTAATGGGACAAACTACAAGTTGTGGTCTTCACTCATGGAGATCACGCTCGATGGTCGTCGCCTTTGGGGACATGTTACTGGTGCTCGACCTTGTGCGCCGTCGCCGGTTCAGCCTCCTCCCAGACAGCCTACTTTTTCATCTCCTACAAAAGATGAGGCCGCCAAGGAGGCAGAGGCCGCTATTGTTGTTGCTGTTGCTACTGATGAGGCCTTTCATTATGCAATAGACGCTTTTGAGCGCCGGTGTGCTGATGAGGCCTGTGTTCGAGCCATCCTGGTGGTCAGCATCGATGACTCCATCCAACTAGACATAGTGGTCTGTGTGCCACTCGTCAGATCTGGGAGTACTTGCGTGAGCGATACCAGCAGAGCAGCGATGCTCAGTTCTTTTCGCTTCAGTGTGAGTTGGAGACGTTTCGCCATGAGGACTCCTCCGTCGACGACTTCTTCCGAGCCCTGGCCAGTCTTTGGCGCCAGCTAGACGAGCTGGCTTCTCCGCTCTGCCAGGAGTATCATAAAGTGCAGAAGACGGATCATAATCGCCTTCGCCTTTACGACTTAGTTTGCCGTCTTCTCCCAGAGTTTGAGCTTTGTCGAGGCTCAACCATCGAGCCGCCACCCATGACCGATCCGCACCGAGGCTCTTTCGAATACAAGCGGTTTACGCCCGACTCGATCCTCCTCGGTGTGCATTTACGCTCTGTTTTTACACCAACTGGGGTTGAGTGCAATTATTGCAAGAACTTCAGGCACGACTATCAGCGTTGTGCGGTGCGAAAAAAGCAGAACAAGACACGTGAGGCTGGACGATCCAGGGGGGCAGGGAGGTCCTTCCTTGACGGGAGGACAGACCAGCACATCAGGATCTTCTCAACGAGGTGACTCTATTCGCCAGATTCGCCAGCTCTGCTTCCAGCTCTCTCAAGCTCGGCGAGTTCTGTCAGTCTAGCTCAGACGTCTCCTCCAGGTACTTCTTGGGTTCTGGATTCTGGTGCCTCTTTCCACATGACACTTGACTCCACATCTCTCACTTCAGTAGGACCTTTTGTTTTTTCTATCTCTGCTCACCGGTGGCAGTCTTGTTTTGTCTGTTAGTTTGTCGAGGCACTCTTTGTCCACCGACTTTTCTGTTCCAGCTGTTTACCATGTTCCCCAGCTTACCATGCAGCTTCTCTCGGTGGGATAGCTCACCGATCTTGGCTGTAGGGTTGATTTTGACTCTCACACCTGTTTCATCCAATATCAACAGACAGGGACGGTACCTGGGACTGGTCGGCGCCGTAGGTTTCGTCAGGGTCTCTACATCCTTGACCGTCTTCACCTTCCGTCCACTTCAGTTGCTCCTGTCACCTCTACGTCTACTTCCACCGCCACTGCTGCCACCACCTCTGGCGTTTTTGCGCAGTGGCATCACCGCTTAGGTCACTTGTGTGGGTCTCGTCATTCTTCGTTAGTTCGTCAGGGTGTTTTTGGACGTGTTACTGTTGACACAACCATATTTTGTCAGGGTTGTAAGCTGGGCAAGCAGCTACAACTTCCTTATCTTCTCGTCATTTTGACTTAGTTCATTCAGATGTATGGGGACCTGCACCTATTATCTCTAAAGGCGGGCATAAACTTTATGTGATCTTCATTGATGATTATTCCCGTTTTACATGGATTTTTCCTATGTCTAATTGTGGTCAGTTTCGTGCGTTCTATCGTAGCTTTGCAACGATGGTTCGTACTTAGTTTGATTCTCTCATCCATACTTTTCGCTGTGATTCTGCTGGCGAGTACTGTTCTGGCGCTTTTAGATAGTTTCTTTGTGAGCAGGGCATTCTTTACTAGTCTTCTTGTCCTAGTGCCCATGCTCAGAATGGGGTTGCTGAGCGCAAACATCGTCATCTAATTGAGACTGCCCGCACTTTTCTCCTTGCCTCTCACGTTCCAATTACGAAGTGAGGAGATTTCTATATAGCGCATATCTCGTCAATATGCAACCTTCCACTGCTCTTAAGGGTGTCAGTCCTATAGAACGTCTCTACTCTCGAGCCCCTTAGTACACTCACCTTCGTGTTTTTGGTTGTACTTGTTTTGTTCTGCTGCAGCCTCGTGAACGCACTAAACTATCGGCCCAGTCAGTTGAGTGCGTGTTTCTTGTTTATAGTTCTGAGTATAAGGGTTATCGTTGTTCGGATCCTTCTGCTCGACGGATCAGGATTTCACGAGACGTTGTCTTTGACGAATCTTGACCTTTTTTCTATCGAGATTCGGCCCCTCCTGTTTCCACCGTTGAGTCGATTTTATGGTTGTCTCTTTCTGACTCTTCACCAATTTCTCCACTATCACACTCTTCCCCTGGTCTGTCTTTAGTGGTTTCTTCTATACCTCCGCCTCCGGTGCTGCCTCCTGCAGCACCACCTCTTGTTCATGTAGCACCACCGTCTCATTTATCTGGTATTCACTACTCCAGGCGTGCTTGTCCTTCACCAGCCTCCTTTCCTGGTATCTTGCCGACACCCACGTCTGATCCTTCTGATGATGCTCCTCGTTACGTCCTTCGTGACCGGACATCCCTTCGACCTCCTGATCGTCTTGGATTTGCTCCGATAGCTCATGCTCTCTCTATCACTGAGCCTAGTTCTTATCGTGAGGTTGCTCCTCATTTTGAGTGGCAGCTCGCTATGGCAGAGGAGCTTGATACTCTTCGACGTACGGAGACTTGGGATATTGTACCGACACCTGTGCATGCTTGTCCGATCACGTGCAAGTGGGTGTACAACATTAAGACCCGGTCTGATGGTACTATCAAGCGCTACAAGGCTCGTGGCTTTCAGCAGGAGTACGGTCGTGACTACGATGAGACTCTTGCTCCTGTTGCCTATGTGACCACTGTTCGCACTCTTGTTGCGGTTGCTTCTGTTCGCCGGTGGTCTATCTCTCAGCTCGATGTTAAGAATGCCTTTCTTAATGGTGTTTTGCATAAGGAGGTTTACATGCATCCACCACCTGGATATTCTGTTCCCGATGGGCATGTCTGTCATCTTAAATGCGTGCTCTTTATGGCCTCAAACAGGCTCCTCGTGCACGGTTTTGCGTTTACCTCGATGATTCTTCGCTGTCGGTTTCCTTTGTCGGTTCCCACGATCCCGCTCTTTTGTCCATGTCTCATCTCGGGGTAGGACACTGCTTCTTCTGTATGTTGATAACATGCTCATCACTGGTGATGATTCCTCCTTCATCACATATGTGAAGAAGCATTTCAGTGAGCAGTTTTTGATGACCGTACATACTTCCTTGGGATTGAGGTCTCTTCCATGTTTGAGGGCTACTACCTCTCCCAGCAGAAGTATGTCCAGGATCTTCTTGACTGGTCTGGTCTGACTGACACTCTCACTGCTGAGACTCCCATGGAGCTCTCCCACCAGCTTCGTGCCACTGATGGTAATCTTCTTGAGGATCCCACTCGATATCGTCATCTTGTTAGGAGTTTGGTGTACCTTGTGAGCATTCGTCCTGATATTGCTAATGTTGTTCATATCTTGAGTTAGTTCATGGCTCGTTCTACCCATCTTCACTACAGTCACCTTCGTGTTCTTCGCTACTTGCGTGGGACTATCTCTCGTTGTTTGTTTTTCCCTAGCTCCACCTCACTACAGCTTCAAGCGTACTCTGATGTGACCTAGGCTAGTGATCCATCTGATCGTCGTTCTCTTTCTGTTTACTGTGTTTTTCTTGGCTCTTCCTTGATTGCCTGGAAGACTAAGAAGCAGACTGCAGTTTTCCGTTCGAGTGCAGAGGCTGAGTTGAGAGCTATGGCAGCAGTGACAACAGAAGTTACTTGGTTAAGGTGACTACTTGCAGATTTTGGAGTGCCTGTGATGGGACCTACGACTCTTTTGCATGACAGTGCAGGTGCTATCAGTATTGTCCGGGACCCAGTGAAGCATGAGCTCACTAAGCACATTGGTGTGGATGCTTCATACACTCGCTCACAGGTGCAGGAGGAGTACTTGCTTTACAATTTGTGCCATCGAGTTCTGAGTTCTTGATTTCTTCACGAAGCCACGACTAGGGCACAACATTTGTATTTTCTCTCTAAACCCTGTGTGTGTGATCCACCGTGAGTTTGAAGGGGGGGGGGGAGGGGGGGTGGTGTTAGAATATGACTCCTTATGTATTTCCTTATCTATATATGACAACCCCCTTGTACTCCCTATATATATTGTCTATTGGGCCTCTTGAATAGATGAACACATTATTCATAACAGAATACACCCAAGCACGCATGGACATAATTGTTTGCTTCAGTTCTTCCTAGACTAGTTATAAGGAGTGACTGCAAAGTCACAATATGCACCCTCAAGTAGTTCTTCCTAGACCTGTGTTGTCTACCATTACATATCTCACATTAATAGTTCTGATGCCCCCTTCACCCGTTGATTCATTTGGAAACTTCAGCAGTTTTTGTTCTAGAAAAAAAGATGGCAGTTTTGGTATGACTGTTTTTAAAGTCCATTGTGCTAACCCGAGGTATTTCATATGGAGTGTTTAGTTTTGTCCTGTGGATTTAGGTCTTTCTCTACACATGTTGTGAACCGGTGTCAAGAGAGAAAAGGGTTCAGGTTTCTATAGGTAGTGAGTGATTATATGAAAATGAAGTTGTACAGCAACTAATTCTTGAGCTAACTCTTTAGTACTACTAGCTAATTGAAGGTTCACTTTTCTCAGAGCTATCCATTTTTGTTTAGATCTTGTAAAAGAACATTATGTATTTCTTGTTGTGTTCTTAATCGTGGATTCAACACAAAACACATTTTTTTCTCTAAATTTTGGTAATAAATATAGGCTGGCCTTGGTACAGCCATAATATTGTCCATCGCAACCACTGGTTCTGCAGAATTGCGAGCTGTATATTAATTTCCTCGCTATGTGGGTAAGGATGCATTATGTACTAGCGGCTTTCCAGAGCTTACAGTGACAAAAGCCTCGTGTACTGGTTGCACCAAGCCCCTTGCTCCTTTGTTGCTGTGATATTTATGTAAATCCATTTCGGGAAACTAAATTGCAAGAATCTTCTTTGGGCTACCCCAATTCACAAGCTTCAGACACTTCCCAATTGGTTTCTCCAGCTTCTTTTGATGGTATTTATGAACTTTCATAGTCACATTCATGTCAGTCTATCAAGCAACTTGGGCAAAATCATGCCACAAGTGTATCCTGCAGGGAGTTGTCAAAAGGCAGTAGTGTCTTGGATTGACAAAATATGGTCTGACTTGACAGTATACTGCCAGAGTGAATGTTAGGTGTGAAATCCATTTCAATTGAACACTGGGCCTATTTTGGTTATGTTATTGCACTTGATTCCTTAAGGGTGTTTGGAACGGCTTCGGCTTTTCGCTCGAAAAAGCCGGAAGCCGTTCCAAACAACTAACTTTTTCGCACCGCTTTTCCACTGAAGCCGCGGCGTTAGAAAGTCTGAAACCGGGCGAAAGTCACCCCGTGGAGCTTCATGCGGCTTCCATAACCCTCGTTCGCATTTACCCCTGAAGTTGGTGGTAAATTACCCACCGTTTGCCACTGAATAAATGCCCCCAAACCCTCACACTGGCTGTCCCACCCGCCTGGCGCTCGGCCCTGCCCGTCCACTTCCTCCCCGACTCTCTCCTCCCCTGGCGCCCACCTCCTCCCCGGCTCCCTCCTCCCTGGCGCCCACCTCCTCCCCCGGTGCCCACCTCCTCTCCGGCTCCCGCCTCCCCCGGCGCCACCTCCTCCACCTCCCCCGTGATACGGCCATATTATCTATAACAAATATTTATGATTTTTCTCGTTTAACACTTGATCAAAACAATGTGCATGACATTATCAAGGTTGCTGCAGTGCTTGAGGACGTCACGCATGCTGTTTAAAGCCAAGGAAAGAAAACTTCATGTATGCATGTTGTACTTGAGCGGTGCATAGAGTCAAGCCATGCATATACACGTGCACGTATGCTGTTGGGTGTGTTTGATCCAGGAGGAGGCCATGTAGTGCACATCAAAGAGTTTGAGTTCCTTGATTTCGATATTGGTACATTCAGGGAAGGCCACTCGGATTTGTTTGACAAAAAGGAGATAGTTCCGGCTAGGAGATTATGTCTACGTTTTATCTTTTCTCTGTGCAATCTTGGATGGGGGCCACCAAGTTAACCGAAGCCAGTTCAATAAGGAGAGATGACACACTAGAAGTTAATTTTGAAATTACTTGTAATAGGATAGTTTAATCTATTTTCAGCAATTGGAGTAGCTTAAATTTCTAATTAAAGTAGGAGTTTGCAATAGGAAAGGATTTGGATACTGTTCACCGGGTTGGTACTGTTAATCTGACTCGGATTACTGTTCATCCGAGCCTTGTGCTTGCGTGGGAGGCTATATAAACCCCCCCCCCCAATGGCCGCACCATATAGGTGGACAAGTTATGATTTAGATAATAAAAATCAGAAAAGCCGTTTTGGCGCATATCGTGTGTTCTTGAGTCATGAGATGAGTTGAAGAGATTGAGGGAGAAAGATTGAGAGCGAGATCAAGATATCCATCTCTTGCTTTGGTGTACTGTTCACCGGAGACTACTTCTTGCAATTCAATCTATTCGATTGGTTTGTGAGTGTATTGATTTTCTTGCAATTCAATTCACTGAATTGGTTTGTGAGATTGCTACTGATCTTCGAGTCTACCGTGAAAGATTGGGCCAACAATCGGGATTCATCTAATCAACTAGGTGGATCCATATCACCCCAAAGACCCACCTCACCTTCGCCAGCATCCTCCTCCACCACAAGGCCCATCTGGATCTCGCCCACCTCCCGCGCCGCTCCCTCCTCTGCTCGTGGCCGCCCTCCTCCACCTCCCTCCTCCAGTGGCCGCCGCCCTCCTCCCTCTACCTCGCGTTGGCCTTGCCGTCGGGGCCTCCTCCATCGACTCCGTGTTGGCCTCGCGACCTCCTCCTCGACCTCCCACCCAACTCCTCTCCCGTGACGCCCGTATGCATGGCCCAAACCCTAAGCGCCCATATCATTTCCTTTTTTTTTGTAAATTTAATGTTTTGTAATAATTATATGTTGTATTAATTATTCACTGTAATAATTGTTTTTAATAATTACTTATTGTAATAATTATTTATGTAATAATTGGTTATCTAAATAATTATTTATTGTAATATTTATTCATTGTAATAATTGTTTTTAATAATTATCTGTTGTAATAAATGTTTATTGTAATAATTGTCGTTAAATTGCGGTATATTGTCGTTAATCGTCGTTGAATGCGATCAATTGCGGTAGTCATCGTTCATTGCAGTCAATTGTGTTAATCGTCGTTAATTGCAGTTAATTATCGTCAATTGCGGTGGTTGTCGTTAATTGCGATGGTTGTCGTCAATTGCGGTAGTCGTTGTTAATAATCGTCAATTGTCGTTAGTTGTCATTAAATGTTGTTAGTTGTGTTAAACGGCATCAAACAAGTCATTACTGTCCTCAGACATTTCTCATCTCGAAAGCTGCAGCTAGCCTACCTAAAAGCCAGACAGCCAGACATCGAACCTCTTCAGCTCAGCCGTGCAACCGTTCAGTCCTGTAGTCCAACCGGAAGCCACTTTTCAGAAAAGTTATAACCGCGCCAAACAGGTCCTTAGTGTCTTGCTTCTAGCACTGCTGAACCATCCACTCGAAGCTGTATTCTAACTTCAGCAGAAATATACGTACAGAAGAGCCTGGTTTCACCAGCAGTTTCTGTATAATAGTTTATCTGATGTCCAGAGATTCCAGAAAATGAGGGGAAATGTCAATTCTGGCTTTGCTTTGTGGTATGTTAGCGTCAATATGGTGCTCTGTTGACAATTCTGGAGAAAAGAGCTGAAATATAGATAATTTTGGTGAGGTCAAATATGTAAAGATGAGAAATGAGTATTCTGATCCTGCTTCAGCGATGCTGAACACTGACATCACGCATTGGATGTGCGATCCCGTTGGCACCAAGTTGCATTCTAACATTGTGTAGACATACTCTCACACCGTCAGATATGTTTTAGAAGAGCACCTAAAAGTGCGCTCTGGAAAATGTATAGGAATTTTGTGACATTTGAACTGTTACTCTTGTGTGTGATCCTCATTTGCTATACTCTTTTGGTTTCTTTACTTCTATACATAGGTGATGGACCAATCCGAGTCACAAACTCAAATGCCATAGATGATACTGTTGTTCAAGGCAAGCCAGCTAATAGTGGTACATCAAAGGAGCAGTCAGATGATGACGGTGATCTAGAGGAAAATACAGACCCTACTAATACAAAGCGGATGAGGAGGTAACATAGATTTTTCCATTATAAGAGTTTCTTAAAGATACATATGGAGCAATCATATCTATGAGTTTCTTACTTCAACAAGCGGACATTTTGTTGTAGAATTTAAGTTGAAGATTTAATCATCGTCCAGAAATCCTCTGATGTACAGTTCTTGAGGCATGTGCCTTTTACCAATTTTCGGCCATCTAGTTGGAAACCAATGCTTGATACTAATTTGGGCAATAAATTAATTTATCTTTTAAGGAGATATATCTCAATTTTCCCCCTCGCCCTGCCCCAGTTGAATGGTTTAGGACAGGTGAAAAGTCTGCTTCTTTCAAAATAAAGGCAGATAGGATCCAATCCCACCAAACATATATGCTCATGCCTTCTTTTATGAATTTCTTTGGTACCACTTGTAAGGTCGAGGAGACCTACTAGATAGGGGTGAAAAGGCGGTTTTAAATTCCTTTTTCGCCAAAACCAAGTTTATATGCGGAAGCGTAAATAAATCGGTTTTGAACAATTAAGGCATAAATCAACTAGTCTCACTAAGTGCACCAACAACCTAATTCTAGATCAAGGTTTGCAATCATATAGTGACAATTAATCAATTTAGTTCTAGAAATGTAAATTTAGAAAAATATAAATAAGCGCAGGAGAGCAAACCACAATGACACACGATCTTTTTACCGTGGTGTTGAGAGACTTGCCGGTCTCCCCTAATTAGTGGTGTCCAAACGAGCGGCCCGGCACGAGCCCAGGCACGATTAGACTTGCCAGTCTCCCTTGATTAGTGCAAATGGGCGGCCCGGCACGGGCCCGGGCACGATTAGGCACGGTACATCCGGGTAATCGGGTTGTGCCAGCCCGTGGGCTCGACCGCTTTCCTAGGCATGGCACGTCGAGCACACGAGCTATGTCGGGCATCGTTAGCCCGTCGGGCCGGTGCAGGCCCATTTAGCCCATATGACATGAAAATTTGAAAAAAATGCAAAAAAATCCTAGAAAAAATATATATAATTAATAAAAAACAAAATAAATTTACATATACTTATAAAATAAACAATATAAAATTAAAAAACAACAAAATAAAACCATATAAATATTAAAAAATGAATGATGCTAACGGGGCGGGCCGGGGTGGCGTCCCAAGCACTTTGGCTCGTCGAGGCAGGCCTGCCTGGCAATAACAATAGTGTGGGCGTCTTGGTGCCAGATCTGGGCTTGAGCCGACCCATGAAGCACGACCCATTTGGCCATCTCTACCCTTAATCCACGTTGAAGTAAGTCCAAACGAATTGGACTAGCTCCACGAATTATACCAAACACCTCAATACACTAGTGGTAGCTCTTTCTCCCTCCAGGTAGGTGAGGTCCAACCTTCAAAACACGCCGAAACTTCTCATAAGCTTCTTGAGAAGATCATCGGACCACGACGCCTCCACGCCGTCTAGGTGTCGGCAAACACCATGAGTAACAGCTAAGCCCCTTGCTTGACTCTCACCAAATGCAACATATGCACAAGTGGATACTCAATCCACCTCTAGATGCAACACATGCACCTAGAGTTCTTCTCTTCTTGCTCACAAGGTGCAACACATGCACAATTGAGTAGAGAGGCTTGCACTAGCTCAAGAAAGTGAAATAGGAAGCATCGATCTTACCCTCAACCGACTACAAGGGGTATATATAGCCTACATCCAAAAACTAGTCGCTGGAACCGAAATCAGCAAAAATACATGGGCCCAGACATGTCCTCCCCGAGTATAACAGCCATTGCATTAAATGCGAGAAAAATGACCGTTGGGCTGGAAATGAACTGGGGCGGACATGTCCTCCCTCCGAGGCGGACATATCCTTGAGCTCTGTTCTTCCCGAACATGTCCTCACCAAACACCAGACATGTCCTCGGAGCCCTCGGTTCCTCCCGGAAATGTCCTCCCAAAACACAGGACATGTCCTCCCAAATGCAGTTTTCATTCAAATGAAAGAGTTTAAGCCAAGAGATGATTCCCAAGCAAAGATGCATGAACTTCAACCATTTGCAAAACACATCTGCAAACTATAGTCCCACACCACAAAGAGTAGATGCATGGACTTCAACCATTTGCAAATTCTAGTCACATGCTACAAGGAGTAGATGCATGAGCTTCAACTATTTGCAAAACACATTTGCAAACTATAGTCTCATGCCATAAAGAATAGATGCATAAACCTAAAGCATTTGCAAAACACATTTGAAAATTATAGTCACATGCTACAAAGATTAGATGCATGAGCCTTAACTATTTGCAAAACACATTCGTAAACAATAGCATCATGACAGGGAGTGCTACAACAAGCAGGATTGAGCTATCAACATATGATGAGACTGAAGCTACTAGACAAGACCCTTCTTAATAGTACAACAACTATACTAGCAATCCGGTCTCCCAACAAAACACCGAGACTGGTAAAAGACTAGAAACATATCCTTAGCTAATGCTAGTTATACCTTTGCCTTGCACATCCATTTGGAGCTTTTCACTTGATGGTGATAATCTCATCTCCAAGTCCGGATTCTTGTCTTGTCCACCAACTTGTGATGATATCCTCCACTTAGGGATCTTGTCTTGATGTTCATCAACATATAATGATATCCTTCATCATGAACCTTCACTTGATGATAATCAACTCGTGATGTCATCCAAAGTCTTCATCATCAACCGGGACTAAACATATTTCACCAACTCGTGGAGAATATTAATCCAACATATCCAGTTGTCATTAATCACCAAAACACATCATTTACACATAATGGAGTGTCTAGATTGTTCAATCTCACTCTTCTTGGTGATTGATGACAACCCAATTGCAAATAATTGAATTTTAATAATCGTGAGTATATTTTAATTACGAAAGCTTTATATACTCAAGGAATGTGTTTCAAAGTAAACATAGTATATGTGGATAAAAGAAAGTGATCAATACTAGTGAAGCCTCAAGATATAGAATGAACTCCCCTAAATGTGTGCATATAAGAATGTGTATGAAAAGCATATGCACATATTCAAATTGAAACTTTGGAGGAGTTAACCCGATATTTTGATTCGAGGAATGCAACAAGATATAAGAATATGACATTGAATGCATACTTTTGCGATTTTTATCTTTCTATCCAAATAAGACTAAACAATAGCATATCAACAAAAGTGTTAGTCTCACATTTAGATTTGTCATTAATCACCAAAACCAAATTAACAGGGCTTGAACTTACACCAAGTTAATCCTTACATTCTATACAAGTTTTCTACATAAATTGCCTCCTCTTCACATTTAAACAACTTTTGCTATGCTGATTTTGTCGGTTTTAATTTTATGATCAGAGTGTTGTCAAATCGAGAATCAGCCAGGAGGTCAAGAAAAAGGAAGCAAGCTCACCTGAACGACCTTGAATTCCAGGTCTCAAATCGTGACCCATGATGCTTAAGTCAAACTCTAACTGAAATTATGATTATCATGCTAAATTACTACATTGTCATCTAGGTTACCCAGTTAAGAGCTGAGAATGCATCTTTTCTAAAGCGCCTGACTGACATGACTCAGAAATACAAGGAAGCTACCCTTGACAATAGAAATCTTACAGTTGATGTGGAGACTATGAGGAGAAAGGTATATCCTTTTGTTGTTGTGCACTCTTAACTGCATCCAGCAATTTATTTTGTTGCCATTTGAAGGGTTGTGAATCTGTTGATTATAGCTCTGCCACGGTCCATTTATATAATATTGTGCAAGATTGATACTTCTGCATGTAGACTAGCTCAGTTTTTTTTTGTTTTTTTTAAAAAAGAAAGGCTAGCTCAGTTTTTTTTTTTCATTTTTTTGGAGAACTCAACATAGCAAGGAAAGCAATCTGGAATTTGACAATTTCCTAACTGCAATATCACTTTTTAAAGCAAATATTTTGCATTTGATTTTCTGCTTCTCATGAAGATGCAGGTAGGTATTACCTCTCCTATGAGTGAAAAGGAATAATTTAGTTTTATATCTCAATATTCTTTTCTTCTTTTACTTTTTTGTGTTAAGAATAACGATGTTCTCTTACAGGTGTGAGGTGTTGTAAAAACGAAACAAAACATAAAAAGTGTGCATGCCATGTTGCAATGCTCCGAGAGTGTGTCTCACTAAATCTGTGGTTTTGGTCCTTATGGAAGGGCTGTTCTATCTCTTGAGAAGAACGATATCGCACGTGAGGAGTCCAAACAGGGCACAATCTTACATACATTTATTAATGCTTGTGTGTGAGTATATGCACAACTCTTTTTTATGTCTCGGCAACTGTGTTTTCAAAACATTCATGTACAGTCGTTACTCTCTCTCTCTCTGCAAACACTAGATATATAGTTTCAATCCTGTGTTCACAAACACAGGATATATATAAGTACTTACAATGCTACCCCTTTTTCATATGCACTAATTTTCTCTTTCTGAAACTTTGACACTAGTTAATACTTGTATTCTACAAAAGTTCATTGAAATAGATTTCAGATTTCTTGATGGGTACAAGTGAGACAAGACTTGATACGGTGTCAAGTACTACTACCACTTCAGCTTGTCATCCTAAGTTGCATTCACAACATGAGGTGACAATGGGCGCTGATTTGATCAAACAAACGAAGGAAATGTTACACGTGGCCAAGAGAGTGGATGGGGAGGACAGCCAAAGGGAAAGAAAGCAATGCTTGCTTTCGGCCGAAAGCAAGGCTAGACAAGAAAGGCATGCAGTGCGTGAGGAAAAGGCACCTGGACCAAAGGCTATGCATGGGAGGGCAAGCATGCATCCATGGCGTGCAGTGACAAAATGGCCGCGTGGGGAGCCAAGGTGGAAGCCAGGCGCACGGCATGAGAAGCTTGGATGGTTTGTGGCACAAGAAGGCTGGTGCAAGGAGCAAAGGAAAAAGAGATTCGGTTTCTATGTGAGACTCCATTGGATTCTGTTTTGAGCTCTGATTCAAGCAGCCATCCGAGGAGTTCATATCAATTATTTCTAAGAGTCCTAGAGGTTTGCATTTATTTTTAATTTTGAAATTAAAGAGTCCTAGTGGTGTACGTTTAGTTTTAATTCCGAAATTCCTTTTTGCTGATTTTTAATTCCGAAAATAGGAGAGTTTGAGTTGTGTGCGCTTAGGAGATTGAATTAGTTTTGGACACTGTTCATGCGTACTATTCACATGTGGTACTGTTCATCCGGACCATCATGCTTGCGTGGGAGGCTATTTAAGCTCATGGCCGTACCATGTAAAAGTAGGCAGGACAAGTTATGATTTAGATAATAAAAAAAAATCAGAAAAGCGTTTTGGCCCATATCGTGTGTTCTCGAGTTGAGATGTGTTCTTGAGAGGAATTAAGAGGAAGGGCTGGAGAGAGGAGGAAGCAAGAGGAAGTTCTCATCTGGTGTTTCAGCTTGGGCGCAAAACAAAGACACCTTGTTCTTGACTACAACCAAAAAGATCCATCTACTACTCCGTCTTTGCAATTCGACCAAATCAAATCGGCTTGTGAAGTTATTCTCTGTTGTTTCTAATCCTCACGGTTTAGCACAGCTAGAGATTGAAGATTTGCTATCTAGGGTTTTGGGCACTATTCACCCGCGTGGTACTGTTCACGCGTGTGGTTACTGTTCACCCGAAGTAAAGAGAAAGATACGAGGAGCTACTGATCTTCGAGTGTACCGTGAAAGATTGGGCCAACAATCGGGATTCATCTAATCAACTAGGTGGATTCTTATCAGGTAGTATCAGAGCTTCAGTTACTCACGATACTTTGTTACTGCGAAGATCGACACAAAGTGGTCATGTGGGGAGCCAAGGTGGAAACCATGCGCACGGCATGAGAAGCTTGGATGATTTGCGACACAAGAAGGCTGGTGCAAGGAGCAAAGGAAAGAGAGATTTGGTTTCCATGTGAGACTGCTTTGGATTCCGTTTTGAGCTCTCATTCAAGCAGCCATCTGAGGAGTTCATATCATTTATTTCTAAGAGTCCTAGAGGTTTGCGTTTAGTTTTAATTCTGAAATTAAAGAGTCCCAGTGGTGTACGTTTAGTTTTATTTCCGAAATTCCTTTTTGCTGATTTTTAATTCCGAAAATAGGAGAGTTTGAGTTGTGTGCGTTTAGGAGGTTGAATTAGTTTCGGACACTGTTCATGCATGGTACTGTTCATCCAAACCATTGTGCTTGCGTGGGAGGCTATTTAAGCTCTATGGCCGCACCATGTAAAAGTACACATGACAAGTTATGATTTAGATAATAAAAATCAGAAAATCCATTTTAGCGCATATCGTGTGTTCTTGAGTCGAGATATGTCCTTGAGAGGAATTAAGAGGAAGGGCCGGAGAGGAGGAAGCAAGAGGAAGTTCTAATCTGGTGTTTCAGTTTGGGCGCAAAGCAAAGACACCTTGTTCTTAACTACAACCAAGAAGATCCATCTACTACTTCGTCTTTGCAATTCGACCAAATCAGATCGTTTGTGAAGTTATTCTTTGTTATTTCTAATCCTCACAGTTTAGCACAACTAGAGATTGAAGATTTGCTATCTAGGGTTTCAGGCACTATTCACCCGCGTGGTACTGTTCACACGTGTGGTACCTGTTTATCCGAAGTAAAGAGGAGGATACAAGGAGCTACTTATCTTTGAGTGTACCGTGAAAGATTGGGCCAACAATCGGGATTCATCTAATCAACTGGGTGGATCCTTATCAGGCGGTATCAGAGCTTCAGTTGCTCACGGTACTTTGTTGTTGCGAAGATCTAAGATCGACATGGCCGACATGAAGGAGATGAAGCTGATCATGCAATTCAGCTATACAATAGATCAATGTGAGGAGGATCCACTCCACTCCACGAGCTACATGTTCTTCAATCGCTGTCAAGTGGGGAACACAGATTGTGCTATGATGATTGATACGGGAAACTTGACAAATGCTGCAAGCCAAACACTTGTGGATAGATTGGGGTTGGTCACAAAGCCGCATTCGGAGCCATATCAGTTGCTTTGGAGGTTCAAGCACATTCTGATCACAAAACAAGTGGAGGTAAAATTTTCTTTGGATGGGTATACTGCAGTTGTTACTTGTGATGTGATTCCTATGCATATGCGAGCATGTTCGTTGGTGATTGGTGCATATTGGTTGGCCGAACAACACATACACCGAGTTGCATCACGCCCCGTCATGCGGTACTCTTTTCCTTGGAGAGAAACGCGAAGGGAGATTACATCGTGGTCATTGTCGAGATACCTTGAAGATAGACAGCGGCGAGACAAGGTCCAAGATGCTATTGAAGAGCAACGACGAAAGTTAAAGACAGAGAAATGGGAAGAAGAAAGGTTAGCCGAGGAAGAAAAGAAAACAACGATGGTGACCCTTCTTTCTTCCCATGAACAGCAAGAGGAGGCATCCTCTAAGGATGGCAAAACCAATGGCGAGATACTACAAGATGGTCTTTGTATGTTGACCAAGACGGTTCGGGTTGACGACACGGCTATTGTCTATGAAGGACAACGAAGCAACGTGTTTAAATCTGAATGCAAGATTAAAGACAATGTTTGCAAGCTTATCATTGATGGTGGCAGCTACAACGTCGTTATCAGCAAGGATTTGGTGCAGGCTTTGGGCTTTTCAACATGGCGCCATCCTCAACTGTACTATGTGCAATGATCACACAATGTCGGTAAGCTAAAGGTCACTCACCGTGTTACAATTCAATTTTCAGTGGGTGATTACGAGGACAAGGTGGATTGTGATGTCGTGCCCGTGCACGTATGTCACTTGTTATTGGGACATCCGTGGCAGTTCGAGCGCAATGCTACACACCACAGGAGGTCCAACAAGTACTCTTTGGTGCATCAGGGCAGATCGTATACCCTATGTCCTATGCCAGAGAGTGCTATTCGTGCCGAGAAGATCGTCGCTGAAAAGGCAGTTGTGAAGACTACCCCGAAAACCAAGGACAGTTTCGCTTGAAGGGGGATGGGATGATAC
Organism: Phyllostachys edulis; assembly: GCA_036346405.1. Taxonomy (NCBI): domain Eukaryota; kingdom Viridiplantae; phylum Streptophyta; class Magnoliopsida; order Poales; family Poaceae; genus Phyllostachys; species Phyllostachys edulis. Next base: position 6,673,414 of record CM070567.1, on the reverse strand, counting down.
GGCGTCAAGTACTACTACCACTTCAGTTTGTCATCCTAAGTTGCATTCACAACTTGAGAAGACAATGGGCGCTGATTTGATCAAACAAACGAAGAAAGTGTTACATGTGGCCAAGAGGGTGGATGGGGAGGATGGCCAAAGGGAAAGAAGGCAATGCTTGCTTTCGGCCGAAAGCAAGGCTAGACAAGGAAGGCATGCAATGCATGAGGAAAAGGCACCTGGACTGAAGGCTATGCATGGGAGGCCAAGCATGCATCCACGGCGTGCGGTGACAAAGTGGTCGCGTGGGGAGCCAAGGTGGAAGCCAGGCGCACGACATGAGAAGCTTGGATGGTTTGCTGCACAAGAAGGTTGGTGCAAGGAGCAAAGGAAAGAGAGATTCGGTTTCCATGTGGGACTCCTTTGGATTTCCGTTTTGAGCTCTCATTCAAGCAGCCATCCGAGGAGTTCATATCAATTATTTCTAAGAGTCCTAGTGGTTTGCGTTTATTTTTAATTCTGAAATTAAAGAGTTCTAGTGGCGTACGTTTAGTTTTAATTCTAAAAGTCCTTTTTGCTGATTTTTAATTTTGAAAATAGGAGAGTTTGAGTTGTGTCCGTTTAGGAGGTTGAATCAGTTTCGGGCACTGTTCATGCATACTATTCACGTACGGTACTTTTCATATGAACCATTGTGCTTGCGTGGGAGGCTATTTAAGCCCCATGGCCACACCATGTAAAAGTAGACATGACAAGTTTGATTTAGATAATAAAAATCAGAAAAGCCGTTTTAGTGCATATCGTGTGTTTTTGAGAGGAATTAAGAGGAAGGGCTAGAGAGAGGAGGCAGCAAGAGGAAGTTCTCATCTGGTGTTTTAGCTTAGGTGCAAAGCAAAGACACCTTATTCTTGACTACAACCAAGAAGATCCATCTACTACTCCGTCTTTGCAATTCGACCAAATCAGATCGGTTTGTGAAGTTATTCTCTGTTGTTTCTAATCTTCACGGTTTAGCACAACTAGAGATTGAAGATTTGCTATCTAGGGTTTCAGGCACTATTCAACTGCGTGGTCCTGTTCACGCATGTGGTTACTTTTCACCCGAAGTAAAGAGAAAGATACGAGGAGCTACTGATCTTCGAGTGTGTTAAGGGTATTTGTGGTATTTCCCTTGTACTAGAGTTTAGTCTTGTGTCCCCTTTGTACCCTATATATATTGCACATTGGGCCTCTTGAATACATGCACAAGATTCATAACATGATATTAGAGCAAAAGTTCAAACCCTAGCTTACAACCTAGCCTCCAACCGGTTATGTTGTCCGCTGCCCCCGGGAGGAGCATTCTCTGCTCCTAGGGGTGGCCACATTAGTCGTAGTATTGCCTTGTCGTCAAGCAGCAAGCAATCGGTCGTCGCGTCCTCGTCGTCGTGTGAAGGATGCCAGGGAGCTCATGCTGTGTCATCTCCTCGTCCAGATCCAGACCCGCGAGACCCTTCGCGAGTTCTGCCTCGGTGGCCATGGTCGCACGCACGGGACTACAACAACCGGATCGGAGACGGCTCGAGGAAGACGGATTCGGCAACTGCAGGCGGGCCCCTTCTCTGCTCCGAGTGCCGCTGGTCCTCCCCGTCACCGCCTCTGCCGGAACCGGGATCCTACCGCGCCTCCTCGCCCTCTCGAGCCTCCGCCATCCAGATCCGATCTAGATCCGTTCTCCCTGTCGCCATCGCCTCGCCAGATCGCTGTTGTCCTCCTCTCGACCAGATCCACTCGGATCTGTCCCAAACCGAGCCGGAGCACTTGCACCCGAGCAGGGCGAGGTCGGGGCACGTGACGACGGCGCTGCTCACTGTGAGGTCCTGCATGCGCTACGCCGACGATCTCCAGCATGCGCCCACTCCACGGCGCCCCACAACCTCCTCTGCTCTGAGCCATCCGCGTCGTCCCGACGGCCGTGTAGCCCTGGATCGAGTCGCCGCTGCGCCGCATGTGTCGCTGCCTCCCGACCGCTCTTTGCCAAGCCACCAGCATCGCATCGCTGCTGCAGTGCGTGCAGGCGCTTCGGCGCCGCCTCTTACAGCTCCACCCGGGTGGAGAGGAGGAAGGTGGAAGGGGAGGAGAGGGAGGCGATACGAGAGAGGAGACTAGAGAAAACAGAGAGGGCGAGTCGGTGGAGAGTGGAGACCGAGAAATGAGAGAGAGAAAGGTGTTGCTAATACTGCTGCTCCTTTGAGTCATTTTTCTCCCATTCTGTCCATCTAAGTCCGTACCACTCTATCTTTAAGTTTCGTCTAAGTCGTGTGAGTCCACAAAGTCCTTGTTAGTCAGCCGATTGCTTCCTGGCATGCTCCTTCCTTTTCGCATGGTAGCAGCCGTTGTTCTTCTCTCTGAGCCGTTGCAGATCGTAGAAGTCGTTATGATGCTGCCGCTCTCTTTGAGCCGTCGCCCCGAGCTTCTAAGGCCGCCGCGTTTTTTCCGCACTGCGCCTCCGTTGCACTTCTTGTGCACTGCGCCGTTGTCATCTTGGGTTTCGATCTGTGCAGCCATGCTTCTATCTATTCCTCTTTGGCTTGATTTGACAGCTGTCTCTATTCCTGTCAGTTTTATCATCTTCTTCGTCGTGTTGCCGCGGTCGACTTTGAGCCCGCTTGCCTCTACTTTCTCAGCCTCTACACCTTGTGCTTTATGGGCTGTCGCACGACCCCGGTTGAGAGCAGATCTTTTGATACTCAATATATTTTCCAAGTGCTGCACGCTACGACGACATTATCAAGACTTAGACTTCGGATTTTCCTTATTGTAGTGTCAACCCTTTCCAAATTCAATGTTGTTGTATACGCCTTGCATTTTGGGTTTTTGGGGGTAAGGGCATTTGTGGTATTTCCCTTGTTGTGTTCCCCTATATATATTGCCATTGGGCATCTTGAATACATACACAAGGTTCATAACAGAGTGTACCGTGAAAGATTGGGCCAACAATCGGGATTCATTTAATCAACTAGGTGGATTCTTATCAAGACTTGCTTTAGATTCTCTTATGCGCAGGGGCTGTAAATATGGCCGTAAATATGAATATAGCTACTGTCATAACCCGCGCAATTTTAGTTATAATGACGAAGTGCTTGTGTTCAGGTGAATATAGCTGAGGAAGCTGTGAGGAGAGTAACTGGAGCAAGCCTGCTGTTCTGCACTACATCTGACGTGCCAGCAAGCAGCATACCATTTTCTTCATGTGTATCTGATGCAGCTTCTGCTGCTGCTCCCATTGAAGAGAACATGAGCCATTTCCTCGAGGCGCCACGTCAAGATGACCAGATCAAGTCTGACCTCCAAAATGCAGCAATTCCTGTGCCCAGTGGGGAAATGGCCTCAAGGCCGGCCTCTTTGCGCCGTCTGCGACGCGTTGCCAGCTTGGAGAACCTGCAGAAGAGAATCCATGGAGATTCTTCAATACATTCTGAGACTGCAACGACTTTCTTAGATCCTGAAATTCCTGCCAATGATAAGTAGCACCAGGTATAAAGTTTGCTCTGTAACTGGATTATAATGCTCCAGTGAGCTAAGTTTTTGGTGATGGAACCTGTAGCATCCATGTATCTGGGTGCGATCTGTGCTGTACTTTTGTACACTATCTTAAAAGTAAATAATATGTACTTAGTCTTCCGATTTTGCCTCTCTGCACTTCATAGCCTTGTGAATATCATACGATGCATAAACAGATAGATGTTGAATAGTATAGAGGATGTTTAAGAATTATTCTTTTGTTGACATTTATATGAAGCTTGTTTTGCTATACTGCAAATGTTTTTTTCCCTATCTGTTGGATACATCTTGTTAACCCTATTCAGTAAACATAAAAGAGTTCAGTTTGCAGTCGAATGCGCATCGCCAATCAGATATCATGATGTGTGGAACTGTTCTTCTGCGATTATGTTAATTTGTTTCTTTCTTTTCTCCTTGTCTTTTTGGAGCACAAGGGGGTAATTTGTTCATCTATACTTTCAATGAAAGTGAGGATAGTAAGATAGATACGATCAGTTTAACTGAAGAGACAAAGGAAGCAAAGCATATCATGTTTTGGATTAGTCTGGGAATGCTAGGTGTAAATTTTTCATGCACTAGATGCCTTGACAGGCATAGTTAGGATGTTTAATTTGGAAGTTGATTTGAACCTCGTTATCCACAATCCTCTACTAGTACTCCACAACCTTATTGAACTATTACACGCCCTCGTATAATTTATCTGCACACTGCAATTCATCATCTAACTCTGTTGTCACTCCAATTACCTAAGTTCATGTACTTTGTTGATTAATTTCTAAACATTATGGTCCTTTGCTTGCATCTGACCACCACTTGATTTCCATGGGCAGTAAGTGTTCTCTTCAATTACCTATGCTTCCTGTTCTTCTCTTCTTATGGCCAAACAGTAACTGTTTTGCCAATTAAAAACTGGTTTCAGTGTCACAGATCAGTGAGGTTGGACTAGTGTTGAGCCCAGATTTACATCTAGATCCTCTGTGTATACCGAGCTAGTTCTATGAACAATAGCTAGCTCAAACAGTACAATATCGATGAATATCACATCCATACGTGCGTTTAAGTAAAAGAGTACTTGATATTACATAAATAGTCGTAAGCGAGCTTGGGATGAGTTTAAGCGAGCTTTTCATCGTGCCTATATCCCACCAGGCATGATGTCTTTAAAAAGGACGGAATTCCGTACCTTAAAGCAAGGTAGCCGTACTGTCAATGAATATATGTATAAGTTTAATCAATTGGCAAGATATGCTTCAGGAGATGTTGCCAAGGATGAAAGCAAGCAAGAGCACTTTTTGGAGGGGCTTAATGATGAAATTTCAGTCCACCTTGTTTCCCAAGAACATTCTGACTTCCAGCAACTTGTGAGCAAGGCCATTTGACAGGAGAGTAAACTCCAACAGATGGAGAGCCGAAAAAGGAAGAAAGCTGTGCAGAGGTTTAACTCAGGGGGATTTCCTAAGTCTAGGACCTCCCAGTCTCAGACCTCCCAGCGCAAAACCCCACGGACCTCCTCCTTAAGGGCATCTGGCACAGAGCAGCGCTTAAGTAAAACGAGTTTCCATAAGACCTCCTCTGGAGGCCAGCCCCAGAAGAAGCTTTCCACAACCTCCTCTGCCGGAGTGACCTGTTTCTTTTGTAAGGAGGTGGGGCATTATGCCAACAAATGCCCAAAGAAGCAACAAATCTCCGCTCGAGCCCGATCTGATCAAGGAGTATCAGCCCAAGGCAGTGCCTCAAGTGTGAAGCCAGCTGCGAAAGTCGTCAAGGGCCGCGTCACACATGTCACGGCAAAGGAGGCACATGACGCACCTGATGTAGTTCTTGGTACATTTCCTGTTAATTCCGTACCAGCTTCAGTTTTATTTGACTCGGAAGCTTCCCATTTTTTTGTTTCAAGCAAATTTGTGGGAAAGTGTGGGTTTTCTATAGTCCCTTTGGTTAACCCTATGCTAATTCATGTCCCGGGCATAGATATAAGGACTAATTCCCTCTGCCCAAATCTTACCTTAGAGATCTCTGGAGTTCTATTTCACGCAGACCTGATAGTCTTGCCAACTCAAGGGTTGGATGTGATCCTTGGAATGAATCGGCTGGCCAAGAATAAAGGGCAGATCGATTGTGCTACCAAGTCTATAACACTTACTAATGAGCAGGGAATACAAGTGGAATTTAAGCCCAGGACCTCCCTTAGGGCAAGATCTTTTCTAACCAGTATGAAGGAAGTTGTGAAGCTGGAAGATCTCCCAGTGGTCAGAGAATACTTGGATGTGTTCCCTGAGGAACTACCTGGTATGCCACCAGATAGGGACGTATCATTTCTAATTGACTTAGTCCACAGGACGCACCCATATCAAAAAGACCTTCTGAGGATGCACGTAAATGAATTGGTAGAGTTAAAGAGGCGATCCAAGAACCGAAGGACAAAGGATTTATTAGACCAAGCTCTTCACCATGGGGAGCACCTGTGCTATTTGTCAAAAAGAAAGACAATAACCTGAGGATGTGTGTAGATTATAGATCACTTAATGAGGTCACCATTAAGAATAAATATCCATTGCCAAGGATAGATGACCTCTTTGATCAACTAAAGGGGGCAAGTGTGTTCTCCAAAATAGACCTAAGGTCTGGTTATCATCAACTAAAAATCAGACCCGAGGACATCCCCAAAACTGCTTTTACCATAAGGTATGGACTATATGAGTTCACTGTGATGTCTTTTGGACTGACAAATGCTCCGGCCTATTTTATGAGCATGATGAACAAAGTATTCATGGACTTCCTGGGCAAGTTTGTGGTGGTGTTTATTGATGATATCCTTATCTATTCCAAAAATGAAAAAGAACATGAAGACCACCTTAGAATTGTGTTGAGAAGACTTAGAGAACAGCAACTCTATGCTAAGTTTAGTAAATGTGAGTTTTGGCTAAGTCAAGTAGCCTTCCTTGGTCATATAATTTCGGCCAGGGGAGTAGCTGTAGACCCTTCAAAGGTGGAAGCTGTACTAGAATGGAGATCACTCAAGACAGTGACTGAAGTAAGAAGCTTTCTTGGTCTAGCCGGCTATTACAGGAGATTCATTGAAGTATTCTCTAAGATAACTAGACCTCTTACTCAACTTTTGAAAAAGGAAAAGAGGTTCGAATGGACTGAAACCTGTGAACAAAGTTTTCAGAAACTAAAGGAAAAGCTTGTCACAGCTCCTGTCTTGATCCTGCCTGCCAGACATCCATAAAGATTTTGAAGTGTTTTGTGATGCTTCTCATCAAGGTATTGGCTGTGTGCTAATGCAAGATGGAAGGGTAGTAGCATATGCATCTCGACAGCTGAGACCTCATGAAGAGAACTACCCAACACATGATCTAGAATTGGCAGCTATTGTACATGCTTTGAAAATTTGGCGACACTACCTTATTGGTAATCGCTGTGAGATATACACAGACCACAAAAGTTTGAAATATATCTTTACACAACCAGAGCTTAACTTGAGACAAAGGAGATGGTTAGAATTAATTAAAGACTATGACCTTGGAATTCATTATCACCCGGGCAAGGCCAATGTGGTGGCCGATGCTTTAAGCCGTAAGGGTTATTGCAGTACCCTGCTAGTCCAAGAACAACAACCAACACTGTATAAAGAGCTGAAGCATCTCAATCTAGAGATCGTTGAGCAAAGTTGCATGAACACATTGGAGGTACATCCGATTACGGATCGGATCGATTAAGGGACAACGGAAAAGGATGAAGATATCCAAGAAATCAAGAAAAATATGAGAAGGGAAAAGCCCGAGGTTTCTCGAGGACGACGGCAGGAGTGGTGTGGTTTGGTAGCGAATCGTGTACCAAATGACCAAGAGACCAAGCGGCTCATTTTGATGGAAGCCCACGGATCACCATACTCTATCCATCAGGCGACACCAAAATGTACCAAGACCTTAAAGAGATATTGGTGGACTAGTATGAAGCAAGATGTTGCTAAATACGTAGCCCATTGTGATGTGTGTTAGAGAGTTAAAGCTCTACACCAAAAACCAGCCGGTCTGTTACAGCCATTGCCAATTCCCGAATGGAAGTGGGAGCAAGTGGGCATGGACTTCATTACTGGACTGCCTAGGACCCAATACGGGTATGACTCTATATGGGTGGTGGTTGATCGTTTAACTAAAGTAGCACATTTTAGACCAGTCAAGGCCACCTATACTAGTAATGCATTGGCAGATCTGTACATGGCAAGAATTGTTTGTTTACATGGTGTGCCCAAAAGAATAGTATCAGACAGAGGGTCTCAATTCACTTCAAGGTTTTGGCAAAGTTTGCATGAAGCCTTAGGTACTAAACTCAATTTTAGTACGTCTTATCACCCTCAAACAGATGGGCAAACAGAGAGAGTGAACCAAATCCTGGAAGACATGCTCAGGGCATGTGCCCTGGATTTTGGGAAAAGCTGGGACAAGAATTTGCCCTATGCCGAATTCTCTTACAATAATAGCTATCAAGCTAGCTTACAGATGTCCCCATTTGAGGCTTTGTATGGTAGACCCTGTAGGACACCCCTTCTTTGGGATGAAGTTGAGGAGCATCAGCTTTATGGGCCGGACCTGTTCAAAGATACAGAGAGCAAGGTGAAATTGATAAAGGAGCGATTGAGAGTGGCTCGATCCGACAAAAGAGCTACTGTTGATACCAGCGTAGAGATCATCTTTTGAAGTTGGAGACTTTGTCTACCTCGAGTAACACCACTCAGGGAGTTAGGAGATTTCGGATTAGAGGAAAGCTAGCACCAAGATTTGTAGGACCATACAAGATCTTAGCAAGGCAAGGTGAAGTGGCTTATCAACTGGAACTTCCAGAATCCTTGTCGGCAGTGCACAACATCTTTCATGTATCACAATTAAGGAAGTGCCTTCGGTTTCCTGAAGACCACACATTAGTAGAGGACATAGATTTACAGGAAGACCTCACATATGTGGAGCAACCAAATAAAATCCTGGATGTGGCAGAGCGAGTTACCAGGAGCAAAATTATCAGGTCATACAAGGTACAGTGGAGTCATCATCCAGAAAGTGAAGCTACATGGGAAAAAGAAGAAGACCTCAAGACTAACTACCCCTACCTCTTCGCTGATTCTGTTTGAATCTCGGGGTCGAGATTCTTTTAAGGGGGGTAGGTTTGTAACATCCTGATTTTCTAAATCCTTTTTAAATGTGTAAGACAAATTAAAAGTATTTTGTTTTGATGAGAATTCAAAGTTTGGTTCAGTTGGAGTGGTTTGAGTTGTTGATACCTCCTTTCTGGTATGCTCGACAGATCCTCCTTTAGCCTATCTCTTTTGGGTTATGTAAGGTTTAGACCTTCTCTGTGGCCTAGACCTCCCCAGTGGTTCTTGAGGTTAGACCTTCCTTGGGGCTCAGACCTTTTCTCACTTGGGCATATCTTTATGTTCGAACCTTTCCCTTTTAGATTGATCACCTTGGATCTCCTTGTTGGTTTGAATCTCTTTGGTTCAGACCTCCTTCCTGTCCAGACTTCTTCTAAATCTAGACCCCCTGGTTGCTTGGGCACTTTCTTATGCCCAGACCTCTTTTCAGTCGGACCTCCTTGTATTCCATTGGATCTCTTGTGTGCCTTCGAACCTCTTGAGTTCATTCGAACTTCCTTGACATTTCCTCTTGGCCGAAAGGACCTCCTTTGGGTTCATCCTAACCGCCAAAGCTTTTGATCTCACCGTAGCGGTTGGAAATCTCCTTTGAGTTACCTTGACCATTGTGACTCCTTTTGGAACTACCTTTTGAGGATCTCCTCCGTAGAGTCCCTCTTTCTTGGAACCCCTCCGCCTGGACCTCTCCTTTGTTTAGATCTAACGGTTCGGACCTCCCCTCACTTCAAATCTAAAGGTCCAGACCTCCCCGTGCATTATCTCTCTGGGGACCTCACCTTCACGTTTGATCTTGGCTGTTGGACCTCCCTCTCGGAGATCCAACCGTCCGGACCTCAACCTGCTCTTGATCCCAACCACGGGACCTTTTTGTGGTTCTCTAGACCTCCTGTCCAAGATCTCTCCATGGCCTTCTAGACCTGATTCTGGACCTTCTCGCCAAACCTCCTTTGAAGAGATCCTAATCGTCAGGACCTCCTTTTGTGATCCTGACTGTCAGGACCTCCCCATGTCCAGACCTCCTCTGTATGTCTAGACCTCCCCAACCTTTAGACCTCCCTGTCCTTTGGGCCTAGGACCTCCTAAGCCTCTCGGACCTCCTCAAAGACCTCTCCAGAGGGGCAAGACCTCCCTCCTTAACCCGTCTGTATCTAAGTTGACTGGCCCCACTTGCCAGCCTTGGTCATTCTCATTTCCTCCGCCACGTTAATATCTTGGGCATTTAATGCGTGTCATGTCACAATTAAATGCATTCATATACGTGGCGTTCACTCTGAATTTGGTCACTTAGCTGTACTCTGACATCCTTCCTTGTTCCTTTCCATAGCAACATACGTTGTCCTTCCCTCGTACCTTTTTACCAAGGTGGTAGTGACACCTGCCCTGTCACTCACCTATCTTTGACCCATTTTGTACTTATCCTTGATACGTAAGCTCCTAGTTTTTTTCACCCACTTTGGCTATAATTAGTCCCGGGAACCCTACCACATTACCCTTCTCCACGCTCATCATCTTGGCTCTTGCTCAGTGGCTTTCCAGGGAAGACCTTGTTGCCCACGACCTCCCCTTCATCCATTGTCTCCTTCTTGTCCCTGGTAAGTCCCTTGGTGATCTGCTCTACTCTTATTCTTGCCGCCACATTAAGCTGGCTGTGTCCTTCTCAGGACCTCCTCTTGTGGGTACCTTCTGGATTTCTATGGCTCTTATATGAGGAGCTCCTCCCTGGTCTTTGCGCAAGGAACACTCCCTCTGTCCCTTTTTGGCCAAGCGTAAGGATCATATCTCAGGACCTCCCTGTTCTGTTGCTGAAATCACTCTTTTAGGGTCTTTTGCTAAAGACCACCTCCTCCTGGTAAGCTTGGACCTCTTCCAAAAGAACATATTCTAAAATATAGATCTCTCCTGTTGGTTGAGTTTTGGACTCCCTCTGGGGTTCGCTTGGTTTTCTTGTTGATCTCAGTTGGTTCTTCATTTGAGCTTTGTTTGAACTTCCTCTTTTACCCGTGTAGATTGCGAAGACTCCAGGGAGTCTGAGTGTACTGAAGAGGAAGACTATCAAGATAGTGAGCAAGGCAAGTTACACTTTTGATCATATTGCACCCAATAATTCAAATTATTTATGTCCTGTTTTAATGTATACTGCATGCCTATTTCTACCAAGTTATTTCAATACCTGTTTTAAATCCATAGCTATGCCTACTTCCTTTGTATAGCCACTGTTGACTTTGGACTGAACATGTTGTCGCCATTAGATCAAACTTGGTTAATGCAATAGTGTGAGCCAAGACCATTTGAAAAACATATGCTTAGTCATGCTTAGACCAAAAGTATTGATTTGGGGAAATCTTTACCATCATACCAAATACTGTTTTAAATGTTTTCACCATGACATTGGGTTGTCATGGGAGGATGAAAATGTTGCTGGGAAAGCAAAGAAAAGGAAAATGGATTTGGACTAGGGCGATCTGGTTGCTTGGATGGTGCATGTGCATGCACGGGACCATGCCATTTCTATGGCCGGTGCCCAGGGTTTGTGAAAGTTGCCCTAGTCATGTGAGGACCGATCTTTGAGCGACCAATGCCATGCCTATAATGGGCTATGCCACAATCGTGCAACCACATGTCTCCAGAGTGGGGCGTGGGACCTGGCTGAATAATTTGCAAAGTTCTACTGCAAGTTGTTCCATTAGAGGTGTGGGAGGTCTTTTATGGCCAATGGTCTTTTATAACCTACTGTTCCCACTGGTGCAAGAGGGGCTTTCATGGGGTTTCTATCCATAGGAAAGTGAAACCTTAGCAAGGAGGAGCTGTGGTGGAACAATGCATTGTAAAGGCCTTGTCATGAACTCTAGACCTCTTACCTTTAGTAGTGAGAGGTGGCATTGACGAATCTTGGGACAAACTAGAGGACTCATGTCGTGTGGGTAAAGTGCACAACCTCTGCGAGTTAAATCTATTGAATAGCCGTGTCGCGGTCATGGGCGTCTTTGGCAAAGGCTACTCGAGAGTTAGATGTTGGTTTTGGGGTTTTTAGAAATGTTTATCAAATCTGTTTGGGATTTCTATCCCATGGGTTTTGGGCAGGGAGCCTTGTGACAGGAGGGTATCCTTCACCAACTTGTTGATGAATGTTATCCAATTGAAAATCAAGTTTGAAAAATGAATTTTATCTAATAAATACCTGCTTTGGAACTTAGTATTTGTATTTGAAAGAAACTTGGCTTTGTGCAAATTAACCATACTATGTGTTGATGGTGTAAAACCGAACACAAGTAAGAGGGCGGACGACGGCCGTGCTACGGGCCTTCATCCACGAGAGCGAGCGTAACACGAGGATTTATACAGGTTCAGGGGTCCGAGAGGACCGCCCTACTCCTGTCGGTGACCTGCGGGGGTTCGAGGATCCCTCCCGAAGGCTCACCTGGTGACTTGCTAGTATGTATTGTATAAGAGCTCTCCCCTTGAGAGGAGGGATACATGGGGTATTTATAGGCTCCCAAGCCTGTACAAATGACCAAAATACCCCTTGAGGGTTGACTACTCTAAGCATACAATTGGGGGGCATTACAGTCTTTTACAGGTACAAGCGAGGGATACAGATGGTCTTTGCCAAGTGATTATATTTTCATATTCGTTGAGCCAGTGTTTACCACGTGGAGCGGGTCCCACTAGCAAGAGGATAGAATATTCCTCCAACAAGAGCCCCCGCCTTTGGCGTTTGAGAGAAGATGCCAAAGGCGGTCTTCAAATGTGCCTCTCTGCCGAGACCAATCGAGATGTGTGCATAAAATACCGGGTAACAAAATATCCTCGGCCTTGGTCTAAAGAATGGGTTGTCAAAAGCTTTGCTTCCTTTAGGTGTGGCTCCACCGTCTGATCCAAACTAGTCTTTATTTACATGATATGTTTACGTGTCCCTATGTGAAACAGAGAAGCTATTTAATGTCTTGACAAACATCAAACCCAAGCGCCTGTGAAGGCTCTCTGATTTGGGTGAAGGCCATGAGATGTAGCTCAACCCAATGACCGATCACTGTGGGGGAGGAATCCAAGGCAAAGGAAGGCAAGTATGTTTCTTCTCTCCCTTCCATTATTCCTGCGCAGGTTCATTATCTCCTCAGCGCTCAAGCCTCACAGCGAAACATCTATCTCCATTTCTTTCTTCTCTCTTGCCTCTTCTTGCTCTTGCCCCATGGCAGTCCTGGCTCTACTCCCCGGGCACCATCTCCCCAAGGCTAAGCTGCCGGCGCCGTCGATCTGCGCTTGGGTTCTCGCGACCCTTGCTCGCATGGCACCGAGCCGTCTTGGGGCCTCCTTGGTCTTGGCGCCAGACCGGCTCCCCAGGCCTCGGCACTGGGTGCAGGCCGGCCCACATGGTCCTCGGCGCCTCCTTCACCGACTGGCTGCTGAGGCCTCCGCGCTTCCACAGGCCTCAATCAATGGCCGACGCTTCGTCTGCGCCAGTTCCCGCCGACCCTTCTCCGCCCGGCCAAGCGGGCAGCGTCATAGCCTCCCTTTGGTGTTCGCGCCGCCGCCATGAGCCTACTACCGAGGTTCCCCATTACATGCAGTGGAGAAGCGGCCGTTGAATCTGCGGGGCCGCGAGTGGGCATGGGCGGCGAGGGCGTGGCGTGGGCGTTGCTGGCGCTTCGGGGTGTGAGGGTGTCGAGGTACTCGAATCTTGGGCGCAGGGTGCCGGGCGCCATTGCCAGCACTTGAGCGCCGACGCCGCCGCCTTTGCCCGGCGCTTCGGCGGTTAAAGTGCTGGCGCCGATCGCGTTGCTGTCGCCAGTGCTCGATCGCCAGAAGCGCAAGGGTGCCAGGGCGCTTCTCCTTTTCCTTCTGCCAGGGCGCTTCTCCTTTTCCTTCTGCCAGGGTGCTACGAGGGTGCCAGGGCGCTTCTCCTTTTCCTTCTGCCAGGGCGCTGTGAGTTTTGCCCGGGGGGCTTTGAGCCTGTCCTGCAGGGGATTGGGTGACCCCTTTTGTTATTTGCATATTTTCTTATACTATTATTCACTGAGGCTCTGTTTTACCGAGGAGTAGCAATTTTTGTCTTGTTGATTGATAAAGTCTGAAGGCCTTTGCAGCAAGTAGCACCTTGCCAAACACAAGAAAGAACAGTACTAATGAACTTGTGGTTATACGTGCTCTATGGAAGCTGCTTGTTCTCTCTTGCTTTTTTGTAGTGTATGAATGTGCCTATATCCTTTGGATGTCTTTGAAATGGATGCTCATGTGTTTTCTGCATGCTGTGCAAATAAAATAGCTTCACTAGTTCTGGAGTGTCGGTGTAGAGCGTAGGGCGACGACTGCCTCCACTTTTTTTTATCCCCAACTTGCTCAATAGATAGAATCCAATGACCCTCATGGTCTAACACCTCCTTGTGCATGATCGGTGTAGAAGGCTGGTGCTCCACAATAAGGGGTAGGAAGGTATTTCCATGAAGACATCTCTCGCCTCGATTTTCTCCAATACTGCTTCGATCCCGATCAGAACACATGTTTGTCCAGAATTTCCCAGAATTTGATGTTTCGTGCGAACTCCATTGTCATCTAAAAACGACGTATTTGATCTACTACACGAACTTTCACTTCTTGTAGAATTGCATTTGTATATTGATGTTCCTTTGCGCAAGGCACGCGTGGGTGTGGGCGCGAGAGGGCTCGAGCGCACAAGTTCTGGTAGCGCGGGCGAGACCACACGGGCGCGCAAAGGCTCGAACACGAGGCACATGAGAGCGTCACGAGGCTTGATGCTGCTGAGGTGCGAGGCCTCGAGGGCACGAGGCCCCGAGACTGAGGCTTGTCATGGTGAGGGCACGAGGCCGCGAGGCACCGAGGTGCGAGGCTCGATCTGGCGAGGGCGCTGAGGCGTCGCGAGGCTCGATGTTGCGAGGGCATGAGAACGCTCTTTGCTTAGGTCGCGGTCGTTAGGCGCGGTGCAAAGGTGCACGGCCGCCGGAGGATTGCAATGACCACACGCCTCATGCCGAAGGGTGTCGCTCCGAAGGGTGCCGCTCATCCCAGGTTGTGTGGGATGGCCTTCGAGGTGGGCGGCACGTCGAAGCGAAGTCTTCATAGGCGAAGTCGTGGATGCAAGGACGCCCTGCCGAGGCATAGCTCTCAAGGCGGGCGGCGTGTCGGAGCGAAGCCCGGGTAGGCGAAGTTGTCCTCTTGCTCAGCGACTTGATGAGAGTCGTCGAAATAGAACTCCTCAGAAGTGTCGCAGTTCGAGCTACCTATGAAATTGAGTCATGGATATATCGGAGGGGTACCCGCAGGGCTAAGTCGTGGGGCACTGGAGGGGCGCCCACGAGACTAAGTCGTGGGGCACTAGAGGGGCGCCCACGAGACTAAGTCGTGGGGCACCAAATGACCACCAGGGGTTGTAGCCCCCTAGTGGGCTTGAAGGTGCCCATGAGGCTAAGTCATGGGCACATTGGACGTGTGCCCTCAACATTAAGTCGTGGGCACACTGGTGGCGTCCACAAGGCTAAGTCGCGGGACACCGAATGGCCCCTAGGGGTGGTAGCCCTCAGTGGACTTGGAGGTGCCCATAAGGCTAAGTCGTGGGCACATTGGACGTGTGCCCCCAACATTAAATGTTCCCGAGGGGATGCGAATGTGTTAGGCATGCTTGGCCTTTGCTTGTATTAGCACAGGGCGAGGAGTGACCCGGAGGTCGTTCGGCGTATAGCCTGGAGGCTGAAGGGGGACTAATCCTTAGCACATCCATAGACTCAGGCACTAGGCCCGAGCCGTCACTTGCATACTGGGTCGGCGGGGATAAGCCGCCATGGCGGAGTCGATTTGACGACCAAGCCGCTTTGGTCTTTTATTAGGGGAGACCACGGGGGTCGTGCGCCCTAGGCACCACAGAGGTGACATCCTTCGCAGGGGAAGGGTTAGCGAGAGCTTGTGTGAGGCAAGCGAGACTTGTAGGACAGGTCTGCTTCCTAACAGCAGCGTGTTAGGAGCAGCCTATCTTATCACCGCGTGTCAGAAGGCAAACCTCTCAATCGTCAATGAGCACAAAATTGAGAAGACATTCACAAAACAGGTCAACCCCTTAACAGCAGCGTGTTAAGGGACTACCCTCGATCCACGTCATAATTGCATAAATGGTGCGATCATGTAGGAACCTCACGTCTTCATTGCATTAAGTAAGATGGTGTTTACATCTCGATAGGTGCCACAGGGGGCATACAGTAGAGTCTTAAGCATAAAACTTGCGGATTTCCTTCGCAAGGTCCGCCCTCTCGCTTGCGGTTGTCCTCGTTTTGAGTGAATTGGGCAGGTAGTGGTGCTGAGAGCATTTCCAATTGGAGAGAGCGGTGACGGATCTGGGCAAGGAGGACTTCAGCCCCGTACATGAGTGAGAGTGGGGTCGTTCCCGTTTGAGTGCACTTGTTTCAAAGCGGTGGCGTATTCCTTGCAGACTAGCCCATTGGTTCTTCCCACGGCCGTTGGTTTTTGGACGAGCCACCGTATCAAAGCGAAGGTGGTTCCAATGGAGTTCTGAAATCTCTGAAGGCTAGAGCGTCGAATTTGGTATCGTTATCCACCGTGAGTTCCTTAGGAACACTGAAGCGACAGACGATATTCTTCCAAAGGAATTTCATCATGGCGCGAGGCGTGATGGAGGCTAAGGGCTCCACCTCTACCCATTCGGTGATGTAATTCATCGATGCTACCACACGCCATAGCCCTTGCGGTGGGGAAGGCGGCAGTCCATTCCCCATCGGGCAAAAGGCCAGGTGATTGGTATGGTGCGTAGGGGATTAGCATGATCGATGCGATTGGCTGCCATCTTTTGGCATCCCTCGCGCTTCCTGAGCATGTCGAGGGCATCCTACACCATTGTGAGCCGATAGAAGTCTTGGCGAAGTGTTTTTCTTTGTGATTTCCTTGGCGCGATATGAGAGGTGCAGAGGGCCCCATGAGCGTCCAAAAGAAGTGTCATTTTTGACGGTGTCCAAGCGAATATGCCAGTGTTGGACTTTAAGAACTCCCTTAGCTCCTTCTCCATCCTTCCTGGGATAACGACCCCGATTCTAAGAGACCGCGGGTCACCCTGGTCGAAGAGTCGTACTTTCTGCAGGTCCCCCTCCGAACGAGGCTTAAGGGAGCACCTCGCTGGAGGGGGTACATCCTTGGTGTGCCTTGGTGAGAGAGGCGAGGGCATGTCCTCCTTTGACTCCTTGGGTTCGAGAAAGTTGATGTCGCCGGAGTTAGCTGCCGCTTTGTGGTACAGACGGCGAGCTAAGTCTTGATCACCCCTCACGGAGATGACCCATGAGGGCTGGTATCTTTAAGCACAGTAGTTTCGATGTACCGCTGCACAAAAGCGGTTGAGAGTTGCCCTTCCCATGATAGCATTGAATGGGGACTCGATGTCAACAACATCGAACCTGACGGCTTCCGTGTGGTGATTCTCCTGTGATCCGAACGTCATGAGGAGTTCGATCCTCCCAAGGGGTTGGATGGATTTTCTGGCACGGCCGAGAGAGGCGATCGGATGGCGATGGGATGCGGGATGATAGCCCCTTGTGATTCCCATAGTTCCTTGGCGCCTTGACGAGTATATCTGCAGAGCTTCCTCCGTCGACAAGGATGCGGAGATCTCGCAATTGGATATTGTGGCGATTACTAAGAGGCGTCATCATGAGGAACCTTAAGCCTTGTGCATCATCACCGTGAAGCTAAGAAAATGCTTGCCCATTTGGGAGGGCGCTTTGAGGAGCCACCCCCACGACGTTGATTTCTCGGGCGTACTCCTTCAGTTGGCGTTTTGATGCATGACCGGAGGCCGAGCCCCCTATTATGACATTTACTCGTCTTTGCGGCGCTTGGAAAGGGAGTTCATGCTCAACATCGTGCAAGTCTGCCGAGGGTAGATCACCAGGGAACTGTGCAGGGTGGTGGAAATGCCTGAAGGGCATCGCCTCTGCAGCCGTGGGACGTGGCGGCGACGCTCGACGCGGCCCAGGGCCGTGTTCGAGGAGCTTCGCTATTTCAGCGGCGTACTGACGGCATTCATTCGTATCATGCCCGTTCATCTTATGGTAGGCACACCAGTGCCCGTCTCCTTGATTTGGGTTGCCCCTCCTTTCATTGCGGCCCTCGTCAGGACGTCCCTTCCAGTGGGCTTTTGGCCTCGATTCCTTCTTGGGTCCTCTGGTGGAGTTGCTCCGCCTCTGCGAAGAGTGTCGGTTACAACAAGAATCTTGGAGTCACGTTCCCTGCCAGAGTGATCCCTCCGGTCATTGCCCTTCCTCCCAGGGGAGCTTTTTGACTTCTTCCCGAAGGAGATGCTTTCATCCTACGGGAGAAATCCCTTCTTAGCCAGGTCGTCTTCTTCTCCTCGAGCGTATTTTTCCACGACCTCGAAGAGCTCATGGGTCGTCCTTGGGGGATCTCTCCCAAGCGCGCGATTGAGTTCTCCCGGGAGCAGCCCTTCTTTGCACGCATTGATGACTGTGGAGTCCGGGGCATCTGCCACTGCCGCACTTTAGAAAAGCGCTTAAGAAATTCTCTTGTGGATTCACCCTACATTTATATGATGAAGAGTCTGGTTGGGGAGCATGGGCGCTTATAGCTTCCTTGGAAATTTATTGTTGAACTCTTCCCTCACCGGTCCCAAGAATAGATGGAGCCTTTCTTTTGGTTGAAGAACTAGGAGCGTGCTTGTTCAGGAGAGGAATAGTGGGAGGCGCTTGCACATCTCTACTTCTCCACCTCCCCACCGAATCGCCGTGGAGTATACTTCAGAATTGTATGGGGTCGAGTCCCCATCGTAAGGCCTTAGATTGGGCCGCGGAACTTTGGTTGAAGCAGACTTTGAATATGTCTCGGCGAGAGGTTCCCGATCTCGGGGATGCCCTGTCCTTGGCGAGGTGATGGTGATCGCGGGCATGCGGCGACGGCGATGGCGGGGCTCCCGAGCTAGAAGAGTTAGATGCCGCCGGTGGCGGCGATGGTCTTGGCGCATTGGCGAGTTGGAGCACCTGTGCCGACTTGCAACTCGATCCGGTCGGGAGATTAGTGATTCAGCATCCATTTCTTCGTGGCGGTGGTGACTGCGCTCCCCAGCGGATCCAATTGGTGGCACGGGGACACGCCTAGTGCCCGCAGAGTACATGCTCTTCTGACCGCCTTGGCCACAGCCTCCTTGATGTGAATCCTTACGGCTTGACGAGCGACTTGGGCCATGACGGGTGGAATGGTCTTTCCTTTGAAGGTCTTTGGAGGGGCACCGGGAGCAACTTTCGGCCTCACGGGCCCCTAGTCGCCCGCCATGTAGCACCTTGAGGATGGAGCGCAAGACTTCTTGGGGGCCGACTCACCATCTCCGGTGCAAAGCGCATTTGCCCAGTGGAGGAGCTTGGAGGGAGGTCATGCGGGCCTGCCTTCTGGGGTATGAACTCGGGCCTAGGAGGTTGGGGCGACGGATGAATTGCAATGGAAAGAGTGAGCTCCTCCCATCGAGTTTGGCGAGTGCATTGGCGATGGAGCCCGCTCATCACCGCCGTGGGCGAGTGGAGGAGGTTGTGGGATGTCCCCTCGCCCTCCTCCGAGGAAAAATCTCGCGCGGGATCGGTGGCCACTTGAATGGCCAGGCGGTCTTTGGGAGGCGGGAGGCGTGTTGAGGGCAGCCGAGTACGATCACGTGGCCATCATGTAGTCCACCACCGCCTTGCGGTTGCCTCCACCATTGCTTTGCAATTAGCGCGCCGAGCCCCCCAGGGCGGTGGATGGCCCCGGAGCTTCAGCAACATTTCGACCTCTTGCCTTGAGCGAACACCGCGTCGGTGGTGCAATGGAGGTGGGGATGCAGCATCGAGAATCTGCAGGACGTTATGCATCCCCGGATGAATAGCTCCGATTTCGAAGGTAACCCATGCCTTGGGCTTTTTGAAACGAACCGGTCGTCCATGAGCTCCTATCTTGGCGAGAGGAGGTCTCGTGGACTTGGAGTACTTCTTGGTAGGAGCCATAGCCTTCCGTTGATCGACTCGTCCCCACGGTCGGCGCCAATGTTGATGGTGTAAACCGAACACAAGTAAGAGGCGGACGGCGGCGTGCTCTGAGCCTTAGATCACGAGCGGCGTAACACGAGGATTTATCTGAGTTCGAGGTCCGAGAGGACGCCTACTCTGTCGGTGACTGCGGGGGTTCGAGGATCCTCAGAAGGCTCACTGTGACTTGCTAGTATGTATTGTATAAGAGCTCTCCTTTGAGAGGAGGGATACATGGGGTATTTATAGGCTCCCAAGCTGTACAAATGACCAAAATACCCCTTGAGGGTTGACTACTCTAAGCATACAATTGGGGGGCATTACAGGTCTTTTATAGGTACAAGCGAGGATCTGATGGTCTTTGCCAAGTGATTATATTTTCATATTCGATGAGTAGGTGTTTACCACGTGGAGCGGGTCCCACTAGCAAGAGCATGACAACCCATTCTTTAGACCAAGGCCAGGATATTTTGTTACATGGTATTTTGCGTACACATCTGATTGGTCTCGGCCAGAGAGGCACATTTGAAGACTGCCCCTTTGGCATCTTCTCTAAAACGCCAAGGGGCAGGGGGGCTACTGTTGGAGGAATATTCTATCCTCTTGCTAGTGGGACCCGCTCCACGTGGTAAACACCGGCTCATCGAATATGAAAATATAATCACTTGGCAAAGACCATCTGTATCCCTTGCTTGTACCTGTAAAAGATTGTAATGCCCCCAATTGTATGCTTAGAGTAGTCAACCTCAAGGGTATTTTGGTCATTTGTACAGTGCTTGGGAGCCTATAAATACCCCATGTATCCCTCCTCTCAAGGAGAGCTCTTATACAATACATACTAGCAAGTCACCAGTGAGCCTTCTGAGGATCCTCGAACCCCGCAGTCACCGACAGAGTAGGGCGGTCCTCTCGACCCTTGAACTCAGATAAATCTTTTGTGTTACGCTCTCGTGGATTAAGGCCTGTAGCACTACCGCCGTCGCCCTCTTACTTGTGTTCGGTTTTACACCATCAACACTATGCCATCCATTGATTATCCATATATGCATGTCATCTTGCTAATCCATGGGTGTAACTTACAGAACTAGTTGTTGTGCTTACTCTTGCTCATTACAATTTTTGCCGAGAGGACCTTGGCGATGATGAAGACCAAAGCGATTAGGTTGTGCCTTCGATCGATTGTTCGTGGCGTCTTGATGGACCTTTTGTTCTTTATGCTTTTGTATATATGCTTGGCCCAAGGCCACCTTGTAAATAACTCTGTTGATATTTTGCTATAATAAATATGCGTTCGATGTCACCACCTTTGTATTATTCTTTGTGAAGAGCTAGCTATGATCCTTGGGACTAGCTCAAAGTTGCACAGAGAACCTTGAGTAAGCCAGACCTCCACGCCCACTCATGGAATGAACGTGTGTGGCTCTGGGGTGGTCTCGATCCCCGACCTCCTCTGGAGGGTCGCGGTGGTCTTGGGATGCTCTCGAGACCTCCACGCTTTTCCCGATCCGGGCTGTGGTAGCTCTTCGGGGTGCTCCCTGGCTCCAAGACCCTCTTGGGTTTTGTTCTCCTGGACTTCTAGGAGGTCCTGAGGGACCTCCTGGGAGGACTTGGTGGACAAACCAAGAGATCCTTTCTGGGACCTCCTGGGAGGTCCTGACGGACTTCCCTAGAGACCCAGGAGGACCTCTTGGGTGCCCTAGAGTTGGGTCGTTATAGTATCCATACACCAGACTCTAGATATCTGGTTCCATCCACCTACAACTATCTCGTTGCTACCACCATTTTTAAGTTAACATGTTCCCATCCCGTATTTTTAATAAAATTAACCAAGTGTGGCTTTCTTCACTATGTCCATAACGGGGGGTACGGCTATTCGAATAGATTATACACTCTGTAGAGGTTGTACAACTTTACCCACAAGATATGATCAACTCATAATGTCGGCCATGACATGCTTTCTTAGGCGTGTGACGGAGACAATCATAACAAGGCTTTTCTGATACTTAATCCCGACACTTCTCCCACCCAGTGTGTAACCCCTCAACACTAGGATAGTGACCATTACAGGGCACCCCTAGAATGCTCCCATCAGCAGGCTACATTTCCAATGAGAGACCTATCGTTGTGAGGGAAGTCAACATCCCTTCTCCATGAAAGCCATCGTATAGAGAGACAACTTACTACTACGCCCATACTTGACTTGTAGTTGCACGGTTAGCAATTTAGAAGTGCGGCACATGATTCGGTCCTTAATCAACTCAGACGAGGCAATCCACAAACCCGACCCTTGTGCAATCCCTGCACCAGTCTCATACCATCCATTCGCCCAAGTCTCTACCATTTTACCAAATATTTTCTTGTTTTCAGTGGTAACCCATGTTACCACACTACGATTCATATTATATCTCAAGTTTTGTAACGACAATGTTTATGTCATATTCAATTCAACCACTAAGCATCTCTAGGCATAACCGTTATCCAAGTTTATTTAACCAAGGGCAATCTTATTATGATAATTAGCCTAGGGTGACAGGGTAAATAGGGTTATCAACAACCAATGAAAAGAGTAGTAATAACAATATTTGGTATAGCTAGGTATCAACATTTAACATAGTATTTTATAAATAATAATAAGCATGCAGGTAATACTTTAAAGCAAAGTAATTTGTATTTGAAAAGCAGGTTTAGCATGATCAATTGTAAGGACATGCCTTGCTTAATAGTGGATATTACTTTGTATTGATCTTGTCTTGAAGCAGTGGTGAAGTCTTCGACGACGTTGGAATCTATTTAAGCGTAAATGATGACTTCGAATAAATACACATGAACTCAAATAAATTCCAATAAAATTCAAATGAACTCAAAAAATTATGATTTTGGTACTGATGGAAATATTTTGAATTTAGAAATAAAAATCAAATTATTTGGATTTAAAACAAGAGAAATCAGACTCTCCAAAGATTGACCTGAGAGGAAATTCCAGAAAATCCGAAATCCCTAGCAGGTGGGTTCGGTCGAATTTTTATTTTCTTTTTCAATTACTTTTCTTAATAAAATCCTCAATGGCTGATAGGTCTAGTCGGAGTTTTATCTTCTTTACTAATTATTTTTCTTAAGGAAAAACAGGTGTGGCTGATAGGTGGGTCTGGCCAGGTTTTAAATTTATTTTCTAATTATTTTTATTCGGGAAAATCCGAGAGACAAACAGGTGGGACCGTGGTCCACATGGACTCGGTCCACCCGACGGTTCACAGGGCCAGGGGGCCCACATGTCAGCGGCTACGATCTAGGAACCATGTTTATGCGACAGGTTTTTTAAGGGTACGGCCTGCATGTCATACATAGGGTTCTAAACGAGCTGAGCTCGAGTGAGCCTAGCCTCCTAGGTTTGAGCTCGGTACAAGCTCGAGCGAACCAGAGTTGGGGTCCGAGTTTGGACCTGGGCTCGAGCTTGGCCCGGCCCAAACTAGAGTAGGCTCGAGCTTAGCTCGAGTAAGCTCAGTAACAATCAACAACATGCATCAATTTTCAACAATTAGAAAAGCTCGAGGGAAGCTCGGTAAGAGTTAACATGTAATAATTTTCAACAAGATAGGAGGGTTATTAGAGCAATTTTCAACAAGATAGGAGGGATATTCAAGGGAAGCTCGGTAACAGTCAACAACTTGCAGGCAGGCTGTGAAAATAAGGAGCCCAATCGAGCTATTCAAGCTCGGCTCGTTAAGGCTCGCGAGCTTGAGATCAGGCTTGAGCTCGGTTCATTTGGAGTTGCATCCCCATTTACGAGTGAGTTGCTACCTGATTCTTATTGAAGTTGTTACCTTTTATTCTAAATTTGCATGTTTCTGGATTGTACTTGAAATCGATATACAAATTAAATTACTAATTTTTTGTTATTTTTTATTTCAACTTTTTATATTTTTCGATTGTACTCGATAGATAAGTAGAAGTCAACATTGGCTACATGATACTCAACTTTTGTAACATTTGTTTCAGGACACTAACTTTCTGTGTCTTTGCTGAAAGACATTAAACTTAGGTGACTCTTTGCCGTATGACATCATATCCATTGAAAAATAATATCTGTTTGAGAGAGGAGAGAAGGTAGGTGAAAAGTCTAGTTTGCCCCTGACCCCTTGGAAATTTTTCAGCAGTCACGGGCGCTCACCATCAACGATAGTGGTGCGATAGTAGCTCAAGGCCTGGTAGGAGAAGAGGAGAAGATAAGGAGGGAGAGAAGATGATCAAGGGGAAAATAGAGTTTTCACCATTTTTTATATTATTAACCCTTTTTAATAATATTTTAAAGTTAACCTCTCGCTAACTTTATTTTCAAATCTGACCCCTTTGGTCACGCTATACCTCGTGGCGCGACCAAACCATGTTGTCACACCACAGATCTCGGTGTGGCAAAACCTGCCACACAAGCCCTCGCGCGCAGGTCGTGCCAGCGTGGAGGGCTTGCGTGGCCGTTGTCATGCCAGAACGTCCGCCATGACAAGCATGCCTTATCAGGCCAAAGCGCATGGCATGACAGTGCTGACTTAGTTCTAGTGGCCCACCCAGTCCTTCATTCCCCCCCCCAACCTCTCCTCTCCCGAGCGCCCTCTCTCCTCTCTGCCCGCCTTTGCGCCCCAACATTCCCGTCGGTCCTCCGCCCCTCCCTGCCTTCATCTCCTCCACAACAGATTTGCTACTGCTATGTCTCCTCCATAGCAGAAGTAGGGGACACCGCTGAGGCCGCCTCCCTCCCACCGATCTACTTCTGCTCTGTCTCCGGCGCCGTGAAGTACGCCGTGATTTGCTGTGTCCCGACGCTACCAGGTAAGTGCCAATCAATCGACCTAAAGTGTACCCGAAAATCTACTTGTTCTTAGATTATTATTTTTTTTGCGAGGGCTAATTGTTATGAGATTAGGGTGTACTACACGTGTGACCACCGCCTCATAAGCGTATTTTGCATACACAAAGATTTTTCACATCATACGTTCCATTCCACAAATCCCTTAGTACACCCGCACATAATGGCAGCCAGAAATGCAATGTAACTTCTTCCAATAGATCGATGGCCCGAAGATGTACGATAGGACGTTCATCCAGTAGAAGTACATGTTGAACTATGTGATGCGAGCTGAGACCTTCAAGCGCTAGACACCTTACGTACCCAGACCCGACCTAACTAAAAAGGCGTCGGACGAGCCCAAGAAAGCACCTGAGTACGACAGGGCCAAGAGGGCGGCGGGCAGTGGGAAGGCTCCTGCAAGTGAGAACGTCGGCCGTACAAGCGCTCCCCGTCACCCGGGCGCACTCCGGATCGAAGAGGTAAGTTATGTTCAATATGCATCATAATTATAAATTTGGCTCGACGTTGTGTTACCCTAACATCATTCAAGCGTCCAACCCGTCTCGCAGGACATGGATGACTTCGAGACTGGCCGCCGCCGCCACCGCCGCAAGAAGTAAGGAGACAAGGGGAAGGGAGCGATGGGCCGCCAAAACTAATTATCTTTGTTCCTATTGACTGTATTTCCATTCCAAAAATGCGCATATGTATCGTAGGTATATTTCGGTTTGTTGCATCGTGCATGATGTTGTTCATTATGCACGTAACCAAACCTTGCACGCCATGTAATTTGCAACTTTACTATAAAGTTTATTTCAATTCGCAACTGCAATGTAAGGCCGACTTCAAATCTCGTTCTCTTTTTGCATTCAAGTCTTGGTGTAGTAAGGCAAGGAACATCATAAAAATAAAGGTAAAAAACACGTGTTCTCGAAGTAGGCACTAAATAGTCTTCGACAACTAAGTGACGACGAGCACTACCTATCATTGCAAATAGGATGGGATGTGCCTGCCTATCCATCCATCTATTCATTCAAAATAACATCGCAGGTTCGAAATAAGATCTACTGCCTAGGATTGTGCATTCAGTTAGTACCGTTCAGTTATTGCTATCTCAAATCATGTTTAAATTTTTTGGAACAGATGTCTGTGCAAAATCAAATGCTAAGAATGATGTACATGGCCACATCAAACAGTGAACTTGTGCATTAAAATTTCATCTTTGCTGCCAAAGGGTCAATGCATCTTATGCAACAATCGTAAGATTTCTTTATTTGGGAACACCTTAAAAAAGGCTGGATCTGTCACGCCACATGCTTTGGCGTGACAATGGCCACGCAAGCCCTCCACGTTGGCACAGCCTGCGCGCGAGGGTTTGCGTTGCAGGTTTTGCCACGCCGAGGTATGTGGTGTGACAACATGGATTGGTCATGCTACAAGGTATGACGTGACCAAAGATGTCATATTTGAAAATAAAGTTAGCGAGGGGTTAACTTTAAAATATTATTAAAAAAAAGATTAAATAAAAAAATCCCTTCACCTTCTCTCCTCTCTCGGCCGGATATTATATTTTAATAAGTGGAGTGTCCTATGGCAAAGAGACCAAAGTTTAGTGTCTTTCAACAAAACATACAAAAAGCTAGTGTCATATAGCAAATGCCACAAAAGTTGGGTGTTACGATAGCCAATCTTGCCTAAGTAGAATATTAATTAGTATGCGTCGGTTCAAAAAGGCAGGAGGCAAGGTGAGCCCATTTCATCCGTTTTTGGCAAGTTGATGGAGCATGTACTAGGTATGCATTGCATCTGTTCCATTAGCGTAGTTTTGCCATGCAGAAAACGTTTATCGATCAATGTAACAATATTAACATTTGGTTATCGCCACAAAGAGAAGTACTACTTGACGAGCATCCATCTTCTCATTTTATTTTTCATGCACAATGATCTGATCAAAGCATGCATATATCGCCATCAAACATGGAGAAGATAGTACAAAACACCATTACAAGATCCAGACCAAATTAATTTGTCTGAGACCAGCGGTGCAACATATATAAAAGACCAAACTTTCGCCGACTAGATTTTCCTCGGCTGTCGATTTCCGTCGGGGAAAGTTTTGCCAACAGACAGTAGCTACATCGTGTCCTGCAAATCACAACATCATTATACGTACGTGTACTTATAGCGTACGGCAGGAGGTGGCACACCGGCGAGCCGCCGGGCTGGGTGTGAAGTACCTCGAATGCCGGGTGAGCCGGGTTCCAGTTGGAGGTGTCGTGGTGGCACAGCGCCGTCATGGCGATCGCCGGGTCCGCGCGGAGGCCGCTGCAGATGGAGATGACGTACGCCTTGGACGACAGCCCCGCCATGTGGCACTGGTAGACGGCGTACGGGAAATGGTCGCTGTGGCAGGCCACGACGCGGGAGCCGCCGCCGCCGAGCGGGCTGACCGCCTGCACCGCCCGGCGCTCGGGACCGCCGACACGGCCGCCACCACCCGGCGTGTCCAGGGCGGATCCTCCTGGTTCATGGTTGTTCAACTGAAAATCCAGTATATGGTTATTTTTTGGCAAAAAAAAAAATCTTGTATACGGAATGCATATTACTCATATATATATACTCTTAGTTGTCGGACCCGGATTGCGTAAATTCAAATCCTCTGTGAAAACACTGTGCTACCCCTTGAATCAATAGATAGCACTCACAAACACATTGCTAAATCATTTCATACATGACGTAAAATCGTACCATTCATTAATTTAACACATCATAGTTTACATAGACCGCATCGGGTCAAGTTTTACAATAAGGGCCGAATAGGCCAAAGATTACATCACAAAAGTAGCGGAAGCGACAACGGAAGCAAAAGAGTGAGAGCACATCTCTCCACAGGCAAGCGACTGGAGAAACCCCCATGTGCGTCCGATATTAATCAAGGACTGGGATAATATTAGATGCACGCAAGCACCAACGAAGTCAGCTGGACTGAGGCGGGATCTAGACTAAAAGAACTAAAGTACTCATTTTCATCTTCTAGGCCTCCAACTTCTGCATCCTCATAGTAGTCATAATCTTCAGGATTTCTTGCATCTGAAGGTTTTGGGGGAAAGAGTGAGAATGAGCACAATTTCCGTGCTCGCGAGCCAACACACAAGATGCAATAATATACGTACAAGGCTTAACAAGGATGGCTCAGGTTATTTTATTTGCTAAAGCAATATTTTCAATTATCATAATTACAAATTCCTATCACTTAACATTTTAACCAAATTGCATTTTATTAAAGAGAGTAATTGTGCAATATTAAATAACAACAGAGGTTCCCTCCGTCGGAAACTCTAACTTATGCTTCTTTTGATTGGAGTGACCTCCACTTATTAACACCACTGAGTCTAACGACCCAGAAAAAAAATCCAACCTCAGGGCTAGGTGAGCTCACCACATTTTTCATACCAGCCACAAAGGTTTTTGAAATAGAACTAACTCTAGTTAAGTTCCCATGTCCGTCTTTGATCATAGGCGCGGCTGTTTAAACAGTTTAGACTCTGCAGATGTTGTACACTGTACCCACAAGAGATAATCATACTCGTTACCCCACATGATTCCGTGGTCATGTAGTTGAGCGATCGTCACAGTAACCTTTCAAATTACCTCGCCCCTTCCGTCATCTCACCCATATGGGGTTATGCCCATACGTTGTGCGGGATGTCTACCTCGGCGATCCGGAGTAGTTGGACTACACCACAGTGATCGGCAACTTCACCTTGTATCGGTGTCCTATTCAAGCCGGGTGTATCACGCGCTTGCACATTCCCGTTATCCATCCAACGAGATGACATTCAGGGTTTAATAAATTTACTAAGCCAAGTTGCACTTTGCAGACTTGTGGTTGTACTTATTTTACACGGGAGGTCCTGACAAGATTGAGTCCTTAGGGTCATCTGGGCGGCTCATTCTACATACCATACATTCCTTGGGTTGCATTAGCACCCATCAACATACCATTCATCCTACCATCTGCCCAGACGGTAACAGTAAGTTATTAGGGTTTTTGAGGAGCAAAAACATTAACTCAACAATCTCAGTCATTTACCCACAATGACTGCCCAAAACCACTTTTATGTTTAAAAGATGATGATTATGACATTTAATGTCCCGGTACTTAAGCAAGACTAGCATGTCGCTTAAGTACAACCTATAACTAGTAATTACCATATAGTTACTAGGGTGACATGGAATAATAGATTCAATTGTCAAAGGATAGTATTATAATTAATTAATCATCAAATGGGTATTTAACTACCTTAAGCTTTAACATACGTTTGATTAAACAATTAAAGTATGCAGTTTTGGTAATTTAAATGAATATAATTTACATAAAATGTAGGCTCAATATGATCAAAGTATCGATTTGCCTGGGTCAATTTACTGCGGCCTTGATCTTACTCAAAGCCTTCTCAGTCAATGGCCTTGAATTCTTGGTCCGTGTTTTTATCCAAATCTTGATCCCGCTCGAGTTATCGTTTCTTCGGGATTCCAACTTCTAATTACACGATAATCGATTGAAAACCAAATAAATCCAAAGAACTTCAAAAGACCAATTAAATTCAATTGAGCTTGGTTAAGTTTTACGGCGATCGAGATTATGAGAGAAGATTTAGCGAATGGGGGATTGTTTGACAAAGTCAAACAATTATTTGAGCAGAAGGGAAAACGGCGGAGAAACTCTGTCGGGAAGGAAACAAGGAAGGATCAAAGTTGAAGGAACATTTACAGGAATATTTCGCTTCGGATTGGAAGATGGCAAAATATCGCCGATTGAGGAAAAAGAGACATAGCTTGATCTTAGATTCAAAAAGCTTCTTTTACTTATTGGATATTTATTAAGGAAGTTCCATGAGTTAGGTTAGATTTATGATAGATATGAGTGTGAAGGAACACTGGGCATTATTTACTGAGCGTTTAGCCATTAGAGATTAGGGTGTGAGGTTAACATGTGAAGAGTATAATTTTGATTTGTCAAGTTAAACTTGGAGTCCATATTTTATCGGAGTTCCCTTCTTAAGGTTGTGCCTTGAATTGTTGATACATTAATTATTTCTTAAAAACCATTGGTGATTCAAATCTAGAGATAAAGATAGGATGATTGATATTTGGGCAAGATGATACTTTTAGCAAGACATTAAATTTAAGTTGTATTTTAAATTAGATGGCAAAGGCATATTGGTTAATTATCTTATCTTTTAACTTATTTGCCTCTTACATAAGAATGTATATATTTGTACTCATGTCATATTTGATAGGATTTGCAATTATGATTCAAGTTTCTAGAGCAAGATACTAAGATCAACACAAATTATTCTTGAATAGCTTCAAATTCAATTTCCCATGATTTGTAAATTAATTTCTTACATCTCATAGATTTTAAACATTAGTGCAAAATTATTTAACTTAATCTTAACAAATAAATAACCATTATATACAGAGAGAGGTTCTCATGGTATTGAAAGTTTATTAAACAATTTTGTATGAGTTTCAAATTGGAGGATGAATTAGCCAAACCACTGCCTCCATTAGCTCATAAGGAGAAGGGGCCTCCTGTCATATGAGAGAAATGAGAGAGAGATAGAGAGCAACGCATAGGGGAGTAGAGGAGCCAGGGGACCATGGAAAGGGGCGCACAGGGGCGGCTTGGCTGACGGCGAGTGGCGGCCGGAGGGGCGGCGAGGACCGGAAAAATGAGCCACCGGGGAGGGGAGGAAGCCAAGGAGCCGACGTTGGGGCCCGGGGCGGCACCAAGCAGGAGGTGGCGGCAATTGGAGCGGTCGGGCGCTGATGGGAGCGGTGGTTGAACAAGGGCACCGGTGGCCGGAGCGAGGGGAGGGGAAGGGGAGGCGAGCATGGGCACGAGGGAGGTGCAAGGAGGCTTACCAAGAGGTCCAGGGAGGTAGAGGAGTTTCGGAGCAGACTAGCGACGGGAGGCCAAGGCAGCGCGGGGTGGTTCACGGTGGCGGCGGCCTAGGGCGGCGGGGACGCGTGGCCGCCTGTTGGGGAAGGTCGAAGGCGTCGAGGAGGTGCTCCAGCTCCGAAGAATCGGCCCGTGGAGTGCCGAGGAGGAGATGGCGGCGGTGGAGCTTGAATCGGTCAGAGGTGGAGGGGATGGTGATTCCGACGAGTTCTTGCGGCCATTGGAGAAATTGATAGGGGGAAGGAGTTTCTTGAGGCCCAGGACACAACATGACGCCGGTGGGGTGGGGAGGTGCTCACCGGAGCGAAGGAACGGCAAGAGGGCACGGCGGCGGCACAGGGGACTCGGGTGCTTCGACTTCTCGGTGCTCCTAGCGACTGAGATAAGGAGCAAGGTGGGGAAAGGAGGTAAGGGAGAGGCAGGGGCCCCTTATAGCCAAGGTGGAGGAGAAGGAGCCGTTGGGCTTGATGGCCAGGCGGTGCTCAGTCCTGAGGGCGGTGTCAGCGCGGCATGGGCGCGGCTCGCAAGGACAGGGGCAGGTGCGGGAGCTCTCTGGTGACGCAAAGACATGGGCGACCCAAGCGACGACTTAGAGGGTCGGGGCAGGTGCGTGCATAGGCGAGCAGGTGAGGCTGGCAATGGTGAAGCGACGGGACGAGCGAGCAGGTGGCTCTGCAGCCGGCTCGCGTGCGCGGCGAGGGCACGGGAGCGTGCTCTGGAGCAGCGTGGATGGCAGGAGGTGACAAGGCGACGCGGTAGGCACGTGCTCGCAGCGGGGTGGACACGCACGGCGCAGACCGGGCACAGCAATGGCGCGGGGGCGAATAGATGAGGCTGCGACGGCGACTTGACATGGCCTTTGCTGATCGAAAGGCGACTTGCGCGGCCGGCAGTGCAGCGACGCCAGGCGGGCAGACGTGGTAGTCTGCAGAGCGTCTGAGCCGGAAGAGTGGTGGCAGGCGTCATGTGGTGCGTCGACGGGACGGCGTCTTGATCAAGCTTGGCCAGTGGGAGAAGAAGAGCAGGAGTGGCGGCTCAGGCGTGGGGAAACCAAGGGAGCTGGCCGGGCCAAAAGAGGGAAAAGGAGTGGGTTGAGCCCACTTGAGGAGAGAGGAGGGGAAATTGAAAAGAGAACTCAAATTTGAAATTTGAATTGGGTGGAAGCTAGAGATTTGAAAATACACAATAGTTTAAATTAGTTTTGCAAAACGAAACGATAATGGGAAGATACTATTCACCATCTGAAAAGAGGGTGTTACATTAGTTGTGTCAAATACTATATGCATGTATCCCAAAATCATTAATCAGCACAATCCAACCAATCAACCCACATTTCCTTTTCAGCCCACCCTACCTAAGCCCACCAGACCTCCTCCCTCTGTCCCTCAGCCCACCAGACTTCCTCCTCAGCCCAACTGAGCTAACCCTAACTAGCTCAGGAGTCAGGGCTCACGTCTTACTCTCGCTCTCTCGATGCTGACGGCAATGCGGCCATGAAGCCTAACACAAGCAAGAAGCGGCGGCAGCGCGTGGGTGCTGAGCGGCGGTGCATGCGTGGAAGGCGGCCGAGGGAGCGGGGTGAGGGAGTCGGGAGGCAAGAGGCATGAATTGGTGGGCGGTGCCAGATGCAACATCTGCGCCACGCCAGGGACCTGACGAAAAAAGGAGGGTCGAGGGAGCACGACGGCGAGCCGACGAGAAGGCAGTGGCCAACAGTAGCTACACAGGCGAATTCAATGCCAAAATCCCCAATTCCCTCAAGAAGTCCATATAATCGTTACCTTACTGTCATCTGTATGTGGTGCAAATTATCACTAAAATAAAACTACCTCGGGTTTTTCTCCCTAGCTACTTTGGCTCGACAATGACAGCGAATGTTCTTCTTGTTGTCTGCATCATTTAATTAGATGAATGATACGGCTAAACCTTGCGCGGTTACTGTGGTATGCTACAAAATTGAATGCATTTCTATTAATTATTTTACTGGATATTAGGTAGCTTTCACTCGGTGCTAAACTCAAAAGAAGCTAGTTCACTGAATTTATTGATAACTAATATAGTTAACCATGCTACTTTTGAAGTCTATTTCTGGTTTTCTTTCTTTCTTTCATAATCAAAATGCCCAGTAGCATACCAACATTCTCTAATCAAGCTAAATAAATTAACTTGATGTAATGTGCAATTTTCAGGGTTCTATCCATTAAGACTTAGTGATCTTGAAAAGTGCTATGATGGTGTTTGAAAAAAAATGATGGGATGTTGTTTGTAATTATTCATGCTCAAAGAGAGGTCCTTAACAATTCAAGAATAGGCTGGTAATCACAAAATCAGATAATTATCTTTTGTATATTCAAATTTTCATCATTCACCAGTAAAAACACAAATATGTGAATTATTTGACTCCCTAGGAAAAGCATTGAACGATATTTTTGTACAAATTCGAACACCCATCCTGAAAATTATGGGTCCGCCACTACGGTGTGTGGCCAGCATCCGCGTGGCACTCCGCACGTGCCCTCCAGCAATGTGGCGAACGCCTTTTGCTCGCTGGCAAGCGGCGGCTCCCGGCATCGGCGTAGGGTATCGCTCGCTCGAGCCGCTTCGTCGGAGCCCGACGCAATGTTGAACGTGGCGAGGACATCCGTCACGTTGCCGAAGGGGACCTTGTCAGCGACGTCGCGCGGGAGGAAGGCCTCCGGTGCCATCGGCGGCAAGGAGACTGTCATGGTGGTGCCGACGCGCATCTCCACCCCGTGGAAGAATAGACCCGCCAACGGCTTGCACGGTCTTTATAGGGGCACTGTTGTAATCTTCTACCTCATAACTTGTAATACTATAAATAGGCCATCTTGTGTATCAAGCGAGAGAATGTTTTTTTGGTGACTTTAACACAAATAAAAACATCATTCGTCCCTTTGTACCATTTTCCACACTTCAGGACCTCAAGACCCCTAACCCCTCGCAATGGGTAGTGGCCCCGATGCCCTCCACTTTCTAATGTTTGGTTTGTAGTCACAACAAACTTATCTCCAATTAACTTTTCTTTTTTTTTTTGGAAAAGAAGGCGAGAGCTCTGCAGATCACTATTAGAGGAAGAAAACAAAGTTTAGTTGCCTAGTTGCTACAGCCCAAAATAGAGAAAAAAAAAAGAGAAACAACAATGGCTAAGCACCAAATACAAATCTTGGCCGCACCCTGCAACAATAACGTAACTCAACAGAATTAAAAGCTTGGAGCCAAAATATCTATGTTCCTAGCTTTCACCTCCTCCCTAATGCGATGTAAAACATTCTCCATTTGGAGATAAGAGTGCTGGAAAATTCTTCAATTTCGCTCCTTCCAAATGTTCCACACCGAATAAAAGAAGATACCATCAAAGGTCGATTTTTGTTGTTTTGAAACTCGTAATCTAAGCCGTTGCCACCGTTCGGAAATTGTAGATGCATCTTCTTGTGTCATTAGCACCTGGAATCCTAACCAAGAAAAGACCATCCTCCGAACTTGCTTGGCGTAGGGGCATAGGAGGAGATGATCAACTGTGAGTTTTGTGCGCACATTGGACATGTAGTAAAATGCGGCCATCCTCGCTGTTCCAAGTTGTAAGCGATGAGAATTTTCCTTTGTAGATCTAGCCAGGTGAAAAACCTGCATTTTCCTTCAGCATGCGCCTTCCGAATACCTGAAAAATTCTGGGTGGCATAAGAACCAGCAAATTGAATCTCATATGCTGATTTTGCCCTGTAATCTCCACTGGCCGTCCACCTCCAATGGATGGAATCCACCACCTGTTCTTGTAACTGCACATCCTGAATTTGACACTGTTAAGATAAGTATTGTAACTGTATATAGAAAGTCCATGTATAGTTGGTAACAACCAAATCATATCACTTAATGATAGGGATTGATACTAGCATTGATTGTAAATCACCTCCTGTATAAATACGAGAAGGTGCGTGGCCTGTTATGGTACGCAAGCCATAATTTCTGATTCTTGCTTCTCTCTGTTATGGTATCAAAGCAAAGCTCTTCCACAAAACATCCAATGTTTGGCGTTCCCTTGGCTGGCCTGGCGGCGCCGTCTCCTGGCCTCACCAGCTTTGTCAATGTAAAGCTTGCAAGGGAAAATTACCTGCTATGGAGAGCGCAGCAGATGCCTACCCTTCGAGGGCATCAACTTCTCGGTTTTGTGGATGGATCGGAAGTTGCGCCACCAGCAACCATGACCGTGACCGAGCTGGTCGACGGCAAGCCAGTTGGGAAGATTATCCCCAACCTGGAGTACAATACCTTGTTTCTCAAAGATCAGCAAGTACTGGGTGCACTCCTCGTGTCACTCGAACCGGAGGTGCTATCGCAAGTCATTGGCTTGACATCGGCAGCAACTGTGTGGGCTGCGCTCAAGCGCATGTTCGCATCGCAATCCAAGGCCCGGATCATGCAGATCCGGATGCAACTCTCCACAACACGCAAGAATGATCTGAGCGCTATGGAGTACTTCAACCGCATGAAACTGCTTGCGGATCAGATGGCGTCTACTGGCCATCCGATGAGCGATGATGATCTGATCGGCTACATCATGGCGGGTCTCGACGCTGAATACAATTCACTGGTATCTTCTGTCACAATCAGGTCTGACTTGATCAATCTCTCTGAATTTTATGCCTACTTCCTCTCCTATGAGAGTCGGCTGGAGCAACAGAACATGGCCCTCCAAATTGGTTCGACAGCCAACCTTGCCTCGCGAGGCTATCAAGGTGGTGGCCATGGTGGTAGCTTCGGAGGCGGCCAAGGCGGAGGTCGCTTTGGTGGTGGTCAGGGCAATTATGGAGGCGGCCAAGGCGGCGGTCGCTGGCCATAGCAGAAGGGCCACGGTGGCGGTGATTACTCCAAAAGCTAGAACAAGAAAGGTGGCGGTGGCTCAAGACCCACTTGTCAGGTTTGCGGCAAGGTCGGACACAGTGCGTTGAAGTGTCATCATCGCTTCAATCACTCCTACTAGGCGGAGGACGATCGTGTGGCCAACTACACCAACACCACCTCCTACAATGTTGATACAAATTGGTACACCGACACGGGTGCCACCGACCACATCACTGGCGAACTCGACAAACTGACGATTCGTGACAAGTATCATGGTCATGATCAGGTTCACTGTAACACCCTACCTATTCGGAAGCCAAGATGTCACCTAAATAATCTAACATACAACCATAAAGCGGAAGAATTTAAACAATATCCCATCTAATGGCATAAAGAGATCAAACTTTAATAGAACAATGGTAGGAATATAGTTTGAATCCAAATAATCATATCAAAGGGGTGTTCAAGGATCACAAGCAGTACTTAATCAACCTTAACATAGATATCAACCACATCTAAATTTATTTATTACAGTTCATCACTTAACGAATGAAAGACAGAACCAAGTCCTATTATTGAAACTGGATTATGGTGAAATGAATGAATAGTACGTGTCTACTCCCTCCCAATAGAGCCATCATCAATGATCACCTAAAATAAACAAACAAAGCAAGAATGAGTCCGAGACTCAGCAAATACAGTGAATAATTGGACATACAACAATTATGAACAAGACAACATCTTTAAGGAATATGAACATAACACCGAATGAATATATGAATGGATTGAATGAAAGGAAAGGACTGCACACATGCCTATACCGGTATAGCTAGTGACACACCCGTCGGTGTTCACTTAAGCCCGCATTTAACAAAATACGGGGATCCAAATCCCGTATGAAGAACGTTTCATACGGGTGTCCAAATCTGCCCACATTGGAATGGTGGGTCTTACGTGCCCATACTGGAATTGATAGGTCTTTATAATCCACTCCCGTTGATGAAACATGAATAATGAATGCATGGAATGAAATATGAACAATGAAAGACATCATCTCTAAACATGGAAATAACACATATGAAAGGAACATAACATTGAATCTTCTCATGTATCATAGAAAAACGCAATACGAACATTAAGCATTCAGCATTCACAAATCTTAAGAACATTAAAGTACTTGCCTTCTGCGTTGCGACGTGTTAGTAGGCAACGAAGGTGCCCCTAAACCCGAAGCCTCTCCGCCTACACGTAAGTACTCGAAATAAGAACAACATGGTACAGGACACTACCAGCAACGTTCTACAACACTTTCCTAACAACCCAAGTATTAACCATTAGACCTATTGTGAAAACAGACAACACCATCACAGAAACACATCTGGGCAGCAACACGGAATAACTCATAACTATTTATCTGGGACTCGGAACGAGGTGAACCCAGATCCTATGGAAACTTAACAAACATATCTACAAAATTCTAGTTGACAATATCTCCCAATTCGGCCCAAATAAAATGCTAACAGGTAGAAGAAATTATAAGACAGATTATGTCTAAACGAAAAAGACAGCAGTAAAGAACAGAGCACATCTTTTGATCTACAACTCCGATCAGGGCGTTCTTTATCATTCTGAAAAGGTTATGAAAAATTATAAAACAACCTAGTTGGGTGGAAACCCTGAATTTGCCTTTAACTTAAACATATCTTAAAAGACAAATTGACAGATCAATCACGTCAGAATTCTGGACAGTAGGAATGAAACTATCATAACTTTTGATCTGTATGTCGGAATTAGGTGTTATTAGCGGCTACAGAAAGCTAAGAACAAATACTAAACATCTCTAGGAGATGAAAATCTCCAATTCGGCATCTAAGAACCCGAAATTGGCCACGCAATCTACTGGACAGAACTGAACTATAACAGAAAGAATTTGATCCAATCCAATTAATCTAATTCGCATCTAATCATCATCAATCAGCAAGGAAAGCATCTCATTACCCTTGAAGAACCCAGGAAGACACTGAACAAAAACCCATGAAGAGGATCTTCTTCTCCTCCTCCTTTCTCCCTCTTCGTCTCCTTCCCATTGATCTCTTGACAGCAGCAGAGAGGATGCGTCGGCCTTGGGCAGCAGCAAGGAGGAGGTAGGGGTGCCATGGAGGTCTGGTTAGGAGGGGAAGAGGCAGCCAAGGGAGGAATGGGGGAGGGGTGGCGGCCAGGGTAGGGAGGAGGAGGGGTGGCGGCTTGGAGGGGAGAGGAGGGGAGAGGAGGGGGTGCAAGGGGGAAAAGGCCCTAGGGTTTCCCCTTGGCCGGCCCCTCATGGGACTCCTAGCCCAAAAGCCTAGGCCCAGGTTGGCGAACAACTGCGGAAAACCCCTTAATTGGTCTAGAAATATATGTTGGATACTTTCTTTGTTAGCACAAATCCCTCTCTGAACTAGATTGCACTCGAAATTGAATACTTTCTCTCCCGAATAATATATCCTCTCTATTAGATATTTGGGGTATTACACTCACGCTGCAAATGGTCCAGGTATGTTTATTAGTCATATTGGTCACTCCTCGATTAATACCCCGGTTCAAGATTTATCCCTGAAACATATCCTTCATGTTCC
Source organism: Phyllostachys edulis (assembly GCA_036346405.1). NCBI lineage: Eukaryota > Viridiplantae > Streptophyta > Magnoliopsida > Poales > Poaceae > Phyllostachys > Phyllostachys edulis. The sequence goes on along the minus strand of CM070567.1, from coordinate 6,635,436 downwards.
TAATGCCAAGAAAAATCTTGTTTCTGTACACCGTTTAACCTTTGATAACAACGTCTTTCTTGAATATCATCCTGATCATTTTCTTATTAAGGATCGGGAAATGAGGAGAACAGTTCTTCGCGGGGCATGTAAGGGTGGTCTCTACCCTCTCATACCGAGCTCATCATTTGCGTCATCCAAGCATGCCTACTCTACCGCCACAACCACTCAAGAAAGATGGCATAGTCTTCTCGGCCATCCGTCGCTTTCCATAGTTCATCAAGTGCTTAGTCTAAATAATCTTCCATGTTCCAGTAGTTCCAATAATGTGTCGGTCTGTGATTCATGTCAACAGGCTAAAAGTCATCAGTTACCTTACACCACTTCGCATGAAATCTCGCTGTCTCCATTAGAACTTGTATACTCCGATGTATGGGGTCCTACCATTACCTCAGCTGGGCGTTTTAAATACTATGTGAGCTTTATCGATGATTTCAGTAAGTTCATTTGGTTATTTCCTCTTAAAAGTAAGGCTGATGTACTTCGCACCTTTGTCTAGTTTCAAACTCTTGTTGAAAGGCCGCTTGGTAGGAAAATTCTTTCCATGCAAACTGATTGGGGGGGGGGTGAGTATTAAAATTACACTCATTCTTTATTCAAGTTGGCATTGCTCATCGTGTTTCTTGCCCACACACGCATCAACAAAACGGTGTTGCAGAACGTAAGCATCGGCACATCATCGAAACTGGTTTAGCTCTTCTTGCTTTTTCGAGTGTTCCTCTCAAGTTTTGGGATAAAGCTTTTAGCACTGCCAGCTACCTCATCAATCGGCTTCCAAGAAGAGTTATACACAATTGCACCCCGCTAGAAAAACTATTCAATATCAAACCTGATTATTCCTTTCTAAAGGTCTTTGGGTGCGCCTGCTGGCCTCACCTTCGAGCCTATAACGCTTGCAAACTCGAGTTTCGTTCTTGACGATGTGTGTTTCTTGGCTATAGTACTCAACATAAGGGCTACAAGTGTCTTGATCCAACATCCGGTCGTATATACATCTCTCGCGACGTTGTCTTTGATAAGGGAGTATTTCCATTTGTTAGCTGTTCAACCTTGGCCGGCCCTCACATTCTGTCAGAAACTGTTCTTTTTCCAACCATTCCGGGTATTGATCATGGCCGTATGACTAACGAACATCCTCATGCTCCTCTCGTTGTGCAGCCTAATGTTTCTTAGCAGCCACAAACAGTACCTGCACTTGGTGAGGTGGGCGTGCATGGCATGCATGATGCGATGCCGATCTGATGTCTTTGGCGAATCAACAATAATGTCTCGAGTGTGCGGCGGATGCTCCGGTTTCCACTGAACCAGCCTTGGCTTCGTCATCTCTCGCTGGCACGGATCGGCGCATGAGGCGACGCAGCGAAGCCTTACCGAAGTCGGCCGTTAGCGCGACGTCCGCTTCCTATGCAATGTCGAGTCCTCTGCCACCCCAATCGCCCATCGCTACACCGCCTGCACCGCCTGGGCGCATACACCCCATGACGGCACGTCTTCGTGACAACATCCGTGTCCCTCGCAAGTTCACAGATGGTGTTGTTCGTTACGGCTACAGTGCCACCCGTGAACCCGAGTCGCTTGATGCGGCGCTGGAGGATCCAAATTGGAAGCTTGCTATGGACAAGGAATTCATGGCACTTCAACAGAATGGTACCTGGAGTCTTGTTTGTCCCGCTCGTGGTCGACATCTTATAGACTGCAAGTGGGTATACAATGTTAAGTACAAGGCAGATGGCGGTGTGGACAGGTATAAAGCTCGTCTCATGGCCAAAGGATTTTGCCAGTGGTATGGTATTGATTATGAGGACACTTTCAGTCCAGTGGTCAAACCTGCTACAATTCACTTGGTTCTCTCCATTGCTGCTTCACGTGGTTGGGAATTGCGGCAATTGGATGTTCAGAACGCGTTCTTACATGGTGTTCTGGAAGAGGACGTTTTTATGCGTCAACCTCCTGGGTGCATAGACTCACGGCAACCACATTCTGTGTGCAAACTGCATAAGGCTTTGTATGGATTAAAACAGGCCCCACGAGCTTGAGACTGAGTTCAAAGCTACAGGAGCTTGAATTCACACCATCTCGAGCTGACACTTCTCTATTCATTTACATCAATGGTGCCACTACTATCTATGTCCTCATTTATGTTGATGACATTATTGTCACTGGATCCTCCTCCTTGGCAGTTCAGACTCTTCTGAGAAATTTGCAAAGTGAGTTTGCCTTGAAGGATCTTGATGAGTTACACTTCTTTCTTGGGATTGAGGTAAAGAAGCTGGATGATGGCATTGTTCTTTCTCAGTCCAAATATGTAACAGACCTTCTACGGCGGGTTGGCATGATGGCCTGCAAAGGGGCTAATACTCCCATGTCCACCACCGACAAGCTCTCTGTTACTATTGGGGATTTGTTAGGTCTAGATGAGGCAACCAAATACAGAAGCACTGTTGGAGCTCTTCAGTATCTTGTCCTCACATGACCTGATATCGCTTACTCTGTTAACAAGGTATACCAATTTTTGCACTCTCCTACCAGCGTGCACTGGACGGCGGTAAAAAGGATACTTCGGTACCTCAATTACACTGCAATGACTGGTATGAAGATTTGTAGGTCTATCTCCACCTTGGTGAGTGCCTTCTCAGATGCCGATTGGGCAGGATGTCCGGATGACCGGAAATCTACAGGAGGATTTGCTGTTTTCTTTGGATCCAACTTGATCTCGTGGAGTGTGCGCAAGCAAGCAACTGTCTCTCGATCCAGCACAGAAGCAGAATATAAAGCACTGGCCAATGCTACGGCGGAGATTGTTTGGGTACAATCACTACTCGGTGAACTCGGTGTATTTCAGTCTCGGACGGCATGCTTATGGTGTGACAATCTTGGTGCCACATACCTGTTAGCGAATCCTGTTTTCATGCCAGGATCAAGCACATTGAAGTGGATTTTTATTTTGTCTGAGAACGAGTTGCACGTAAGGTCCTTGATGTTCGATTCATTCCTTCACGAGATCAAGTGGCAGAGCAAGACTTCAAGCGCAATCTCAATCTTCATCCGTTGTGATTGAGGGGGGCTGTTAAGATAAGTCTTGTAACCGTATATAGAAGAGTCCATGTATAGTTGGTAACAACCAAATTATATCTCTTAATTATAGGGATTGATACTAGCATTGATTGTAAATCACCTCCTGTATAAATACGAGAAGGTGCGTGGCCTGTTATGGTACGCAAGCCATAATTTCTGATTCGTGCTTCTTTCTGTTAGACACACATGGTGACGAATTCATGCACCTGGTCAGTGGTTTGCATATTTTCGCAAACCTCGAAGCCACCTGTTTCCTGCTAGTTCTTGTTGAACAGACCTGTTTTTTTTTTCTCTTAGCAAGTTTAAACAAGTTTGGCGCAATGTCTTTTGGGGCTTGCCCCTGTAAGCATCGTGAGTGCCAGAAGCTGGCAGTGGCGCCATCACCGACAGAGATTGTAGTTCATGCCTGGAATAAGCTAGTGTCCACACTATCACAGGGAGTCGGAGTACCGACCCACGGACGCTCTCTGTCCTGCCATTCATACCAGAGCCAACGAAGTCTCAAAGCCATTATGCAATTTGTTGGCTAATTTCTAGACCTGAAACATTTCTGCATGCAGTTGACAATCTCTTTATTTCCATGTGCAGTGATGGCCCAAAGCTACTTGAAAAGATTGGTTGTTTGCTCTTTGCTATGTGTGCTGATTCAGTCAGTACTTCTGTTCTTACTTTTTGTGCACATTGTTCCAGTCTTGGTCACTTTGCTTCCTGCTCTTCTCTTCTTATGCCCTAACTGGTTTAGTCAAATACTTGTTTCCTTTTCACCACTTTACCAATCTATGAGGTTAGCATAACCCAACTTAGTTCAGAAAACAAGCACCTTGTGTCTTGAACCAATTAGGAGATGAGCTGAATTTCTAAGCTACCTGTTTTGGCAGTACTGGCTTGTTCCTTTCCTGCTGTCCAGGTCAAATCACGTGGCTTTGCACAAAGGATTAGCACACTGCATCTCCTGAGAGTAACAGCTTTGGCAAGTTGCAAGATACAGAAATTCAATGAGAGGCAAAGTTCAGTCAGTTGAATTTAGGGGAGCATTCCTCTGCATTGTGACATGACTCGTATGGTTTTTTCTTCATTACTGAGTGTAACTGCTGACAGCAACTAACCTTGGCTTTGAAATTGTGAACTGACGGTCTGCTTGAAGAGTGTTTCTGATTATTATGCTTTTACAAAAGCTTAAAGCTGCATGGTTGTGAAGCTATTGCGGTTACTGATGGTTCCTTGCAAATTGCTTTACGCTCTGTACAATTTTCACTTAAGAAAGCACATTTCATCTTATCAGTTAGACAGTTACTGGAATGGGTTGTTTCCTACTGATTGCGATTATCCGACGCATGTTTCAACCGTCTACTATTTTGTACCTTTGCTTGATTACGAATTGATGCTGTTGACATCTATGGTCGCATTCTTTGTGTATCATGATGTCAGAGACCTGTCAGTTTACACCCCCAAAACCAACGGTTGCCATGAACACACAGGCCTCCCTCTCACTTTACTCATGATATCATATCCTTCAGAGAAGCATTCAACAGAAAGCTTCATTGGATGGAAGAAAATTGAATCCATACATAGAAAGGGACCTTTTGTTTGTCATAATTTTTTTTTCATTCACACACACAAACTCCCATCAATTCAAAGAACATTAAGAGAATGGAGGTAAAAATGCTAGTCTTGAAAAGGGAAGTATTTTGCAACCTGATGCGTGAGAATTTCCTGTGCTCTGCTAAAAACAGACCAGACATGAGTCGTCATTTGGTGGATCTGAGTCTGAAACCTGAACAGCCACTTCTGTACTAGCAGGCCACAAGTGAACCAGACAGATCACTGTACAGTGCAGTGTCTTCATGTTGTGCATGGAACTCTTCTGATGATTGGCCTCTAAAAACAAGAACTCTCCTGATTGGTAGATGAGGAGGACAGTTATACAGAGGAGGACAGTTATATAGTACTAACAGATAGTACTGTGACTGACTACCTACAGTTTGTCTCTTTGCTGAACACAATTACAGAAAGCAAGATTAGTAGAGTGGTAGGTGATCAACAATGAGCTTTACCACCTTTTCAGCCCTTATGGGAGCCAGCTTGATCAAACTTATCTAGCCTTTTATTTAATTAGGAGCTGTTATAATACTCTCTTCTCAAAAGGAAGTTCAAGGCTTAAGGTATCCATGCACTGATGGAGGCATTCAAATTCCAAACCCCAGTTTTTTCAAAACAAAGTAGTGACTCCTTTTTGAAGGCACAAATCATCCTTGATTCCTTGGTATAGTGGCATGGTGTTCGTGTGTTCATTAGCTCTAAGCCTGGAGAGAAGATGGTGTGGAGAGTAAACAGAGCATGCATGAGTTTTTTCCCCTTCATTTTTACCAAAGAAAACATATATACCGACTAATTCAAGATTATTTTATTATCTTTCTGTTAGATCTTATTTGCTTCTCCTTTTCCGAGAGAGAGAGAGAAAGCTTCCTGTTTGAATGACTCGGTAAATGCAGTTAAATGGATGAAAAATAAGAATGAAAAATGCATGAAAGGAAGAGTGTAACTGTGTGCTATAGACTGGAAATCCATGAACGGATCAAGAAATGCATGGGAAAGGGGGGAAAAGAAACACAAGTCCGGCACTTCATGCATGAACCTCGCCTTCTGTGTAAAGAGGAAAATTAGAGCAGTTAAAGACTTAAAGTGACAAGCAATTTAGGGAGAATCAGAAACTACGAGTAACATTTACCATGAATAACTCGCTATCTATCACCATTCTGAGTTCTTCTGTCATCAACAGTAAGAGATTGGAGGAAAACCAATCAAATGAGGTTGAAACATGGTTGGATAGTTAAAATCTATCGTCTTTGGGCTTTAGACAGACTGACAGAGCACCAGATAAGCTGAGAAGAGGTCATATTATTGTACGATCACGCACTCACCTGAATCCTCTGATGCCATACGACTTCAGAAACCATGGTGGTCTATTTCGGTTATAAACTTCGTTAAATGATCCGAATTTCAGCTATTAATTGTTTCTTACAGAGCTGTAAAAAGTGTGCGTTGGAACTAAATTTGCAGATGAAGAAACAGCAGCACCCAAGCTTCCAAAGATTCCAGCACCAGCAAGCGAGAATTCGCTATTTTCTTCATGTAAACTAAAAGATGTTAGCAATTAAAATGTTTTTTTTACATTTCTCAAAGTATCCCCTCTCTAATTTTTTTTATTTGTGTTAGTATGTACTGATTATTCATTAGAATTATGTTATGTTCCATTCTTCAACAAAAATCAGTAATTAATTTCATGCCAACCTGTCATAAAATCAACTATGTGGCACCATATTTCTAGTAAAAGTACCTCTCGAGGGAATGAATTTTTTTTATTAATTAACATTTTTTTAATTTTTATTTTAAAGTTAACCCGTCGTACTTTATTTCCAATTCTGACCTCTTTGATCACGCCACCATCCGTGGTGTGACCAAACAACGCTGTCATGCCGTCCGCATCTCTTGTCACGCCACCACCTGTGGTGTGACAGTATTGTTTGGTCATGCCACGATCAGTGGCTTGACAAAAAGTGCTACTTAGCAGACTTATCCTACCACGTGACAGCGTTGTTTTGTCACGCCACAGATGTTAGCGTGACCAAAGGGGTCAGAATTAAAAATAAAGTGCACCGAAGGTTAACTTTAAAATAAAAATTAAAAAAGAGTTAATTCATAAAAAAAGTTCCGAGGGAATGCATCAGGTGCTAACTCTCTTCTCAATGCCAACATACTAACTGTACTGTGGGCCATTGATCATGGTGAAAATCGTACTAACTATGTTGTGAGCCGTTCGATCATCGTGAAAATCATGTTTAGCTATAAGAAGGGAGTTTTAGCACACGATACATGCATATCAGCGCTATGTAGCTAAAAAGATAAAGGAAACCAAAAGAACAAAAAGAAAACAAACAACCAAACATTTGTTGGCCTAAAGCGAAGACGAACAGACGCGAACACAATAGAACCCTAGAACACGAACGTAAGAACACAAGAAATTTTTTATGCGGCCGGAACAACAGCAGTTTTCTGATTTTCTCTTGTTCTATTACTCTTGTTCACAAAATTTGATTACAGGGGTGTCCTTTTATTGAGAGCAAACGACAATTCGTATCCGGAAAAGATTTTACGTATCTTGAATGGATATCAAACAAACTCTAGTATCCATAACGAATACTGCCTAAATACTGTAGGACTACGTAAACAAATACTCTACGTAAAATCTAGATATATCATATACACAAAGATTACTAACAACACTAAAGTAATGTACATTAGTACATACATCATACACCTCCGTATGCTACAAAAGAATCTCTTCTCACGAACAACCCCCTAAACCTCTCGCAAATCTTCGCAGCTATGCCAAGCCCTAACTACATCACCTAGCTCCACCCTTAGCTCCTCCCACCCAAATCCTTCACCCTCTCCATCGCCGTCGCCGTCGGCCACCTCTAGCCGCAGCTCGACGAGCATCAGCGGCGGCGCCACCTCCGACATCTCCACCGACATCGCCGCGAGCCCCGACAACCCCCCTAGAGGAAGGCACTCCGCTCCTTTCTTCCCCACCACGACGTACCCGAGCTTCCCGCCCGCCCGGCCGAGCTGATCCAGCGTCAGCTCCGGCGATGCCGTCGTCATGAACCGCTTATCTCTGATCCTTTTGCTCTCGCCGAACAGGCCGGACAGGTTCAGCCCCGGCGACATGGATATGATGTCGAAGGCGTTCAGCGCCGGCGCCTGGAACGCAAGCGCGCGCTCCGGCTGGCCGTTGAGCAGCCCGCCGAGCTGCGAGTCCAGGCTGAGGGACCGCTTGAACCATGGGTGGGTAGCCAGCGACTCTACGGCGACGCGAGTCGCCGGGTTCGGGTCGAGCAGGCGGCTCACCAGCCGGCGCGCCGGCTGGGACACCCACTGCGGGACCTCGTACTCCCGTCGGTGCGCCTTCTGACACATGTCGGCGATGTTGGAGTCGTCGAAGGGGAGGAAGCCGGCGAGGAGGACGAAGAGGATGACGCCGCAGGACCACGCGTCGGCCTTGGCGCCGTCGTAGGCCTTGCGGCGGAGCACCTCCGGCGCGGCGTAGGCCGGGGTGCCGCAGGCGGTGTGGAGGCGGCCGTCGTCGCGGAGCGAGTCCGGGAGCGCGGAGAGGCCGAAGTCGGAGACCTTGAGGTTGCCGTCGCCGTCGAGGAGGATGTTCTGCGGCTTGACGTCGCGGTGCGCGACGCCGCGGCCATGGCAGTAGGAGAGCGCCGCCACGAGCTGTACGAACACGCGGCGCGCGGCGTGCTCCGGGAGGCGGCGCCGCGGGAGCGCGGCGAGCCTGGAGAGGAGGTCGCCGCCGGTCGCCAGCTCCATGACGAGGTAGATCCTGGCGCGCGTGGCGAGCACCTCGTGGAGGCGGAGCACGTGCGGGTGGCGCAGCCGGCGCATGGCCGCCACCTCCCGGAGGACGCGCTGCGCCATGCCCGCCGTGTCCATCACCTCCGCCTTGTCGAGCACCTTCACCGCCACCGCCTCGCCGTTGGCTACCGAGCGCGCGAGGTAGACCTTGGCGAACGTGCCGCGCCCGAGCAGGCGGTCCAGCTCGTACTTGCCGAGCAGCGGCGCGCCCTTGCTGCTCTTGCTCTTGCTCTTGCTCTTGCTCTTGCTCATGGCGTCCATGCACAAGACAAGAGCACCAAACAAGAAAATCGAGCCGAGGATGATGACCAACGCAGGATCGCACGGGGCAAAAAAATCGAGCCGACGGGTCTGCCTCTCCGCGCATGAAGTTTCCCTTCATTTATCTGTTAGGATGGGTCAGTTGGCTGTGCAACTTGCCGTTTTAGTTAGTTTAGTTAACTAGGGTTTTGGGTTTGGTTGACCTAACCATGGTTAATTACTGATACTAGTTAGGGTTGGTACGTCGACATTGTTAAATGTTAATTTATTTTCTCGAGGACAAGGTCAAATGGAATTTGGCAACGGTGAAGAGCCTGCATGCTTGATGTTGCTACCGACTCAAGTCAGAAAATTCTAGTGATGCATGCAGATGGAAGGGCAGTAAAAAAAAAGGTGAGGAAGCAAAATTGGGCTTTGACCGCCTCGCATCTTAGTTGGTATTTGCTAATAGATGAGTTGTAGTAAGAGTATTAGAGATTATCTAGTGCTAGCCTGTCCTTCAGCTGTCTTGATAATTTTGCTTGAGTCAGTAGTATGTTAGAGTTGGTTTAGTCTAGAGTCGGTGTTCGAAGTCTATAAATAGACTCGTGGAGCTCCTTTGTAATGTAAGCTTGTAAGCTTCAATTAGAGTGGGTGTATGTATGTGATATGAGATCAATGTAGTTCATTTGAGTTGAATACCACTGTACTCTTGCTTTGTTATCTTTGCCTTCCACTAGAATTGAGTTCCAACCTCCACTAGAATTGAGTTTTAACAATTGGTATCAGAGCCTTAGGTTCGAGTCGGGCATAGCGGAAGCAAGAGTATAGTGCGTCATGCCGAAGTAGATGTCGTCTCTGCTCAAGTCCGTGGGTACTAGTGACACCTCGGACACAACGACATCCAAGGCACCTGCGAAGGAGGGATATGTGACCCTCCAAGACCCAATGCTCACTGAAACCAACTATGGCTCTTGGGCGGTGAATATGAAGGTGTTCATGTGCGCACAAGGGGTGTGGGCGGTGGTGGAAGGCAATGAGCTGGTCGACGAGCGCAAGGATCAGATGGCTCTCGTCGCCATATTCTAAGTCGTGCCTGAGGCTATGATGATGGTCTTGGTCGAAAAGGAGACAGCCAAGGAAGCTTGGGATACCCTGGAGGAGATGCATGTCGGTATTGATCGCGTCAAGGAAGCGCGAATACAAACCCTCATGAGTGAGTTCGAGGTGATGCGCATGAAGGAGATGGAGTCCATCAGCGATTTCGCCATGAAGCTGACCACCATCGTCAACAAGATTTGTGTCCTCGAGACAAGATGGAGGAACGCACCGTCGTGAAGAAGTTTCTATGCTTCGTCCTCGATAAATTCTTGCCGATCGTCTCCACCATTGAACAATTTGGTGATGTCAAGACAATGATGGTTGTGGAGGTGGTCGGACGTCTGAAGGTGTACGAGGAACGTACGAAGGGACGGTGGCGTGGCGAGGAAGGTGAACATCTACTGCTCACTCGTGCTGAGTAGAAATCCAGGACCAAAGAAGAGGGCGCCAACAACTCTGGTAAGAAGAACCGTAAGTTCGACAAGGCGAAGGTTCGCTGTTACAATTGTCAGGACTACAGGCACGTCGCTTCCGAATGTCGTAAGCCAAGGAAGAAGAAAGCGGAGGCGCGTTTAATTGAGGCAGATGCTGAAGACGAACCGGCGTTGCTCTGATGCTGAGTCGAGTACGAATAGTTGAGTCTGGGATGTCTAGGAGTTGTGTTCACCGTCCTGAGTTGAGACTGTGGAGTTGAGTCTGGGATGTTGAGGTGATGTGCTCGCCATCCTGAGTCTCGTACGAGTTAGGCAAGTCGTGGTTGAGATCGATTGTCTCAATGAGTAAGTTTGAAACATGTTCAAGTTGTGTTACCGTCTTCGGTCGAGTGTGTGTGAGCCAAATTGAAGCCGAGTTCGAGTACCAGTCCGAGTACATGTTTGTGTGTCCTAGGTATGCAATAGAGAATCAAATGGGATTTTTGCTAATGGTGAGCTGCATGCATGTAGAGCTAAGTCGGCAGAGAACATACCGAAGTGAATTTGGATTTGACCATGATTTGTAAAAGTGAATGAACAATCTAGTCTCTTAGTCAGCATGTAGTGTAATTAAGTTGTACACAACTTTCTGTGATGTTAAGTTGGTTTGATTTAGGTCGGTTTTGCATGCTCGTGTCCCTCTGTTGCAGTGTAAGCTTGTAATACATGAGAAGATCAATAAAGCTTCAATATATGAGATAGATGTGAGAATACTACTACTCTTGTTGCTCTGTTTTCTTGCCTCACGCTAGAATTGAGTTCCAACAGAGATCCCACCTATAGAACGAGGAAACTTGGGAGTAGCTTCTGGGCAGTGATGTGTGGGGAGGTTTATGTGTACCGAATATCTTGCGAAAAGTTGTGTAAGCTAGCCGTCTCATCTGGACAAATTGTTGGCTTTTTAATGTGTCTAGATTAATAATTTAGTGGTTATGTTATTTATTTTAGGTAGAATGTTTTAGCTAAGGTAAACTTTTTAGTGCATACGTGAAATCTGTTTGTGTACATTTTACCCTTTTCGAAGAAAATTGTGTGGATTTTATCATTCTTCTTATGGTTGTTTTCATGTGGTGGGGCTGAGGTTTTCATTGTGGTGTTGGCATGTTGCGATTGTCCCCTGATATTTGTGAGGGCCAGGCCATCTAACCTAGCTGGGGGCCATGCTGCTTGCCACTACCCTAACTGGTGCCACTGGCCTTTCAAAAGGCCAGTATGTGGAAGGAAATCTTATGTGGCGGGATCTCCGTGAGGCTTCGTCCCCTGAGCCGTTAGATCTTAGGGGGAGGGGAGATGATCAGTGATAGAGCGGGGTCTCACGATAAGATCATGTCCCACTGCATTTTTTTCCTCTGTATGTTGGACATGGAATCTATGCACCCATATGCCTTTTGCCTAAACCTGAAGAGAACAAAAATATCAACGGATTCCCTTGCTCTCTCTTTAAAAACTCCAGTCCGTGCGAAGTACAGTGATTTCAAATTTATTAAAAAATCCTCAACCAAAGAGACCCCAAGCTTTTTTTAGAGAAAGTAGTTTTATTGATTACTCACAAATCACCGCCCTAAGAGGAAGGGTTAGGAAACGAGTTCCTGAGACAGTCCGAAAACTAGCCTAGATTTGATATCAATTGTACAAGGCCCCAATTTAATTTTGTTACGGTTGATATTTGAGTACGAAGCTTTTCAATTTCGACCATAATATTTCGAAGTTTTGTCTATCAAATCCGTTTTGTAATAGATACTAGTGTCAAAAATCATAATAGCAGGAGTCCGACTCAGGAACAGAGCGAATTGCAAAATATTATAGAGAAAAATAATGTGTTAGCAATCAATTATACAATTGCGATTTGCGATGGTATGATGGACCTACAGCTTGATTTGATTCGATCAGCTCGATTAATTTGTGTGCAGATTCCTAATTAAAAAATAGTAATAGACTGATAGGCCAATGGTAAAAGGTGTGCCGGTGTCGTGCTTGTTCATTCATCTGTGCTAGCTTTCGTGCTTCGTTAGCACTCAATGGCTGTCTTCTCAGCTGGTGATTAGTCCAAACTTGGTTGTATTAATGCAACCAATTAGTAGTACCTTTGCTCGCATTGGTCGAAAAGGACGTGTACATAGAGGACGAGAAAATTAAAGAAGCTGGGAGGAGATGGAAGCTGGCGAGAATGCATGGATATATGTTTAGTTGGTCTTGTCTTAATGTCCTGATCAACTTTATCAGACACTCATAGAGCTGGCCAAACGGGTCTGCCTGCTGAGCTGGTATGAGACACGACACTGCTGATCTGGTTTAGACACGACACGGCACGCACTATTCACGGGCGGTAGGCAAGATGGCGATAACTGGGCCGTGCTCGGGCGGCACCACTGCACGACGGTAAACCGCACGCAACACGACCAGACCTGCAACACGGTGTTAGGCACTACTTTGTTTTAATATACATATATTTATATTTATATTTATATTTATTAATATTTATATGATTTTCTTTCCATTTTAATATTTATATGGTTTTATTTTGTAGTTTTTAAATTTTATATAGTTCATTTTATAAGTATATATAAATTTATTTTGGTTTTAAAATATATATTTTTTCTAGGATTGTTTTTCAATTTTCATGTGTTATGAGCTAAATGACAAATGTTTTAACGAGTTAGCTATTTGAACATTAATAAAATTCTATTACATTTTTAATATGATTGTCTCATTTTTTCAATTTTCATGTCTACTTTTAAATTCTACATATTTTTCTAGATTTTTTTTCATTTTTTTCATTTTTTCATTATGTCGGACCAAGCAGGCTAAGCAGGCCACATTTGGCCGATGGGCTAACGGACGTCTTGCGCTTGACCAAGACGCTGAAACGGGTCGACGGGTCGTGCTGGGCGTCACCTTGACCGATGGGTCGGCGAGGCCCGGCACGAATAGTAGCCGGGCGAAATGGGCGGCAAACGCGAACCGTCTTGGCGTCGCCCGTTTGGCCAGCTCTGGACACTCAGTTTGTATAGCTCTATTTTATTTGCCTTGCGTTGGTTCCGGTCGGTTATCAAGAAAAAGCTTCTTAGCCTTTGTTCTCTCGAGCGCACTATAACTTGGCAACGGTCGCGCAATCGTTGGCTGCGGGAAGGAGACGCTAACATGTGCTTCTTCCACCTTCATGCCAACCACTCTAAGTGCTGCAATTACATTTACAAGCTCAAAGTTGATGGGGGAGTAGATCGAGGGGCAATACCAAATTCAAGAGGCTTTAAACATGCATTTCGTCTATCTCATTGGGAAATCGATCTCCCGTGCGCACACCCTGGACTTGGAGTTCCTCAACGGTCCTTTAGTCGACCTTTCGGCGCTAGACGCTAGTTTCTCCAAGCACGAGGTTTGGGAAGCCATTAAAACTCTGCCGCCAAGAAGGGCGCCGGGTCTAGACGGATACACCAACAATTTCTACCAGCATTGTTGGAATTTCATAAAACCCGATGTGATGGCGGCTTTTCATAGCCTTGGTCGCATGGCTAGGGGTAGTTTTGGGCTACTCAACGTTGCCTAAGAAGCCGAACACCGAAGAAGCCCGTGGTTTTCGTCCTATAAGTTTGGTACACAGTTTTGCTAAGCTTTTCTCCAAAGTCCTTACCAGGCGACTAGCCTCATATCTTGCCAAGGTCGTGTCACCTAACCAGTCCACGTTTACCAAGTCGAGATCAATTCAAGACAACTTCCTTCTAGTGAGACAGCCCACTCGCCTCCTCCACCAGCAAAAGAGAGCAGCTTTTCTATTAAAACTGGATATTGCATAGGCTTTCGACTCCCTATCTTGGCCTTTCCTGTTGGAGGTCCTTACGCGCAAGGGGTTTGGGCCAAAGTGGCAGGAGCGGCTAAGCATCATGTTCACATCAGCTTCCACCAGGGTTCTCATTAACGGCAACCCAAGTCGACCCATCTCGCTTGGTCGGGGGTTGCGCCAGGGAGATCCATTGTCGCCCATGTTGTTCATCATAGCCATGGATATGCTGAACAACCTCCTCGCGGTGGCCGAATTTGCCTCCTTACTCCATCCGATCAGCAGCGCGCGAGGCATCCTGTACCGGCTCTCTCTTTACACTGATGACGTGATGGTCTTCCTTACCCCGGTCACTACTGATCTGCAAGTCATCAAACAAATCCTGCAGCTGTTCGGCGAGGCGTCAAGCTTGCATACAAATCTTGCCAAGAGTTCCATCTTGCCAATTCGGTGCAGCACCGAAGAAGTGCAGCTCATCACCAATGAATTAACATGTGCAGTTTCAGATTTCCTATGCAAATATCTTGGGCTGCCACTGTCATTGAGAAGACCATCAAGAGCAGATTTTCAACCATTAGTCGATAAGGTCACTAACCGCTTACAAGCCTAGCAAGTAGGCATGATGTCCCAAGGAGGGCAGCTAGTGCTAGTCAGGTCGGTGCTAACATCCATCCCAGTGTATAGTTTTATGGCTCTCGACCCACCCCTTGCAGTCATCAAAGAAATCGACAAAAGGAAAAGAGCCTTTCTTTGGAAAGGCACAGAAAACGTGTTGGGAGGTCATTGTCTTGTCACTTGGCCAACCGTCTGTCGGCCCCTCCAGTACGGAGGACTGGGCCTACACAACCTGCATGTTCTAGGCAAGGCCCTCTGCCTACGTTGGCTTTGGCTACAAAGGACATGGCCAACAAGACCTTGGAAGGGCTTGTTGGTGCAAGATGGACGTGTTGAGGAAGATATGTTCAGCGCATCGCTTACCGTGGAACTTGGCAATGGTGTTAACACCTTTTTTTAGTCAGACTGCTGGCTCAATGGTCGTAGCATCCCCTCCCTCTTCCCACGCTTGGCTAGGGCAATTCCCACTCGACTGCGGAAAACTAGATGGGTCGCTCAAGCACTACACGACAACTGCTGGATCTCGGACATCAGGGAGTCGGATCCTCACTGTGTTGGCGAGATCCTTCGTCTTTGGAGAGCATTGTAGACCATTAACCTCTACGAGGATCAGCAAGATAGGATCATCTGGCGTTGGGAAGCCTCAGGTCACTATTCCTCCAAGTCGACCTATAAGGCATTCTTTTTGGGCTCGAGCGGGTTCCCTAGTGCGGAGGCTATATGGAGCACGCGAGCCCTCCGAAGTGCAAGTTTTTCGTGTGGTTAGTGGTCCATCGCCGTTGTTGGACGGTGGATCACCTTCACTGTCGTGGTCTTCCAAACTAAGGTGCTTGTGTTTTCTGTGGTCACTCCCTAGAGACCATCGACCACCTTCTCGTCGGGTGCGCCATCACCTCTCAGGTCTAAGCATACTTCCTCACGTGCATGGGTTTGCCGGGTGCTGTTCCGGTTGGTCAGCTTTCTTTCCAACAACACTATCTTTCCGCTCGGGGCGCCCTATCTCTGCAGGCAAGAAACAATTTGGACTCCTATGTCATCCTAATTTCCTAGATGCTTTGGAAGGAGCAGGCAGCAAGGTCTTGATGTGAGGCGAGTTCCTACACCTTCTCTCTGGCCATTCACGACGAGCATCGCCTCTGGCACATGGCAGATGCTAGCGGTCGAGAGGCGCCTTCCACCAGGAGTAGTTCTCCTTAGGTCGTTTTGTGTTTTGTGTTTGTTGTTTTTGTCTTTTGTCTTTTGTCTTTTGCTTTTTTTGTTGTTTCTTTTTTTAGACTGTTTTTTAGTTCTTCATTCTTTCGTTTTGCCTTTCCCAGTCCTTCCTTCAAGCCCGCTGGGGCCTTTCCTGTATTACCATCTTCTTCTTAATGGAATAACGCACAAGCCTTTTACGCGTTCTTAAAGAAAAAAAAGTATCACAAAAGTTTTTTTTAAGGAAAAATGAGGTAGGGAATAGCTCTCTCAATTTCTTGTTAGCAATTAAGAAGTTGTTGCCTAGAATATGGTCTTTGTGCGCCTTCTTCTCATTGGCAGCATCCATTTGGCTAGCTTTGGGGCACTTACTTTCTCTTCCATCAAGGGGAGAATCAACAATATCGGAAACAAAAGCATGTGGAAAAGAGGAATGCTCCATGAATTAACAAAACTAGAGAAGTGGCATATTTGCATCTTTCGTTAATCTAAACACAACTGCCAGAGAGATCATGAGGCAGGAATAAAGCACTGTACATTCTTTAGCTTCTACGTATATGTGGCTGAAGATCACACAATCTAATACCACTATACATTGCAAACACATACAGATTTTAATGGAAAACTAGATAAGATCATTACTAGCATTCTCATTTTCCCAACAAATGACAAATGGTTTGTCCTTAATCGCTAACCACTACTCTGAGCTAAGAACAGGGTATAAAATTGAGCACTAGATTGGAGTAATTTGTCACATTCCCAATTTGTAAATGCATATCAATGACTGATCGAAGATAGACTTATACAGCACATTGCTTGTCTTTACCATGAAGAAAATTGTAGCTACAATTGGGTCTACTACTTTTGCATGATCTGTTGTTTGTTCCAGACATTAGGCTACTCCCAATTGGCAGTATCTTAGTGCAGTTTCTTTAGTGCATGAGGAGTGTTAGGATACTATCTTTCCAATGCATGGTTTCTTATGGTGTAGTATCTTAGGCTGTTTCATTTAATTACATGCATAATCTTTACTAGTATTTGAGCATTGTGGCCTATTTGTGGCATGTACTATAGCAATACATGCATGATCTTCCCAATGCACGGGATCGATCACAATAAATTTTATGCGTTGGATTTCGAGACCGAACCGGTATCCAGATTAGATACTAAAGTACTCTCTCTCTTCATTAACTATGGTGTCACATCATCGTTTTACCTATATGGCAGGCTTAAGATACCAGCTAGGGTGGAGCACTGGGAGCAACCTTAGGATCCAGGCTTTGGCAGCATTGATTACTACATTTGCCCATGTCCCTGTTGTTATTAACTGGTAGTATAGAAGGCAAAGCTGATTGGTGAGTGGTGACAAAGCAGATGAGATATTTCCTGGGAAGGCGTCTTGGCATGGTTCTATTGTACCAATATGTGCCTAAGTGCCTTGTTCAACATGTGTATGTATATTCCCCAACTTGACTGGCTTCATTGACAAGTAAAAGTAATTAGGTATTGGTTGGATTGTATCAGCTTTTGTGGAAAATATATGATAAATTTGTTGTGTTCTCAATGGAGGTATCTTATGGTTCTATTGTACCAATATGTGCCTAAGTGCCTTGTTCAACATGTGTATGTATATTCCCCAACTTGACTGGCTTCATTGACAAGTAAAAGTAATTAGGTATTGGTTGGATTGCATCAGCTTTTGTGGAAAATATATGATAAATTTGTTGTGTTCTCAATGGAGGTATCTTTACATCCATAGTGGTGACCTTCCCTGTTTGGTAATCTAAGGTTAGCCTTTTTAAAGTTAGGTGATATTTATGCATGAGATTTTGTCAAAAATGTTGTTTTTGCTGCAGATATATTAATGCATGAAGTTAGTAAAGCACTGAATAATAAGGCATATCAGCTGAAGATGGCTACTCTTGGACATGTTTATGTTGGTTATCTGAAAGAGTTTTGAGTTATACTGCACATGATACTCAATTAGGGTGAAATCAGGTTCAAGTTGGTTATAGACCTGTAAACGAAAAAAAAGGGAAAAGGTTTATATTTTTGTTTTGTAGCTCTATTTGATTCTTGGTAATTAAGCTTCAAACTTTCTATGGCCATTCTAAAAGAGCATAAGCTAGAAATTTCTGTTTCGGGTTATTTGTCACTTTTAATGAATATACTGGTTTTTTTGGTGATGATCCCCAATGTCAAGGGACAAGTGGAGAACAAACAAGAGAGTGACCTTGAAGATGTCTCTTGATCTATTGTCCATTCCTTGAGACTGAAAGTTTTCAATCACGACCATAGTTGCCGCCAAGGGTTCATATTCACTTATTTTGGGATGTGGTTGTCTTCTAGGATCATGGTTCTTCCGCGTATTCCGTCAAGCACACCTTAATAATTTTTTCCTTACAACTGAATGCTTTAATTAGCAAACTTATTTTTGCGAGGAATTAGCAAAGTTGGGTAACATTCGGTCATGTTTGGGTGATACTCAATAATGGACTCAGGTCCAATCAATTTTATTGTTAGCTTGCAATAGGAAGGAGAGAAATGAAGGTTTTTTAGGTCGTATTCAGTTCTTGGTTTTTTTTTTAAACTGGCAGGAGAGCTGCCTTTGATTAATAGAGCAGGTCAAGAAACAAGTTTTGAAGGGCCGAAACCTGATAAACAAACTAAAAGACACTGATTACATAGGTATTAATTGCTTCAAATATTTCCCCCTGCAAGGGTCCAAACTCTTCCTTCTCCTTTGATCTTAGAGACCGGCTTCATGAGTGAGGAGAATCTTCTGTTGAAAATTCTAGCATTGCGATCTTTCCAAATCTCTCAGGTGATTAGAATGACCACCGAGGCCGTTGCCCTCCTCGGCTGATGGCTAGTGTGGCAAAATGTCCTCCACCATGCCTCGATGCCATGACTGACTGGCCAAGAAGATAGCCTAAGCGGTGCACTGTCCACCCGGTCTGTCATGGATTGCCGTACTCGTCGAGAGTACCTACACTCCGCCAAGAGGTTGATAGTCGACTTTGCAGACAAGCACCAATTCTTGGTAAGTATAATTTCATGATTTTCTTGAGAACAAGCATGAGTTTTCCATTTTGGGTATTTGTTATTTTTTTCTCAATCTTCATTCTTTTGAGAAATTGACATATCGGGGTTCATGATTTCAGAGCACAAGTGGGAGACAAAGGTGAGCGCCAACCAATCTATTGTCTATTTCTCGAAATCGACTTAGCTTTCAAGGAAAATAAAAATCGCCACCGAATATGTCAAATTCGTATATCGTGCCCTGGTTTCGTAGATTCTGTCCGGCACAATTCAATGCATTGTCTCTTGAATCTGTTGGCACTCCAAACAACCCCTATAATTTGAAATCAGCCAAACTGAATTAGCGCTACGTCCTAATTTCTCGGTTTGACCAATAACTTTGTGTAAAAAAAGTGTAATTAATATTTAGAGTCAACACAAAGTCTATACTACCAAGTAACAATGCAAGTGCTTAGATAGATGCTTAGCAAATAAAAACTATTTTTTTAGCCATGTTGGATAGATAAGGTGCTTATTTTGTAGCATTGATGCTTAAGTAGGCACCGGTGCTTAACGAGTGTTTATGTATATAACTATATCTAATTAATAGACACACAACATCAAAGCACCTATAAAAATGATGTTTGCATTGGAGAAAATTAATTTTATATGGGTGCTTGATGACATGGCTATACTTTCTCTCTTTAAACACTCATGTATAAGTATCTTGGATTGTATATGTCCTTAGAAATCGATGATCGGATTTAATTTATACCGCTCACCCCTTACTAGTACTCCCACCGTTCATTTTTAGAAGTCGTTTTTAAAATGTGTGCAGTTGGCGTTTAAAACTTTGACCGCTAATATACACACTTGTACTCCCTCCATTCTTTTTTAGAAGTTGTTTTAAAATGTGCACAGTTGGCGTTTAAAACTTTGACTGCTAATATACACAAAAATATTGAATTTTGTTGACGTCTGGGACTCTCGTCACAGAACGGACAAACAAGGATATAACAAAGAAAATAGAGATTATTATCTGTTCGCCAAAGGACTCAAAATGGTGAATGTGTATTGCAAAGAATATGCTCTGATTACAGGGAATATGGCTATGAATACACATGGATTAGGGCTTGGATGTGAATCTATGTTACAAGGGTACATAGGTCGGACTATTTATAGTTTTACAAGAGTCGGCAGTTGGTTGCAGGGGTGCCTCTTCGCTCCAATCGTCACGTCTCTTCACGCCAATCGTCGCGTCCCTTCGTGATGACCGTTATCGCTGATATCTCCACGTGTAGCTATTATTAACCACACGTGGGTAACCACTTCCCAGGACCTCCTCCATGGGGGGTGGTCTTGGAGAGGTCCTAGAGGAACCCATAGAGGAGGTCTAACTGGGCCTCCGGGAGAGTTTTCAGGGACGATCAAAGGAAAGACTTTATAGGCCCACCTTCCGACCGTTTGATTGATCTTGGGCCTAGAAGATTAACTCAGGCCCAGTAAAAATCTAGCTTATCTATTAATAAGCAAATAAAGATATACCCGGATAATTGACTAGTCAACAATTCTCATCATATTTGTTACATTGGAATGTTATCACTAGATTCGTCATCAAAAATATTTTCACATCATTGTACTTTTTATAATTTTTACTAACATATAATTAGGGAAAAATAATGGTCGAAGGTATGTACCGGAGACCGCGTCAATGTTCAAAACGACAAGTAAAAAAGAATGGAGGTAGTAGTAGAATGAAGGGGAAATTTTTTATATACCACTGCAAAGTTCTTAAGTCCCTGATCTGCCATTGCAAAGTGATATCTCTCTTCCATACCACTGCAACCTCAAAACTATACCCTTTTATGCTATCGTTGACCAGTCAAGCCGTCGAGTAGCTGTGAAAATACCATTTTGTCCTTGTCGTCTTCTTCCTCCTTCTCTGTCGCACACAACACATACTCACACGACCATCCTTGGCTCCCCTCGGTTCCTCCTACTCCTCCCATGGCGCTGTCACCGCCCTAGCCTCCTCGTCGACCTCGTCGTCTCTTCCGCGCTCGCCAGCACCAGCCTCGCCCGCAACCTTGCACAGCTAGCCTCGGCTCCCTCCCCTGGTTCCTCCTTCTCTGCTTCCCCATGGCGTCGCCACCGCCCTAGCCTCCTTGTCGACCTTGTTGTCTTATTTGTGTTTTCGATGTAAACCATGCGACCTTCGCCACGGGGAGAGAAGCCGAGGGAGAGAGGAGCCACCGTGAAGCAGAACCAAGCGAGGAGGCGCCGTCGTGGGAGAGCTTCAGAGAGAGTGTCTTGGGAGAAGTCGAGTAGTCAGCTGATGCCGGGATGAGCGGCAGGATGACCTGATGCACACCGACAAGAGTAGAGGTGGCGGCGACATCGACACGAGCAGAGGAGGCGGTGACATCGACACGAGCAGAGGAGGCGGCGGCGATGGGTGCACACGAGAAGAGAGAGAAGCAGGAAGGGAAGGAAGGAGAAGAAAGAAAATGAAGAGAAAAATGGGAGGGTAATATGAGTATTTTTGAAAAAGTTAACGGAAAAAAATCTGACGGGGTTGACAACAGTGGCATAAAGGAGTACAGTTCTGAGTTTGCAGTGGCATGTAAGGGAGAGATCACTTTGCAATGACAGATCATATATTCGAAATATTTGCAGTGGCATATAAAAAAATTCCCTAGAATATACTGTAAAAATTCTCTTAAAATAGAAGTGCCCGTTTGGAACACAAGAATTTTAGTAGAATTTTCTACAACTCCTAACGAATTAATTCACGGACTGCAACGGAAACATACGAGATGAAAACATTAATATATGGCAATTAATTAACTGAATACTTAATGGTGACCTCTGCCCATTCATGCGTCATCTACACCTTCCTCCCGGTCAATTTACGAATAGACTAACACAATTAGTGACCAACACAATTAGTGACCATGCACTGAATGCGATCTCTGAAGATTACACACGACCGCATCACAATCCCGAAATGCTTAGTTACAAGTAGGTAGCCATCAGCAACCTGGAACATAGTTAACCACATCATACTCTTCAGATATGTACGAGAGGGATTAAATATTCTCCAGGAGCAGTTCCTGATCGAAGCAGAACCAACGGACGACAATGATCCAGCTCGAATATCAATCATATCGGTATCGCGATTAATTAAGTGTAGTGTTAATGTACTCTCGCCATCGGTTTTGCGAGGTAGTGATCAGGGTTAATCTGGCCTGATCGATGGGCATGATTAGGGAAATCTAGGTTTAGATCTCGGTTCGCTGTCGAGGAATTTTGTTTCCCTTAGTTTATTCGACGCGATGTCTAGCGAAGATGATGATGATTTTTCTTTTTCTTTTTCTTTTTCTTTTTCCCTTTTTGGCGAGGATTGGAAATGGTGATGATGATGATATTTGCTTGCGAACGATCCACCAATATTTTGATCGACCCAGTGCAAACCTATAGCTAGATGAATTGATCAACATGATTGTGGTTTTAACTAGCTTTTTGGTGGTTGTTGAATGGCGTTATGGTGATGTATATATGTAGGTATATCAATTATCAGCTGCGTCGTTTTATGAAGCAGCACTGTTAATGTATACAGCATGTAGGTTAATTCTGCCTTGTTTTTTTAGTTCCAGCTAGCTGTTGTTGATTTCTTTTCATTCTGACCTTGCAGATCGATCTATTTTCTTTCTGCATACTGGTAAAGTAACCAGGTGGCAAATCAAACTCAAACTGCGTATTGTTTTTTATTTTTATTTTTGAAGAAATGGCAATTGAGTTGTTCACAATCTATAGAAAGCATAACAAAAAAAAAACCAAAAGAAAAACTAAGATACGTTACTAGCAGAGGCAATACAAGGGAGCATCTCTCCCCAGGCGCTCGGCAGGACCCGGATGTAAGTAGGCTTGGTAATGGGCTGGGACTCAGCCCAAGTATTGTTTAGGGTTTAGGGTTTAGGGTTTAACTTCATCGTCTAACTCCATGAAGTGTGTCCCAGGCCGAAGCAAATTGTAGTCAAGACACGCATCCAACAAGAAGAAACCTGATCCTTGGGCCCAAAGGAGTTCCGGCGTCGCTGTGAGTTGGTTTCCTCTCGGGCCCCCTCGATCTCTCTGGATCCATGTGTATACGCTTTGTTGCTTGACTGCATGTATAGTTTCAGTCAACGATAATGACTAGCAAAAGAATTAGGCCCAAGGACATGGACCTTGGATCTACAGCCATCCCTAATTAGCACAATGCCACAATCCAAGGGATTGACATCCTCTCCTATTGTATTGGTAATAGCAGAGGAGCACAGTACCGTGACATACGGTAGATCTGAGTCATCCGATCCAGGAAGAACGAGTCAGATCAACCGCCACGGCGATGCTACACGGTTGTGAACCGTACCCGATACAGTAGTCTGCAATATTTTTTTAGAAAACTTATGATCTTATTCTTTGGTTTGTCCGACGGATGCTACACGATGTCATGGTACTGTAGCGCGTGACATTAC
Organism: Phyllostachys edulis; assembly: GCA_036346405.1. Classification (NCBI taxonomy): domain Eukaryota; kingdom Viridiplantae; phylum Streptophyta; class Magnoliopsida; order Poales; family Poaceae; genus Phyllostachys; species Phyllostachys edulis. The sequence goes on along the minus strand of CM070567.1, from coordinate 6,611,956 downwards.
TATGCAACATTAGAGGATGCGCGCCCCAATCCAAGGTGCCTAGTGCACTACTGCAGCTAAACAGTGTACCGTCGGCAGCTTGTCCCGGAACTTCAGGTTATGTTGGACTGGAAAGATCATAATAGTCAGTTTATTCGACATAGGAGGGCTGTGTTAGTGCCAAATTACAAAACAAAACACCAAGTATTTAAAATCTTGCATGTTCCTAGGTACTTTTTCGTTTTTCAAAGGTTTCTCCTCTCTCTGTTTTTTTTGGGTTTTTTTCAAAGCTTTCGCTGCAAAGTAATTCACCTCAGTAGCTTCAGCATGGCCCCGATCAGAGTGATTACGGCAGGCATCCAAAGTGTTTTTACTACGTTCATGGGCCTATATTTAAGCCCGTATCACCGTATGCCATGCGTCGCGGGAAAAATTAAGGCCCGTACACTTTACATATGGCTTGGCTAATCACTAGCCATATGCATCCTAGTGATTGCTAGTAGCGTTGACAGCATCTGCTGTCGGGTGACGTAAGCTCTCTCTTCGCAGTGACACGGGATGATGTACTATCGTGACCTCATCGCCGGCGAGTTACCGTCAGCGAGATCAGACGGATTCAATCACAGTACAGAAGAACAGAAAGGGGAATGGAAGAACCAGAGGAGAGGAAAATTGCGCTACAGTATTCTATTGTTTTTCGATAACCTGTGAAAGTGTACAGCGTTGAGTGATATACTCCCTCTCATCTCACTTACATGGGCCAGCAGGCCCAACACCAACCATCCCTTAACTGAATACCACACATAACCAATATCTGAAAGCTAAAGTAAGTGTGTGTGTGTGTGTCACTCATTTGCCGTCGACTCGGTCCTGACACTACCACCCTCTCGACTTTCAATTTGTCCCCAAGCTGAAGCCCCAGGAAATCTGGTATGCAAAATGGCATAATCTTCCCATTTGGCCATGGCAGCTGGCAAAGACGTCCACTTGATGAGTACCTGCAAGTGAGCCAAATTGCCTTTCTTTACCAACCTGTGATCCACAATTGCTTGCGATTGAATGCTCTTTAATGAAAATCCAATGGATGAGGTATCGACGTGAACACCGGTGTATGATCTGGTATTTGAGGCTTCAATTGTGAAATATGGAAGATTGGATAAATGAGCGCCCCTTCTGGCAGTTCTAACCTATAGGCTATTATTCCTACCTTCTCTAGTATTGTTATGGTCCATAATATCTATATGACAACTTCGGGTAAGGACAATTAACAACCGATGATTGAGCATACGGTTGTAATTTTAGAAATACCTTTTCACCTATTTGAAATTCCCTCAAGGGTCTCTTTTGATCAACATATTATTTCATTCTTAATTGCGCTCGGGCCAATTGTTGTTTCAGAAATTCTGAATAAGCTTCTCTATCTACCAAGATATCAATCACCACTGAATTGGTTGTTTTCTTCAGATCAGGTAGCAGACCACAGTGTGGTTCTGTTCCATATAAGGCCTTGTAGGGAGTACAACCTAAGGTAGAGTGATAACTTGTGTTATACCAATATTCAGCCAAGGGTAGCCATTGATGACAACTAGTTGGGGTTTCCTGCACTGCACACCTTAAGTACATCTCTAGACATTGATTCACTCTTTCACTCTGATCGTCAGTTTGTAGATGATACGATGTACTCATTTTGCAGTTTAGTGTTAAGCAATCTGAACAAGTCTTTCCACATTGAGCTTGTGAAAATTTTGTCTCTATCAGATATAATTGTTCTAGGAATGCCATGCAACTTAATGATGTTGTTGAGGATTATTTTGGCCACTTGGATGGCAGTGAAAGGGTGCTTGAGTGGAAAGAAATGTGCATATTTTGTAAATCTATCCACCACCACTAAAATAGCATTGTATCCCTCTAACTTTGGTAAACCTTCAACAAAGTCCATGGTCAAATCCTATCATGCTTCATCTGGTATGGGTTATGGACATAACAATCTTGGTAATTTATAGTTTTCATGTTTTGCCTGCTGGCATATTACACATTGCTTCACAAAATTTTCCACATCTTATTTCAGCCCTACCCAACTGAAAAGTTTTTTTGAACTCTTTGATATGTGGCTTCAATACCCGAATGCCCTCCAATTGGACAAGTATGGAAGGCTTGTACCAATTTTGTTTGTAGGCCTGCATTGGATCCCACCCAAATCCTGCCTTGATGCCTTATAATGCCTTCTTTGAGAGAGTATCCCTTGTCATTTGTTTCAGTGACTGCCAGTTGTAACAACAACTCCTAAGCCTGTACATCGACCTCATAAGAATTGATTACTTCGTGTATCCATACTGGTTGTGCCATTGAAATTGCTTGGATGTGATGCAAATGCCCTACCCTTGACAGAGCATCTGCCACTTTGTTGTTTTCTCCTTTTTGGTATTGAAATTTATACTGCAACCCAATCAGTTTAGTCATTGCCTATTTCTACAATTCTGAATGCAAGATTTAATCCTCCAAATTACATAGGCTTTTATGATCTGTTTTAATGACAAATGGACATCTTTGTAAGTATTGTCTCCATTTTTTCACTACCATCATAATTGCCATAAACTCCTCATAAATGGATAGTTTCCGGTTATTAATTCCTAACGCCTTGCTGTAAAAAGCCACTGGATGACCCTTTTGGCTAAGCACTGCTCCAATACCAGTATCACATGCATCAATTTTTATGGTGAATGACTGATGGAAATCTAGTAATGCAAGTACTGAGGTGTGGCCGACTCCACTACTACAGAAAAGGTTTTCACAGACAGTTCAAAAACGTTATCACAGATGGTTTTGTGAGCCGTCTGAGTTTATGGGTCAGTGATGACGAGGTCATCACAGACGGTTTTCGAACCGTTTGCGATGCACACTATCACAGACGATTATTAACTCAGAACCGTTTGTGATAGTTGCCTATCACAGACGGTTTATCCTATCACAGACGGTTTATAGATAAAACCGTTTGTGATAGCTTACGTTTCATAGATGGTTTATATATAAAACCATCTGTGATAGCTTACATATCACAGACGGCTGGTATTTGGAACCGTCTGTGAGTGGCTGCATTTGCTTTTAAAACCGGCTTCGTGTGTGTGTGTGTGTGTGTAGTTCGTAGTCCCTTGTTAGCTAACTCGATTCCTGAATTCCGCTAGCTAGCTCGCTCCTTGGTCGTTCATCCTAAACGTGCAGGCCACGGCCTACTTCATCGAAACTAACATAGGTATGAAGCAAATGGTACACTCCAGTGTGTTAGGTTCGACGAAGTAGGTTGTGTTTCACCTGAATGTTTAGGATGAATGCCCAAGGCGCGAGCTAGCTAACTGAATTCAGGCCTCGAGTTAGCTAACAAAGGCTACGAACTATGTGTGTGTGTCTATATATATATATATATATATATACACACATATATACATACATATATAGATACATATATATACATATATACATACATACATACATATATATATATATATATATGTATACACATATATATACATGTATATTATACATCTATCTATCTATCTATCTATCTATCTATCTATCTATATATATATATATATATATATATATATATATATATATATATAAGTGGTTTGAGGCAAAAGCAACCCTTTGCTTAGAGATTTTGTAGAGAAGAGATCAAGAATAGAGAAGAGGAGGGCGGGCTCGGGGAGGAGGCGGCCACTGTTTGGAAAACTCTCACAAGGATTGAGAAAAAAACTCTCATGGATAATACCTTAATACAAGTCCAGTGAAACATATAAAATATGTTGAAACAAATAATTAAGACTCAGACAATTACAATCACATCTCGCTCAAGTATTTTAATCTGAAGCGGCAAATTTCTTCATACTAAATAAAGAAGACCACAAACTTACGTAAAAAGAACATGAATGGTAATAAGATAATAATATATGGTAATTTGGCGATATTATGTTAGGATGTAAAAAAGAGTTTTCCGTAATGGTTAACTCTCTATCTATAAAGTAGATAAGAGCAGCAACCTGTAGAAACTCACCTCTATCCATGTGGAAGTTCGTTTACATTCATATGTGCAAACTATGTGCAAGGATTTTGATTCCATAGATTCATAAGCTTTCATTCCAAAATTATTCATATCTGATTCATCCTATTGTCCTGGAGATTCATTTCATATCTCATCGATGAACACAACTAGTAACATTTGCGGTTTTCATGTCAAGCGAGATAAGAGCGACAACTTTGTAGAAACTCACCTATATCCATGAAACACTTACATGCATGATGTTATTTATCCTAGAATAGATGGTGATCGGACTTACTATTAACGAGATAGCCATTTGTTAAGATCCTTTCGAGGAGGCAACCAAATTGCCTCCTCGGATTCCACTTCTTAAGGTTGCATCAATGTGTTTTTTTTCGGCACTACTGCATCATCGTATCAAAAACAAAAAATGTCTTTAGGAATATACCAGCAGTCACACCCAAACACAACCCTATTCCCCACCTCAAGATACATCCATCCGACCCGACCAGGCGGTCACAAACCGACCATCAAGCGACAAGCTAGCTAGGTAGCCCACATTACAACTCGGTTCACATGAATACCAATAGCACAAGCCAATAGATCTGTCTTACCTCGATCGACATCGCTGGTGTCGGTGGTGAAGTAGCCGAAAGGTCGGTGGAGCTAGAGGTGGCGGGGAGGTCGGTGAAATGGCAGTCGCGCCGCCGGAGGAGGAGGAGGAAGCGCCACTACTACAAAAAGGCTATCTTGGGCGCCTCATCACAGACGGTTGGCCAAAACCGTCGGTATTACATTCAATCACGAGATGGTTTTGGTTTAGAGGCGTCGTACTCTTGGGCTGCGCTAAAAACCGTCTGTGAAGAGGCAATATCACGAGCGGTTCATGTTGAAGACCGTCGTGAAGTATCCGAGAGCGGTTCTTGTTCGAAACCGTCGTGATATTAATCGATATCACGAGCGGTTTTAAACACAACCGTCAGTGAAGTATCACGAGCGGTTACGAACAAGAACCGTCGTGATATTAATAATATCCTGAGCGGTTCTTAAAAATAACCGTCTGTGATAATATCGCTCGGCGTGAGTTAATTTCTTCATCGCCCGTCGTCGTGTTAAATCGCCATCGCCCGGCTCCCGTCGTCTCTTCATCGCATCGATCCGCTTCGGCTCCCGAGCGCGTCTCTTAAATCTCACGCTCGAATTTATTCCTTGTTTTATAAAAGGATCATCGCCATCAAGATGATCATCCCCACATACTTATAAAAAATCGAAATGGTGCCTCTTCCTTGTCGCCGCAGCGATGGCCTTCTGGCCGCACTATCTGAGCACCTCTCTCGGTATAAGTTGAGCCGTCTTTGCGGAAGAACAACATTTGACCAACGATGTCTTCACTCCTCTATTTGGCGGAGAATTTGCGGAAGCGGTGGCGGCCACCTTCCGCCGTCTTGACATCCTCCTCCGCCGTGTCTTAGGGTGATCTCGCACTTCGGCGAGTTCTGGCGTCATCGTCGTAGTCCTCCAAAACGGCGTTGCCGTCTCGAGGCTTCCGTCACTTGGGTAATGTGTCGGGCGGCCGGCCGAGTCGACGGTGCCGAGACCCTCAAGCAAGGAAGAGAGCCTATGGGCTCAATTCTTCTTGGTTCAACGATCGAGGTCTTGAGACACTTTCGAGCAGCGCGTCAGCGGGTGGGCGCATTTCGAGCTTCGTTCGTGATGATCGAGAACCGTCCGATCTGACACACGTCGCTTATGAAGTATTGCGAGATGGAGATAGCGACCTACCTTAGCCACTAGAAAAACCTTGTTTAATTATAGGTTTACGCTTTTTAATATAAACATGTAATTTCTTCATGTCATGTAATTGTATATATATACTTGAAAAAACCATTTCACGAGCGGCTCTATTATGGAACCGCGTGATATATCCATATCACTGAGCGGCTCTATTATGGAACCGTCGTGATAATATCAGCAGCGGTTCCATAATAGAACCGTCTCGATAAATCTCTTTATAAGTAGGAGCTAGCCCGACTTGCGCTAGGGTTTGCGCTCTAACTCGTCACTCCCAATGACCTTACTCTTGTCCGTTCCTCCCGTCGCCGCTGGCGCCGCCATTCTTCCGTCGCCGGCGGTTGTAGCATCTGGTGACCTTTGCAAAAGACACTCGTGCGATAAGAGTGTCTTTTGCGGCGTCACCGTTAATACCTAACTTCTGATGACGTCAAACTCTCGTCACTCCCGGCTCTGCTGGGGTTTGCGCCCGCCTAACTCCGTTCCCTCCCCACCTCGGCGCCGCTCAAACCTCGTCGCCCGGCGCCGCCCGACCCGTTAACGCCTGCTAGGGCCCTGGCCGAACTTTGCTTTCCCATCCTCCTCTATTCTCCTCTAGATCTGTTAACTTAATGTCTTTTGTTGAGTTTGATTTTTATGCATGAACCTTAAGTTGTGTCACGATGTTTGTGTGATTTATGCAAGGTAAAGGAAATGGATGAGGGTTGTCTTTGGTGGTGGGGTCGCCACCGTGGTTCTTGTTGTACTAAGGTCCTCTCTGTCTCTACCCCCTTGCTCTGTGATGAAAATGGCTAGCTAGTGCTCTCGATGGATCTTAGGGGCTACTACTTGTGTGGTGGGTTTGGACACCCTTGGTCTTGTTCTCTTCTCGATGAGCGCTCAATGATGTTAATAGTCTTATGCTGAAATTGAATTGATAATTAGTTCATATTAATAGTCCTCTTGCTCTGTGATGTAATGATGTAAATAGTCTTATCTGAAATTGAATTGATAATTAGTTCATATTAATAGTCCTCTTCTTTGTGTGATGTAATGATGTCAATAGTCTTATCTGAAATTGAATTGATAATTAGTTCATATTAATAGTCCCTTGCTCTGTGATGTAATGATGTAAATAGTCCTATCTGAAATTGAATTGATAATTAGTTCATATTAATAGTCCCCTTAACGTGTGATGTAATGATGTCAATAGTCTTATCTGAAATTGAATTGATAATTAGTTCATATTAATAGTCCCTTGCTCTGTGATGTAATGGTGTCAATAGTCTTATGCTGAAATTGAATTGATAATTAGTTCATATTAATAGTCCCTTGTTCATGCGGTCAAGTTCTCCTACCTCTTGCGTGCAGTCGTCCTACCATTCCATTCATAATCTCTTCTCTATAAAGTCTCCAGCGTTGGTACTTATGCCATTAAAACCGGCATCATATATATATTATATATATATTATTAAGTGATCCTCGACCACTTTAGGAATTAGTCGTCCACATGACATGAGAAGAATGAGGCGGTATCCACGGGCAATCTCATTGAGCCCTTGTAAGTTTAAAAAGTATGGATACAAAGAGAGCGGTCGGACATCCAATTACCTGGATTGGACGTCGCTATGTTCAGAAAGTGACGTTGATGCACAACTACTCCGACTGGGAAGTGGCATCATGTATTAGCAACCAACAATTCTTGAGCATGTAATTGTCTTTAAAGCCAACAAGAACACCAAGCAACAAGTTGAAATTCTTTTGAAATATGAGAATGGTTGCTTAGTATTCTTGTTGGGTTTAAAGACGATTACATACTCAAGAATGGATAGTTGCTAATACATGATGCCACTTCCCACAGTACTAAGATCAATCTACACTTTCGAACATAGCGACGCCCAATCCGTAATTGATGTCCTAACGCCTCTTGCATCCATATATTTTATACTTGCAAGGGCTCAATGAGGTTGCCCGTGGCTACCGCCTCATCCTTCTCATGCATGCGTGACGATCCCCAAAGTGGCCGAGAGATTATGAACAATATATATGTAATATATATGATGCCGATTTAATGGTACAAGCAGCGGCTGCCTTATATGAAAGTCATCATGCATGATATGCTTATCACGAGCGGTTTGTGGATGAAACCGTCGTGATGCATGCTATCACGAGCGGTTTGTGGATGAAACCGTCGTGATATGTGCTATCACGGCGGTTTGTGGATGAAACCGTGCGTGATATTACTTTCATCGCAGATGGTTTGAACCACAAACCGTGCGTGAAAGTATACATCACGAGCGGTTCAAAACCGTGCAGTGATGACCTCATGTCATCATCGACCCATAAACTCAAGCGGCTCACGAAACCGTCTGTGATGACGTTTTTGAACCGTCTGTGAAAGCCTTTTCTATAGTAGTGCGCGCAGCGTCACCGTAGTTGTGGCACAACGATAACACTACATAAGATACTCTTATCATACGAGTGTCTTGTGCAGTGAACCATGGTGTCACAACCATCGGTGGCGGGAAGAATGGCGGCGTCGACGATGAGAAGAATGGCGGCGTCAGCGACCAGGTCACTCGGGATGGACGAGAGTAAGGGCGCTGGGGAGTGACGAGTTAGAGCGCAAACCCTAGCGGACTCCTACTAATAAAGAGACTTATCACAACCGGTTCTATTATGGAACCATCAGTGAAACTTATCACAGATATGGTCTTATATCACAGACGGTTCCACAATGGAACCATCTGTGATATGGTGTCATATCACAGATGGTTCATTATGAAAACCATCTGTGAAGTATCACAGACGGTTATTTGTTGAAAACCGTTTGTGATATTTTGAAATATCACAGACGGTTATTGTTAAGAACTGTTTGTGATACTTCACAGACGGTTTTCATAATGAACCGTTTGTGATATTACCTCTTCATGGACGGTTTTTAGCGCAACCAGTAACACAGACGGCTGCAAAACCAAAACCGTCTGTGATTGCATGTAATACAAACGATTTTGGTCAACCGTCTGTGATGAGGCGTCCAGTATTAGCCTTTTTGTAGTAGTTCTCATAGCCTCTTTCAACTGATCAAATGATCTTTGAGCTTCCTCATTCCATTGAAATCCTTTTTTCTGCAGCAAAACTATTAAGGGCTTGGCAAGTATTCCATAATGCCTAAGAAATTTCCTATAATATCCAGTTAGTCCTAGGAATCCCCTGAGCTCAGTGACATTGTCAGGTACAGGCCACTATATCATCACCTGAGTTTTAGCATCATCAGTAGCAACCCCTTTTTCAGAAATAATGTGTCCTAGATACTCTAACTTCCTTTGAGCAAAACTACACTTGCTTCTCTTAGCTACTAACTGGTGCTGCCTCAATGTCTCCAACGCTATACTTAGTTGTTTGAGATGATCTTCCATATCTTTACTATATACTAGAATATCATCCACGAAGACAAGAATGAATTTCCTCATGTAAGGTGCAAAAATAGAGTTCATGAGGCACTGGAAGGTAGCAGGAGCATTTGTCAAACCAAAGGGCATTACCGTAAATTGGAATTGACCATGGTCGGTTTTAAAGGCAGTCTTGTGCTCATCCTATTCTACCATTCGAATCTGATAAAATCTAGACTTCAAATCCAGTTTTGAGAAGAAGCTAGTGCCAGCTAATTCATCTACAATTGGCATAGGAAATTTACTCTTTACAGTTACTGAGTTCAACTTCCTATAATCTACACAAAATCTCCAAGTGCCATCCTTTTTCCTTACCAGCAAAACTGGAGATGCAAATGGACTGAGGCTTGGAGTTACAATACCAGCCTAAATCATCTCAGTTATCTGCCATTCAATCTCAACCTTTTGCAATGGGGAATACCTATAGGGTCTGGAGTTGACTATAGTAGTCTCTAGTAGTAAGGTGATGGCATGATAAAAAACCCTATGAGGTGGCAGCCCCGTTGGGTCTTGAAACACATCCTCATACTTGTGCAGCACAACTTGAATTGGTTTTGGAATTTCTTCCATAACTAGTTCCTGTGCCTTCTCCAACACCACAGTAGCCCAAATCTCATTTCCCTTATGCCACTTCTCCACTTTCTCAACTGAGATCTCCTGTAGTTCTACTGTGTTTCCTGTATTGAGGACACCTTGTAATCTAATTATTCTTCCTTTGTGTTCAAACTCTATCCATTTTTCTAGCCAATGGTATTTCATCATTCCACACTTTTCAAATGAGTGACATATATATACTTTTAGCTTTCAAACATTGGTTATGTGTGGTATTCAGTTAAGGGATGGTTGGTATTGGGCCTGGCCCATGTAAGTGAGATGAGAGGGAGTATATAACTCAGCGCTGTACACTTTCACAAGTTATCGAAAAACAATAGAATACTGTAGCGCAACTTTCCCCTCCTCTGGTTCTTCCATTCCCCTTTCTGTTCTTCTGTACTGTGATTGAATCCATTGCCATAGTCACCTTTAGTTGCATCTCATCCACTCTCACTCCTTGCTAGTCCAGACGTTGGTCTACCGCTGCCATGTGAGAGCTCATCTCTCTCGAATCATTTTCATCTCGGTTTTCCACAACTCCACCAACCGCGCCTCCATCCCTTCCATTGCCGTCACAACCTAACGGACTTGGACACCTTGTTTTGCTGGAGTCGTGGTGTTCCTACTCTAAGCCGACCGAACCTTGGGTTGGGGATTACAGCAATTGCTAACCGTCCATCGGAATTTAGTGCTTCTTTGATCTGTCCACATAGTGACATGTGAATAAACATAGTAAAATGGAGGGAGTAATAAGTAAGTCTCTGGACGACTAAACAACATGAACCAATATCGATTCATCCAGGAACAATAATAATGAAATCGTGGTCGCCTGCAACAAAACTGCTGGATGCACATCCATAAGTTGCAGGCCAATGTTTTGTTTTTTTGATCAAATCCTCAACAATAATAATGAAATTGTGGTCGCCTGCAACAAAACTGCTGGATGCACACATCCAGAAGTTGCAGGCCAATGTTTTGTTTTTTGATCAAATCCTCTTCATCTTCCGATCCCAGCTGCCCTGCAGGCCGACCACTTAGGGTTGACCAAGTCAAATAATTAATTAGGTCACACAGCTTACTTGCGCTAGCTAGTGGCTACACCATGAACAATGAAATTAAGATCGGTATAAGTACATGCAACAACTAGATCAACTTCTCTCCATCACATCTCGATCTCCCCGTACATCTAGCTCCATCGTCAATGGCTTCTTCTCCTAACCTGACGGTCACCTCAACCCTGATCCCCATCTTCGTCACGCTCCTGATCGCGACAACGGCGGTGGAGGCGGCTGCTACCGCGACGACGGGCCGGGGCCGTGCTGGGCGGCCGCTCTTCCGGGAGTACATCGGCGCCGAGTTCAACAACGTCACCTTCGCCGACGTGCCGGTGCATCCGGGCGTCGACTTCCACTTCATCCTCTCCTTCGCCATCGACTACACCGCCGGCGGGAGGCCCGCCGACGGCCGCTTCGCCGTGTTCTGGGACAAGGCGCACCTCTCCCCCGCGGACGTGGCTGCCGTGAAGCGCGCCCACGGCAACGTCCGCGTCGCGCTCAGCCTCGCTGGAGACTCCGTGTCGTCCGCGGGCGCCGTCGCAAACGTCACGTTCCTCGCCTCCTCCGTCGACGCGTGGGTGTGCAACGCCGTGGAGTCGCTCACCGGGATCCTGACACGGTACGGCCTCGACGGCGTGGACATCGACTACGAGCACTTCGGCGAGACGCCCGAGGTCTTCGCCGAGTGCGTCGGGCGCCTCGTGCGGCGTCTCAAGGCCGACGGCGTCATCTCCTTCGCCTCCATCGCCCCCTTCGCCGACCCCGACGTCCAAGCCCACTACCAAGAGCTCTGGAAAAGGTACATAGTACATTACATCCGTATCACGTACATGTGGGCCCGCATAATCCACGGACCCACCAGTCGGTGACATAACAGTAACCGTGTATATACAGGTATGGGTGCGAGTTCGACTACGTGAACTTCCAGTTCTACGCGTACGCGGCGAACACGACGGTGTCGCAGTTCCTCGAGTACTACGACGAGCAGAGCTTCAGGTACGGCGGCGGCGGTGGGAGGGTGCTCGTCAGCTTCGGCACGGACCCCAGCAGCAACGGGCTACGGCCGGGCAAGGGGTTCTTCAGGGCATGCCGGACGCTGCGGCGGCAGGGGAGGCTGCACGGCGTCTTCGTCTGGGCCGCCGACAACTCGCTCGCCGACGGGTTCCGGTACGAGCGGCGCGCTCAGAGGTTGCTCGCCGGCGCCGCCCCCGGCTTCGCTTGATATATAAAAGTCCGTACGTGGTCGATTGCATGCTTCCACGTGGACGTACGTAGTGCGCGCAGCGTGTACTATGATTGTTTGAGATCGATCGATGTTGATCTTATTGTTGTGTGTGCGATTTAATTTGGAGTGTTTATGTGTATGTACGTCCAAACAAAAGCAGAGATGCTCCCATTTCTAATGAATTGTTTTTCTAATATATATCCTGGATTGGGTGAACAGATAGCTTGGCTGCAAGCAAAAGGTCGCGCGTCTTGTAAAAGTCCATTCTACCCTCTCAAGTATCGACGTACGGACAAGTGACTCCCTAAAAAAAAATCGGCCATTTGACCCCCCTAAGTTGCAAAACCGGACAACGTGCCCCCTCCATTTGTTTAGATGCGGTGGTTTCTTGATGTGGCGTCCGTCGAGGCGGTTTAGCCCGTCATTGACTCGGCACACCTAGTGGCGGGGATTTTTCGAGGGTGCCATTCTTCTTCCTCAACTCCATCCTCCCCAATCTCCATCAGCGATGGTTCAACTACCCGCGGGGCACTACAACGACCTCGCCAACTGCTTGCCGCGCCACCAATGTCGGCGCCACATAACATTTTCTCCACGAGCACCGCCGGCGAGTTCCGGCTTCGACTTCATTGCTCATCTTCTTCGCCATCTCTGCGTCTTTGGGGCTCTTCACCTTCGGCATCGCCGTGCCGCCGAGCTCTTCCTCCCCATCATCCTCATAGGCTCCACCTCGGCGCATCCTCGCGCTTCGTGCTCGCCCGCTTCCGCCCATCGACCACGAACTCTACGCCGTGCTCGGTGTGGCAGCGCTCATGTCGGGGTCCATGAGGATGACCGTCTCGCTCTGCGCCATCTTCCTCGAGCTCACCAACAACCTCCTCCTGCTCCCCATCACCATGTTCGTGCTCCTCATCGTCAAGACCGTCGGCGACGCCTTCAACCCCAGCATCTACGAGATCATCATCGACCTCAAGGGCTTGCCGTTCCTAGAGCCCAAGCCTGAGCCGTGGATGAAGGACCTCACCGTCGGCGAGCTCACTGTCGCCAAGCCGCGAGCCGTCACGCTTCGGGTCATCGAGAAGGTGTCCACCATCGTCGACACGCTGCGATCCATCAGCCTAGCGGGTTCCCGGTGCTCGACAGGCGAGCATCGCATGTTGAGCCGCAGGATCGTGCTCGGTCACACCTCGTCGCCGTGCTCAAGCGATGGTTCTGGGGAAGCGGAGGACGGAGGAGTGGTAGGTCAGGGAGCTGTTCTCGTCGGCCACACACCACACCAAAAGCCAACATCGAATCTCCATGGAGTCAGTGTAAGCCTCACCTCCAAGCTCCCGCTGCCCTCTCTGGAGGTCGTACACGTATTCAACAATTAAATCATTTGCTCGGTAAAATTTGAACACGCGGTGTGAAGCTCTAGGCTGCGAGGATGTTAACGAGCCGACCATTGACCCTCTCGAAGCACATGAAATCCTTCCTCTGCGGCCGTTCCGGAATCACCTCTGCTCCATTGCTCCCTCGTGAGCTCGCCCTCGGCCTCCGCCTCGCTCCCTCCTCCCGTCATCGCCCGCCTTAGCGGCGCGCGTCCTCCTCTGCGCGGGCGAAGCTTGTCCTCTGCGCCATGTCCGCCCGACATCGCGGCTTCTCCAGCAGCCGGTTGCGGCTGCTACTCTTTGCTGCGGCGGATCCGAAGTCCCACCCTTCGGATCGAGCAGCGAGATGTTGCGGGGCGGATCCGAGTCCCACCCCGAGGGCCCAATCTGAAGCGTCTGCGGTGCGACGAGGAAGAAATTGGGAGGATGGAGTTGGGGAAAGAAGAATGGCGACCCTCGTAAAAATCCCCCCCACTAGGTGTCTTTGAGTCGGCGGTGACGGTAAACCGCTTCTGATCGGACGCCACGTCAGCAAAACCACCGCACGAAACAACCGGAGGGGGCATGTTGTCCGGTTTTGCAACTTAGGGGGGGTCAAAGGGCCGATTTTTTTTTTCAGGGGGTCACTTGTCCGCACGTCAATACTTGAGGGGGTAGAATGGACTTCTTCCTATTTTTTATATTCTCCGCTAGTCTCGGGATCCTTACACAGTACATTTATCTAGGAGTATCATATTCATACAAGTATATACATAAATTGTTTGCAAGACAAACCGAATAGCCAAAAAGTTCAGTGAAAAAACAGAATAGCGGGGCCTTCATGCATTTGCCACAGATGATCTACTGGAGCTAGGACCTAGTTATCACCGTCTTCATCATTTCCATAGTGGATGCACAGAAGTATCCATACACCGGGCCTTTTGCCTCATAGTCTGAATCCGCATATTTGAGCAACCATCAGTACGAAGGTACTAAGCAAATGCATCCAAAGGAGGGTTTTATGTTTATTTTAGCACAAAGTAAATTTGCTCAAATACCATCATTATCTTTCAAACCCATGACATAGCTTGTTTAATCTCAACCAAAGTTTCAATTGTATAAGCAATTAATATCTTGATAAGGTTATATCCACCTACAGTTACTCACAACCACTACTGCAGAAAAGGTAATCACAGACGGTTCAAAATTATCATCACAGACGGTTTTCTAAACCGTCTGACTTTATGGGTCAGCAATGACATGAGGTCATCACAGACGGTTTTTGAACCGTCTGTGAAAATAGACTGTCACAGACGATTTTTTAGTAAAAAGTAAAAATCGTATGTGATAGTTTTTCTATTATAAAAAAAATCAAATTTTGAGCCAAACCAATCAATTACTGGATAGTTAGACCCGAGTATCTACATATGGTTGAGTACACAATCTGGAATAAAAGAAAACTCAAACTGGACGGCGAACAAACGGCGAAAACAGGTTTTGAAACTTCGGAGGCCATTTTGAGGCCCTAAACGACCTTTTTTGGGGGGGTTTTCACTTTTTTGGGGCCTTGCAAAAAGAATTTGAGCTTGACTTATGAATTTTTGTATTAAACTTTTTTGTTAGCTTTCCAACGAGCCAAAAAACGTCGCAATCCGAGTTTGTATGCAAAAGTTATGGCTGTTTTACCGGACAGTGCGTGAAACTAAAATCTGTTAGGGTTGATTTGTGGTAGGGAGGAAAGCGAGTGCGAGGCGAAGAGCAGACGATGGCACAGTACTCGGAGTCAGGGATGCCGAGGTGCTCACTATCGATGTCCATGAGCTTCATCTCAAAATCCGTAATCTTATCTTGATTTATTTATTCACAAGAAAACCACGGTCACCATTGAGAGCCACCAAAAGCAACAAGGCAAGAGGAGGCGACAAATAATTGATCACTTACTAGCATGGGGGGTATCAATAAGGAAGAGAGGGGAGGGGATCAAATGAGGGATATCACCGGCAATCACCGTGTTGACCGTGGTCAACGCGATTGTTGCGTCCCATTGCATGTCCCATGTGGGTCGCTAGCATAGAGGGCCCAGGACTAATGAGGCCCATTATTAGTTGGGCCCAGAAAAATCCAAACAACTTGAAAGAGACAGCCCATGAGTCCTGCACCGATGCCCATTGGTCTGGACGGCCCAGTCAGAAGGCCCTGCCTCGCCTCACGATCGCAGGGGCTCAAGCCCATAAAAGCTTAGGTTAGGATACGGCCCAATTCCATTACAAATACCACTACTACTTTTTTTACCCAAATTTTGGACCTGATGTAGAGGTTGGAGCCTAAGCTCCTGGATGATCAAGCCTATATTAAATTATTATATGCTTTTTAATAAGGTGAAAAATGAATATCAGGCTTTCAGTATTTAGACAGGTGTAGTACAGCAGGAGCAAAGAAGAAGACAAGAAGAGGATTTTTTGCTTCGAGGAGAACCGAAGAAAACAATCCAAAATAGACGAGCAAAATATGCATTGGTAGAAGACATGAGGAGAAAAGTCGAAAAGTAAACGGCTGGTTCAGACAAACTACGACCGGCACGCATGGGCAAAGTCGTAGAGGGAAAGGGGAACTACTAGCGCTTCAGTTCCTCTGTATCTCTATATCTTTAGATCTAACTTGAAACGTTCGATCGGACATAATAAAATTGGTGAGATGTGATAATTATTTAGTAAACATACAACAAATTCCCATCTGATGCAACAAAAAAGGCTTGCATAGTAAATGCAACAACAATAGACCGAGATAGCCAAACAAAAATATACAGCTACGCAACAAAACAACCCTCTGACGCGACAAAACATCCAGCAACATGATGCAACAAATGGAAATCTTTGTTGCACCATCTGATGACACCTACAACAACAAAAAGAAAAATCGGGTGAAACAAATCAATATATTTGTGCAACACCCCAACTCTTACGATAACAAATTTCAAAAGACATTGCAACAGCAAAAAAAATCTTGATGCAACAAACACCAACCGCACCGATGTCGTTGCATGCCAGAACTCCGGAGACACAACCCTAGCTCTCATGGCAGTGAGGTGGACCCAAATTTCTTCAACAGCAATGACACATCGTCAGCCTTGGTTGATATATGTAGGGGACGGGCCGAGGTGGTCACCGAAAGATCAAGCCCAGTGGCGACGAAGCTTAGTTGGCTTGAAGAAGAATGAGGAAATGATTTGGGCCGTAATTCGTTTGTATGGGTTGCGTCAAGCCAAGTACTGATCATTGCTATCCTAGACCAACTGACCAAGCCTATCAAACCTCACTCTGACCCAGCTCTCTCTTCCCACTAGGCATCGAGTCTCACTCCAATCCCTAACCAATTCTCCAATCCCCATCATGATGAACCCTAGCGAATAGTGCCGCAACCGATATGTGTGCGTGGGCTTAGACGTGTTGGGCGGCTTGCGCAGGCATGAGGTGTGGCAACAACCAGACAGTGTTGTGTGGCACAAGCTTGTTTGCAGAGCGGCAGTTGGCAAGACAGATAGGCAGCACCAACAATCAGACAACGCGTGGCCGCGTAGACAGGCGGTAGTGTAGGCAAGCGACAGCTTGCCGTTAGTACCTTTAAATTTTGGTTCTGCATCCACCGCTGGTCGGAGCATTCTCGGAGGGAAATAAAAGAAAACCGCATCTCACGTCACGTGTGATCGTGCGGCCCCACGTGTCACTGTCAGTCGTACAACAACCGACCGGCCGATTAGAGAAATGCTGTTCCCATTAGAAAATCAAATCAAATGGATCGATAAATATATCCCTATGTTAATTCGAACACAAAACTTGTATATATTGCGAGCAGTATCCATTCATCTAGAAACGTGAAAAGTCAACCGGTGCGAGCTATGGGTCGACGAGTCGCCGAACGGCAAGATATACGAATTTCTTTGAAATAATATTGTTTTAAAAGAAAATTGCAAAAAAAAGTCACAAAAATGACAAAAATAGGATACGATCACCATTTGAAATGACAAAATTGTCATGTCGCTATTCCAACTGGCGACGGTAGCCTAGAACAGTGTAGAGAGGATCCGGTCGCCACTTGGAGTAGCGACATGGCCATATCACCATTCCAGCTGATGATGGGACCCTGTCATTATTTCAACTAGCGACAGGGAGGACCCCTCAGGGAAAAAATTTTAATACTAAAATTTAGAAAAATCGCCATTTGAAAGCTAGCGAAGCAGGGCCCGTCCGGTCGTCCACCTTTTAGGTAATTTTTTTTAACCGAATGGATTATATACTTTTAGACGTACGGTTACGTAGTGTAATATGTTGTACATAATCCTTTTTAGTTGGTAGTTTAGTTTTAGAAATTTTGTTTACGGTGCAGCACGTCAAATATATCGCACAATACCAATTTTAAAATTTACTACTGTCGACGATCAAGTCGTCAATCTTACGAAATAAAAAGAGGAAAATAGCATAGAGTTCTTGGATGAAAATGAGGTTGCTCTTTATTGCAATAAACTAGATCTTTACAAGGGAATACCTTAAACAAGGCGACAGACTAGCCCTAATTACAACGAGTGTATTGATTGCTATGCTATTACTTCAACTATCTTCAGATCGTTAGGTCTTGTGTCCTTCGATCCCCCTCCATTGCCTCTTGATCTTTCTTTAAATAACTAACGAAGAGTTGGTAGTTACTTCTGGAGAAGACGCATCTTAGAAGTGACACGTCTGGTCAGGGAGGCAATTGTAATCGATGAGACTGTAACTGATCACCGGTTAATGTCAGCGGGTGATAAAACTATGTAATGGTTATTGTTAGTGATTCAAGGCTGTAAATGTTTTGTGGTTTGGATTAAATTCGACATGTGTTCCATTCGTCACATGGGAGAGATATACTTGGAATCAGATCCAAGTGTCAGTTCAAATCTTGTACGAGCCGTCATCTGGTCGGGCAGTAGGTACAGAACCTCTTCGACCAGGGTACCCATAGAGTAACCTCTGGAGTTCTTACAACCACAGGGACCATTAACCTTAGAGGTTACAACCACAAAAGACGTGCAGTCTTTAGTTAAATATTAAATTAATATTTAGAGATTTTAATCCTCGTCAACTACGGTCAGGGGACTATTCTAGAGGGTCCCGAGGTGATTGATTTGCGTTATTTTCAATCGGCGACCATGACCCTAACAAGACCATAGCAGCGTACATGAGGTGGTGTGATGCGGTGGTTGTTCCACATATTTGATTTGGATCATGTTGTGTATGATATGAGATTGAGTTGCCTTGCCAACCGAGCACCACATGGCACATATTGGGAGTTAGTGTAGTTCAAGGGAACAAGGTCATAGCAGTCATATGTACGTAGGCGCGAGGGAGGAACAGTGGGATTTGGTCTGTCTGGCCTAGACATATCCTAAGCCCACTCATGCATCGGGGTGGTGATGACGAAGAAGAAGTCGGGGACTCCAGCCACAGCGCAACGCGCACAATGACCGAAGGTCCGGGAGTTGCTGATATTGTCGATGAAAACCGTGTGGAAGGAGCTCCTTTAGTCAGAAAAGCTAGTGGGATTACTGGCCAGGGTGTGGAGATGGAAGCCCAAGTCCAAAGGATGGATCTTGAAGACCAGGACTACCAAGCATTGTCAGAAGATGAAGGATCCGTCGACGACTATGCTGTGGAACAGCAGATGGTTCCATCAGAGTGGAACACATACTAGTTCAAAAATCTCAACGAAGGCTTACGTGTGTCGTGGGAGTACGACCAGAGTGAGATCAAGCAAAGGAGCCATGTACAAATGCAAGGAGACTGTGTAGGAGGCGGTCAAATTCTAGGTCCTGTCGGTGAGACGTACATTCACAGTTGTCAAGTATAACCCAAGATGCTATGGCGTGAAGTGTGATATAGAGGAATGCCCTTGGAGAGTACATGCATTTCATCCTAAGTGGGACACCTACTGGAAATGCTCTATAGTGGTCCCTCACACATGTGTCGTCGCTGAGTCAATGCAGTCCCACAATAACCGGTCATCAAGCTTCATCGCAAACATCATGTACAGTGAGATCGTGGATAATCTATGTTTTGGGCCACAATCCATCATTCGGGCAATTGAGGCAAGGTTCCGGTATACAATCAACTATGCCAAGGCGTGGAGGCAAAACAGAAGGCATTGGAATCAAGGTTCGGTACATTCGAGGACTCCTACCACAAACTTCCCGGCCAACTCCGGGTCATACAGAACAGGAATCCCGGTACTCATGTCACCATTGAAGATTTCACGCACCCAAAATGGGGCAATAAGAGGGTACTGAAGCGAGCATTCTTCGCCTTTGGTCCGCGCATCAATGCATTCCGACACTACTGTCTAATCTTGTGCGTGAATGACACATTCCTTACTAGAAAGTACAAGGGTCGAATACTGACTGCAATAGCAACAGACGAGAACAATCAGATTCTTCATGTGGCATTCGCATTCGTTGAAAGTGAGAACATAGACAACTGGTTTTGGTTCCTGAGAAATTTGATGATTTCTATTGTACAGGGTCATCCTAACATATGTGTCATACATGATCGGCATGCGGGTCTGCTGAGTGCAATAACTCAGCTACAACAAGGAGAGAACGAACCACTTCCATGGGTGGATCTACAGAGCAGATGGTGCATGAGGCACTTGGGTGCAAATTTTTACAAGCAGTTCCACAACAAGGACTTGATGAATCTATTCAAGCGGCTGTGCAACCAGAACCAGCAACGAAATTTTGACGCACTCTAGAAGATTCTGGATGAGCAGACCCAGACGCACAGAAGGAAGACAGCAAAGAAGGCCGCTACAAGCGCTGACCAGGCCCTCGAAGCATCGTAACAGTTACCCACAGATAGTCGTCGTGTGACGAGGAAGACGGGGGGTGCAGGTGAAGTGGCCACTGCTACATGACAAGGGTGGTGCTCGATATAGTGTCATAACAACCAATCTAGTCGAGGTGTACAATTGGGTCATGCGCGACGTCAGGTGCCTCCTTTGGTTGGTAATGTGGAGGCAATTCTCTGCGGTACCACAAATTACTTTGTTGATAGAAGCAACAACACGTCGCTCTCCATGGCAAATGACAGAGTATTATACTCCGCCTTGATCACCAAGTACAAGGAGGAGAAGAGCAAGAAGGATGAGATGCGCCGGGCATTCAAGATGGGCACAAGGGAGCTTCGCTTTGAGATACTGTATAGGAATAAAGGACGTTACAGGACAAACCGCGAGAGGATCAACCATGAGTGCACGCTACGCCGCGTTAGTTGCATATGCTGCATAGGCCCTGCTCACATGACATGGTTGCATGTTCGACGATGACGCAGCATCCCGACCATTACCTCTCTGATTATTTGAACAAGGAAGAGGTGATACAAACCTGGAGTGCAAAGCTGTATGGTTACGACGTGGTTGTCTATTTCATTGGTCATCCGATCTGGGAGAAACTTATCCGAGCCGCTGACATTGATAGGTTGAAGGGAAAGGTTGGTTGGTGGTAGGTACGATATATCAGGAACGTCATAGACGAAGCAGAAACTGGGTGTCGAAGAAAGAAGTGCTCTATTTGTAAGGAGTCTAGGCACACCTTTAAGAAATACCCTACGAGAAATGCACAGGATGAAGGAGATATAACATCCCAATTTTCTGAGCTTTAAAAATCCCTTAAATAGTTAGTAGGGAGAAAATTCACCATTTGGTTTTATTTGAATTTAATTCAAAAGCTTAATATGGGACCTTGAGTGTCAAAACAATTTAATATGACTAAAGTCAACATGAACAATGGTCAAAACTATTTTATTTGGATTCTATGTGCCTGGATATATTTTCTAGATTTTTCTAGAGATTTTCCAAGCTCATTTGCTATTTGCTATTGCTTATTTGAATTCTCAGTATTTTCTAAAAAGGAAAATGTATTTTAAAATCTCAATCCTCTCTTGGGCCGAATCTTTCAGCCCAACTCCTATTCTTTCGCGCGCGGCCCGTTTCTCGGCCCATCTTCATGCGTTAGCCAGCCCGCGCACGCTTCGCCTCGCTGACCGGTGGCCCCACCGAGTCGTCGTCTTCGTCGCGCGTTCTTCTCCGCGTGCAAATCGGCCGCGTCCGCCATGTTTCTTCGTCGAGCTTCGTCCAACAAAAGTGGAAACGGCCCCGATTCTTCGCGCAGACGACTCCATCTGGAAGCCTTATCTCTCCCACACCGTCTCGGTTCAAATTTGAATTCCGAATTCGTCTCCATCTCCTATTTCTTCGCGAGCTCGTTTCGGGTTGTTTCGGTCTCCACCGCCAATACGCCGCCCTGGCCATCCCTGACTCCTGTAAGTAGCCCCCGAGCATCGCCCTGCCACCCACACCAAAACCCCTCAAACAATCGCCCCTCTAGACCCCCTAGCGCCGCCGTAATCCCTCATTAAGGGTTTTCGGCCGAGCTTCTTCATCATCGAATTGCACCGCCGTCTTCGCCGCCGCGTCGTCTTGGAGCACGCAGCCGGGTCCACCGTCACCAAAGCCACTTCGTGGACCTCTTCGCGTCACCAGATTATCGTCGAAGCCGTCATCCGACAATAACCAAAGTTCGCCGCCGCCTCAAGCTCGCCGCCGGCCGCCATTGTCATCCTCGACCACCCGGGAGCGCATCTATAGGTGTGCAATAGCTCTAGCTACACACCCGTACCACCCGTCTCCGGTGAGGAACCGCCGTTCGCTGGTGACCATCGGGTCCAGAGCCGTCGTTGTCGCCGATCCGACGTGGCCTCGCCGAGTCAGCTGCCACCGCCCTCCTTTGTGCACGTGTCAGCCCACGTAGGCACTGACTTAGCTGCCACGTGTGCGGTTGTGCCACACCAGCTCGAGCTAGATCCCAAATCCTCGGTGAAACCGGTCCAAGGTGCACTGTCCCTATGACAGTGGGACCCACGCATTTAAATTTCTTTTTCCTTTTCCTTTGTCAGCTGAAATTCCTCGCTGACATTAGCCCTACGCGATATTCTGATTTTTCTATTAAGAAATAATTCGGGAAATTCGGATAAATTCTATTTTAGGGTTTTTCTTCAAATTCAAACTTCCAAAGCTCATATCTTTTGCATCCGAACTCCAATTGAGCCCATTCAAATTTCTAAATTCATCTAAATTCAAGATCTATTTATCTGGGATTTTTATTTAATTTTTTGAGTTTTTTTTGCCTCTATTATTTATTTATTTTGTTTGTTTACTTCGTTTGCGAGTAGACGTCGATACTTAAGGAAGGTTTGAAGAAGAAGGAGCACCTCAAGACCAAGATCAATACCTAGACCTTTTCCAATGCAAGCTATACCTTTGACCATCTTGACTCACAGTTTCTAAAAATTACTTCGATTCAAATTATTGCATTTAATTCAAGTAATTATTTAAATGGTTTTGGGTATAGTTAATAATCCAAATTGTTATAACTTCCTTGTCTATTTGATATGTCATAATCTTTTGTCGCCCTAGAATTGGTTTATTTAGTTTATATCGTAGCACCAACGTGGGTTGGTTAGATACAATTAGTTTGCTTAGCCATGCCACGAGTCATCATTTCATGTAAGTTGCAATTATCAACTTGACTAAGTGACTATAAAACTATGTGATAAAACTATGTGTACTGTGTGCTATTACTCGTGATGGCATGTGTTGCACTTAACCAACTGGATGGTAAAAGATTTGGACTGAGGCAAGGGGTGGATACTGTGTGAATTGGTGGGCTGTGTGAACTATGTGCATGGGAATATTAATCTGTGTGGCATAGTTAGAGTATGGAAGTCTTGCCTTGGTCAATGAAGGACTTAACTTTGTGCGCCATTGGCTGAGCCTTCTTGTCGACCACATATACGGTTATGGGGCCAGGCCTAACTTAGTAAATTATGAATTCTTGACATTGATTGCTCAGGCAGTAGGTTAGGCTCTGTGAAAGGGTGGAGGCGTGTACTACCAGGTAGTCGCATCGCAGGACGGTTCGCCACTTCCCTGTCCAACGGTGTGTGTCGTACCATTCACTGTGTATAGTTTGGTATGACGGTTTGTAAGCACATCGGGAGTGTCAATGTTAAGATGAAGTTTTCGAAATGTTTTGTTATGATTAGTGCTTGCAACACTAGTTGTATCTTGTGAGTAAAGTGTACAACCTCTGCAGAGTGTTAAACAATGTGTTCGAATAGCCGAGTCTGCGGTCATGGACATGCTCGGGGATTTCACACGAGGGGTAATTTTCATAAAACAGTTGGGAAGGGAGCTGTGTGATCTAAATTATATGGTTGTGTGAATAATTTGTTTAGGCTATGTGTCTTTGTGAAATCAAACTATTAAAACTAAATATTGTTTTTTTTTTACTTTATGCTTTCAATCTATTATTCTTATTCAATCGCAAATGTTGCATTTCTGCAAAAGAATCACAGAAGCCATTCCTTTCGAATAAGCCTGCATGTAGATTTGCATTTCTGTGGTATGGTTTGCGAGTACGGTTGTGTACTCATGCTTGTTGTAAAACATACAGCGAAGAGAGTCATCACCGCATTGAGGAGGAGTTCATCGAAGGTGCTTGATCGTAGGGTCTTGATCGATCGGTTGCTGTGGTGAATTGATGGGAGACCGCTTGCCGTTCATTTCATTGCTATTTAATTCTCTGTTAGCTCTTCATGGCTTAATAAGTGTAAACTCGACCATAAGGTCAAAACCATTATTTGTTAATCAAATTATTCGTTTATGTTATTAATCGCTTGTGTGGATCAATATTTACCTATGTTGCCACTATGTGCACTAGCGTGATCCTAGACTAGTGCATTATACACGAGAGGTCGAATTGTATTTTGGGTCGGACGAGAGACATCGATAGTCCGAGACGGTCTTAGTGGGGACCTCATCCAACCGCACCACTCAAGGCGGTCAACATGGCGGACGTTGATGTCGCGGCCACAGGAAATGTTTATCTTGTTGAAATATGTGGTGTTCAATGCATTGTAATGTCAGTGTGATTTGTTGATAAAATATGCGATGACGTGGTGTTGAATGTTCTGTAATATCATTGTGATTTGACGACAAAATATGTGAGGACGTTGTGTTGCATGTTCTGTAATATCATTGTGATTTGACAGCAAAATATGTGAGGACGTTGTGCTGAATGTTCTATAATTTCATTGTGATTTGTCGACAAAATATATGATGACGTTGTGCTGAATGTTTTTTAATATCATTGTGATTTGTCAACAAAATGTGTGGTCCGAAATAGGCAGAAAAAAATAGATGCATGTTCCTATCGCCATTCCAATCGGCGATAGGGTCTGTCGCCAGTTGAAATGGCGACATGGTCCTATCGCCAATTGGAATTGCGATATGGACATGTCGCCGGTCCACGTGGTGACATGACCCTCTCTGCACTATTCTAGGCTATTGTCGCCAATTGCCATAGCGACATGACAATTTGGCCATTTAAAATGACGACAATAGCTTATTTTTGTAATTTTTTGTGGCTATTTATTTTTTGTAATTTTCTTTTAAAATAATTATATTTCAAAAAAAATCATAGATATACATTGTACAATAGTAATTCATGTGCGGAGTAAGTGTTAATGGAGTAGCTTCCCAATCAATATACAGTCTTAATATCTAAGCTAACTGAGATTTACTATATCCGATTCTAAATATAAGTCGTTTTTAGAATCTGTGTCGGTTAAATCTAAATATATTTGAACATCAATATGTAAACAATTACCAAGATTGATAACATGGCATTGATATTACTATATCCATAATGAAATAAATTTTCATAATGCATAATTATTTTTATTCGAAGCAACATATTTTCATAGAAACTGACGATCAAAACATCATCTTGGAGGCTTTGTTAATATCCAAAAATGAATCAGAATTTTTTGCCGTATTGGCACTTTTTTGAACCGTATTTACAGGTATGGCCGTCTACAATTTTTTTTTTGCAAATTTGGCACCTACTTACGGCCACTGACCGTCATTGCCATTCCACGCCCGCCACATCGCCTCCCACCGACAACTTGTCTTGATGTATTCTTTACTGCAATTTGTTGTGTGGTAGCGCCCTGCCGCCACCACGTGTCCCCCTTCCCCGGAATTAGGGTTTAAGCCGATTAGGTTTTAGTGTTGTTTGTAAGAATTTTAAAATATAGCAAATGAGTTCAAAAAATTATAAAATGTTATGTGAATGCTCCTAACGTGGTTTACTTTCTTGTGTAATTTTCCATAATTTTACCCGTTCTGGTTTTATCTCACAATTTCATTAAGTGTACTGATTTGTTCCCGCCACATGTCACCCCTTCCCCCTTCCCGCACGCATGCCCCCCCTCTCGCTAACCCTCCTCTTGTTGGGACCCAAAAATATAATTATAGACCCTCTATGTATAATGCACTAGTCTAGGATCACGCTAGTGCACACAATGTCAACATATATGAATATCGATCCACACAGGACGAATAATAGTATAAACGAGTAATTTGAATAACAAATAACCATTTTGACATTATGGTCGAGTTTACATTTATTAAGCCTCGCAGGGCTGGCAATAGAGAAATAAGCAGCAGCGAAACAAAACTAAACTCCAGCGGAATCCCATCAATTCGCCACAGGCAACCAACTGGGATCAAGACCTAACAATCAGCACCTTCGTAGAACTCCTCCTCGAAAGTAGGCGAAGACTCCTCTACTTCTGTTGATTGATTATAGCATGCATGAGTACACAACCGTACTCGCAAGTCATACCACAGAATGCAATCTATACATGATGGATTATTCCAAAGGAATGGCTTCTTATTGGCCTAGGCCCTCACAAACACATGCTTTCACGGTGGACACGACCTACACACACGCGCGAGAAGAAATGGAGGAGTGAATGCAGAAGAACACGGAGCACAGAGAAGACAATAGCTTGTTTGCCGAGCTAAAGCTTGCAGCGTTTTCTTGCTTGCTCTTTTATTCACTCAACTTAACAAACTGATTACACGGGCTTAAATAAGCATCGGGCGTTGGCCGGTGGCCTCACGCCATGATCTAACCACTAATATGCATGTGATACTCGATAATACACGGCTCAACCTGGCTACCGCAACTCATGCCATGCACTCCTAAAGCCATGGCCATGCTCCACTAACACAACCAGGTCACAATGCTACATGCGAACTAACTAACATGCAGCACTAGCTCCACTAATACATGCCACAAAGATAGGAACTTCAACTACACACACGCACGGCTAAGTAACAGCTCGGACCGCTTTTAGCTACATCGTGCATGCTGCTGCTACTACCAACTAGATACAAAAGTCAAGATTAATTTCCAACACTTCTGTGGTTCTTTTGCAGAAATGCAACATTTGCAATTGAATATGAATAATAGATTAAAACAATAAGTAAAACAAATAGACAGTATTAATTTTATCAGTTGTTTTCACGAAAAACACAAAGTCTAATCAAGCTATTCACACAGCCATATCACTTAAATCACACAGCTCCCATCCCAAAGGTTTTACGAAAACTACCCCTCATGTGAAATCCCCGAGCATGTCCATGACCGTAGAAGCGGCTATCCGAATAGATTGATTTAACACTCTACGGAGTTTGTACACTTTACCCACACGATATAACTAGTGTTGCAAGCACTAATCATAACAAAACGTTTCAGAAACTTCATCTCAAACATCGATACTCCCGATGTGCTTTACCGCAAGACCAACCCACACAGAAAGCCAGTACGACACACATCGTTGGACCTGAAGACAGCGAACCACTCATAGATGTGTACTACCTGGTAGTCCACACCTCCACCCTTTCACACAGCCTAACCTACTGCCTGAGTAATCAATGTCAAGAATCCATAACTTACTAAGTTAGACCCGTCCCATACCAGACATATGGTCGTACAGTAAGGCTCAGTTCAATGACGCACAAAGTTAAGTCCTTAATTGACCAAGTCAAGACTTCCAATTTCTAACTATACCACACAGATTAACATTCCCATTCACACAAACACCATGTCATATAGTATCCACCACTTGCCTTAGTCTAAGAGGTTGTTTGGATCGCTACCTGTAGCTTCTGCTGGCAGGGAGAGCACTGCGAGCTGCCACTGCTTACTGCCGAACTGGTGGCGGCGCCAAAATGGCGCTGGGAGCACGCCTCCCAAGCAGCTCGATCAGCCTCTAATTTTTTCAATCCAATGGTCTATATTTCATTCACCAATTCCAGGCACAGACTTCCAACCAAATAACTCATTTTCAGGTTTGCCTGACCAGGTAAAAATCATCTACTTTCCAAGCTACCTCTAAGCACCAGTTTTTTCCAAGCATGGAACCCAGGCCTCAATCCAAACAAGCCCTAAATCCTTTACCATCCAGTTAGTTAAGTGCAACACATGCCATCAACGAGTAATAGCATATAGTACACACAGTTTTATCACATAGTTCCATAATCACTTAGTCAAGTTTATATTTGCAACACACATGAGATGATGACTCGTAGCATGGCTTAGCAATCTAATCGTATCTAACCAACCCACGTTGGTGCTACAATAATACCAACTAAATAATGAACCAATCTAGGCTGATAAAAGATTATGACATAACAATAGACAAGGTGGATGTAACAAGTTGGATTAATAACTACACCCAAAAGCATTTAAATAAACACTTAAAGTAAATGCAATAATTTGAATCAAATTATTTTGAAAACTGGGTTCAATATGATCAAAGGTATAACTTGCCTTGGAATATATCTAGATACCGGTCTTGATCTTGATGCACTCCTTCTTCAAAGTTCCCCGAAGTATCAACGTCTACTCGCAAACAAAGCAAATAAAAAAACAAATAAATAACAGAGACAAAACAAACTCCAAAAATTAAATAAAAATATCAAATAAATATATCTCGAATTTAGAAATTTGAATGGGCTCAATCAGAGTTCGGATGCAAAAGATATGGGCTTTGGAAGTTTAAATCTAAAGAAAAACCCTAAAAAGGATTATTTGGAATTTCCGAATTATTCTTCAACTGAAAAAATCAAATAATGGTGTCAGCATGACGTCAGCCCTGAGAATTTCATAATTAAATGAATTAAAGGAAAAACTGACATGTGGGACCCACATGTTAGTGACTCGGCTCACGGTGGACTGGGTCTACCAAACTGATCAGATCTAAGGAAGGTGGATTTGGACACGAAGGCCGACGAGGTCGACACGCCGCGACACAGCAGACAACACGAGCAAAGCGCCGATGTGGTCGCCAGCGTGGACAACCACGTCAGATCGGCGGCGGTGGAGCTCGGGAACCGAGGGCTCTAGCAAACGATGGGGATCTGGCAGGTGTGCTCACGGGTGGTCGAGGACGACTGAGGTGACCGGCGGCGAGGTTTGAGCAGCGAAGGCGTTACGGGCTCGACGGGCTGGGCTCTCCGATGATGCTCCGGCGAAACCAAGGCGGCCACGAGGTAGCCCTTACTCTTGCGATGCCGATGCTGCAGACCACGAGGCTCCAGCGGCGTTGACGGCGAAGCAATGGCTCGTCGAAGTTAGGGGTGGCGCAAAACCTTCCTCGAGCTCCAGCGACTGCTAGGGTTCGGTGCTCGAGCTTTGGAGACTACGGAAGGGATGCAGAGGACGAGGGCTTGCTCCCCCTTTATACACAGCCGGCTGGAGGAGTCCGAGGCGCAAACGCCCAAATCAGCCAGCGACGGAGGAGTCCGATTTGAGGACAACTCGGAGACGAAGAACAGTAACCCTAGGTGGGACTCACACGTCAGTGGCGGAGACTCGCACAAGTTCATGTGGCAAACAGTGCGGGTGAGACTGACCGGTGGGGCCTGGTGCGATTGCGCGCGTGGAGGAAAGGAAGAGGCTGACATGTGGGGCTCGCATGTCAGTCGGAGGCGGGGCGCGCGCGTGGGCGAGCGGGCTGCACAGTAATGAACCGAGGTGGAAGAGGGTTGGATTTCGGCCCAAGGAGGTTTTCTGAGATTTTGTTTGGTTTTCATTTTTAATAAATAGCAGAAAATCCAAATGGCAATTAGAAAATAGCAAATGAACTCAGAAAAATTCTAGAAAATATGTCCAAGCTCATAGAATCCAAATAAAATAGTTTTGACCATTGTTGATGTTGACTTTAATCATATTAAATTGTTTTGGTACTAAAAGTCCAAGTTAAGATTTTGAATTAAATTCAAATAAATCCAAATGGTGAATTTTCAACTACTAACTAATCAAAAGGATTTTTAAAGCTCAGAAAATTAGGATGTTACACCTCTCCACCCTCCCGCACGGCCTCCCAGCTTTCCAACCATCCATCCTCCCTCCTTCGCATATCTGTCGACTCCTCATGTTGTCCCCTTGCCTTGCAGTGCTGTGGTAGACAATCATCGAAATTCGGTGCTAATGCAGCGACTTCTCCTTCACTCAGCTATAAATACCGAAATATCGCAGTCGCTCTTCACCCATCCCAATTGCGTTTCACTTCTCGTTTTGGCGCTTGTTGCTGAGAACTCAGATAACATAATATAATTAATTTTTTTGGAGATTTAGTATATGCTTGCTGCTTGTTGCTCGCCGCTGGGCTTGTTTTGATAGCTTAGCCCCAAAGGGCAGGTAATTTGTTGGATGCTTTTGTCATTATTATCGTAATTAGTTAGTTTACTGGTTATTAATTAGTTAGTAATTAGTTAGTTTACTGGTTATTAATTAGTTAGTTTAGTGATAAATAAATAGTTGTAATTAGTTCAGTGGTTATCAGTCTCACATATTAAATTAGTGCGAATTAACTACTCGTGATTTATTTAGTGGTAATTAGTTAGTTTAGTGGTAATTAGATAGTTGGTCATAGTCGATTAATTTAGTGGTAAATAATTAGTCATAATTAGTTTAGTGGTTATCAGTCCGCCATATTATATTAGTGCAAATTAACTCCTCGTAAGTTATTTAGTCGTAATTAATCAGTCGTAATTAGTGAGTTTATTCGTAATAAATTAGTTTAGTGGTAAATAATTAGTCGTAATTAGTTTAGTGATCATCAGTCCGGCATATTATATTAGTGCAAATTAACTACTAACAATTAGTTTAGCTGTAAATAATTACTCATAATTAAGTTTCAGAAATTATTTGTAATTAATTAATTATTCCTATTTAATTACGCATATGTAATCCATCACTTGCATACAATTTATCTTATTTAATTACACATATGTACCACGGATGGGGTTGTTGTGAGAATGGACCCAACCGCTTCATATTAGACCAGGTGTTCTGGGCTGTTGCTCAGGCCATCAGGGGCTTCAAGTTGTGTCGTCCCGTGCTAACGATGGATGGCATTTTCCTCATGAGGAGGTACAAGGGCACCATCCTCACCGTGGTGGCAGCCGACGCGATTGACTAGCTTCTCCCAGTGGCATTTGCCATTTGTAGAGAGTGAGAACGTATCCAGCTGGTTGTGGTTCCTAGCAAACGTGAACAGGGTGGGTGACCGGCCCAACGTCTGCCCAATAACAGACCGCAATGCTGGGTTGTTAGCGGCCATCAACACCATGCAGCGTGGGACGGATCCGTCTCACCAGTGGATTGACGTGCAATCCAGGTGGTGCATGAGGCATCTTGCATCTAACTTGTTCACGCGGTTCCGTAGTCAGGAAGTCATGAAGATGTTCAAGGCATTATGTCTGGAAAACCAAATGCGGAAGTTTGAGTCTATCTGGAGAGACCTCAAACACCGGACTACGAAGCATACAAGGGAGTCCACTCCAGGGGCACTGGAGGGAGAGCAAACCAGCAATGCCATAAGTTTCTTGGAGTGGGTTCATGGCCACGCTCCTGAATTGGAGAAATGATTCTATTTCTATGACACAGACGGTGCGAGATACGAGATTATGATGACCAACATGTCCGAGGTCTACAACAGCATCCTCAAAGGTGTGCGGTGCGTCCCTATCGCCGCGATTGCCCAGGAGACATGGACTCGCACTGTCGATTATTTCGTCAATAGAGCCACCGCAGCCAAGTGACAAATGGAGGAAGGCAAGCAGTGGTCCGAGAACATGCAGAGGCACATGGACCAGAAGATGGAGAAGGCCCGAATGCACGACATCCGGGTGATCGACGGCATCGGTGAATCTGAGATCGGGCTTTGGCGAAATCGTCGACATCATGCGGAGAGAAAAGCGAGCATGCACCTGGGTGATGTGGCGACCTACACCTGCAAAAAGCTGAGGATCCTCCATAAACCATGCTCGCATGTGTACAAGGCATGTGAGCAAATGAGGCAGATGTCTACGCTGTACATCTCCGAGTACTACGATATACATCACCTTTTTGGTACATGGAGTGCAGAGTTTCATTCGTACGGCTTGGAAATGAACTACAAGGATCTTTGGCCTGACATGGTGCATGGGGTCCCAACAAGGACTTGAAGAGAACAGGGGAGGGGCGACGGTAGACGCGTTGCTTCTGAAATGACATGGATGGCAGCCAATGTACCAGTATTAGCCGCACAATCAAGTGCAGGATATGCAAGACCCCTAGACACTTAATGAAGGATTGTCCCGATAGACCGAGCTCGTCTGTCATCATTCGGTGTCATAATTTAATGTATTATCTGAAGGGTCGCAGGTAGGCTACGATAGCTACAAACAAAAATTCTACCACGCAAACCAGGAAGCCAAGCAAGTAGATGATCATAGATCGTTACCACCGACGCGAGCGGCGGAAGAAGGGTTGGGCGGCATGGTCCAGCGAAGCGCGATGATGTAGTGGTCGTAGTCGATCGTCCAACGTCCAGCAAGTCGATGCGGTGGTCGTAGTCGATCGTCTCCTCCAGCAACCTCTGCAGTTCCTCGTGAAGATCGCGGATCGTCCTCAAGCGCAACAATCGTAGTAGCGCCTCTACGGTATCCACACGTCCAGGGCAGGAACAACCATACGCCGGTGTGCTAGCACCAAGTCGCACGGCAGAGCTCTCAGGAAGATGGCGGCTAGGGTTTTGGTGGTGTTTTCTCGCGTACCTCCCAACACAGCCTCATGCATCTCCTTATATAGTGCTCGTGACGGATCCTATCCGAACACGTTTATGAATCGTATTCGTACTGGCTTGTTCCAACCCGTTAAGTGTGTGACCCTGTAGGTTCATGCGTAATCGGGAAACCCTTTCCGATCACTAGTCGTAGAGGCTCCTAGCAGAACATAGCGATTCCCAAATACACACAAATTATATCGGACGAAACTTAATGCAATATGATCTACGACTAAGTCCTCATCACTTACGACCAGGTCCTATCTCTATACGACCAGTTCGTTTGTGGTCACGACCAATTCGTAACTCCTTACGACCAGGTTACGACCACTCTGTGATTACGTTCGACAGTCTACGACCACTCGTATCTCCATACGACGATGCATGGCGATCAAAGCGAGTGACCTACTCGTGTATACTCCCTTTGCCTCACGATGTCTGGTTGAACTCCATGTGAGATGTTGTGTCATCCATGGACTGTTCAATTCTTTCTCGATCGAGTGTTGGATAACTTCACGTGGTCGAACACTTCGACTACTAGTGGCATGGCCATGCACTTTCTTTATCCGATCACAACAAGGGGCCCAGAGACATCTCTTCTGTTATGTTAGGAGGGGCAAATCCCATATCCGACCAGTTACATTCATCTCCATGTTTCATAGCATACCCGAAAGCTACCTTTATAACTACCCAGTTACGGTGTAGCGTTTGGCAACCCCTAAGAGTGTTATTACACATGTAGGAAACCATGCTGATCTCAGGTCTAAGGATTATACATCATCATTGCTTGAGACCAACTAATGACACATAGAATCATAACAATCTCAATAGTGTCTCAAGGTGGGTCTAATCCAACATCATGTTCTCTAACATGTGTCCATATTATTGGTTTGATATCTCCATATCTATGACTCGTGAAACATAGTCATCAACCAATACATATGCTAGTCTATTCATATGTGTCCTCATATGTTTCCGATCAGGGAACGTATAAGAATAACTATCGTAGAAATATATAGTTTCACAACCAAGTCACATACTTGATAATAAATATTAACAATATTATTATAGAAACAAGATAACACATTATCCAATGTCATGAACATAGTGAAATATAATCATCTCTATGATTGCCTCTAGGGCATATTTCCAACATTATCCACCTTTTTTTGTGATGTACAGTGAAACTTGAATGATACCCAGATATGTCGGACTCATCGACAAACTTCTACACGAGGATGTTGCAAAAGTGCAAGTGACTTGCGTAGAAGGCCGAACATCTACAATACCCAGATTATTCAATGAAAGATGCTCCCGTACCACCCTGGTTTTTAGTCCCGCAGTGTGTGTATTTGGCGAGCCGACGGAGATCATACAGTCCACACACCCAGACACCTCCGCCCCAGCGTACTACACGTGCGGACACTACCTCATAAGCGTTTCTTTCGTACGCATCGATCTTTCTCTCCTTACATTGATTTCCATAAATTTTTAACTTCATCCCCATGTAATGACAGCCTGACATGCGCTGCCACTTCTTCTAGTGGATCGACAGCCCGGAGATGTACGACAGGGCGTTCATCCAGTAGAAATACATGCTGAACTACTTGATGCGGGACGAGATCTTTGTGCGATGGAAACCTTACGTACCGGACCTTGTTGAGGAGGCACTGAAGGAGCCCAGGACTCGCCCAGGCGTAATCCATATCGACAACATGAATTATGAAGAATTTACATCCTTGTTACGTTTTTCACTGTACGGTGCACTTACATCATGGAATCGCAGGACATGGACGACTTCGACATATCAGCCCGATGTGGAGAGTCCCGCGACAAAGGGAAGGGGGAGGCTTCTTCGACCAAGAATGACCGACGTCGTAGCGTATCCGACCGACCAGGCGCACTCCGTATCGAAGACGTGAGTTATATACAGTTTACATCCTTGTTACATTTGTTATTGTATGATCCACTTACATCATGGAATCACAGGACATAGACGACTTCAACACTCGCCGCCACCGTGGGCACCCCTAAGACAAGGGGCACTCGCTATGGTGCCATGGAGACTAGTTGCACACATCATTAAAAAGGACACTCTTTGTCAAATTATCAGTTTATCCTGGATGATCTATATTGTACCACAGGCTACATAAGATTGTGCATAAACAACTAAGGGAAATGCGTGGCGTGCAGATCATATAACGATGTATCGTAGCCTTCGAAATGCACTTGAGTCGGAGGTCACGGTACATCGTTATATGATCTACATGCCACACGTTTCGCTCGGTTGGTTCATGCACAAACTTATCTAGACTGTGGTACAATATAGTATTAAAGAATATCATCCACAGTAGACTGATAAAGTAACAAATAGTGTCCTATTTGATCGGGTTACATGTGATAATATCCCATCCTCCATCCTGATTGCAATAAACCAGCGCGTGTTTCATGTAATGCTTGTAACGCGTGAAATGTCGATAATTATCTATATGAAAACGGACATTGCAACTTCATTGCAAACCCTATGTGTACACCACCATCACCCACATGGCGTCCTTGATCAAGGTGAAGGACAAGGCCTATGTGTTCATGGCCAATGAGATGGAGCGAGTATATGAGAGATTGGATGCTGCAAAGAGAGAGCTCACCCAACTGAAGACAGCTCAGCATCAACCTCCACCAGCTCAGGATGATTTACCTTATCGTGGAGCGACTCCAGACTTGCAACCAGCTAGACGCCTTAGAGACGTACCCCACAGGATGGTCGCACGCAAGAAGGTGTGTCGCCCGGAGACTACCGATCCTTCAGTTCAGGAGATCCACCTATTCTGTCAGATATGATTAATCCTATTCTGTTAGGGGTACTTTGTGTGGGAATTCATGAAACCCTAATTTTCGAAACCTAAAATCCAAAATTTCGCGATATAAATCCTAAATTTTTGAGACAATTCCAGAACACATATAAAATTGTCCAAACATTACACAATTAAGTCCACTGCGTTAGGAGCCTTAAAAATCATAATTTTTGGAGCTTATTTTATACATTTACAAATTCGTACAAACAGTACATTTATATGAAATTGCGAGAAAAATTCTGAACGAATAAAATTATGAAAAATTTACACAAGAAAGTATAATGTGTCGGAAGGCTCCACATAAAATTTCATAATTTTTTGAACTCATTTGCTATATTTTAAAATTCCTATAAATAGTGTCGAAACCCTAATCGGCTTGGCCCAAACCCTAATCCCAAGGGAGGAGGGACATGTGGCGGCGGCCGGCAACATCACCGAACGATAGTCATACGGCAACGTTACCGCACGGCAGCCGTATGGTGGGAGGCAACGTGGTAGGCATAGAATGGCTGCCTTACGGTGGTCGTGTAGCAGGGTGCCAAAATTGAAAAAAAAATTGTAGACGGATAAATACGGTTAAAATAAGTGACAATGCAGAAAATAAATTCCAAAAACGACATGCATTAGGAGTGAGAGGAAGTATTGTACATAATTAATACCGCGTGGACTTTGCTCGATCTGCAGTATCCCAAGAGGAGTATTAGGAAAGGAGAAGGGAGGTCCACTGACCAGGAAAAGCGCGGTCCACCGAAGGAGGAGTCTACGGAAGCCTCTTCGTCTCACGTTACCTGTCGGGGTCAAAGCTCCTAGCCCTAGCCGTCCGGTAAGGTGCGGACGTGCCTTGCCGCCTGGACCCGTTCCATGCTTCCACGCGCGCGCGTTGGGCTCGGTCCACCTCCTAGTCGTTCGTAGGCTGGTCTTGTCGGGTCTGGTCGACACCTCCTGGCGTCCCGCGCCGCAGCTTATCTGTACCGTACGATAGGAATCGGACGGCTGGAGTTCGGCGATGGAGTAGCCGTTGGGGGCGGTGCAGTGCGTGCGAGGCAACACTCCACAGTCCACACGTAGAGAGCGCGACCTGTGATCTACCAGCCACCCATTCTCCTTTCACTTGCGCCGTGGAGTACTCGTCTGCGCACACACGGAGCAACACGGCTCCTAAATCGGCAAAACGAGGCAATTCCTACGTGTGTTTGGTTGCCTATATACTCCTAGTTTGACCCGTATGAGTCGTCCAGTCTGAACCTAGTCAGACTAAGTGGATACAATGATGGGTTGTTTGGTTATCTATTTCTGTCGGACCAGGGTCTGCTGAGATATTGTTTGGTTGATTGCTTTAGAAAAGTAGATGCATGTCTAGATGCAATAATGGGTTGTTTGGTTGCCTGCATGTGATAAAGTGTGCTCATCTCTTCTAGTGTGTAGTGAGAATATCCCTTGGTAGTATGTTTGAGTTGGATGAAAAAAAATGGCTAAAGACAAGACTGCACTTCCATACTATTGACACACACTGATCTGACAAGCAAAGGCTAGTAGGGCCATGGTCTTACCTGAGGAAAATATTTTGGAAGGTCACACTGGTCATACTCATGAACAAGCGATTCTAGACATACCTATAGCTTGATGGTAATCTCGAAGATTTGCACGATTTTTTAAAATGTAGATGTAGATAGACATCTGAATATTTGCGATCAAGTAAGTCCTATTTACGATTATTTGCAAATTCTACAAGCACACTGTTCATTGAGGTATGGTTCTGTTTGTGGCCTTAACCAGCTCCTCCAGAGCAAGATTACACAAACACTGCTAGTATTCAACCAAGAGCCTGATCAAACAGCACTCAAAGCTTCTAAAAATTTAGTGTGTGTTTAGAATATGGTCAACCTTTCACTACACTAATGCAACAGGTAAATAATCTCACATCAATCAATACCAAGAGACAAGAGTAGCAAACACAAGTACTGAAGTACACTCGTGTACAGATGTTAGCAATCCGATAAGTACTAGAAGGAAAAAAAACAGATTGCAATCCACCAAATCCTGCTCTTGCTATTGATGCTCACATTCTCCGAGCACCTGGAAAGCAAAGAAATTATAAGGCCAAATCAATCCACTGTGCTTCGTCGTCTGTGACAGAACTTAGGTTGTGGGCCTATGACCTTGGCCACAAATATACTCATTGCAGTCTTCTTTTTTTTTGAACTACCGAATTAGTTTCTTTATACTAGAAGAACATACTTCAACTCATACATGTCCGTTAACTTATTGGAGTACTTCACATGAACAATAAATATTGATGGTCCAAGACGGCACATAGTACAGAGCTACAGAAACCAACTTACTACAGTTCACACAAATCGCATAATAGCATTACACATATCAATTATTTATGAATGTCTCTGAATTAGACTCCAAATCGTGTTCTCGTATTTTTCAATCATACACAGCAATCACAAGTCAAGACTAACATTACCAATTTAGCATTACAAATTCACAGTTCACAAAGAACATCTGTGCCAAGAGAGACAGGAGCAAACCTAGTGCGGATGGACTGTCGGGCTGGCGAAGCACCACACTGGCACCGCCGAGGAAGGGAGGAGGGACAGCTGACTCTGGTCGAAGGAGCGTTGGAGGGTGCCCTGGAAGGCGCTCCGCCCTTCTGCAGGCGGCCAGCACTCACCCGCGTAGAGCGGCGAGGTGCCAAGTTGGGAGGCGCAGCGCTGGCAGAGTTAGACATGGGACTGGGGGTCGGGCCGCCGGAGACCGCTCGGTGCTCGACGACGGGCGCAGACGAGGGACATCGAGAGGTACGCAAGCGTGGTTCAACGTCTGGATCCGGGAGCGAGGGAGAGCAAGACAGGGAGATGAGGGAGATGCGAGAGTGAGGGGAGTGAGGTGCGCCGCGCGATTGGAATTGAGGTTTGCATGGGCAGATGCAACCTCTTCGCACCGGAACTGAGCGCGCCTGCATCACCGCGGCCTGGCTGTCGAGCGAAGGTGAATCCTTGTGTTTCCCTCGGACCAGGCTCGGGAGCAACTTTTGCATGAGCTCAGCCAGGGCGGACGATGCATATAGGCAACCAAACATCTAAAATCTTGCATCCGGTGGTGCAGATCAAGACCATGCAGGTAACCAAACACACCTTACGTGAATTTTGTATTTTTAGGACTTGTTTGGTTAGATCAAAACCTCTACTCATTCACATAGATATACCAGGATTTTAGTTCAAATTTTTAGCCTATGCACGTAGATCCCGACCGATAATAGACAAGCCTAAACAAGGAAAAATCTCCGTGCTCCACGCAAGGCCTCCTCGTGTGCTCGGAGGAAAACCTATAGGGACACCCGCAAAATGTCGTAAAAATTGTTAGTTACGCGCCCGCGGGTGTGCACAACACTTGTCCATTCAATTTCCACCTGACGCCTGTTTCGATCCAGACACTTCAGTAGCCCATGAGATCGGCGTATCGGTTTTTTTTTGACGGTCAATTGTGGCATTACTCGCCGTCGTCGTTCTTCAAAACACACCCGTGACGCTACGGTGTTTTTTTTTTCCTCAACGCTGGAGACGAGGAAACATGGGCCGTCGGATCGCCATCGCTTTCGCCTCATCAAAAGCAGCCTCGATCGTCCATCCGTTGAGTCCTGCACAGTGGGCTCTCACGAACGCTGGACGTTGTCAAAATCAAATCTTGACCGTCTACCTAGCCCCTAGCTAGCACTCCTATTGGCTAGTCCTCCACGTACGACACATCGTAGTTTTTTTTAGAGCATCTACAACAATCCACCTCATCTATTACTAAGAGGTTGTCACATCAGTTTTTAGATGATGTGTAGGAGAGAAGATAAGGAGAGAAGGTGAAGCTGTTTCTACATGAAGAAACTATCAGATTGTTAATACCAAGACATAAGAAAAAACAAAAACTTTATTGGAGACTTGGTTGTTACCTAAACACTCATTTTGTGGGTCTCATCGCCTACCAACAAAACTTCAGAAGAATTAAAGTCTTAGATATGAGCTTAAGAAACAATCCATGGAATGGTTGTTTCTTTTTATTAGATTGAATACTCTTTTTCCTTTTAGTAACAAACTAAGAAACAAACTATTGTAGATGCTCTTAGTAATCAATTGTGTACTCATTTAACACGCTGTCATTTAGTCTAAATCGCTCTTACATGATCACTAGTACTGAATAACTAGTAGCTAATATGAACGCTCTCCCGGTCTGTCTGAACTTTTGAATGGATTTGGTCGAGGCGCGTAGTAATTAAACGAAGTTTGCACTTGTACTGGTGGTACTAGTGATTGATTCGGTCAGACACCGCATGAATCGTTCTAAGCAAGGCGTGTGTATCTTTGGCAGCTCCTTCATTTGTCACTTTTATGTGTTCAAAGCGCATAGCAGAATGTCGGAGAAACATGTGAAGGCGTAATATCCACACGAATTTCCTCTATTCTTACGTTCCCAGCAGGGCCCTAAGAAAAAAAAGAACCCTACTATTAATTTATGGCAGGCACAAACATCCTTATAAAATAAGAATTACGATGCACATAAGAGTATCTATAACAGTCTACGTCACTTGTTACTAAAGAGTTGCCATATCAGTATTTATGTGATGTGGAGGAGAGAGGGTGATGTTATTTCTAGATAAATAAGTTTCCAATAGAAACAACAAAATACTCTATTGGAAACTTATTTATTACTTAAAAACGCATTTTGTGGGTCCACTGTCTCCAAGCAAAATATCCATCGGATCACTTATGCAGCCCGACTTTATTATTAATATGATAAATGAGCCAAAACATGTAGGCCACAAAGTTGTATTTCATTATTGATCATCAAGAATCATGCACACTAATAGCAATTAAAATCTTACACACAAGTTCAAGAAATAATTTATTGGAAGACTTATTTCTTTTTATTAGATTGTAGACTCTCTCTCCTCTTAGTAACAAGCTAAGAAACAAATTATTGTAGATGCTCTAAGCATACATAGCATCGAAGACGCCAATGCATATCATTCTTGTGGATATTGAATGGTCCGATCAGAGATGAACCACAAACCAATAACAATTAGACCTCATTTGGAAGGTTGGAATTTCACAGGAAATAATTTAGTTCTTACGAAAAGCAAAGGAAATTCTCGTATTCTAAATCAAGAAATTTATACAAACTTCGAGGAAGACAACAAAGCATGGTGCCGTTTGAGAATTTTGGGCCGAAATGGTGCAACTCGCCCCGTATTTGCAAGAATAGCCGTCTTCACACAAAATTTGCAAAAATAACGCCCTACTGCACGGTGTCCGTGCAATAGGGCGTCCGGAGCCGACACCTGCCCCATGCCGTACGGCCACCGTGCGGTGGAGGGCCTCCCGCACGCCCACCATGCAGTGGGCTACTGTAGCATCATCTGCCACACGGCCATAGCACGATAGGTACACATTGCTGCATTTTTTTAATAAAAAAATTATTTAAGTATATTTTTGTATGAATTTTTAAATATAACAAATTAGCTCTAAAAATTATGAATTTTTTTAGCCTCCCAACACAGTGTACTTGCTTAT
Source organism: Phyllostachys edulis (assembly GCA_036346405.1). NCBI lineage: Eukaryota > Viridiplantae > Streptophyta > Magnoliopsida > Poales > Poaceae > Phyllostachys > Phyllostachys edulis. Next base: position 6,571,028 of record CM070567.1, on the reverse strand, counting down.
GTAATTTTTTCAAAATTTTATCCATTCAGATTTTTTTTCTCGAAAATTCCTACAAACAGTATACTTAAATGAATTTTTGAAAAAAAATTAGAATGAGTAAAATTTTGAAAGAATTACACAAGCAAGTACATTGTGTCAGAGGCTGCACAAAAAAATTCATAATTTTTAGAGCTCATTTGCTATATTTAAAAATTCATACAGAAGTATACTTAAATGAATTGTTTTTTAAAAATGCTACAGTGTATCTGCTGTGCATGCGGCAGGTGGTGCTGTAGTAGCCCACCACATGGTGACCGTGCGGTAGAGAACGGGTGTCGGTTTCAGACGTCTTGCCGCGTAGCAACCGTGTGATAGGACGTTATTTTATAAATTCCACACGAAAACAGTTATTTTTCCAGATACAGAACGAATTTGCGCAAAAAAAAGTCGCCGTTTCAATCTGTGTAGCCCAGAGGACAGCGAGGGATACGAATCCGTGTTTGTATCCGTGGAAGTCGACAACTCATCTCCTCTGTCCCCTAGAGATGCGACCTCCAGCTGTGCACAGCTTGGACTCCCATGGGGACGCGTCCTCTTAGAATAGATTACACACCAAATCAAGGTGTCTCGTGCCACCAATTTAAGTACGATGACGAACACATTAGATTATGTCGCTTAATCCTGCAAATGCAAACAAAATTTGGTACTACTAGTGTACTACTCGCTGATTCTAAATACACTCCTGTTTAAAAAAAAAAAGTCGTTTTGATATCCACACGATCACCAAAATAACCCCAAAAAATTATAATATTATGAAAGTACTTTTCGAGACGAATCTACCTGTATGATTTTCATATATCTAATCTAAATATTTAAAAAGATATCAAAGCCAAAGTTTCCTAAATTTGACTGCACACATTCCAAAACGTCTTGTTTTTGTGAACCAGGAGGAGTAAGTTGTTTTGGACATTGATATGGTTTACAAGATAACACTTTAACCATCATTTTATATGGAAATATGATGTTTCAAATCAAACTACTTATACATTATGAAAATATATTTCATGAGTTATCTAGTAATACCAATTTTATTGTACCAATCTTGGAGAAAAAAATTTATATTGATGGTCAAACCTAAAATTATTTGACTAATATAGATGCTAAAATCACTTACATTTAGAAACGGATGTAGTATATACCAATAGTACTCCTAATTCTCGAGCATCAAAACTTCAGAAAAAAAAATGTAGAAGAACGTGTAGTATTCAACGTACTGTCATTAGCAGCCGGGCTAACCATAGCAAGATTGACTTTAAGAACATGAGTTTTTGGTCTAAATCGTATCGTTGATACCGTTATTAACAAAACTAGTAGTTTACGTGCCGTAATACCAAAAATGATATAATGGACGTCCACGCCCGTTCCTCCCACACCCGAATTTCATGGCGTGTTGCCACGTCGTCGGTGCCGCGCTTCTGGCGCCTGGACAATCCATCCGTAGCACCGTCTGGGTGTGGACTGATGCAACGGCCAGCTCGTCCAGACGCCAGTGGCGTAGCAACGGCGACTTGGCAGCACGCCATGGAATCCGAACGTGGGAGGAATGGACGTGGACGTCCGGTATACCCTTTTTTTGCATTACGGCGCATCAACGATCTATTTTGTTAATAACGATACCAATAATGTCATTTATGCGAAAATCTCTAAGAACAAGAGGGCTAGTTTCGTCTGTAGAGTGTAGTACGAATTGAACACCAACTGACTGATAGGTGGTCCCTATCTATAAACACAATTTAGTCAGAGATGTTTACTCGTGATTAACCTTCCGTTTTCGCCGAAATCCAGGGCATTTGACGAACTGGCAACGCCATCCCCACCGCCCGGTCGCTACGGATAATTCAATTCAAACCTTTGCCTTTGCTCTTTTCCTGTTTAGATTTTGCGCTTTTGGTACGCTTCCTGATCTGATCTGATCTGATCTGATCTGATCTGCATTTTTGACTTAGCTAGGGGAGATGGAATGGAATGGAGCCGTGGCTGGCTGGACAGGAAAAGTCAGTGGCAGCTTCTCCTTCCTCCCATCGCGTTCAGATTTCCGACATGACCGTTCCCTTCCCCCTTCTTTATAAACCAAACCCCCGGCAAGAGCTTCCCATAAACTAAACCCATTCTTCCTTGTCTCCCTCAACCTCAAGACGAGCTAGCTTCTCTCTCCACATTTCTTGAGTTGTTGCTAGTTACATCTTGTGATCTTGCTGCTGCTGCTGCATAAAGGTAGACAGATACATACAGTTACAAAGAAAGAAAGAAAGAAAGAAAGAAAGAAAGGGAGAGATCGATGGAGGTTCTGAACCAGGAGCAGATCTCGGAGTTCAGGGAGGCGTTCTCGTTCTTCGACAAGGACGGGGACGGGTGCATCACGCTGGAGGAGCTGGCGACGGTGATCCGGTCGCTGGGGCAGAGCCCGAGCGCGGAGGAGCTGCGCGAGATGATCCGGGACGTGGACGCCGACGGCAACGGCAGCATCGAGTTCGCCGAGTTCCTCGGCCTCATGGCGCGCAAGATCAAGGACACCGACGCCGACGAGGAGCTCCGGGAGGCCTTCAAGGTCTTCGACAAGGACCAGAACGGCTACATCTCCGCCAGCGAGGTACTTAGCTAGTTAGTCAGTCACTGACACGTGGGACCTCGGGATGGTAATTGATGGCTAATCTGTGGTACTTATTTGTCTTTGTTGATGTTCAATTTGCAGCTGAGGCATGTGATGATCAACCTCGGGGAGAAGCTGACCGACGAGGAGGTGGACCAGATGATCAAGGAGGCCGACCTCGACGGCGACGGCCAGGTCAACTACGACGAGTTCGTCAGGATGATGATGCTCTCCGACCAATGATACAAACCATCGTTCATGCACGGTCCTACTAGCTAGCTTAATCTTTCATCTACGATCTATCATTCTATCTCCATTTCTTCAATGGAGGGTTTCTTTCTCTTCCTTCTTTTGGCGAGGAATTGGAGGAATTAATTAGCCATGCTTTGTCAATCTGTTTGCTGATCGATCGATGTTGATTTCGTAAATTAATCGTGATGATACATCAACAAAGACTCTTCACCAGCTAGCCAGCACTATTCCGTGTTGGAAGCCTGAACTCGTTGTAGTCTTCAAAAAAAATAAAGGCTTGAACTTGTGGATCCACGGAGAAGAAGCAGAGTAGGTTGATTCATGCATTTTATTTCGTTTGACCGATCGATCGACCGACCATATTGGCCCCTTTTGACCTTTTACCTTTTCTTGTTGTTGACAAGAAATAATTCGATGGTGAATCTTTCTTTCAGACTTTTTGACCGATCCATGCACCAGATCGATCTGGGTCCAATTCACCTGTATATATGCAGCTAAAACGGATGCAGCCCTGCCCTGCTTACTTTCTTCTGTCTACACCGGCCGATTTTATTTTGTACAACTTGTGCGGGAGTCATACTGTGTTCCTACAAAATCTATGTGAAATTCATGTGTTCTGAACGGGGTTCTAAGGATTGGTAGCATCGAAGCGATGTTGATGATTGGGTAGATCTGAACGGATTAGCGAGCAAGCAACCGCTACTTTCCAAAAAAATTTCCCCAACCGGGGCATGGAAGAATAAGCTAAATAGTGGCTCGTAGGCCGCCCGGAATGTGTGGGTGACTGGGCGACATTTGGCCGGTGCAGCCTGTCACGCGTTGCTACTGCAGATGGCCCGCCCGGACGGAGCACTAGCCGTCAAGCCAGTCGTGGTCCACACGGCTAGCTGTAAATATGTAAGGAGTTTTTTTCTTGGAGAACACACAACTCATTCATTAAAAATTTCTCTATACTTTCTCTCTCTCATTCACGGCATTTAATATCATACATGGCAGGTTTTATAGACAGCTGATGCCACACTATTGTACACACTCTTTAGCGTATTGAACCGACGTTGATTCAAAGTCATGCCACATAAGCATTCTAGGAACCGAGCTTGTTTTTCTCTAATGTATTGAACTGATTCCTACTAATAACTGGAACCCACGTTTCATTAAAAAACCACAAAATAATAATATCCTTTCTCAACCGCACTATCTCATATGTAGTTGTTTAATGCTTATATGAGTTGTTTAATGCTTTGAATCGATTCATAAGTAGGATTCGGTTTCATGTATTTTTTTGTTGGAATCGACCTCTCCAACGTATTGAATCGATTCAATGTCTTCTCTCTCCTCATTTGAACTGGCTAAAACACAACATTGGAGATGGTCTAAGGCATTTCTAATAGTTAGAGATAACCTTGTCTCTAACATATACTACGTTATCTTTAAAAATAACATCTCCAATAGATAGTCTCTAGCACACTCTCCAACATTTGTTTTTTATAATTTTTCTTTGAAACGGTCCTACATGTCAACTAGAGTAGATTAATGTTCATGTCTTGTTTCACGTGCACGATAGAAAATTAAAAAATACAAATGTTGGAGAGTGTCTTTAAAAATAACGTAGCATATGTTAGAGACAATGTTATCTCTAATTATTGAAGATGCCCTTATGGCTAACCGTGCTGATCGGAAATCAATTGATCAGGATCTGTGCCTGCAGATGGCTAGCACAAAATTCCAGTTGCTCTAAAGCATGAGTAGATTGCCTTGTTTTTTTTTCCCTTAACTATTTAAAAGTTTAAACCAACAATGATCGATACATGTATAGCTTGTGGTACTTTTATCTATCTTTATATGTGGTCAAAGTTTTAAAAGATTAGCCCTACGCGTTCTAAAACGACAAGTGGAAAAGAAGGGGCTGATGAACAGCTACGTGTGAATTGTAGAAGTCATCGCTGGGTATGCATGCTTGGGGTCCTTTATTTTCGGCTTGAATTCATTCATTTCAAAGCAGAATTGGACGGCTCATCCCATCCAAACATGCAACGCCCGCGATTTCTGTCTCTGCATGCACACGCCATTGCTACAACTCAACACGCTTTGATTGAACAGCATGGCATGCTGATGCCATGGCTGGTCTTGAATTTTTCAAGTATGCATCCACGCATGCCATTCTAGCTGTACGTGCGCGCGCGCGTTCAGCACACTTGACTCTCGGAGTGGAGAAGCTTCTCTTGCCGCGATCAACACCTAATGTCCTAATCCTTCTTGTATACTCTCTCCATTCGTAGATACATGTCGTTTTGGATATTGACTTTCTACAAAACACAGCTTTAGCTACTAATTTATATTGTAATATAGTTATAACACCCAATAAAATTATAATATTAAGAATTTTTTTTCAACACACACACACACATATATATATATATATATGCTTCCAATATACCACTTAATACTCCCATTTTCAATATACCACTTAAACGAACATATTATACTTCTTTATCACATTCAGTATACATAAACACCAATTATAAGATACTACAATATGACTTGATTGAAAAAATTTCATTGGAGCACTTTATTTTTTTTTCTATATACTCTTTTTCATATATAAAAGAACTATATACACACATTTTGCAATAAAAAGTGGATTTTAATCAAATTTTTCATGGAACTCACTTTGAGGTATCTTATAATCATTATTGGAGTATGCTCAAATTGGTAAAGAGGTATCATCATATGATTTAAGTGGTATATGAGAAGTGAGAGTACATACTCTCAAGAGTACCATACCATTTTCCTGTGTGTGCGTGTGTCTATATATATGGACGCCTATTTCGTACTCCCAAGAGTACATAGTCCTACTTCCAACATACCACTTAAACGAACATATTATACTTCTTTATCACTGTTGGTATACTTAAATACCAATTATAAGATACTACAATGTGATTTGACTAAAAAAATCATTCGAGCCTTTTATTTTTGCTATATACGCTTTTTTATATATAAAAGAAGTATATACACAAATTTCGCTATAAAATGTGGACTTTTACTATTTTTTTCATGGAGGGTATCTTATAATCATTATTGGAGTATGCTCAAATTAATAAAGAGATACCATCATATGATTTAAGTGGTATATGAGAAGTGAGAGTACGCTTCTCGTGAGTGCCATACCATTTTCATATATATATATATATATATATATATATATATATATATATATATATATATATATATATATATATATATATATATATATATATATATTCAATCTAAATATTTAAAAGATATCGATACCCAAAGTTTTAAAAGTTTGACTGCACGTATCCCAAAACGATGTGTATTTGTGACCGAATAGAGTACTATATACCAGGTCAGCATTGCCCTTTGGAGAAGTTCGAGTAGTAGATGGTCTTAATTAAATACTATCCTTTTTTTCTTCATCACTCATAGTAATGAATAAAGTCGGTCATATGCCCTATTTTTTATATGTCTTCTACCATTTGCATTTATTTCGAGGAGGTTGATTGTTTGTCCCTCATCGATTATTTTGATTGATTTTGCCATCCCCTTTCGTAATTTCTAATACCTCTTCGCATTTCAGCCCACGTTCCTCCCACAGCCGGTCAGTGGGCGCCTCTCTCACCGCCTCGCACGGAAGCTTCCCTCCATCATCTCCAAGCACCAACGCCTCATCTCGCTGGAGATTGATTCACCGGAGAACACTCATAGCCCCACGCCCTCCGCCTCTTCCTCCACCCCTTAACCCTTCCCTGGCGCTCCTCCTGCTCACGGTCTCCCACCTCTCGCCGTAGAGACCCCTCCCGGTGCTCCCCGCGGCGCACGTCTCCACCCCCGCCACGCTCCTCCGCCTCCTACATCGCGCACGACACCACCCGCCGTCTCGTGGATCTCGATCTCCAGCACTTGCTCGCGGATGCGTCCTCTCCCGCCCCTCTTGCTGCGCCAATGATTCCATCTTCACCACTCCCAAGCCCCCTCCTCACCTTCCGCAAGACCATCCTCGAACCACGAAGGGCGGCCGGGGATGGCAGATTCGACGGCCGGAGCCGAGGAAGACGCCGGATCCGGAGACACCAGGTCGGGGAAGAAGCGCCCGCGACCACCCCATCCCTCCCTCTCCGACTACGGCGATGGTGGACGGACTGTCGCCCGGGAGAGAGAGAGAGCTGGGGGGCGGCCGACAAAGGGCGGATCCGGCGTCTTCCTCGGCTCCGCCGCCGGATTCGAGACACCAGTGTCGGTCGGATCCGGAGACCGGAGGCGAGGATATGCCGATCCGTGACGTGACACGGAGAAGCCAAATCCGGCAGTGGGGATGTCGGATCCGGCATTGAGCTCGACCTGCACCAGGGCGACTGGACCATATGTCTTTGGCCAAGGGGTATAACGGTCATTTCACGTGGACTATAATACGAAACAAATTAGAAAAATAGGAAAATAGCAAAACATCAATAAAAATTATTGATCCGGGACAAATAATCAACATCGCCGAAAATAAATGTAAAATAGACCTCTTGCAAGCTCACATTACAAGGAAAGTAATCAACTTTTCTCTTCTCAGCGAATTGTTGGGTTTTACATGTTGGCTCGGTCGGCCAGCTTCTAGTACTACTACGATTACGTGAGTATTTGATTATTTTGGCTTTGTTTTGCGCTGAAATTGCAGATCAAACCTCCTCTAGAGTGAAATACTAAAAATATCACCGCGGAAGTACGGCTGCCGTCGTGCCACGCCCCCGTCGCCCTGCACCGGTCTGCCGCGCCTCGGGGCCTGCAAGAACCGAGCGTCGCAACATGCGGCACAGTGAGCGCAACAGTACGGCATTATTCGTTTGATGCGGCTTATCACAGTGCGCGTAACAGTGCATACTGTGAGTTGCAGCGAATATCTTTCAGGTTTGGAGACTCGCGAGGTTTTTCTCGTCCGAGCATCCCTGTATGTCAGTTGCAGGTCGTAGCCGGACATCTACAGTTGAGCTTCTCAAAGCCTCTTATTATCACGTGATGTATAACTCCTTTTGTTCCCACGTTCACCATACTTCGTGCTCCGTGATTGCAACTGCTTGAACTTTTTCCTACTGTTTTCCCTTCCACAAATTGCACTGCTGATTGCAGCTTTTACAATGTCTAACACATCTGAATGTTAAGTCTGTTAAATTCAACTTCTGAAAGTCTTTGGGGCTTAGTAAAATTAACTCCGGTAACTGTATAAGCTGGCTCCACTGAGGCTGTCAATTTTACGAATGCCAAATTTTACGACTGTGAACAGTATGGCTCTAGCTCAGAATTTTGCGCCAGGCAAGCACTCTACTTCAGTCCGTGAGCTAGCCCAACAAGCAAAACTACGTTCCGTGTTTTCTCAGGACAGAAGATTGCTCTGCGACTTTCCCTCCCCAAAGAAGGCCGGCCCATTAAAGAAAAGAACGAAAAGAAAGAAAGATAGATGGGCCTTTTCTTCTTTTTTAGTATAAAAGAAGGCAGGAAGGAATGTAAGGCAAATAGTAGCCACTTATTTCCCCGTGAATTCTGAAGTCGTTTAGGCTTTGTTTGGATGGCCCAGAATCCTGACCTATTACCGTGGATGCGCTGGGATTTTGGCTCACCTAAGCAAGACCTTATTCTGATTTGCATTGATTTTTTCTCTGAAGCTTTTCAGCCTTAAATTTTGACGATTTCACTCTGACCTGAGCCGAACAAAATTTCTGCAGGTTTCTCACGAGCATTTCGGTCAATTACGAGACACGTACGTACCAACATTTGCATGATAGTTTAGCCATCTTTTAGGTTAACTAAAAGCTAGTAGCTCGCTTGGCATCTTTTCTTTCGGAGCTACGTACAAGCTACAAGAATTTTTTAAAAAAAGATAATTTTTTTAAAACATAATTACAAAAATAAATAGTCACCCCAAAAAATTATAAGAATGTGTCTCTTAACTGGCGACAGGAATCTATCGTCGGTTGAACTAGCGACAGGGACCCTATTACCCCTCGTCGCTTGGTCTAGGTACTGTCATTGTAAACTAATGACAGGTACCTTTGACCCTAAACTGATTTGTCTACTTGTGATTTTCATAGATTTTGAACGGTACGAAATCTGTTAGACTCGTAATAACATTTTGTGATCGTCGTATTTGTTCCAGTGCGGTGAATTTCTGAAGAATTTTGCGAGGACGATTGAGGTATCACTAATTCATAAGTAGGAAGGTAAGTGATGTTGCGATGTGCCCGGGAATTCATACACTTGCTCATGTACATACACGGTATATTATTGCTACCTGTTGCCATTTTAACTAGCAACAAGGAGATGTCGTCAGTTGAACTAGCGACAGGACCCTATGCTGGTTAGTGTGTTTTGTTATTTTCAGAGATTCGAACTGCATTTAAATATGTTAGCGATGCATCAACTGGAAGGTAAGTTATATTGTGATGCGTTAGAGAATTTTGCGAGGACGATTAAGGTATTAATGATTCGTAAGTAGGAAGGTAAGTTATATTGCGATGCGCTAGAGAATTCACACACGGTGCACAATATTAGAGAAATGGCGCAACGATAACAACACGATAGTTGATCCGACAAGAGGGGTTACATGGCACGCAGGCTAACGAACCAAGGACGGTACGCGCACGCCTTTAGGAAATTAGAAATGCATGGGACATATGGATGAAGAGAGTCGGACTACTTCGTGGACCGGGGTCATTTGCCCTTCCTTGCGAGCTCGGCGTTGTACTCCTCGTTGGCCGCCTTGGCGTCGGCCGCCATTTCCCTCTTTTTCTCGCGGCCCCTGCTCGCGACGCCGAGATGGGCTGCGCCTCCGCCGGATACCGGTTGTGCTCTTCGGTGCGACACTCCTCTTCCCTCCTCTTGCGGTCCCTGTTGGCATCCCACTCCTCGCAGTCGAGAGTCCACTGGTCGTGTGGGTGGATCTCTAGGTCAATCCACTTGCAGTAGCCACATAGCGGATTCGGGGACTAGGAGTAGACATGAGAGGTTGTTAGTGCAGACTTTCAAAGAGAAATGATAGGGGAACATACTGCTATCTGTCCTTACCAGCTGTCGATAGCAGCTCGTGTCCCAACGGTGATCGGGATAGTCGCGGGAGTAGTTCGCGCAACCCTAGTAACGCATGCCCAGGATGAGCGGGTGTTTGGACTTAAAGAACTTGCATCTGTCCCTACACCAACAGAGGGGCAACGTCTCCCCCTCGGGCGGGTGTTTCGGCGAACGCTTGGTTTGGATGTTCTAGTAGGGGTTGCTGCTATGGGAGTGGCGTTATTGCAAGGAGGTGGCCTCCTAGCACGCTTCCTTTGTTCCTCCTGGGCCGCATACTCCTTTTGCATTTTGCGGATCTCCTCCCAGTGCTTGTCCATCTGAGCAATTTTGTGTTGAAGTCTGGATGCAGAAAAACCCGACGTGGAAGGGGTAGTACTTATATGCTAAGCCAAGATCACAGACGCGATCAATTGTAATTCATTGAAGGAAATTGTGTCGCGAGGCGCCGCCCCAAAAGCTAGCTCGTTCGGTCACGTCGTCCTGAAAAGCTGGCTCGTCGGGTCACGTCGTCCCGAAAAGTTGGCTCGTCGGGTCATGTTGTCTCGAAAAGTCGACTGCTTGTCACGCCGCCCGCATAGTCGACTTTCGTCACGCCGCATGCGTAAAGTAAGGGGGATTGAAGTCATAGAAAGAGGGTGGTGTTGGATGTCCCGATGCAGAATCATACGCGTGGTTGCGGTTTTCAAGCAAAAAAGGATATATCGAAACACGAGACTAGCATAATAATAGTTGTACAGAAATCAATAATTACATGGTATGACTGATATTTGGAGGAACAAATATCTACTAGCGGCCCCTCTTGGGGTGCACCCCGCGTGTCGCCCCTGGCCTCGCCCGACGATGGTCCGAGTACGTCAGATGATCAGGCTGCCTGACTACCCGACTGACGCGAGTAGCCTGAGGTGGTGTTGCGAGGGGGTGGGGCCTAAGTCGGTTGGGTCGATCCTGGCGCGCCGTGCAGCTGAGAAGCCCTGAAGGAGAACGGGGTGTCACGCGGGTCCATGAAGAAGTCCTCGAAGGGTGCCAATAGGTGTGCCTCGTCGTGCGATAATGAAGGGTCCTCTCAAGCCGTTCCTGTGAAGCATTACGTTACAAACGTAATCATGGCGAAAACCACGAAAAATGACATTACACAAGCAAGCAAGGTGGTCATACCGTGGCTCAAGACGGTCCCGACGACTCAGTACTCGTCCCCGCGACGGGTGGAGCTGAGGACCTGCAAGAGAAGATTGCCGTTAGTAACTAGTGGAGTTCGAAATAAAGAAGCATTACGTTACGCACGTAATCATGGCGAAAACCACGAAAAAGGATGTGACGCAAGCAAGCAGGGTGGTCATACCTGGTGGCACGAAGCCATGCCTCGATGACTCCGCGTACTCCTGCCCTGCGAGCCGGTGGAGCACAGGACCTGCAAGAGAAGATTGCTGTTAGTAACTTGTGTAGTTCGAAATAAATAAGCGGAAGTGAATATCTCATGCTCACCTCCAAAATGTCCCGCGGTGCTCCCACCACGGTACCACGGCGACACGCCCACCACGTCCGGGGCAGGAGCCCGTGGCCGTGAACCACCTCGGTTGACAAGTCGCGATCTGGATGCCTTGTCTCGCGGCCTCCATGATCCACTGCAAGACCCCTCTAGTGTCCCCTAGCGTCATGTGCTGCGTGGAGGCTGCCAACTCGAGAATCTTCCGGTGTAGATCTGTCTGCACAAGTAATGAACAAGTTAGAAACATAAATCTGGCAAATTAAATATGAATTAAGGACCGTTCAATACGTACAGAGCGGTGGAAAGCAGAGTCCGGCTGGGTGGGGTATGTGTCGGACGTCGTAGCCTCGTGTCGTGGAGGGCCGACCATGACCCGGACGCAGCGAAACCTCGTCCGACTAGCGTACCACTCCATGTACTCCTCGTACGTCTCAGGGTTGTATGGATCATCCATACACTGGACGAGGTCCTCATGCGCGCCACTCCAAGCCTCAACCCAACGGGACATCCTATCCAACCAGGACATCGTGCCACGTACTCCCTTCCTAGTGTACCTGTGGACGAAAAGACAATTATTTAGTCGGCACGTAACGCACATTGTACGAAAGAAGTAAAGAGTGAACTTACGCATGGATGTACGCTGACACCCGCGTCCTCCTAAGGGGCTAGGACCTCCTATCGCAGACCGAACTAGCGCAGGACCCGCTGCACCTGGTACTCCTCTATGAAGACATCATGCTCCAAGGCCCTCCGCGTGTACCAGTACACGTAGTCTCGCGTGCATAGGATCGACAATCCTTCGGGCGCGTGCACGTTCACCCTCTCCTGAGTGTACAGTGTCCAGATGACACGGTCATCGGTCAGTCGATTGAACATCACAACGTACTCCGGGTAGGACCCCTGCGAAGTGATCGACGTGTAAGTGACCTATGCAATAGAACACCGCAAACTTAGCACACGAAATTATGATTACAATACGAAAAATAATAAATAATCATGAAACTAATCCGTCGACGGCATTACACCGTGCCCATGGTCGGCCACCCACGCCGCCGCCTGGGCGCATAAGCCGATCACAGACGCTTCAAGCCCACCGTGGTCGCCTAATCTGAAGCACTCGGCGACCACACCGCAGGCGAAGCGGTATCTGGAGATGATGGAGCTGTCTTGGGCACGGTGTCATGCGTCGCACAATGCGCGATACGTCGCACATAGTACGGCCGAACCCCAGGCGTAGGAGGGTGTCTTGTCCACCGGCAAGTCCGCCAGCTCACATGCGTACCAGACATAGTGCTTGTCGACATTGTTGCCGTGGGACCCCAAGAACATGACACACTCGAACAACCACAATAGGTAGACCTCGAAGTGCCTCCTAACAATGACGTCCCCTGCGTTCTATGCCATACGGTCGGGCTGCAAGAAGACATGTACACGTCAGCAAGGTTCATATATGAATTGATGTGAGCGGACATTAGTTACAAATACGTACATAGAACTGGCAGATCCACCTCAACGTCGACCCGTGCGGGCTGCTGAACTCCGTGTACCTGTTGCCTGGAGGCAACACATCGTGGAACCTCGCTAGGAGGTCCGTGTGCCACGTGGCCAAGATGTCGTACGCCGCCATGGAGGAGCCTGTGCAGGGCAACCTGGTCAGGAAGCTCACGTCCTGGAGTGTTGGCGTCATCTCCCCACATGGAAGGTGGAACATGTGCATCTCTGGCCTCGAGCGGTCAACTAGCGTCATCAGTAGGGCCCGGTCGTATGGAAAAATACCTAGACGTACGACCAGCACCGCGGTCTTAGTCGTCCTTCCACGTCACCTCCACCATCCTCGCTAGTGGAAGGAGGTCTGCCGCTCTCAACCTACGTCGAAACGATTAAGAACAAACATGACTGCACACAAAGTAGTCGAATCGCGATTGAGTGCATGAACCGGCGACAGGGAGCTATTTTTGTAATTTTTTGATACGGCTATTTATTTTTATAAATATCTTTTTAAAAATATTATTCTACATGTTGCTAGGACCATTTTTGTAAGTTTTTGAGGCGGCTATTTATTTTCTATAAATATCTTTTAAAAAATATTATTTTAAAAAAAAATCCAAGGACATCGTATGTACTGCATGCGATATCTGATCAGTATTCGCACCACGATTACTGAACCAGTGTACCTCGAGGCTGAACGGCAGTGCTGCACACTGAACAGTAGCCATCGGCATCTTTTCAGAGACACATTTGTATTTGGCGTACTCGCGGAGTACCATAGCTGTCTTGCATCTGTTCCCCGGCCCATGGCTACCATATTTTTTCTATCTTGATCCCAAGTTCCCAGCTAGCTAGTACTACTAACACTATACTACTGCATGCCTCGTTGCTGCATCGATCGATCGTGCAGTCACTCGCTGCACCTGAAACCAGATCTTGATCACGCCTGAAACTGGAATACTGGATGATCCTATTTCTACCGTTCATCCGGGGGCTACCAATGCCTAATCAACCCTATTTTATAAGAGTCCAAGAGCTAGCTAGACATGGAAGTTTCAGATCGACTTTGTTTGCTGTTAGCTAGCTTCAGCGTGTATATAGTACTACCCTTCAGGAACTGAACCATGCATGCATCAGATGTGAGCTAGCATGGCTGCTTGATTAGATTTGCTACGTACGTACTCGTCAGCTACATGATCAATGAGGCGGCGGAGCGCCCGTCGATCGTCGCCTGAAATATCGACTGCGGCGTGCCGTGCGGCTCCGGTCGCTTGCCAACCGCTGGTCCCGGCGGTCAGCCGGGACGATCGGCACGTTCGACATAACACACAGAACGTAACGTGGCAGCAACGCCGAGCTACATTGCCAATTTAATGGCTAATTGCTGCTGCTGCTGGTGCAGAGAGGCTAGAGAGGCACCTAGCGTGCTAGCTTTCAGTTGCAAGCAGGAGCAGTAGCCAGTAGAGTAGCTAGTTAGCTACCAGCTAGCTGGAGCAGGACCACCATTGCAGAGATCCGAGAGAGAGAGAGAGAGCTGCATGGCTAGGTATCTAATGTGCAGGTATGCATGATCGTGGACGCAACGGACCACTGATCCATCTGTGTGAGCAGCTATAGGCAGCAGGTAGCAGTGAGCAGTTCTGATCTTGGTTAGTGGTGCAGCAAAGTTATGAGCTTGCTGTTAGAGAGCTATTACTGCAGGTTCCATATTGTGCAATGCGAATGGCCAATGCTGTGCTAGTTTGTCACTGCAATGCCTGCAGCCGGCTAGCTAGGTTAATATATTGCCATCGATCTCAGACTCTCAGTGGCGCAACGCAACAGCGATCCCTCAACTGCAGCTGTGAAATGTCAATGTGAGCAGTGGTGGAGTCAGGAATTTAATAATAGTGGTGCATACTTTAAAGACAAAAAAATATTATACAACACATAAGTAATTTCACAAGTCCAACATAATTACATAAAAATATTCAAAATTAGTTAATGGTGCAATACAAATAGTTCAAATAAAATCTTACATGAATAAAAGAGTTCTAAATAGCTAATGAAAATCACAATACCACACGACGTGATCTCATTCCCTGGAAACACTTGATTATATCATCATCACTAACCTTCGAGAAGATATCTCGCTCTATAAAGGTGACTAAATAATCATTCAATACTTGATCGTCCATACTATTTCTCAACTTGTTTTTCACAAGATTCATCGCTGAAAATACTCGTTCAACACTCGCCGTTGCCACCGGTAGGGGCAATACCAATTTGAGAAGTGTTCACACCAAGCTGTAAATGTTATGCTTCCTTTTTTCAACAAGCTTAGTAGAAAGCTCACCGAGATTCTTTAGGCCTTTAAATCTATCATTGCTTCGCATATCATCAATGAAGTTGTCAAGTTGGAAAGAAAATCTCATTAAATCCGTGCTTAAAAAATCATTGAGATAAAAGTTGGCAAGGTTAAGCACTTTGTCCCTATCATAAGAAGCAAATGAATTCATAAGATTTAAAGTGGACATGCAAACAAGCAACTCCATATTAACCTTATCAAATCGATTGTCAAACTCTTGGAGAATATTATAAATGATACCAAGATATACTTACCTTCTAAAATGATCATCATTTGTTTGTTTTGGGTAAAAACATGATGATCTTCCATAAGGCACATCTACCATCCGGCTTAGGATTCAACTTGCCCCATATATACAAATAACAAGAAACATTCAATTTTGCAATCCCTAATTAGCCAAACGTCCAAATCCAATCCCTAAATTTAAATGTAGATGAGACTATGTGAGTGAGTATCAGAGTATGAGACTTCCCCTAAGCTTCTAGCTCCCTTGCGCGGCTGCCGGCTGCAATGCCCAGCTCGCCCGACGCCGACAGCTAAATTGATGTGCGGGCGTGTGGCGCCTAGCTGCCTAGGTTGCCAAAGTCTTGACGCCTGCTTGTTTGGTGCGATACCTCTGTCTATGTGAGCTCAGCTGAAAGATTAGAGACTAGAATTAGAGAGTTGAGGATTCGAGGGACTGGTTGGTTGATGGGCTGAAAGATCATAGGATGGGCTTGGCTTGGTTGCTAGTTGTGCTGAAAAAATGGATAGGGCAATTTAAGCAAAATGGATGTACATTAGTATGACTAATAATACCTAGATAAAAAAAAAGCAAAATTTTCTAGATGTGTACGTGCACCAGAGGCACTCCTGACGCCGCCAGTGAACGTGAGGATGGGCACCAACTGCGCATCAGAAAAAACTCAGAAACTTCTATCACTTGATCTTCTTACATATATATCTTACCTAGGGCCGGTGCATTGGTGCATGCATGCTGCCATGCATACGCATTTCTGATAATAATGATTTTGGTACATGCTGCACTTGTTTCCTGTAATCTGAACTTCTGAATATTGTACGTAATACATGCTTTGCATCTAGCTACATATGACTAGGAGCATCGATCGGTTTTCCGTTGTGTGCTGGATTGGACGGTTCGGATCGGCACACTTAATTGCGTGCTTGTTCTAGCTATTGATGACTATAGGAGAATCTATTTGCTTCCCTCCTCCCAGATCGGACGGCCCTGACACGGTCGCAAGCCCATTGGAACTTCGCAAGCGTCCGCACGTCCTTAAGGCAATTAATGTTTGCTACAACCCGCACGTCCTTAAGGCAATGTTTGCTACAACCAATGTACTACATGCATCAGAATAAGTATAGTGAATCTGACGGCCTACAGTGAGCAGTCCTATACATATCCAGGAGCTTTTAATTTGGCAGTTAGGGATGCTCAAATTGCATCAACTGTTTCCCTTCAGAGCTCTGTACGCATGCTTGTATAAAGTTGATTCTTTGGTTCTTCTTTATACTAGTATATATCATATATATATATATATACTCAAAATAGATCGATCTTTAGTTTACAGATTTTAATCTACACCGCAACACAGCTAGCTACAAGTAGCTAGAGGTAGTAGTAGTACCATACTAGCAAGCATGCAGCAATGGCTTTTGTTTGCCATGCGGGTAAAGGAGTGCTCTGAATTTGTATTGCATCCATGCATGCGTTGCAGTTGCAATTGCAATGCACGCACGTCCTTGACCTGGACCATGGACTTGCAGGTGACAGGCTTTAGCAATGTGGTGAGTAGTAATGGCAGAACCAAAGGAAAAAAAGAAACCTAGAAAGAGTGAGAGAGAAGGACCACCATGCACAGGGTGGAAAAAGAGAGAGATAGAGGGGTCCTGATGCTTGGTGAAGGTGGTTATATTCCTACAAATATGTGTGCTTGTGTGTACCTGATTGGAAAGCGAGGATGCATGCAGGATTTTGCAGGCTTAGCTAGCTAGGGTTTTTCTTTTGGCCTTTGGGAAGTGCACTCCATTCTCAGGAGGAGAATCTTTGCCAGTTATGAACAGGTTGCTCAAATGTTGGCATTGACGAGACTTATCATCTGATCTATGTGCACATCACAACTCGTGAGCTTACAGGTACCTGCTGCCGGGCTAACTGGATATTACTCCTAGCTAGGTAGCAAGGTCTACTTTAATTACATTCAGCATATAGTTCTACCAGAGGATCACTTGGACTGTTGATTAGTACAAATTTAATTTGAGCTAACAATACTACAGAAAATATCATGAGACGGTTCAAAAACGTCATCACAGACGATTTCATAAGCCATATGAGTTTATGGATCAGTAACAATATGAGGTCATCATAGACGGTTTTCAAATGACTACCACAGACGGTTATTAACTCAGAACTGTCTGTGATAGTTGACTATCACAGACGGTTTGTAGATGAAACCGTCTATAATAACTGATGTATCACAGACGATTTGTCTTAAGAAACCGTGTGTGATGATCTCTTCTCTATAAAGTCTCCAAGCAGTGGCTGCTTATGCCTTTAAAACCGTCTATATATATATAGTTCGTAGTCCCTTGTTAGTTAGCTTGAGGTCTGAATTCAGCTAGCTAGCTCGCTCCTTAGGCGTTCATCCTAAACGTGCATGTGAACCACGGTCTACTTCATCGAACTGAGTGTGTGATTTGCTTCATGTCAATTCTCTAAGTGCTTGTAGAATCCTCTTAAACCACGACATCAGAAGTAATAACAGTAGAACTGAACTTGAAGTTATTAATTACAAGCATATAATTGTCTTTAAACCCAACAAGAGCACCAAACAACTTGAATTCTGGTTTATATGTAAAGATGGCCTCACCGGAGAACTTTAACATCAAGTAATGGTTGGTTGCTGATATATTATGTAACTTCCCAGTCGGAGTGCGCATC
This sequence comes from Phyllostachys edulis, assembly GCA_036346405.1. NCBI lineage: Eukaryota > Viridiplantae > Streptophyta > Magnoliopsida > Poales > Poaceae > Phyllostachys > Phyllostachys edulis. The sequence continues at coordinate 6,552,814 of CM070567.1, read as the reverse complement.
CACGTTACTTTCTGAACATAGCGACGTCTAATTACCTATCGACGACATCCGAATAATTAGATGTTCACGCACTCTCCTAGCAGCCATGCTTCTTGAACTTGCATGCTTGATGAAGTAGGTCGTGGCTGCTGTCTTATTCTTCTCATGCTGCATGAACGACCCCCTGAAAAGAATCGTGCTTCGTGGTGAGCTTAGTTGCTTTTTTAGGCGTACTCGTCGTCTTCTTTAAAATAGCCGCATATCAGAGACTGATCTAGATCTGTCTAGACTACAGACATGTCTAAATCTGTCTCTGATATGTGGCGGCTTTGAAGAAGACGGCAAGTACGTCTAAGAAAGCAATCAAGCCCACCACGAAGCATGATTTTTTTCGGGGTTCGTCCACGCAGCATGAGGAGGATGAAACAACAGCCACGACCTACTTCATCGAACCTGTAAGTTCAAGAAGTATGGCTGCCATGAGAGCATGTGGACATCCATTTACCTGGTTGTCGTCGATACGTAATTGAACATTGCTATGTTCAGAAAGTGGCGTAGACGCGCAGGTACTCAGACTAAGAAGTGGTATCATGTATCAACAATCAACCATTCCTTGATGTCTAGTTCTATGGTGAGGTCATCCTTACATATAAACCAGAACTTAAGTTGCTTAGTATTTTTGTTGGGTTTAAAGACCATTACATGATTGTAATTAATAACTTTAATTTCAGTTCTACTGTTATTATTTCTGAGGCTGTGGTTTAGGAGGATTCTACAAGTACTTGAGGATTGGCATAAAGCAAATCACACACTCCAGTGTGTCTGATTTGATAAAGTAGGCCGTGGTTCATCTGCACGTTTAGGATGAACGCCCAAGGAACGAGCTCGGTAGCTAAATTCAAGCCTCAAGTTAGCTAACAAGGGATTACTTAACTCTCTCTCTCTCTCTCTCTCTCTATATATATATATATATATATATATATATATATATATATATATATATATATATATATATATATATATATATATAACCGTTTTAAAGGCACAAGCACCAATGCTTGGAGATTTTATAGAGAAAAGACCAGGAATAGAATGATAGGACCCTAGGACGCAAGGTGCACGAGCATGCTAGGTGTTGCAATTTTGATATCAGGACTCTGCCAATTCCTCAAATTGACTCTACATGCTATCTCCACCAACAATGAGGCTAGCTCTTAGATGTATAAAAAGGAAAAACTATATCACTCATCAACATTGCCGTAGCAAATATTTGCAGTTGGAAAAGCACAATCTAGAAAAAAAAACAAATGATGTCCAGATAATTATGAGGATACACAACAATTTACTCAAATAACATGATTGGTGTTATTTCACGTCACAAATTGGATCATACTTACATGACAACTATGATGGCTAAGTACATGACAACTATGATGGCTTGCACTTACATGACAACTATGTTGACTCATACTTACATGACAACTATGAGATTAATTTTACATACAAGGAACACAGGAAGGAATCGCTGGTGACACTAAAGGAATAAGGGAACCACCACATTGATGCTAGATGCATGCTATCAATGACAGTAAGCATATTTTAGCACATCCATAGATTATTATGATCAACAAAGCAAGTTAAGATCCCTAATAACCACACAATTTTAGAGATATACAACGACGCTAAGACAAACCAACCTACACCTACCCATCGACTGCTCTATGTACTGATTTCATATCTCAAACATCGAGGTCTCAACTCTCAACTATCTACTGCACCAGACAGTGGAAATCACCATCTTAGGCTCCATGGCTACACAAATGTGACGAATCACACCCTAATCGTGCAAAAAAACATGGTGTGGTTATGAGTGCGGCATGAACTGGTGAACTTCCCGAGCTGGTGGGTGAACTTGAGTGTCTGCGACGCGAGGTCGCAGGTAGGGGAGAGGATGAGTGCGTGCTACACCTCCTCGCACAGCCCCATCGACTCGAACCCACCCGACTTGGTCTTCTTCTTCTTCCCGCCGTATTTGCCTGCTATGGGGAGGGGAGGAGGCGCACTGGGCTCAAGGGAGGAGGGGTGCCGGGTTCGGGGAGACGGGGACTCGTGCTCGAGGAGGAGGCGACAGGCTCGAGGGAGGAGGCGCGTTGGGCTTAGGGGAGGAGGCGCGTTGGGCTTAGGGGAGGAGGCGCGTCGGGCTTAGGGGAGGAGGCGGCGACGAGCTCGGGGGAGGAGAAACTTAATCGTTTGAGTAGAGGGCGCGGGCAAACCCTAGAGTCTGAATATAAATAGGATTGGACATCATAGATGGTTCTAATGTAGAACCGTCTGTGATAAATACACATCACAGACGGTTCTAAAGTAGAACCGTCTGTGATAAATAAACATCACAGACGATTCTAATAAATAATTGTATGTGATAATATACATACATAAATGCAAATTCAGAACATATTACACATTCACATATTAGTAAAGAATTATATATGAATATTTGCTAAAACCGCTAATTTTACGATCACAAGTAGTTCAACATCTGTGTAAAGAACTTTACGTACTCATGATTAATCCTACAGCCATCGCTGCAGAAAGCGATGTAGTCGTCCTACCCTACCATCACGCCGCAGCCGGTGCTCGTGCATCGGTAGCCGTCCTCCGGCAGCGCCAAGCCACCAACACCCGGCCCTACGGCCTGGCCATCTTCTTCCACGCCGCCTCCTTGACTGAGTCTGCAGCGAGCCTCCGGTATCGCTTGCGCTTCCAGTTGGTCCTCTTGACCGTCTTGCACCCGCCGCCAGCCGACTCGCCCTTGACTTGGCTAATGCAGTGCTTCCCAACGTCGCGCGGCCTCACTTACCGTAGAGCAGAGGTCAAGACGAGGTCGCTGCCTTATGGCGGCGGCATTTGCTTTGGTTGAGGCACACGAGGCCGCATTGCATGTCCTGGTGTGCGAAGACGAGCATGAGGCCAACGATGAAGCAGGCCTCCGAGTTGCCGGCGTTGGCTATGTGGTTGGCGACGGCGATGTAGCGCTCATTGTCCAGCCACTTCATCGCCTTCTCCCGCTCTAGTGCCACGTGCATCCCCACGGCGCGCTCCTTGGACGCCTTATACATGGCCTTGCAACTCTATAAGAGAAGATTAAAAGGCCAAATTAAGGGCGTTGTTGCTAGTCAGATTAGTAACATGTATATGCATGCATGGATTGGTTGCCGCTACAAGCAGTAGTACATATTTTTGTAGGTATATAAATACGTATGTGCTCGTAGGCTGTAGAGGTCAGCCATGAGTTGAGGAGAGCTCGCCCACGAGGCTGGCGATATGGACGACGACATCGTGAGGAAGAGCGACGGCGATCGCCGACCTCCTCGCCTTGGTCCTCACCGTCATGCTCCGCGTGCTCACTATAGCAAGATATGGACTTGCAAGGTGTGATATGGATACAACAAGAACTCACTTATAGATATGGAAGCATCGCGTGGCGAGACGAAGAGATGCGCCGGCACGCAAGACGAAGAGACACGCCGGCGCGCGAGTCGAAGAGACGCATCGTGCGGGAGCTGAAAAGGCATTGAGCATATTACAGATACTTCTAACCACAAACCGTTTGTGATACAAAATTAAATTATCACAGACGACTATATTTAAAAACCGTCTATGAAATCTGCAATAATCACAGACGGTTTTTGTTAAGAATCAAATGGAAATTACCATAGACGGTTCTTATTAAAAACCGTCTGTGATAGCTGATTTACCCCTTGCTAGTAACATACACGGTCGCGATTGTAAAACCGTCAATGATAATTACTACATTGACGGTTTCTAAGGAACCGTCTGTGATGAGATGTCCAGTATTGCCTCTTTTGTAATAGTGTAACTTTTGTATTAGTGTAGGCTTAGCCTAGAAAATCTCTTAAGCCAACACTTTGGTGAAGAACCACAGGTGTCAACTCTAGGGTAATTAACTAGTTGGATTTTTAGGCTAGCCATCGATTTCTACCGAACTATTATTCAGTTTCCATTTTCTAGCGTTTTGGTGACACACATTTACGATTGCCGTAAAATTGTAGATGCTGCTGTGTAGAATGGCAAGAGCACTATCACACTATTTCTGTTGCGACACGATGTTTTAGTGATGTTAGGCTCTATTTCGAACACAGACGAAAAGACATCCATACTCTTACCCAACATTTGTGAAATCAAATCTCTGTAACATTTCTACGTTCTTCCCTACTTGACGCATGCATAAGTTAGCTTAATACGTTCAGGCATGACCGAGCACCTATCAGTGAATGTATTACCAAATCTCTACAAAATATTTGCATCTGTAAGCAGCCAAGAAAACTCTACAAGGGAGCTTTCTTTTGGTGGGGTGACGAAGTTATGGATATACGACTTCACATATCAGGTTTAAAATCCTAATGATCATCTTTACACATATCTGAGCAAGTTTTCAATAAGAATTTTATGATGTCGTAGATTTATTCTCGCTCTCTATTTTCTAGACGTGTGCTAAGTTATACACACATGCGCTCGCATGTGTGAAGTGATGATGTGTGTCCTTATTGTAATCATAAAAATAGTAACCTCTACCAGACTGAAATAACAACTTGTTTGCTGCTGACAGTGAAATTGCTTGGCCCCAGATGCCCGGTAAAGGCCAACCATCGCATCGATCCTAGCTTTGAGCATGAAACCTATACATAGTAACATGGTTACACAAATTTGTCTCGTCTTCTTGGTGGCGTCTTCGACAGCTATCTGAATTCTAAAGTGCTATCTACGCGAAATCGCTGGGAACAGTCACTGACAAAAGACTATGTAATGTTGCTTTCAATTAAAAGCTGGGATTATCTCCCTATATGTATATAAAAAGACAGTCACTGACAAATGGCTTGTCGGCAGGGCCTTTCTGCCAATAACTGTATATATGAAAAATATTTCACACAGGAAAGCATTCTTATTGGCAAACAATATATTCTTTGGTCCACCGATTGCAAGTTTAGATTGCCGAGGCATGCTGTTAGAGTATTTTTAGTGTATTGAATCAATGTTGATTTAAAAGTCATGCCATATAAGTATTCTAGAAACTGAGTTTGTTTTTCTCCAATGTATTGAACCGATTCCTGTTAATAACGGGGACTCACGTTACATTAAAAAACCACATAATAATAACATCTTCTCTCAACTGCACTCTCTCCTATGTAGTTGTTTAATGCTTATATGAGTTGTTTAATGTTTTGAATCGATTCCTAAATAGAGTCCAGTTCTATGTTTTTTTTTATTGGAATCGACCCTTCTAATTTATTGAATCGATTCAATGCATTCTCTTTCCTCATTTGAATCGGCTAAAACACAATATTGAAGATGGACTTAGACATGCAGTTAATGATATTAACCGAAGAGTATACAGAATTGAAGGATCAAGCCATGCGTGCTTCCTGCCGATGAAGGTAGGATCGAATGAAGTCAGAAAGGTTCATCAGGAAGGGTCCAAGACGAGAGCATTGGAATAATATAAATATAACAAGGCTCACGTGACTTGACACACCATATATCTTATCATGCACCACGACCACACATGTTTAACGATATTAACTGAAATGAATAAAGAAACTGAATTTTCAAGCTACAAGAACAGCCACTAAATCCAATAAACAATTAATGAGAGCATTAATTGGAATAATATAACGGGTCTAAGTCACTTGACACACCGCATGTTTTATCATGCACCATGACCGTACTTGGCTTCCGTGACAGTTGTAAATCTCAACTCCGTCCTGAGCTTAGTCCCAGTCCACGTTTTCTTTGTTTGTCATGTCCACCGCTTCGTAAGCCTTGATAATCTTCCGACGACACCTTAACCGTTATGTAACTCACCTCCCCTAGTATAGTCCTAATCCCGTCCGCCCCACCATAACGTAGCTCCAAAGTCCCTCACAGTGCCGCTTTCGAAAGCATCACTTTACCTCAAAATGTCTTTGCTCAAACTGTCTTATGTGGTTCTTGTCTATCTTGCACCTTGCTGGAGTCCAACCATCCTACCCGACATCTATGACCGTTCTAGATATTAGTTGTCATAACCAAGCCACGATCTTCCGCAACGTCGATCATAGTTAACTCTAAACTACCTGCACAACAATGGACTGAAAATGACTATGCACTGAAATGGACTCTAAGCTTAGGACCAATTCTCTAAGCCACTTGACTTTAAGCTTTTAAGACTAATTCTCAAATTTTAGCTAAAAAACACAGCTCACTATACACCGAAAACACCAAGACCGGTCTAACCTTAGCCATCTTGACAGTCTAACCGTTAGTCATTGGCCGGTCTGATCGCACTCACCGGTAATAGGGCACCGGTCTAACTGCCATGGTGTAGCCGATTAGACAACCTTTCATCACCAAAAACATTCTTTTCGGACTTTTCAATAGTACTTGATGCAAACAAATCTCCAAACACTCTCACAAAGTTTGGGAGTGTTTGGTGTCATTTACCCAAAACCTACGCCGATCTCAGTCAGACTGTCCGGCCACAACCGGTCAAACTGCCTACACCAACAGTATGACAGCTTTTGCAAAACAAAAGCTAATTTCTCAAACTCAACAACAACAACAACAATGTCAATCACGAGATATAAGGCCAAACCACATCTCTACAAATTGAATTGAAGGAGGGATCGAAGGAGGTCAGAAAGGTTCAGGAGGAAGGGTCCAAGACGAGAGCATTGGAAGCATAAACTAGGTATCATAGGCCTCTGATGCTATTGTTGCTATGCATGACAAGATAAACCTAGCTAACTGGCCGGCCACGCAGATCTCATGCACCCTGTAAAAAGTTTTCTGCGTACTAGCTACTTGCTGTGGGGTTGCTTTAGCACCTGCTTTTGAGTTCTAGGGATCTATCCCTAGGTTTAAGTTCTATAGGATTGAGCTAGCTAGTAGGATGTAAAACAACGAATTAAGAAACTAATAACCGGCATAGTTTCTACTGTAATACATATATTTATATGTGAAAGTAGAGATGTATTTGTAACATAATTCTAATGTGTGTGATTGAAAATACAATTGTATTTATTGTACAACTGTAATAGTTCTAAACATGTTTCACGTATGTATGACAAGTTTCAAAAAAAAGCATGTATGTATGTATATATATATATATATATATATATATATATATATATATATATATATATATATATATATATATATATATATATATCACTGATTAGCATGGTAATTTTCAACCATTTAGAGCGAACATTTTACCTTTTCTTTTAACAATACAATTGAACCCGTCCTGGGGAATTTTGGGAAATTAGCTCCTACATGATATCATTGCTTCTACATGGTACTTTCCAGCCATTTAGCATGCTACGTATCCTTTTTGACTCTTGAGGGGAATCTTGAGCGCCCATCCAGAATCTAACGGTCAGAAGAGGAAATCATGGCAGGATACTACTTGACAGAGGTGTGTGTGTGTGTGTATATATATATATATATAGACACACACACTCCAATCTACGTGATATGCTTCATTGCATTCTTCGAGGTTAAACGTCAAATGTGTTCACGACACGCAAGACTAGTTAAAGCGCATTCATGCATGCATGCATCCTCGTTAGCTGGTTGAAAGGTAAGAATCAGCTCAAGTGCATGTACTCCCCACTGAACCAGAAGTAATCTCTCTCGCCTCGTTCAGATAAAAGCCTTTAAGACAAGGGCCTAGGTGTACGTGCCATACGAGCAGGCCTGCATGCTCAATTGCTGCTAGCTACTAGTAGCTACACGCTCAGCTCATCCCTGCGCAGACATGTCATGCATCAGCCCTAGCCTTTTAATTTTACCTGTGCTACCCGCATCTGCAGCCGGGAAAAACCCTAACCGGCCACACCCTTCACCAATCGCCATGTATGATGCAGCTACACACAGCCACGCACACATCACATATGCAGTAGTAATAGTATACTCTCTTCCTCTATAAATACACGCCCATCCGTCCCTACCAGCACTGGACACAGCACAAGGTGTCTTGACTGAACATAGTAGCTTATTATTCTATTTTTGTTCTTTCTGCCTTCCTTTCTTGTGCTGGTGTTCTTGGTGAGTTCAGGATCACCATACAGCGGCTTCAGCTGTTCTTCTTCTCCTTCTTTTGAAGACTCGGTTGATCCTTCAGTCTCCTAGTTCCTTTCACTTGTACCTTGTCTTAGTCTGAAGTTTCTTCCTTTGTACACTTGATTTAGTTAGTTTCTAGGTTGAGGCTTTTCGTGAGAAAAAGGTGGGTGATGATTTTGGATGCGTGATGCACGATGCTCTTGTGAATGAGTGAAGCTGCCAGCATGATCTAGCTTTGATTGACAGTACTGTTGCCATACAGTCGTCGGATCACATGTGTGTTTCTGCATGTCCATCATTGTTAGATCATGCATGACAGCCTCATTTCTTCACAATGTTGGGCATATATATCTGCAGAAGGTTAAGGCATCGTCAGGGTAATTAAGTTGACTTGCTCCCCTTTAACTCAGCTTTAATTATGCAGGTCTTGAAGGACTTTGGAGTTAGTATGGTCATTGAGAGGACCAAGCATGCTTCTCTGCCTGCTTCAAGTAGTTAGTGGTTATCACTTGGAAGAGCCAATGCAGTTGTGTGTGTGTGTGTCTATATATATATATATATATATATATATATATATATATATATATATATATATAATGGAAGTCTAACAGAAGCATTTGCCACGACTACCCTGTATATTTAACTAATTAATACATGATGTTTTGATGATAGCTACATGATCTGAGTTCCTGTACAAGTGCATATATGGTGAGATCACATCATGTTATTCACATGCACTACACATACTCGGGACCATGCATTAATCAGAAACCAGATCTTTGCGATATGTGTTATGTGTGCTGAACATGCATCTATCAGGACCACGAGCGTACGTACTACATACAAAAACCGGAATAGTAAAATGTGTACAAGGAACTTCTCAATGGGAAATCGCCTGCTGCTAGTTAATTAGCATGTACTATATATTGCTAATACATCTTCTATATGAAACACAAGCATTTGCCACAACTACCCCTGTATATTTAACTAATTAATACATGATGTTCTGATGATAGCTATATGAACTGAGTTCCTGGACAAGTGCATATATGGTGAGATCACACCATGTGATTCACATGTACTACAAAAATAATCAGGACAAGGCATTAATCAGAAACCAGATCTTTCTGATATGTGTTGTTACGTACTAAGTCTGAATAGTAAAATGTGTACAAGGAACTTCTCATTGGGAAATCATCTGCTGCTAGTTAATCAGCCTGTACTATATACTGTCAATACATCTCCTATATGAAATACAAGTTGATTTCAGCTCGATCTCTAGCTTTGCCCATCTATGTAGCTCTCATTTTCTCATGCATGCTATTTGATGGATGCCAACTTTGAACTAACAGGACTAAGTAAATTCCGATGTATCTTTAATACATCTCTGTACTTCGAAATGTCTTTTTAACGGCTAGGAGCTCTAGTACGCACCAAGGAGATGGGATTCTGAGCCGGTAACAACAGGCCAAGTCCTGAAATTTCATTTCTTATAGATGGGAGTGAAAGTTCGTTCATCGCATTCATCATCACAAATCGACCTGCAGGGACACATCTATATAATTATATTATTTCTTACTCACTTGCATGTCACAATAGATACTCTACCTTTTTTACCTGTGCTATGCACATCTGCAGCCGGGAAAGCCCCTAACCGGCCACACCCTTCACCAATCGCCATGTATGATGTATCTACACAGCCACGCACACATCACATATGCAGTAGTGTACTCTCTTCCTCTATAAATACACGCCCATCCGTCACCCAACCAGCACTAGACACAGCACAAGGTGTCTTGACTAAACATAGCTAGCTTATTATTCTATTTTTTGTTCTTTCTCCCTTCCCTTCTTGTGCTGGTGTTCTTGGTGAATTCAGGATCACCATACAGCGGCTTCAGCTGTTCTTCTTCTCCTCCTTTTGAAGACTCGGTTGTTCCGTGAGTCTCCTAGTTCCTTTCACATGTACCTTGTCTTAGTTTGAAGTTTCTTCCTTTCTACACTTGGTTTAGGTAGTTTCAAGCTTGAGGCTTTTCGTGAGAAAAGGGTGGGTGATGATTTTGGATGCGTGATGCACGATGCTCATGTGAATGAGTGAAGCTGCCAGCATGATCTAGCTTTGATTGACAGTAGTTTTGCCATACAGTCGTCGGATCACATGTGTGTTTCTGCATGTCAATCATTGTTAGATCATGTATGACAGCCTCATTTCTTCATAATGTTGGGCATATATATACATGTATCTGCAGAAGGTTAAGGCATCGTCAGGGTAATTAAGTTGACGTGCTCCCCTTTAACTCAGCTTTAATTATGCAGGTCTTGAAGGACTTTGGAGTTAGTATGATCTTTGAGAGGACCATGCATGCTTTTCTGCTTGCTTCCAGTAGTTAGTGGTTATCACTTGAAGAGCCAAGGCAGTTGCGCGCGCGCGCGCGCGCGCGCCCACACACACACATAATGTATATACACCTATACATATATGTATATACACCTATATATATGTACGTATATATGTGTATATATATATGTATATATATGTATATGATTTACAGTTAGAGTGGTGAAATGGAGCATAGTTTAGTGGCCGTATATACCGCTAGCTAGCTGTCTCTTTGACAAAATATCACACTTTTATTTAATGAAAGTCTAACAGAAGCATTTGCCTTGACTACCCCTGTATATCTATATCTATATTAATTGGAGGCTCTCCTACAACTCTCCACATTAATTATAGGAGAAAAAAAGATAAAAATTCTAACAATAATCAGAAATCTATCTATATATATCTATACTAATTAGAGGCTCTCCTAACAATAATCAGAAAAGAGTTTGAATGGAGTACTAAACACAGACGTCGATGTATTGTTTTGTACTCAGGAAAAAGTAATACAACTTGGCCAGATACAAGAGACCGTGTCGGTTATGGGACTAACAAAGGCTGGATATCCGGATGGGCCTATAGGTATATGAGAAGACTGTGAGTTTGACACACATACAACGATAATATACATGCCTACATGCATCCAATTACAATTTAGTTGGTCCATCATCTTGCTATGTAGTTTTTTTTTTGAAATTATCTTGCTATGTACGTGCATGGAGGAGACAGCTAGCTACTTCAATACTAATCTCTCTAAAAAGTATCTATCTATCTATATCTATACTAATTGGAGGCTCTCATTGAAACCCCCACGCTAATCCAGGAGGTAAAAAGTAGAAATTCCCACATCTTGCTATGTAGGTGCATGGAGACAGCTAGCTACTTCAATACTAATATCTCCAAAAAGAATCTATCTATTGGAGGCTTTCATAGAAGCCCTCACATTAATCATAGAAGGTAAAAAGTGGAAAGTCCTACATTAATCAGAGAGAAAGAATCTATCTATATCTATACTAATTGGAGGCTCTCGTAGAAGCCTCACATTAATCTTAGGAGGTAAAATGTATAAATTCCCACATTATTAGGAGAAAAAGAAAAATAGGTAAAAATTCACAAGTGAATCAAACTAGCTTAGAGCAAGTGTTTCATATGGACTCTAAACACATGCATGCATGTGCCATGTGTTTGTTACGGAAAAAAATAAGAGACTTCGAGATAAGTTTAATTCGAATTTGTAACCAAAGCTAACATGAATTAATATACAAGGCTGGCATTACATATCTCAGAATTCAGAAATTTTAAAAAACTGAAGTGAAGTTAAATTCAAAAATAAAAATAAAGTTACGGAACACAAATTATATCATAATTAACATATCCAATTGGCAAGGTAAATTCTACTTTGACATTTCTCCCTTTTATTTCCTATTTAATTTGCATGTCATAATTAATTTTGGCAAGTATATGCGTAGACAACATCAAATTGTCTATTGCTTAAAAGAGAATAAAAATGTAATTGCCTTCTTTATCCTAGGAGGTAAAAAAATCTAGAAATTACCACATTAATCGGAGAGAAAAATATAGCTAGAAAATACCACGTTAATCGGACAAAAAGAGAAGAATCTCATCCATCTATCCTATATTCTAAATCCTTGATCTACATATATAGAAGTTGTATTTGTATGCCAACAACACTGGCTAGCACGTCCATGTGAAAATCTCAATCGAAGTTTTGAGTTCCATTATGCTACGTTCACATGCTGCATACCCCTCCATTGAATTGTGTACATGCCTTGAATGGATTGAAGTATCAACATCTTGGTTGAGCCAATTGACAATTTGACCATTAATCCATGAGCTCTATAAACAAATATTGGAGGTGTAAATCTCACCAAGCTCAGTCGAGTATTTCAAACTCATATGGAAACATTAATTTTATTTCAAGCTAACAAGGAAACCTTAGTTTTCATGTATTTGAGAGGGGCCACTAGAGATTGGATCCGATTCATAAGAGGTAGCAAGAGCCGAGAAGCACGCTGCCTAAAATCTTCTGGTTCTCAATTCCTGATTAGGTTTCTTTTCAATTAAGGCTTTTAATGAAAATCTCGATTCACATTCACAAAATCCCACCAATTCAAAACTTTATAAAGTATTAATATTTAATTGTGCAAATTTTAAAACTCCCTGGGGCAACAAAACAAATTACCAACTAAAACTTTTCTATCAAAATTATTTAATCGGCTCTTAAAACTAAAATTAAGAACTCTAAAAAAATATTTAAAACATGTGGCCGTGCAGGTGCACGGGTTGATGACTAGTTTAACTAATTAATACATGATGTTTTGATGATAGCTAGATGCTTGAATTGGGTTCCTGTACAAGTGCATATATGGTGAGATCACAACATGTGATTCACATGCACTACACAAATAATCAGGACCATGCGTTAATCAGAAACCAGATCTTTGTGATATGTGTTATGTGTTGAACATACATCTATCAGGACCATGAGCGTACGTACTACATACACAAATCTGAATAGTAAAATGTGTACAAGGAACTTCTCATTGGGAAATCACTTGCTGCTAGTTAATTAGCATGTACTATATACTACTAATACATCTCCTATATGAAATACAAGCATTTGCCACAACTACCCCTGTATATTTAACTAATTAATACATGATGTTTTTATGATAGCTACATGAACTGAGTTCCTGTACAAGTGCATATATGGTGAGATCACACCATGTGATTCACATACACTACACAAATAATCAGGACCATGCATTAATCAGAAACCAGATCTTTGTGATACGTGTTGTGTTACGTACTACATACTCAAGTCTGAATAGTCAAATGTGTACAGGGAACTTCTGATTGGGAAATCACCTGCTTCTAGCTAGTTAATTAGCATGTACTATATAGTGTTAATACATCTCCTATATGAAATACAAGTTGATTTCAGCTCGAGCTCTAGCTCTGCCCTTCTATGTAGCTCTCATTTTCTCATGCATGCTATTTGATGGATCGATTTTTTTATATGAAATTATGAAGAGATTTTAATGTTGAACTAACAAGACCAAGTAAATTCCGATGTATCTTTATACATCTCTGTACTTTGAAATGTCTTTTCAACGGCTAGGAGCTCTAGTATGCACTAAAGGAGTGTAACAACCCAAAAATTCATAATTGTAAAAATAAGGGATTTTTAAATTTTTTTTGTATAATGACTATTATCGTGCGTTTGCTTGCATCTTTGAGAATTGCTTGAGGACTTTTTGCATCTTTTCTGCTCTCATAATTTTATCTGCCATCCTGTCATTTTGTCTTTTCTCAAATCTTTCTAATTTTCCTTCCTTCATTCCCTATCTCCTTTGGTTAAAGGGTTGATCACCCAGTGTCTAATCCGGCTCCATTGCTCCCGTACCCCCTCTTTCCGGTGCATCCGACCCGCAGTGGTCTAACTGGGCAGCCGTGACTTCCACTCATGCACAGCGTGCGCTAAGGCAGAGTCATGGCGTGGAGCTGTCCATAGGCCATTAATAGCCATCACTTAGGATGTCCCTCAACGGCACTGTGCAACTACTCCAACAATAGCCCCAACCACTCCGACCACTCCCCCTGGACAGGTTATGCGTGTATATATGTTTGCCCAAGTCGCTGTTGCCTCCTTGTTGCTTTTCTTAGCCATTCCAGTGTTAACCCCATTCTCTTCTTCCTCCAAGAGAGCTCGAGCTCCGATCAAGCTCAAGCACTCATCCCTATTGAGCGCCCTCACAACCACCACCTTGCCACAGGCAACCATCACCTTGGATACCACTCTCCTTTCACCTCCGACCAGGACATTCCAAGACATCCGAGTAGGCCAATCACCAGCTTCCAGAGAGCAACATTGAAGATCGAAGACCACCCTCCTTTCCCTCAAGCTACTTGCAGCACGGAGCTTCTTCCATTGCTGTGATCCACCGGTGCCAGCTCAGCTTCGGCTAACCATTCCCTAGATTCTATACTGGTAAGTTCTACTAGTAAGTTCCTAGTGGACAGAAACTCTTCCTAGTTTGAGCTGCCTTGTTTCTTCCTCTAATGTTCTCTGGTTCTTACTTTGGCTTTTCCACTGGTTCATTCGATTACATCAATACAGTCGAATCCTTGTTTCTTTCGACCTCTGCTGCATAGTTGAACACTTCTCTCATTCGACTACACACGGTTAACACTCCCAAGACCACCCCCATGGTCGCAACCCCCCATTTTACAAAGACCACCCTCCTAATTGTAACCTTCCTCTTTTGCAAAGACCACCTTCTTGGTCTTTTGCAAAGACCACCCTCTTGGCCTTACCGCAAAGACCTCCCTAGGACATAGCGCCTCCACGACCTCTCAGGCCGTAGCACCTTCACGACCTCTCCAGGTCGCAATGCTCACATGATCTCCCTCGGTCGTAACACTTCCAAGACCTCCCACTGGTCGCACAACACTTCCACGACCTTCCACTGGTCTTAATACTTCCAAGACCTCCCCTTGGTCGTAACACCCTCACGACCTTCCCCTGGTCGTAACACTCACAGGACCTTCTTTGGTCCCGGTATCTCCAGGACGTCCTTTGCGTTCACCTTGATCGTAAGGACCTCTTTTGGTTCCATCTTGACCGTTAGGACCTTTTTTTGCATTCATCTTGACTGTTGGGACCTCCTTGGCGTTCATCTTGACCGTCGGGACCTCCTTTGCGTTCATCATGACCGTCAGGACCTCCTTTGGTTCCATCCTGACCGTCGGGATCTCCCTTGCGGCCATCTAAGGGCCCAGACCTCCCTTCGCTTAGATCTAAGGGTCCAGACCTCCCCTCACTTAGATCTAAGGGACCAGGACTTCCCTCGCTTAGATCTAAGGATCTAGACCTCCCCTCGCTTAGATATAAGGGTCCAGACCTCCTTTCGTTTAGATCTAATGGTCCAGACCTCTCTTCGTTTAGATCTAACGGTCCAGACCTCCCTTCATTGAGATCTAATGGTCCAGACCTCTCTTCGTTTAGATCTAACGGTCTAGACCTCCCTCTCATTCTTTTTGCAAAAACCACCCTCCTGGTCTTTTTGCAAAGACCACTCTGGCTACAGTGATTCCAAGACCTCTCCTGGCTACAGTGATTCCAGGACCACCTCAAGTTATATTACTTCCACGGCCTCCCTGTCGTATCCTTCTAGAAACACAGTAACTCCTACGACCACCACTGATCCATTGACCACTGAATGTTCAACTATGCTAGTCTCACATTTCTAATCTACGAGTTTGCATTATTTGGAGTTCTTTGCATATTTGAAAACGATTTGAGTTGGGATATATGCTTATTTGCCTTTTCGGTTGTTTTGCGATTATAGAAGCTGAGGCGACCGAAGAACTGTTCTTGAACAGGATCCCGACCAGCAGCAGTCCGAACAAGGCGAGTCAATCCTTTGATCATGTTGCACCCACCTTTTACAAATTATGTTGCTTTAAATTATGAAACTGCATTGCTATGTTTTATCAAACTAAATTGGTCTAGGTCATACTTAATACCGTAACAAAAACTTGTGTATAAACGTCCAATCCTTGAAGTTGGACACTATCTTTTGTCACCCTAGACTTAATGGATTACATACTAGTTACTAAGTCGGTATCTAAGTGTCATGCTTAGCCTTGCTTAGATACAATGTCATGTGGGCATTAAATTGCCCGACCACAATCCTTAAAAACTTTGAAAAATAATTTGGGGCAATTGAAACTGGGAGCCTGGCTGGTATGTTAAAGTAAATGGTTATTTTTCAAAAACAACAAAACCTGAAAAACTGCTTTCGACTGGGGCGGTTGGAAAGAATGGCTGGTGCCGAGGGCATGAGAAGATGTGGTACGTGGATGTGCCGCCCTGGTCTAGTAAGGACCGAATCTTGTGATGACCTCTCATTCAAAAACAGTGCAACCACAAGTCTATAATGGGTACGACCTGGCCAACTAATTTGCTCGCCTCGACGTGGTCTCACCATCGGAGGAATGTGGCGTGGGTAAAGGGGAAAGGGAGCCATAGTGAAACCACATGGCGCAAGAGGGGGCCTCCTAGAAGTGCTTGGCACCGGGTGGTGAAAACCTTAGCGGGTAGGGCTACGTCGAGGAATGAGCATTGTAAATGCCTTGTGGTAATCTCCCCTTGATTCATATGTCTAAGGAAACGTGTGAATATATCAAGGCGGCTACCTCTTGTGGGTAAAGTGTGCGAACTCTGCAGAGTAAGAAAACTATCATGATAGCCATGCTCACGGTCAAGAGCGGTGCTGAGAACTTGCTAGATATAGCTTTCGTTTTTATAAAACCATTTGTGCTGGAAAAGGAAGATGGGGTGGGACCCTAGGGATTTAAGAAAGGCCTGGTTGAGGACCAGTGGTAAATACGGGATAGCCCGAGCATTTGGTGGATGGAGCTACTCAATGGTATAAGAGGTGGGACCTCCACTAGTATTTGTAAAATAAAAACTCATTTACAAAACCCCTTTTGTAAAAATGCTAAGTCTCAGGATTTTCTATTAAGTCTAATTCAAACTTGGCTTTGTGCAAATAAAAGAACTCGAGACCTCCCTTGATTAGCCTTGCATCTATAAGAATTGCATTGTGGGTTGGCTCGCAAGTACGGTTGTGTACTCAGGCTCTTCCAATATAATCTTTTCAGACCCAAATGACCTAGACCCCTACCAGTACTTCACGGAGGATGAACCAAATGGTGGTGATGATAATGAAGCTTAGACCGACCTCCAGTCACTTGCCTGTGGGCAGAGTGAATGGATCTACCGCAACTTGTTTTGCTTCCGCACTTGCTTTCTACTCTGTACTTTTGGGCTTTTGTTAAGCTCTCGCCTAAGTCACACGTTTGTAAAACAGTAGGCCGCATGGCCGGATATTTATGTAATATATTATGGGCTTGCACTGTTCATTTTGAGTATCATTTACATTGAACGAAGTTCACGATCAGTGTATTTACCAACTCTAAGTAGATGTCCTACGACCACCCTTTTTGATGGCCTAGTGCCGCTACTAAGTAACCTAGGACCTCCCTTAGCTGGTTGAGGGCCTTTACCAGATAACCCTCGATCACCCTTAGCCAACACAGGACCACTACCACATGTCTCACAACCACCCTCGTAGGATTTATAACTAACTCTAGTGGGTCTAGAACCTCCTCAGGACCTCCTATGGCCTCCAGGATCTCCTTAAGACCTCCTAGGACCTCCCTACGAGCTACATGATTTTCGCAGGGCCTCTCTCGACCACCTCAGGACCTCCCCTCAGGACATCCTCAGGACCCCCTTCGACATCCTCAGTACCTCCCTTGATTACCGGACATCCTCGGGTCCTTCTTCTCAGGACCTCCTCCACCCTTTTTGTCGTATCCTCAGGACCTCCTCCTCCGGACCTCCTATACCTCTGTTGTTGCCGTATCCTCATGATCTCTTTAGGACCTCCCTAGGACGTCTTCCTAGTACACCTCAGGAACTCCTCCAGACGACTCTACAGTGTTTCTGCAGGACCTTCGTAGGACCCCCTTTGACTACTCAAGACCACTCCAAGAACAGTACTCGAAAGGAACAGTGACCAGCGAAAGGATCACTCCAGGACTCTTCAAGATCACACTTGGACCTCCTCGGGTTTACTCTAGAACTCTCCCAGAACCTCTTCAAGACCTCCCCTGATATCCTTTTTCCGTCCAATAGCGGACGTAAGCGTGTACCAAACTATGTGGTTGCTTGAGATGTCGTAG
This sequence comes from Phyllostachys edulis, assembly GCA_036346405.1. Classification (NCBI taxonomy): domain Eukaryota; kingdom Viridiplantae; phylum Streptophyta; class Magnoliopsida; order Poales; family Poaceae; genus Phyllostachys; species Phyllostachys edulis. Next base: position 6,534,555 of record CM070567.1, on the reverse strand, counting down.
TTGGGTGAATGAACCGACGATGTAACTGTGGGTATCAGCTACTGATCTAGGGAATAACACGTTGCACACAATGGATCCCAAGCTCCAAAATTGGGGTCTGACAAGGAGATGGGATTCTGAGCTGGTAATAACAGGCCAAGTGCTGAAATTTCATTTCTTATAGATGGGAGTAAAAGTTTGTCCTTCGCATTCATCATCACAAATCGACCTACAGTGAACACACCTCTATATAATTGTATGGTTGGGATTGTCGTCGAGAGGACTTCCGTGCAGCAGCGTCGTATCCTCCTTTTGGGCCGCCAATGCCCATCCCATGGGGTCCTCCTCCCGTTGGTTTTCCTCCTTGTTCACCATGGGGTTAGTGTGGTCCATGGATGCCGCCTCCAATGCCTTTTGGACCATTTCATCCGGGGTGGACAGCACCAAGAAGGCCTGTGTTTAATAGGCTATCACGTCCTAATAATGACTGCTTTGATCAAAGAAATCGGTCTTACAATAGGAGAGATAATAAAGAGGTGAAGAAGGTGTATCGTGTCAAGAGTAATGGTAATTTGGGTGAGAGGTCAGATTTGAATTCAAAGGCAGAAGAGCCGATCATCGAAAAGGAAGGGAAGCAAAAACGATCGGATATCGTTGTTTCAAGTGTTAGCGATGGGAAGTACACGGCAGCAGCAGCGGTACATGGTTCGGATACGAGCAGTAGCGCGTCTACAGTAGCCATGAATAGTACCATAGCTACAGTGCTGCATGGACACCAGGTCGGCTATAGTTGCAGCTACAGTAGCAGCCGAACAAACCACGTGACGTGTTGATGTTGAAGCACCAAAAAAACAGTGGGGAAAGTTAAAGGAAAAATATCTTTCTTTGCTCGGGACAAAGCCACAACCCACCGGTGTCCTCTCGGTCTTTCTCATTCCCAAAAGAGAAGGTTGCGGCAATTGCGCAAGATGCAAGAACTTAGAGAGGCTCAGGCGAGAGAAGGTGAGAGACTAAATATTTAACGAAATAAAGCCTATGGTGCTGTCCGAAAAGAGTGGAGGGTAAAGTCAGTTAAAACACCGCCTCGTACACCTAATGATGACGAGGATGATTTGCTGGATTATGAGGGATCTCCAATGATTAAAGATGATACTCCGCCTCGTGAAGGTATATATGGATATTAATATGGTATTTACATTGCCTTCGGAGTTTCGGATTGCTAGTAAGGGGGTTGCCCAGTTATGTCTTAGCCCTAAAGAAGCCATTTTTGAGAAGCCCGAGGAATCGAGTTGTAACATCCCAAGTGCTGTTACCAATTTAAAAATAAATAAAGTTATTGTTTTATTGGATTTTCTGAAATTTGAAAGAGTTTGATTGCTTTATTTGAATTTCTGAAGTTTTAAAAGTCAAAAGTAAAATTTATTTGAGGAGTTTGAAGTTTTATTTGAGTTTAAGTTGAAAAATAAAATTTTAATTATTTTTGTGAATTTTCTATAATTTTAAAAGCTTTTACCTAATTATTTTAAAGCTAAAATAATTTATTTGCAAAACTAAAAGCTAACTTTAAGTCGAAAATAATTTTATTAAGTCCAAAATAACTCTAGGAATTTCTGTGAATTTTTCTAGAATTTTTGGATTTTATTTGCTATTTTCTAAAGCCTAAATGATTTAGTTGAATTATTTTAATTAGAAAAGCATTTAAAATCTCCTAACCCATATTGGGCCTAAACCTCTCCAGCCCATCTCTCCTTCTCCAGTGTTCGGCCATTTTTGGCCCACTCCGCACTGGCTCCATTCCCATCTCCCTGCGCGATCTTGACCGTCGGATTGAAATTCGATGGCCAGCACTACCCCGCCCCTTTCCTTTTTCGCGCCTGCCGCCGCCTTGTGGGCCCGCGACCTTCTTCTCCCCCCACGCCTTCTTCTTCGCGCGGATGAGCTGAGCCAGCCGCCATTTGCGCCCGCGTGAGTTTCATCTCTGCCAAGATTTTCGCCTCCTCACTTCGTGGTTTCGTGCGCGTTCAAAACCCCAACTCCCGCCGCCTCTATCCCAGGCCATTTTCCCCTTCACCGCGTGCGAAACCTCTGGATCCCGCCATCACTGCCAAGAGACCCGCACAGACCTTCGTGCGTCGCACGCCGTCTTCGCCCCGCCCCGGCCCTATTTAAGAGAGCCTCGGGTGCGCACTATTCTCCTCATCCCATCCCCGCCTGTCTCGTAGCTTCTCCCTTTCCCTAAGCCCCCAATTTTGGAGTTCCTCTCCGCCACCCAAAGCTCAGTTCTTCACCAATTCTGGCGACCACAAAGGCTCATTGTCGACCGCGACCACCGCATCGACATCGCCGTCCCTAGGGCTACCCCATGCACATGCTAGCTTCGTCGGAGAGCCACCCGAATGCCACCGCCTCGTTGACCCCGTTCTGCCGCTGCTTATCTCCTCGTCGCCGGTGACCCAGTCACAAACCGACGCCGTCTTGGTAAGCATAGTGTTCGCCGTTCCCTCCTCTCTCTGCTCATGCCCTCGCCAGAGGCTAACTCGCCGCCGTTCGCCGGTGAGGCGGTCGCTGAGCCGCTACCGGTTTTGAGCCTACGTGGTGCTGCCACCTCGGCGCCACATCAGCCAATTTCGCCTAGTCACCGCCCACGTGGCGCTGACGTGGCGAAATTTCCAACCGAACAGAAATTCGGACGCTGACGCCATCATGACGTGATAATTCGATTTTCCTTCAGAAGATTAATTCCAAAATCCAAGAAATCCCCATTTCATCATTTCATGTGAATTGTAAACTTTCAGGGGTTCGTTCTCCTTCCTACGAACTCCGATTTCGTTGATTCAAATTTCTAAATTCATATAAATTCAGGATCTAGCTATCTAACCTAAAATTATTTAATTTGGAGTTCATTTTAATCTTTATTTGAATTTTATTTGAATTTGGCTTATTTTCGCGTATAGATTTCGACAACTTCAGAGAGTCAGATTTCGACACCGTTTGAGAGCAATCAATTGAGCAAGGCAAGTTATACCTTTGATCATATTTGATCCCATTATTTTAAATTATTTAAATTCTATTTTAAATTATTATTGCATGCTTATTTCTATACAGTCTAATTTAAATCCCTATTTTAAATTGTAGTTATGCCTAAATCCTTTGTACTACCAATCTTACCATTGAAATAAACCTACCTTGTCACCTTAGATGAAAATCTAGTTCATGCAATAGTATGAACTAGAACACTTTGAAAAATTGATGCTTAGCCATGCTTAGACCAAAAATATTTGATTTGGGAATTTTAGCCAAAAATCAAATGATGTTTAAAAGTCTATGGCATTGGTTTGTCATGGAAGATTTTGTAAATGTTTTTAAAAAGCAAAAAGGAAAAGTTGGTTTGTATTTGGGCGAAATGGATGGTTGGTGGGTGCAGGTTTATGCACGGGCTCAATTCGGGTAGAGTTGAGGCCCAGGGGTTTTGTGGATAGTCGTCCAAGTCAATTAAGGACCTGCCTCTGAGCGTTCCTTTGCTATGCCTATAATGGGCTATGCCTCAACGTGCAACCACATGTCCTGAGAATGGGGAGGGGACCTGGCTGATTAATTTGCAATATTCCACCATGGTCGTTCCCTTCAGATGAGGTGGGTAGTCATGTTATGACCTATGTTAGTCCCACCTGGTGCAAGAGGGGGCCACAAACCCGGCGGACGGTCAGTCCAAAGGGGGCGAAACCTTAGCGAGGGGGGGGGGACTACGGTGGAATGGCGCGAGGGGGGGGGACTACGGTGGAATGGCGCATTGTAAAAGCCTTGACACGTGCTCTAGACTGCTTACCTAAGGTAGTGAGTAGTGGTATTGGCCATGCCAAACAAACTAGAGAATTCATGTCATGTGGATCAACGAGTAATAGCACATAATACACACAATTTTATCACATAGTTCCATAATCACTTAATCAAGTTTATACTTGCAACTTACATGAAATGATGACTCGTGGCATGGCTAAGCAGACTAATCGTATCTAACCAACCCACGTTGGTGCTACGATAATACCAACTAAGATAAAGGAACCAATTTAGGGTGACAAAATATTATGACATAACAATAGACAATGTGGACATAACAAATTGGATTAATAACTAAACCAAAAGCATTTAAATAAATACTTAAAGTAAATGCAATAATTTAAATCAATAAAACTTTTGAAAACTGGGTTCAATATGATCAAAGGTATAACTTGCCTTGGAATAGGTCTAGGTACTGATCTTGCTCTTGAGGTGCTCCTTCTTCTTCAAAGCTTCCCAAAGTATCGACGTCTACTCGCAAACGAAGCAGATAAACAAAATAAATAAATAACAGAGGCAAAACAAACTCCAAAAATTAAATAAAAATCTTAGATAAATAGATCTTCAATTTAGATGAATTTAGAAATTTGAATGGGCTCAATCGGAGTTCGGATGCAAAAGATATGGGCTTTGGAAGTTTGAATCTAAAAGAAAACCCTAATTTGGATTAACCCGAATTATTTTCCAATTGAAAAAAAATCCAGATTTATGACGTCAGCAAAGAATTCGGCTGAAAAAAAAATGAAAAGAAATTGATTTGTTCGTGGGACCCACTATCATAAACAGGGTGCACCATGGACTAAGTCCACCGAGGGTTCGGAAACAGGCTAAGGCTGAGGTGGCATAACCGCACACACGTGGCACTGACACAATGCCACGAAGGCGACACGAAGGCAAGGATGTTGACTTGGCCACACACGTGGATGCCACATCAGTAGATGATGTCATTCCCGGCAATGAGGTTCTGGCCGCGCACGACAACGGCGATCCCAGCCACGATGGCGACAACAAGTGCGCGCATTGGGTAGGTGATGCTATTGCGCATCTGGGGATACCTTCTTTGTCACCGGAGAGGGACAGAGGCGGTCGGAATCGGCGCCGGAGCGAAGGACGATGAACGGTTTTGTCGGGATTGACCACTAGCCATGCTTCGGGCCAAAGGAGGGATGCCCGAGGTTGATCTTGCGACGAGGAAGCCGATGGTGTACTCCACGGGGGCGAGGCGTCACCAGTGGTAGAGAATTTTGAAGAAAAGCTTCACGACATTGAAACCCTAGAACTCGAAATTCTGGCAGCGCTGGAGCTTTAGGAGGGGAACGAAATGGGGATTTGGGACGAGAGGGCAAGGCCGAAGCTTAGGGTCCCTTTTATAGGGTGTGGGTGGCACAGATTTGGAAACCCCCAAAGGAGTCCGAGATGGTCACGAGTAGGATTTTGAGATTGAAGGATATACGAGCTCCGATTCTGTTGGATTCAGATGCAGCAAGCTAAGAGATAGACTCCCCCACGATTTCCTGGGATTTTCTTGTTGGAGACCATTTTTGTCGGACGAGGCTTGAAGCTTGGCAATGGCGAATGCGGTGGCGGGCTCGCGAAGACAAAGACGCAGTAGAGACGAAGACTACGTGGGGCCCACCTATTAGCGTCACCGGGTGGAAACGCGCGTGTGGCGAAATGGGCTGCGCGAACGCGCGGAAATGGGCTACGAAGCGGGCCTCGTGCGTGAAAGGAAAGTTGGGCCAGCGAGATTCTGCCCAGAACTGTTCATCTGAGATTTAGTTAGGTTTTCTATTTGATAAAATAGCAGAAATTCCAAATGGCAATAGAAAATAGCAAATGAACTTGGAAAAATTCTAGAAAATATATCCAAGCACATAGAATCCAAATAAAATAGTTTTGACCATTGTTCATGTTGAATTTAATCATATTAAATTATTTTGATATCCAAAGTCCATATTTAAGCTTTTGAATTAAATTCAACTAAATCCAAAAGGTGAATCTTCTCCCTACTAACTATTCAAAGGATTTTTAAAGCTTTGAAAATTGGGATGTTACAATGTACCAGCACCAATTATTGCCATAGCAATTCCTCTATAAATCGTAATGCCTTTCATAATATATCTCCACCAAAAAGAGCATTGATTCCTTGTGTTGTGAGGATATTATTTCGATAATACCTTTCCCCGATCAACTTCACCCATGGAAGATCATGGTGATTGTAGAACTTATGTAGATTCTTCATTAGGAGAGCATCATTCTGTGTTTGTAAATTAAGAACTCCAAGACCCCCTGTGTTTTTTTGGTATGCATACCAAATTCCATGTGGCTAGATTTCCACCTTTTGCATTTAAATCTGAACCCCTCCAAAGACAGTGCCTTCGAGCTCGATTAGTATTATTAATGACTGTCACTGGGATCTTGAGTGAGCACGAAGAACAATTTCCTCCACAAGGCGGGCTACTCATTGTGGGCTTCCAAGATTTATTGAAACTATTCAACCTCGACGCCCTCGATGCCTCACTTCTACGATACTGGACATTGTAAGTGTGTACAATCAAGTTCTACATTCACGCAATACCGATAAATGTCATAACTCATTGCTTATGTATAGATATATGATGCAAGAAGCCCGACGATCGCGACAACCAGTGGGTTTCCTCGACCCAAAGTTGATCTCTAAGCAATGCATCAATGAAGACGCTGGATACGTTGAGAAATACATGACGAGGGGATTGCTCACTCATGGCGACAAGGACTGCATACTGGTGCCCTACAACCAGGGGTAAGTGCTTCACTACTTACTATACAAATTTCATTTGTACATTATATACAACACGAACTTAGGTTTAACGACTATAGCGACATACATGAGTTGGTGACACTGGGTCCTTTTAGTCATTGTACCAAAGTGGAACAAGGTAATATACCTTGATTCCCCAATCGATAAGAACCACGACTTCACCCCTGTGCAAAAAGTATTTGACAAGTATGCTCATTTCCTCCATACGTGACTCTATTGTTAGTCTTCCTTCGTTTGAAATGGCCGAGGATAATTTTTTGGAATCACGTAGGGCGTTCAACGCTCTATGTTGCTGAGGGAGGGAAACAATACGAATGGAGCGCCACACTGTGACACATGACACAATTTCTGGTACCCGCTACAACACAATAATCCTATATCACACTTCGTAACCAGGCCTCTCGAGCTGACTATACCTATATATGTAATTCTATTTTTGCAGTGCCACCAGCAACTACTAGGTAACGTATGTGCATTCTACACTTGCCGTCATATGCTGAAAATCATGAGTGCTAAGTCGAAGGATCTAGAGGTTTGTCAATCTCGTAATAATTATTTCATAATTATCAATTTAAATATTTGTGCATACTATTTACTCCTAGCGACAGCGCATGACAATCAACTTAACTACATTCGATCTGGACAACCTCTCAGACATTCTAGGACAGCTACCCGAACGGAGAGTTTCACTCCGGCGACACCGATTAATACATGTTCAATTGTAATTCACTTTGAGTTATAATTCAATTGTAACTCTAGCGACAATACATGGACATGTATTAATCTGTTTGATGAGTTGTAATACATGAACATGCTATTGTAATTGATTTTGAGTTTTAAATCACTTTTGAGTTGTTCTATATCAAATCAATTGTGATTTATTTATTAGATGCTTGCTTGTTTTAAGAGGGCATGGCTAGTATTTCCCGAGGCTAGCTGAAAAATGGAAAAAATATTTAGGTGTAGAACGAACTATCACAGACGGTTTTGTGGTATAAGCCGTCTGTGATATGTCGGATATCACAGATGGTTCATTTTCGGGAAAAATGTTACTGTTCACTAAACAAAAATAGTGATTCATGTTAATGTTCACAATCTGAAAATGCACAGCGAAACATGTTTACTGTTCATTAACCAAAAACCGTAAATCTAGTTATTGTCCACGGACCATTTTCATACATAAAAAAAATAAAACCAGTACTATTCATTATTCGACACTATTCACCCCCGAAACCCTAAATTGACATTATATACTCATTTCAACCGTTTTGAGCCCGTGAATCCAAATCTCCACTCTGTTCAGTCCAATTATGCTCCAAATAAATTCCTATCCTCCCGCACCACCTTTCTTTATGTTTCTTTTTGAATTTCTCTACTTGCATGTCGTTCCAGCTCATTCCTTGTCGAGCTGGATTTTATTTGGTTTATTTTATTTTCTTTTCACGCTAGGTCACGACTTTAATGACCAGACTCCAGAAGACGCTGGATAAGACCAGTATCTAGAAGAATTTGTGCAAGAAGGCAAGTCGCATTCCTTTGATCATTTTAAGTCCATTTTTCATATATTTATAGTGTTACTTTCGTTACTATATTTATGCCAATTACTTTAAATATTGAAATAATACTTTTGAATGCCATGATAAATAGATAAATCCCATTACCCCACATACAAACCCACCTAGCACTTGTAGGCCATATTCACCTTGACAAGTTCACATAAAATGTTAGCTATATAAGTAGCTTTGTCACACAATGTGTTTATAGAATCACCAAAAGAGTATTGACTGTTCGCCAATGGTTTTTAGGAGAGTTGAGGGTTGTGTCCAGGAAGTTGGAGAACCCAATAGACTTGTGTTAAAAGTGAGTCGAAGGTGAGGCCTGGAGGGTAGACAACCACGTGTTGGTGTTGGTCAATTGCCTCCCTGTAAGACAGGTAAGGACAAGAACCTTGTGCCAAGTAACAGACACAGAAATCGCTCAACCACAGGTATGGTCATTCCTCCCTGGCTTAGTACACTGCTCCTCCGATTGAATATCTACAGAATCTAGAATGGGATAGGAGTAGGCCGGTAAGGGCCACTCGCTGGTCTACGCAACGGTAGGTGCCGTCAACATTGGGGTGCAAGTTCCACCATTGGCTGGAGGTCTCCCGAGAGCTGTATGGTCCATAGACCTATCGAGTAGAGGCTAAAAAGGTTGAGCAGTGAAAAGGCTTTGTTATCTCAGCTCAGTCGCACGCTAATGGGTTGCATGTCTATGTTCTGACAGTGTGAGTCCGAGATATCTTGTGGGCAAAGTTGGGCAACTCTGGAGAGTGTTTAATTAAAGATATTCGAATACACTGTGCTTCTAGTTAATGAAGCTATGTCAATGGTTGATTCCAATACGGAGGCATAAGTAGAGTTTTTAGATGATAAGTTGGTTTGTGCAAGTGTTGAGAAACCCCTGAGGCTATTAATTATTATCGTTTTACTGTTTTAAAGATGAACTGCTTTAAATACAAAATGCATCCACATATGCCTGTTACGGTAAAACTATACCATTCCTTTGATAATCCTAGCATGTAATTAATTAGGATTTCCATGTGGCTTGTTGAGTACGGTAGTAGTACTCATTCTTGCAATATCTGCAAATCATCTACAGAATCTACAGAGGAAATCTAGAAAAATGCAGAGGATTTGTATGAGCAGGATTTTAGTAGACCCATATATGACAGCGACAACTGTTATTAGGTCTCGACCGCACTCAAGCGTGCCTATGGTTTGAAGTTCTTTTGTCTTGTATTATATTAACTTTGGGCGTGGATGCCCGTGTCCGGTTAAAACTGGCTGTTAAGCCTTAATCTTATGTAATAAAAGTCTGGTTTTTGTTGTAATCGGAAGCTTGTTTGAGACGTTGCTTACTTTGCAACTGCACATTCTAGACAGTTGTGAAGAGTTTAACGATCCTGAAAATTAGGTTTGTTACATAGATCATGCGTGACAGCCTGGTTTCTCTCTCTCTCTGCAGAAGGTTAAGGCATCGTCAAGGTAATTAAGTTGACGTGCTCCCCTTTAACTCAGCTTTAATTATGCAGGTCTTGAATGACTTTTGATAAGTATGATCTTTGAGAGGACCATGCATGCTTTTCTGCTTGCTTCAAGTAGTTAGCGGTTATCACTTGAAGAGCCAATGCAGTTGCATACATACATACATACATACATACATACATACATACATACATACATACATACATACATACATACATACATACATACATACATACATACATACATACATACATACATACATACATACATACATACATACATACATATACATATATATGTGTGTATATGTGTATATATATGTGTGTGTGATTTACAGTAAGAGTCGTGAAAATGAAGTGGAGCATAGTTTAGTGGCCATATATATCGCTAGCTACTGTCTCTTTAACAAAATATCACACTTTTATTTAACGAAAGTCTAACAGAAGCATTTGCCACAACTACCCCTGTATATTTAACTAATTAATACATGATGTTTTGATGATAGCTACATCAACTGAGTTCCTGTACAAGTGCATATATGGTGAGATCACATCGTGTGATTCACATGCACTACACAAATAATCAAGACCATGCATTAATCAGGAGCCAGATCTTTGTGATATGTGTTAAGTGTTGAACATGCATCTATCAGGATCACGAGTGTACGTACTACATACTTATCAACAGACATCAGATCCCACTTCCTTAAGTCTGAATAGTCAAATGTGTATAAAGAACTTCTCATTGGGAAATCACCTCTTGGTAGTTAATTAGCATGTACTATATCTTTGTTAATACATCTCCTATATGAAATACAAGTTGATTTCAGCTCGATCTCTAGCTCTGCCCTTCTATGTAGCTCTCATTTTCTCATGCATGATATTTGATTTATCAGTTTTTTTTATGAAATTATGAAGAGATTACAACTATTAATTAACAGGACTAAGTAAATTCCGATGTATCTTTATACATCTCTGTACTTAGAAATGTCTTTTTAAAGGCTAGGAGCTCTAGTACACACTAAAGGAGATGGGATTATGATTTCTGAGCCGGTAACAACAGGGCAAATGCTGAAATTTCATTTCTTATAGATGGGAGTAAAAGCTCGTTTTTCGCGTTCATCATCACAAATCGACCTACAGTGGACACACCTCTATATAATTGTATTATTTCTTATTCACTTGCATGTCTCAATGGATACACTACATAGCATTCACATGCATCCACATCAAAGAGAAGATGAAGACACAGATTCAGATTTGGTATATATTCCATCCCATACCGTATCCGTGGGCTCGTCTCCATCAGAGAGAGAGATCACTTTACATAGGTACATACATACATGTACAAATTATAAAAATACACACATCAACACATGTACGTATAAATCAAGTGAGTGGCCACTAGTTAAAAGAAACGAATGAGACGTCGACATGCAAGAAAAGGCCCATCAACAAAATCTAACACATTAACAAATTGTAGTGGAACAGAAGATTGGAAAACCTTCGCACACACGCCTTCAGATTTGGGTCTTGATGTAATTGACGTTGAACTGCACATTAATTAGATGGTATTGTAGATTAATGTAGATTAGGTTAGGCTCTCTCTATGGTAAATTGGTCAGTGAGCGGCACACGAGGCTTAAGATACGGTTTCTTGTAGTATCAGTTCTAGCTACTGCTAGCCAGCTAGCTCTATATGGGTAAGTTATCGCAGGTCACTACAGTTAATTTGCATTAGTTTTTAACTTTCTTGTTTGAAGAATCTTGGTTAATGATTGTGGATCTTGTTTGCTAGGAAGAACCATTAGATAGCGGTTACCTAAACCCTGAGTTTAGTCCCTTCATTTCAAAATATTGGTGAATAAATACAGAGAATTTTCCTAAGTTTCTCTCTCTTTTGTCCTTATCTACTTCTCTCTCCAATATTTATGTGTAAATCCTCACACTAGTTAGCTATTACTGCCCTCTTATTCCTAAAACATTAATGCCAGATATATCACGGTTAAATGTACTATTCATTCACTTACGACAACTGGTCAATTACGGCTTATAAAAAGAAATGAAGGATCTAATTTTGAAATAAAGACCACTACTTCAGAATAATAGAAAGTTCTCTCCACTCAGTCACTCCTATTAGAGAATCTCTCACACCCGCTGTTGATCCCTATATGAATTATCAGGCTCGTTAAACGAGCTAATCTGTACGTGCGTGGAGACTGTGGTTTGGGCCTAATCTACATGTTGAACAATTGTCATCAGTATCGAAGAGTTTGGGAAGTAAACTCTCGGTTGTTGGCGGTGTGACTGGCCCTGCAGAGCGGTCTGACTGGTCATGGGTGACGGTGAGACCTGCGGTAGAAGTATTTGAGAAATGAGCACCAAACACTTGTGGGGGTGTGTTTGTACTAACTGCCATTGAAAATGGAGACTGAACATGAAATTAGAGAGTTTTGCTGAAAAGTCCAAAGAATTATGTTTTCTGAAATAGGAAGCAGTCAAATCGGTTGTTGGTTGGTGGCCTGATCGGCCATTATTTGACAGTCTGACCGACCATGGCGGCTTCAACATAGTGAGGTGTTCTGATTTTGGGGTGTTGTCCTAGGGTCATGGAAATATTCAATATGTGTTGCATATTATATATTTGGACTAATGTATGTCTAGTTGCGAAGAAACTTGTACCCAGACATGATTGCTTGGTCTATTGGTGAGGAGTGGTTTGGAGTCAACTTTGGTCAACAGCGAGAATGATCGGGACTTGGTTAGGAGAACCAAGATCCAGAACAGTTATGGATGTTGTGTGAGATGGTTGGACTCAAGTAAGGTGCAAGATGGATAAGAACCATGGAATTCAAAGTTTGAGCAAAGACATTTTAAGGTAAAATGATGCTTGAAGGAGCGAACCTTTGAAGGTATATGTTCGTGACTCATCAATTATGTAAATTGATGATTTTATGTGTCGTGCGGTGCTACGTGACGGTTTGGTTGTCAGTGAAGGTTATAGGACTCCAGAGCTACATCATGGAGAGGTGGACGAAATCGGGACTAGGTTAGGAGAACTGTGGTACATAGCGATCAAGGTGTCGCTGTAAGATGACTGAGGCTATCAAGGTAGTTACAAGCCGAGAAGACAAGGAACCAGAGCGGGAGCTACCGGTGATGGACATGACAGACAACAACATTTTACCTTTTTAGAGCGAACATTTTTCCTTTTTTTCTTTCGTTTTAACAATACAACAGAACCCATCCAGGAATACACTATTGATGAGTAATAATAGCAATAACTTTACAGCAAGGCACATGACAACAAGTTAGATCAACCGATAAGCATGGAGACAGTGTGGTATGGGCCTAATCTAAGGGTTGAACAATTGACATCAGTATCGAGGAGTTTGGGGGAGTAAACTTCTGGTTTAGCAAATTATCGGATTTGTTGTTTGGTGTTGGTGGTGTGACTGGCCTTCATGGGCGGTCTGACCGTTCATGGGTGATGGTCAGAACGGCGGTTGAAGCATTTAAGGAATGAGCACCAAACACTTGTGGGGGTGTGTTTGCACCAACTGTCATTGAAAATGGAGACTAGACGTGAAATTAGAGAGTTTTGCTGAAAAGTCCAAACAGTTGTGTTTTCTGAAATAGGAAGCGACCAAACTGGTTGTTGGTTGATGGTCTGACCGGCCATTGTTTGGCGGTCTAACCGGCCATGGCAGCTTTAACATAGTGAGGTGTTCTGATTTTGGGGCGTTGTCCTAGGGTCATGGAAATATTCAATATGTATTGCATATTATATATTTGGACTAATGTATGTCAAGTTGCGAAGAAATTTGTACCCATACATGATTGCTTGGTCTATTGGTGTGCAGCGGTTTGGAGTCAACTATGGACAATAGCGAGAATGATCGGGACTTGGTTAGAAGAACCAAGATCCATAACAGTTATGGATGCTGTGTGAGATGGTTGGACTCAAGCAAGGTGCAAGATGATTATAAGCGGAGCAACATCATGGAGAGGCAGATGGAATCAGGACTAGGTTAGGAGAATTGAGGTACAGAATGATCAAGGTGTCGTTGTAAGATGACCGAAGCTATCGGGGTGATTATAAGCCGAGAAAACAAGGAATCAGAGCGGGAGCTACCGGTGATGAGCTGAGGTCCATAGCGGTCACTGTAATAGCCCAATTTTTAAGTTCCAGCTAAAAATAAAATTTAATTATTTTTCTAGAATTTTCTGAAATATTTCTCTAATTATTTTAAGGCTAAAATAAATTATTTGCAAAACTTAGTTACCAATTATGAGTTGGAAATATTTTATTTAAGTACAAAATGACTCAGGGAATTTTTGTGAATTTTTACATAATTTTTTAACTTTATTTGCTATTTTCTAAAGCCTAAATGAATTTATCTGAATTATTTAAATCGCTAAAAATCTAGGAACAGTACTTGGGCCGAATTTCCTCGACCCGTCACTGTCTTTCCCTCTCACTTACACGCGGGCCCGCGTCATCAGTCTCCTCTCCCTCTTACTCTCTCACCCGGCCCCACCTATCATCCCCATTCACGCCTTCGTCTACCTCTCGCTGAACCAGCGCCGCCACCATTTTCGCTTGTTTAAGCACATTAACATATCTCTTTCAACTCGCAATCATGCGCAGTTATGACCACAATCCTCATCAAATCACGGCCGCACTTAATTGCCTGTTTCTTCCTCCTTAACTCGCATTTCTCTTTGCCGCCGCGCTGGCTTAAAGCACTCGCACACGTTCTCGACGCCTCGGCTACTCATTCGCCCTATAAAAGGGGGCACCAGCATCGCCTTCACCTCCTCATTCCAACCCCGCCATCCACTTTGCCCCAATCATTTCCAGTCCACCGGAATTCGAGGTTTAGTTCACCGGCCGCCGAAGCTCTCGCCGTCGATTGCCTCGTCGTCAACAACGCTCTTCCACCGTCGAGCACACCATCCTCATCGCCACATCGTGGGCTATCTGAGGCACACCTCCACGACACCAAAGCTTCGCCGAAATGCCGTACCGCCTCAAGCCCGAACCGCTCCGCTGCCACAAAACCTCTCGCCGCCGGCCACTCCGTTGTGCTCCGTTGCCACAAGGTATCGCATAAGGTTCAGCGTCATCTTCCCTTCATTTTGCGCACCTTCGTGTGGCTCACCGTGGCGCGTAGAGCCGGTAACTATGGGGAACTGTGCCACTCCTGTGGTCGTAACTCCTTCGTCCAGGTGGTCATGACTTCCTTCGACCAGTATAGTCGAAACTTCTTCGACCAGTGTAGTCGAAATCTCCTTTCGACCTGTGTAGTCGAAACTCCTTTGATCTGGTAGTCGAAATCTCCTTCTGACCACGTGAAGTCAAAGTGGTGAACAGTACTCAGAAGGAGAACAGTACTCGTCAGATGAACAGCACTCGGAAGTGAACAGTGTTTTCGGAATTATATCATTTCTTGTGACATGAAAACTTCTGGATGTTCGTTCTCCTTCATACGAACTCTGATTCTGTCGATTCTTGTTTATAAATTCATATAAATTCAATATCTACCTCCCATAACTAAAATTATTTAATTTGGAGTTAATTTGATTTTTCATTTGAATTTATTTGAATTTAGCTTATTTTTGCGTATAGATTTCAACGATTCCGAGGAACCTGAGTTAGTTGAAGAAGAAGAATTTGAGCCAAGCAAGTTATATCTTTGACCATGTTAATCCTATTATTTTAAGTTATTTAATTATGTTTTAAATTATTATTGCATGCATAATTCTATTTAGTGATTTTAAATTCCTAGTTACTCTATTTCCTTTGTATAGTCAATGTTGATGTTTAGATAGTCATTCCCTTGTCACCATAGTCAAAATAAAATAAAATTTGAAAGATTATATGCTTAGACAATACTTAGACCAAAATCTTGAATTCGGGGAGTTTAGCCAAATTATTCAAAATTGATTCAAATTGAGTCTATGGTATTGTTTTACCATAGAGAGTTTTAGAAAATGCTTTCACTTGTGAATTAAACTAAAATGGTTTAGACTTGGGCCTATTGGATGTTGGTGATATGCAAGTCGATGCATATGATCGATTCATTTCAATGATCGAGTCTAGGGTTGTGGATTGTTGCCCAAGTCTGTTAAGGACCGGTCTTCGAGCCGCATCTTGCTAAGCTCCATCGTACTGTCACAAGTCCATAATAGGGAGGACCTAGCTAAATAATTTTGACCTGGCTAAATAATTTGTATCCACCAATGTGAGTTGCACCATTGGAGTGACCCACGAGTCGTGTCGCTGGTTTTAAGCTGTTGTGGACACGGGTCGTGTCGCTGGGTAAGCCGCCGTGTGGCGCAAGACAGGGCTTGGGTGTGGCAAATATAACCACCCTCAGGTAAAACCTTAGCGAGTGCAACTTACACTGGGGGATGCATTGTAAAGGCCTAGTGATAATTGCTTAGTCACATGCCATCGGAAGCGTGTATTGGCCGACATTAAAAGAAAATTATCTCTTGTGGGTAAAGTTGTACAGCCTTTGCAGAGTGTAAAACTATTCAAATAGCCATGTCCACGTTCATGGACATGCTGAACAAAGCCACTCAAGTTAGAATTTAGTTTTGATTTTAAAATGGTTTTAGCAAATAATTTTAGGATGGTTAATCCTTATGGTAAAACAGGGCGGTTAGCCATGTGATCGGAGGGTATCCTTCACCATTCATATATGGAGGTTATCTACTATAAAACTGTCAATTTATTATTTGATTTTAGTTATAGATTAAAAATTGTCTTAAACCTTAGTATGTGTATTTAAAACTGAAAATGTGGCTTTATGTAAAATGAACAATATCAGCCTCACTTGACTACACATGCATGCATTATATTATGTTGATTGGGTGTAACTTGCAAGCACGAAAGTTGTGCTCATTCTTGCTGAATAAAATTTATTGAGGTCAAGATTATTTCCAAGATGGTGAGGATCAGTACGACTAGGCTACGCCCCCCAGATGATTGCCTGTGGCGAATAGTGTGGCCTACCTATTTACTTTTACTTCCGCTGTATCTTTATATTTGGCCTTGTGCCCAATTTTGCAAGCAACTCTGATTATCAATTAATAAATGTGTGATATGATTTTGCTATCACTTTTGTTTGACTGTGTACACTAGCTATCCTTGGACTAGTGTATGAAACACAGAGAGTCCGGGATCCTTCGTTCCCGGGTTCGACAAAAGTGGTATTAAAGCCATATCGATTATAGGTTGTGGCCTTAGAATGGATAAAGCCCTTAAGGACTTATTTTTGAAAACTAAAAATACTTTGGTCTTTCTGGTGTCCTCACTCAACCCTTCTCTATAAAAAATGGTTACTAACTCATCTCTTTTTCAAAAATTGTAGATGGCCAAAGCACCCAACGTCGTTTCCCACGGAATCTTCGCTGGACATTGGGTTGCAACACTCTGGAAGATGTTGCAGCATCTGCACTTCCAAGAGAGGCCAACGTACCAGGGGTACAAGTACGTAGTGGGCACTCAAGAGCATTGGAGGGTAGAAGTGATACTCTACTCCAACATGTAGCCTAACACGGAGTTCCATATCTTCGATGCCCCGATACAGCGTGGCTCCTTTCCCGAGGGTATCCAACACGCTTCTAGAGAAGCTATTCACCGACTCTGCTACATCTATGACCACCGCTTCTACAGCACCAGATTCCACTACTACTCGATGCACATCCCCACCTAGCTTGGTAGTACTTTTTGTTTGGCCAAAGATGAGGACTTCCCAGAGCTAACACACCAGGTAGACCTGACGACTGCTATGGAGCATGCCTACTGTCACACCTTGGATGAACTACGTGCCACCTAGGAGAAACTAGAGGCAGCAGAAGAGGAACTGGCCTGCTACAAGGAAGGCGACGCTAGTACCAACAACACCCCAGACTACACCCTTGTAACCCCATTAGACGCGAATTGTGAGCTTCCAATTCCTTTTGTAACAGCCATAATTGAGTAATAAAATAAATTTATAAAAGAACTATTTTGAAAAGTTGTTCTTTGCCCTATGTTTGTTTGGTTCTTGCGCTATTTTAGATTTATCCCCCTTAGAGCTTTATTTATCCCTTATAAGTCTTTGGAGGATCTAGCAGATGGTGACCACTCACAGGACAGGCAGCGGTAGTGCTAGCGGCTAGGGGAATGATCAGGCAGATTATCAGGCCAACCCAATTCCGCAGCCACCACCTCCACCGGCAGAAGGACCCGACTGGCGCCAAACTGACTTGGGTCCATTTGCAAGTGTGGACGGTTTGGTGGGATCCAGACACATGAGAGGCTTGGTGGGAAATCATTGGGGCCACATGGATAATGGCGAATCATGGGTGATGCTTCGATGTGAAGGAACTGGGAAAGATCGGTAGAGGGGCATTTTGGTAAATTGCCAAATACCAGCAAAGTGATGGTGTGCGAAATCACAACGGTGGCTTAAGTGGATTAGGTCAAGGACACTTCATGGAGGACAAAGTATGATGGATTTGGCCAAATGGAGCAAAACAAGAAGATGACCCTTTGAGAAGCGTGCGCGAGTGAGACCCGTTTGTGTGTGGGCTTAACGGATGCTTATTTGGGTTTTCTCTCTAGACATAGCCTCTACTATATAAGGGGGTAGTACAGGATTTGCACACTCATCTAAGCCAAGGAACCTTAATGTGAAAATTTGGGGAAAATGGGGAGAGGAGGCTAGAGTTTGAGAAATGTATTAAGATAAATGAGAGCACTTGTGTGTGTGCTACCCTAGTGGCTTCGTTCTCCCAAGGGAGTGACTATAAACATTCATCTCCAAGAACAAATCAAATCTTCCTATTTGTTGTAACACCCCAATTTTGAAGTCTTTTGAATTTTTATGGAATTTCAAAAAAAATTATTGTTTTGTGTGAAGTTATAAAAAAATTGGTTGGTTTTCAAAAGTCAAAACCAAATCCTAGCCTTAAAAAGGAATTAATAAAAAACTACAAGAAAAATTAAGATAAAAAATCTCTCTGGATTTGAATTCCCTATTCAAATTCATCTCAAAAGAACTCAAACAAAAACCAAATTCATTTTCCTTCTCTCTCTCCTCTCTCGGGCCGAATCCTCCACCCTAGCCCAGCCTCCTTCCTCCCCTCTCCTTTCCATGTGCGGCCCACTCCATCCAGGCCTAGCGCCTCATGCACGCCCGCTTGCGCAGCAGCCCAATCTCGTCCGCCTCTCGCTGCCCGGTGGCCCAACTCACTCCTCTCTTGCTCTCAATCGCCGGGAAGCCGCCCTCCATCGAGCTCCCAATCTGCTTCGATCATCACCGTCACCACCCATTCCTCGCCGCCACGGTGAGCTTCAAGCTTCTTGGTCAAGCCCATTGGCTTCACCTTTCCATGTTCTCTTTTATGCTCCCTTCCTCTTTCCAGTTGGAGCACTAGAGCGCCGGAGCCTCTTCGCCCTCACCGTTGGCATAGTACCGTCATCGCTGCCTCTTCCTTCTTCCTCATCTCATCTCTAGTGAGTAATATTTCCCCTTCTTTGTGTCATCTCGTTTTCCTTGTCACCATGTACCTCCTTGGCTAGATAGTGTGGCTGTTAGCCATGTGTATCATCATAGCCTCGTCGGTAATCTTCTCCATGGCCAGCCGCTGTTGCTGTGCCACTCCCGTGCCTCTTCTTGCACGTCGCTACCATAGTTAGTGTTGTCATAGCACATAGTTGCTCCCCCAGACCTTAGTTGCAACCCCATCGCCCTGTAGAGTGGTTTGCCTCGTAGTAACAGTGGCATTGCCGCTGCCTCTCCATCGCGCTACCCAAGCCACCACAACCAATTTTGGCCCTCCTGAGTGCCAGTCGAGCCCTGCCTCGCTGGCGGCGAGCTCCATCGGAACCGGCCCTGAGCTTCTCTGCCTCAGCTCTATGTTGAGGGAGAAGATGATGTGGAGACAACGTGGATGCCACGTAGGTGTCATTAGTGTTAACCGGTTTAGTTAATGTTAAGTAGTTAGTTAATTGTAGTATGACATGTGGGCCCGTAGTGTTAAAACGGTAAAGGTTAAGTAAATAGTTCATAGACTAAGTCTGTGGACCACGGTGTCTGACCAGTGGGCCTCAGGCTTGATGCACTCTTGAGTGGACTTGGTCCAATGGACGGAGGCCCCATGTGTTAGTCTCTCGGGATTTCCCTTTTTAAAATATAAAGGAAATAAAATAAAAACCCTGATGGACCCCACTTGTCAGTCGAGTAGATTTTCTTAATTAGAACAAAATAAAATGCAAAAGGAAATACCAATGGGACCCACATGTCATAAATTTCAGAATTTCTTTCGGGTCAAACTTTGGATAGCTCGTTCTCCCTCGTTTTAAAACCAAATAAACTATTTTTTATTTATAAATTCGTCTAAAATCAAGATCTTTCCAACAGTACAAAAATCATAATTGTTAGAGTGCATTTGAATTTATTTGTGTTATGGGTATTTTTTTAAGTCGTCGTTTTCACGTTAAATTGATTCAAACGTCGCCGAACACTTCAAGTCAAGATCAAGACCAAGACATATCCATATTTGAGCAAGTCAAGTCCTTACCATTGATCATGTTTGATGAGGACATGACCCCTATGGATACAACCATATTTGCTATGCTTGTTGTTCCAATTACAAGAGCTCGTACGCTTCACTTAAGTTGTCAGGTGAGCTCGTTTTTAGGAGTGATTTTATATTACATGAACTATATGATATTGTGTAATAAATGTGTTGTTATTTTCAGGAATAAAATACAGAGAGTGGTTGATTTGCAAGAGTTCGAGATGGACTTATTTTGGAATCCAATTCGGCCTCCGGCGACAGCACCGACTTCAAACGTGCATAACTTTCACATACAGAGTCCGTTGGAGGTCCGTGAGTACTTGATGGAAAGATTATCTCGTCATCTTTCCAACGGATCTAGCTTCACCTCCAAATTCCTTCTGTGCACATCGAAATTGTGGAAACAATCTGGCATTGGGACAGCCCAACAGGCCCGTAGTAAAAAGGCCATAACTTTTGCAAACAGAGTCCAATTCAGGTGTTCTTGGTCTTGTTGGAAAGATTATTCCGAGGCCTTTCCAATGGATCTATTTTCACCTCCAAATTTCTTTTGAGTGCACCGCAATAATCAAAAGAAAGTGCTACGTCACCTATTTGGGCCAAATTGGTCCTTGTAATGCTTGACCCAAGGGAAGGATAGTACCATACTGTATTTTCTTAGATATGGCAGCTCTCCCTTTCCTATTTAAGGAACCCACACCCCTCTAGTTTTCTTGGATTTTTTTTTTATGATTTAGTTTGCCTTCGTTGCAACTTGTATCTTCTACGTGTGTCGACTAGACCACCCAGTCAAGATCCTTATTCAGAATCCCAACTCAATTCAAACATTTCAATCCTATTTGCAATTCCAGATTGCTTATTATCTTATTCTTGCGTGTTCTTCGATTGCATGTAGGAATAGACCTTCGTGGTCAGGTCAACCACGTTCTTGGCACGGTTGATAAGACTCGGAGTGTGGTTTAGCGATTGCTTGGTGTTCTGGTTGTGACCGGTTAGAAGCCTGCGTCGTCAAAGTTGTTCTCCTCCAAATCGAAGTTACCATCCTATCAAAAGATCGGGACAAACCTCTGTCTCATCAATGTTGAACCTACTTTTCAAATGCAAAGTATATCGATTTAAATTATTACTTGCATGCTTATTATTATTTATGAAAGGTTATGTCAAATGTTGATACTTAGTTATGCTTTCCTTCAAAAAAAGATATTTAGTTATGCCAAATTTTCTTATTAGTATTGAACTCCCTCCTTGATTATTGATACCCCCTACACCTTGTCACCCTAAGGATAATTACTACATTAGTGGAATATCCCATTGTTGAAATAAACATGACTATTTGGTTGTGCTTAGAAATTGCTTAGTAATTTAATGTGAATAGGACATAAACATTGCTACAACGAGAACTTGGTTACTAATGAACAGTAGAGTGGTGACATGGGTTACCTCTAGAAACAGGAAAATGTATTGATAAATGGTGGAGACTTGGGCGAGTGGTTGTTTGAGATTGGTGCTCTATGCACACAGTGAATTATTGGTTTACTTCGCCTGGGTCGATTAAGGACCGAATCATGTGTACCATTCACACCTACTAAACCGTACAACCACATGTTTAGTATGTGATAGACCTGGTTTATTACTTTATTCTAGCCTTGGCATGAAAACCTATGCCCCTGGTAACTATATTATTTTCTTTTCAAGAAGGGTCGTGACTCCCTAACAACGGAGGGTCCCTCATTGAAAATGCGTCCCGTAACAGAGCATTCTGAGGGTGACCTTATGAGGACATTGTCCAAGCATTGAGGGCACACCCCGCCAGAGCAGGTCTAGTGTCGAGTCTAGGTATTGGAACTAGTCTTGTTATGATCATCTTGGTCACACGCCCAAGGAAGCGTGTAATGGCCCACATTATGAGATTGATCATATATTGTGGGTAAAGCTGTACAACCTCTGCAGAATGTGTCTAACCTATTCGGATAGCCGTGCCCCCGGTTATGGGCAAATATGTGAAGTTCACCACCACTGGTTAGTTTTATTAACTTAAAATTGTGAACTAAAACTTGTTGGGAATGACAACATGCCAGGGAAGACATGGTTGCTGGTATTTCGAACATGCTAGGAGAGATCATGGTTATGGTTACAACATGCAAGTGATGCATGGTTGTACTGACGGGACATGCTAGTATAAGCATGGTCACCGATGTTTTAAAAGATCTATTTTGGTGAATTTGCAACATGCCAGTTTAAGCATGGTCGCCAGGGACGTGATTGTGTTGGGTAAACATCATCAAGATAATGATTGATCTTACAAACTAACCTTTGGTTTTAAGTTAAAACAAGGTAAGTCATAGGTTTGGAAAAATAACCATGGTATTGAGAAAATTAGCTTTGTGCAAAAATAAGAAATACAACCCTCCTTTGACATGCCTTGCATTTATATAATTGCATTTGTGGTAAGCGCTTGTTGAGTACTTTTTGTACTCGTGGTTGCTCAAACATGTGGATTCAGACACGAAGCTGAAAACCCAGTGTATGGATATTTCTATGCATCTAGCTATGGAGACAATGGAGACGGCGTTAACTAGGTCTTAGCCCAGTCGGTTGCCTGTGGAAAATCATGGAGGCTACACTCTTTTGAAGTCTTTTCGCTGCTACTATGCTTTCTTTCCATTGCTACTCTAAACTTTTGAACTACTTGGCATGTTACCCTGTTATGTAAACTCTGGCCCTAATGCCCTTTCACCATGTGTTGTAATAATATTTAATTACTTTCTATGTATGTGTTGTATGGATATGATATTCACTGATATCTGTACTATGTGAGCTTGCTACTGATCATAGGACTAGCTCAGAATACACAGAGGGTTTGGATACGAATCCGGGTCCCCACATTCATCCAAGTCTTCCTCTCATATGCTCAAGTACTGATTTCTTGATTTGGCTTTGTTTTTTGGTGTTCCTTCCTCCCCTCTTTGTCTTTCGATTTACATAGAACGTGTAAGTGATGGATATACTCTTGGAGACTAGATCTCATCCATCTAGGTACTTTCTATTGCAAGTTCTTGAGTTTGCCCGATTTTGGTAGAAGAAAGGGTGATTTGGGGGTTTTGCTCTTAAGGAATTTTGGCTTGATTCTTGTTGTGATTGAGGGTTCTAGGACGTGTGGAAAACTATCATTAGCCATCTTGGATTTATTCCTCCTACAAGCTCCTCTCAATCACCGTTTTCGTGTTTGGCCCAGTTTTGGTGCAACCTTCACTCAAACGAAAAAAAAGGTTGAAACTTTGGCAATGATTTTCAAGATCTTTAATTGGAATACGTTCCTGATATCCTAGAGAATGTGTCTAAAGTTTTATGAAGTTTGGAGTTGTGGATCAAAAGTTGTATCAATTTGTGATTTTGAAATCGTGCTAAAATTCAGTTCTTCCTTATTTTACTATTCATACGATCTGATCACTACTATTCATCTGGTATAACCGGTGCAGTGGGGATTTTGGCGAGTCTTGATTCTCTTATTGCCTTGTTCTTGTTTGGATGATTCTATCTGATCTTAATACCTTTAAATAGCTATTAGAGTGAGGAGAGTTGATTCCTCCTTATGGCAAAAGTTTTTTTTTTAAAAAAAAAGATGCCATCAATTGTGTGGTGCCTATTCAACCCTCTTATAGTCGATCAATTGTGTGGTGCCTATTCAACCCTCTTATAGTCGCTTCCTCGGTCCAATAATAAGAATAAGGCAATAACTCTACAATTGAATTCTAGCACATTGCTATCCTCTACATATTCGGCCACTAACTTCTTTTTCATTCTCATCATTAAACTAAAGGGGTGTGTATACAATTTGTCCTTTCTATTTAGAACATGGACATGGAAAAAAAAGGAACTCTCTACCCACAAAATTAACTAATTAAGCACTTATATATGGCCCTTTTTCATCCTTCATTATAGGACAAGTTATAAAATGAATTTGTCGCAAGCAACCAAAAAAACTTAAACCCTGTGCTTTAATTTTATTAGCAAAGATACCATTTAACTTCAAAATGTTTACAACGTATTTAATTATGTAATAAGTGTGTGTTTATAACATCTACCTTTTCTAGTTTCATAAAAAAGTGACTCGCAAAATTCTGCACCACAGATAGATGGACCATCTATATCAATTCCATGCAAATACAACTCATGTGTCCGGCTGCAGTTCATTTACACTGCAACAGCGATTTTCATAGTGTAGGTAGTATCTGCCTCTTTCTCTCTCCTCCAACCCCAAGGCTTATCCTAGTAACAGACATCGTACGAAAAAAGCAAGGGAAATACTGAGAGATGAGCAAGGAACAGTGTGGTTCGGAAACGCATCGTGTCTGGATCAACAGATTTAAAGCGCTTGATTACGAGGAAGCTCATGAGTCGCCTTATTCCATTCATCCCGGCAGCACCAAGATGTACACGGACCTAAAGGAAAGATATTGGTGGAGTCGAGATGAAGCGAAATTCTGAGTTTGTAGCCCATTGTGATGTTTGCCCGGTGAGTCAAGGCGAGCATCAAAGACCATTGGTTTGCTACAACCGTTGCCAATTCCAGTGGAAGTGGGAAGAAGTTGGTATGGACTTCATCACGGACTTCCTAGGACCCAATCGGGATGTGATTCCATTTGGGTGATAATTGACCTGATGAAAGTAGCTCACTTTATTCGGTCAAGACCACCTCTGAGATCTGACAAGTTTGCGAATCAGTATATGGCTAAGATCGTCTGTCTACACGGAGTACCCAAGAAGATCATGTCCGACAGAGGATAGTTCACGTCAAGATTTTGGCAGAGTCTGCATGAAGCTTTGGGAACCAGACTCAACTTCAGCACCGCATATCATCCGAGATGGATGGCGAACGAGCGAGTCAATCGATTCTTGAAGACATGCTTGAGCTGCGCCTTAGAGTACTGAAAAAGTTGGGACAAGAACACGCCCTATGCAATTTTTCAGACAACAATAGCTACCAAGCCGGTCTTGAGATGTCCCCATTTGAGGCTTTGTATGGCAGAAAATGCAGAACTCCGCTTCTTTGGGATGAAGTAGGAGAGCATCAGTTCTTTGGACCGGAGTTGATCAAAGAAGCTGAAAGCAAGGTTAAGGTAATAAGGGAAAATTTGAAAGTAGCTCAAACCCGACAGAAGAGTTATGCTGATAATCGTCGGCGAGAGTTGACCTTTGCAGAAGGAGATTTTATCTATCTCCGAGTTACTCCCCTCCGAGGAATAAGAAGATTCCGGACCAAAGGAAAACTTACACCCAGATTTGTGGGACCTTATAAGATTTTGGCAAGAAGAGGTGAAGTTGCATATCAACTCGAGCTACCAGCATCCTTATCCGCCGTCCACAATGTATTCCATGTCTCTCAACTGAAGAAGTGCCTCAGAGTGCCAACCGAAGAGACACCGATTGAAAGCATCGATCTTCAGGAAGATCTCACCTATAGGGAACAACCGATCAAGATCCTCGATGTGGCAGAACGAATTACCTGAAGCAAAGTCATCCGTTCGTGCAAGGTTCAGTGGAGCAATCACTCTGAAGAAGAAGCCACTTGGGAGCGAGAAGAAGATTTGAAGGCCGAATATCCCCACCTTTTTGCTGACCAAGTCTGAATCTCGGGGACGAGATTCCCTTTAAGGGGGTAGGTTTGTAACAGCCCAAAATTTCAAATTTGGTTGAAGTTTAAAACCTATATGAATTTGTGAATTTTCTGAATTTTTAAAAGCTTTTCTTTTAATCATTTAAAGCCAAAACAAATTTAAATTCAAAATCTATTGCCAACTTTAAGTTGGAATTATTTTATTTAGGTTCAGATTAATGCTAGAGATTTCTGTGAATTTTTTCTATAATTTTTAGAGTTTATTATCTATTTTCTAGAGCCTAAATGAATTAATCAGATTATTTAAATTCAGAAAGTCAATTTAAAACCTAAACTCCCCTTGGGCCGAAACTTCACCGTTATTGACCTTTTCCTCTTGCCAGCCCAAACCACCCCGCCAAGCAAGCCCTCATCAAATAACGCACCGTCGGATTGAAATCAAACGACTACTTCTTTTGGCCCTCTCTCTTCGCTCTCACCCACTCTCGCTGTCACGTGGGCCCCGTGACCCCGTCGTCTTCGTCGTCATCGTCTTCGCGTGTTCGTCGCGCCCAACCGCCATTGAAGCCGTGGGCGAGCTCGCCAACAGGCCGCTCCAACCACCCACGACTCACGCGGGTGTGCACGCGAGACTCGCGCCCTCCTCCGCACGACCCCCACACCTTCTCCCCCTCTTCTCGACGCCTTGGCGCCTAAGTCAGAATCGCCGTCCGTCCTGCGACGATCTCCTCCCTCGCCTCCCGGCCCCTATAAAGGGAGCACCAGTGCGCCTCCTCCTCCTCCTCACCTCGTCTCCACCACTCACTCCTCTTCCCGTGCTCCCTTTTCGCCGGAATTTGAGTTCTTCGCCGCCGGCCACCGAAGGCTTGGAGCTTCGATTGCGCCACCGCCATAGCCGCCGCATCCTCACCGCCACCACCATCTCCATCGCCGTCTTCCCGCGAAGCTGGTGCTCACCTCGCCTTCGTCGGAGCACCACTGGAGCGCCACATCGTCGTCAACCGCAACTTCGCCGCCGCATCTTCCTCGTCGCCGGCCGCCTCCGTCTCCGCCTCGTCGTGTGGGTGAGCGCACCGTACTCCTCGCGTCCTCCTCTCCCTCGTGGTACCCTCGCCGGCCGTCGCCGTGCAGCCCACCGCCAGCGACCTTAGGGCGAAAGAGCTCGCCGCCCTGCTGCCGGCGTGGCATGCCACCGTGGCTGCCATCTGCGATACCGCGGGCGCCACCTCGGCCAAAAAGGTCGTGGCGACTGGTCAGCGCCCGCGTGGCCAGTCCACCGCCCCGATGTTCCATTGGCTCGGTGGAACCAATCCACCGTGAGCCGTGTCTATGACACGTGGGGCCCACTTGTCAGAATTTATTTAAATTCTGAATAAACTCAGGGCTGATGTCAGCATTGCGCAATAACTAGATTTCCTTTAGAAAAATAATTCAGAAAATGGATTAAATTGCAGATTTAGGCTTTAAATTTATAAAATTCATATCTTTTGATTCCTAACTCCAAATTAGGTGTTTCCAATTTCTAAAATCTTATAAAATTAATATCTAGCTAAATAAAATATAAATATTTGATTTTGAGTAGGTTTAAACTGTTTGTTTGAATTTGAAATAATTTAAACTACAAATCTAGGATTAAAATTGTAAAATTCATATCTTTTGAACCCTAGTTCCAAATTGAATGATTCCAATTGCTAAAATCTTAGAAAATTATGTTCTAACTAAGTAAAATAAAATTATTTTATTTGGACTTAGTTTAATTTGTCTTTTGAATTTATTTGAATTTCAATTGATTTGTCGTATTTTCACGTTTAGACTACTTACGATTAGGGATTTGATTCTTCCGATTTAGAATTTCAAGACTTCAGCGAAGGCAAGTTACACTTTGACCTTGTTACGCCTACTATTTAAAGTTATTTAATTCAATTTTTAAAATTTATTATTGCATGCATATTTTTAGTCAATTATTTTAATACCCTGTTTAAATGCTTAGTTATTCCAATTGTTATTGTATGGCCAATTTTGTATAATTGAAATGCCATCCCTTGTCACCACAGGTAAAATTGTTTGGAAATGCTTAGCAAATGTTTAGACCATGATTTTGATTTTGGGAGGATTTAGCCAAACCATTACAACTTGTTTAAAATTAAATCTATGGTATTGTTTTACCATAGAGAGTTTGTAAAGGTGGTTTTCACTAAAATAAAATTAAAATGGTTTGGACTTGGGCGAAACGGATGAAAGGTGGGTGCAGGTTTATGCACGGGTTTAATCTGGTTAGGATTAAAACCCAGGGTTTGATTTTGAAAGACGCCCAAGTCGATTAAGGACCGGTCTTGGAGCCGCATATTGCTATGCTTTACCGTACCACCACACGTCTTGTTTGGGCAAGACCTGGCTCAATAATTTAGGATACCTCGTGGTTATTCGTGCCATTTTGTATGAGTGGGTGTCGGTTAGACTATAGTCCCATCTGGCGCAAGAGGAGGCCCTGAACCTGCGGATGGTTAGTCCAAAGGGGGCGAAACCTTAGCGGGCATGAATACTTTGAGGTAGATCATTGTAAAGGCCTTGTCACGTGCTCTAGACTGCTTACCTAAGGTAGTGAGCGGTGGCATAGATATATGTCGGATAAACTAGAGAATTCGTGTCTTGTGGGTAAAGCTGTACAAACTCTACAGAGTAGAAAGCTATTCGAATAGCCGCGTCCGCGGTCATGGACATGCTAGCAAAGCCACTTTGAGTTAGACTTGTTTTTGGTTTTAAAATGATTTCAACAGATGTTTTCAGGATGGTTAGTCCTGTGGGAAAATTGGGCGGTTAGCCATTGTGATTGGAGGTTATCCATCACCTTTCTTGGAGGTTATCCACATTTTACATTTGTCATTTAAATTTATGATTTTAAATACTGTATGAAAATGGCCTTGCAATCTAATATGATTATTTAAACCAAAACTGCTGCTTCACGCAAAATAACCCTGCCAATGTCCTTTGTTTACCTTATGCATGCATTACAATTCCATATTGGGTGTAACTTGCGAGCACGGTAGTTGTGCTCATGCTTGCTTTATGCAACAAAATTTCAGGAGAAGACTAATATCAGGACGGTGAGGACACCGACGCCTAGGCTACGCCACCAGACGATTGCCTGTGACGGATCGTTCTAGCCTACTACTACTATTGTCTTTACTTCCGCTGTGTTATTTACTCTTTTATTTGGCTTCATGCTCAATTGTATCGAACTCTGATTTACTATTAATGCAATGCGAGATTTGGTTATGTTATCATTTTTGTAACTGTGTACACCAAAAATCCTGGACTGGTGTATGAACACAGAGGGTTCGGGATCTTTCGTTCCCGGGTCCGACAATGACGGGCAATGGTGCACCATAAGTTGGTGAAGGTGCCAGCATGATCTAATTATCTATCTAGCTCTCTCCTGTGGTATTATCGTATCGATGACTACAGAATGAGGGAAAGATAAATCAATTAATCAGGTCGCGCTGAAGTTTCATCTGCTGGTGGGATCACAACGAAAAACCCTAAATTTCATAAATCGATGAATCTCGTCAGGTTCTTGAAGTGAACGCATGGGATCTTTAAGGTGAGATCCAACTCGTTACTGCACGTTGATGATTGGGCCATGCTTATTTCTGTGTGAGTTGATTATACGGAATTGACGAAGTAAGGTTCCTATCCATCACTTTTGTTTCTTTTCTACCTTCACTTTGTTCTTTTTTTCCATCGTAGAACAAATTTGGATTCCTTGGGAATTCGTAAGGTAGTTTTCTTTGTATCTTGTGTTTATTTCTTCCTCCTGCTAGCTCTCCCTCTCCTTGCCTCTTATTTCCTTTGCCCCCCAAATATTTAAGAAATAAGAACACATCGCTGGTATCATCTTAATCGATCTTTGGGATTGGAATCTAGGTTGTGCCTTAATTTGTATAGAAGAGATTTGATCTATACTCTTTAGGTAGCCTTTGCCATTTTTCCATTATGCAGGTACATGCCTGTCTTTACTGTCAATTTCTTTTCTTATGTGTTAAATTGGCATTCATAGTTAACTAATATATATACTCTTCCTCCTAATTGCAGGGTTGTTTCCTGGCAGAAGATTTGCAAGAAGGAAATGGAAACTAATTGTCCCAGTAGTTCTCCTTATAGCCTTGTGTATTTTCTAGTTCTAGATACCATGTAGAGAGGGTTTCTAGCTATATTTGTAGCAAGACTAATTTCCATTAACCTTAATATCTTTGTTCCAATGCTTGTTGGGGGGGGGGGGTAGACATTCATTTGCTTTTCAATACGTGCACGTGAGTGCAACAGAAGCAGCAAATTTAATTAATCGAGAAGCAGATCTAGAGATTTTGCTACATGATTTTTTTTAAATGGCTTCTCTCAACTCCAATCTCTCCTTTCACATATACAATCTTATTGCACCTCTTATAATTTAGTTTCCCTATGAACATCAACATTCTATATTTATTGCAATATGTGTGAATAATCTTATCTAGGTGAGAATGTGGGATACTGATTCTTCTCATCAGTGGCTATGATTTTGTGGATATCACGGGGATATGCTCACGATCTTAGGATGATGGTACAATTGGCAATGGCATTGAAGGTTTGTCAAAATTCGTGTTTTCAGCAAAGTTCAAGTGTTGTCAGGCCTTAGGCGGTCAGACCAACCAAGGTGGCGGTCAGACCAGCCTGTGTGGCGATCTGACCGGCCACCTCTGGCGGTCAGACTGGCCAAGCCTCAGGTCGAGTGGCTGGCGGTCAGACCGGCCAATGGGCAGCGGTCTGACCGGCCATAAAGATTTTCTGATTTTGGAGCTAGGCCAAAAATAGAGGGTGTAGGCAAGAGAGAGGATTATTCTACACTTGGTCTCGTAATTTTTGGAGCTTCGAGTCAAAAGATCTATTCGTTTGAAATTTTCAGAGAGTTTCGGATTTCCAGAGTGGAAATTTTGGCTAAGTCCCTGCTGGGCAGTCAGACCGGCCAACAAGTGGCGGTCAGATCGGCCAGGGGCGGTCAGACCGGCTATGGGCGGTGATCAGACTGGTTTTGACTTGTTCGTCGGCCATCTTGGTGGCAATGTTTGTTTGGTTAGGTCAAGTTCATGGGTTTCAGTGCAAGTGTGTTGCATGATGCATGTTTTGACTAACGTGGGTCAAGTTGCGAAGAACTTGTTCCCGGAATCGATTTCTTTGTCTGTTGTTGTGCAGGAAGCTTGGAGGTCAACGACGGTCAACGGCGAGGATGATCGGGACTAGGCTTCGAGAGCTGAGGTTCAGAATGGTCGAGGATGCCGGGTGAAGTCAGAAGACTCAAGCATGGCGTAAAATGGACAAGGATGACCGAACGGAAAGTTCAGTGCGATGGGTTGCATCAAGCGGCACGGGGGTTGGTGCAAGTGCCATGGTGGTTTCGGTGGGAGCCGGATGGGAGAGACTTGCCAACATGAAGAGAGCCATTGATCAACCTACACGTGGCGAAGTATGGGATTGCTTCATGAAGATTGGACTCGGTCTTCGGAGAAGGATCGAGAAGGGGTATTTTGGTAACTTCACCTAAATATCGTCTTGATGACCTTTTGCTAACCCGTGGCGCAAGACGGTGCAACAAGAAGCGGTTTAGGTCAAGAGGAGATGAAGACGACGCTTTAAAATACGTGCGTAAGTGAAACCCGTTTGTGTGTAGGCTTAACGGGTGCCCATTAGGAATATTCTTCTAGAAGCTAGCCTCCACTATAAATAGGGGAGGGTGCTAGTTTAGCACTCCCCAACCCTTATATCTAAAACCCTAGTTTGTGTTTTAGGGTTATGAGAGAATAGTGGAGAGGTTAGGGTTCTAGGGAGATGGATTGATTGTGTGCTCATGTGTCGAGTCTTTGTCCTCCTGAATGGAGTGGCTATAAACCAACATCAATCCCAAATTAATCCAAGCAAGATTCCTCAAGATGAGTCTCTTTTTGTTCTTACTCTCTATTTTGTGATTTTGGGGCATTTTTTGATTCGTGAGTTTTCCTTTGGTTTCTGGCCTAGATCTAGCTTGCTGTGACAGGTGGAAATACATCTAGGATCATCTTGATCATCAATCACCCACGAGCAAGTGTTTGGATCATATTTTGGTTTTGACTCGATTTTGGAGCAACCTTCACTCAAACGAAAAAAGGTTGGAACTTTGGCAAAGATCTTCACGATCCTTGATTGGAATAGGTTCCTGATATCCTAGAAAAGGTATGTCTCAAGTTTTATAAGGTTTGGAGTTGCGGATCAAAAGTTAGACCAATTTGTGATCTTGAGTTCGAGCTAATTTTACTGTTCATTGGCTTGGAGGTTATACTGATTTCCAAAGATCAGACCGCTAACTACATGGAGGTCTGACCGCCTAACTCTTTAGGTTTTGAGTTTTTTTTTGTGTTTTTGGTCTATTTGCTTCGGGGTTTTGATTGGATTCAATACAAGTCTTCCACTGTGTTTGTATATTGATCTTCATAGCTTTTATAGCTATTAGAGTGAAAATCGTGTTGAATTCAATCAAGGTGAAAAAGAGATCGTGCTCCTATTCACCCCTCCCCCCCTCTAGTCGCCTTTTCAGTCCAACCAGTGGTACCAGAGCCTGGTTAGTTTAATCTTGATCTTAACTGGTCATTGAACTTGGCGATGGAGAAGTACTCCACTACGCCGCATATCTTTGATGGGCTCGACTATGCCTATTGGACGAATCGCATGCGTGTCTTCCTTCAGAGCGAATGTCAAGCCATATGGGAGGTTGTTCGAGCTCCGCTCATTTTACCCGAGGTTGCTTCGCCGGCTTCAACAGCCCTCTTGGCTAACAACCATAAGGCAAAGAACCTCCTATATGCCGGGCTTGGTAGACAAGAGTATGATAGGATTTGCAATCTTGAGACCGCGTACGAGATTTAGCACACCCTCGAAACCTACCATGAGGGTTCGTCCCAAATTAAGCAAGTACGCTAGACAATCTTTAAGCGAGAATACAACAAGTTCGAGTTGTGTCCTGGAGAGAGCATCGATGATGTATTCACTCGCTTTAACAAAGTGATTAATCAGATAAGAGCACTAGACATCGAGTATTCTCAGTCTGAAAATACCACCCACCTCTTGGCTGCAATCAACACCAAGGAGTGGGAGATGAAGGTTATTACCATTGAGGAGAGTGTCGATCTCTCTAATCTCTCTTTGGAGCTGCTCTATAGCAAGCTCAAGACTCATAAGATCAAGAGAGGTAGTTATCCTAAGAAGGAGAACATGGCTTTGGTCGCTGATCCTCTTAAAAGAACTTCTAATATTTCTTCTGAGTCTTCCTCTGGATTTTTACTTGCCTGTTTATCTGCAATCCATGAAGAGGAACTTGAGAATATTACTGAGGCTGAATTAGCCCTTCTAGCCAAAAAATTCACATGGGCCTATAACAATGTGAGAAACAAGAAGAGAGGAGGCCCTGTGACATGCTATGAGTGTGGAGAGCTCTACCATATCCGGGCGTACTGTCCCAAGCTAAAAGGGAAGGGCAACAACAAGGATGAGAAGGCAGCTTGGAGGAAGCCTCAAGGGAACAAGTCCAAGTTTGATGCTGCCAAGCTCATGAAGGCTGCTCACCGGGTCCTTGTCGCTTTTGGAGAGCAATCAATGAGCGATGTGGACTCCGGGAGCGAGGAGGACAAGGAGTAGGAGCTCCCTCAAGAGAAGAAGAAAGGGAAGGCAAAGGACTTCACCGGCATGTGCTTCATGGCCGACTCTGTCGACATCGATGACACCGATAAGGTACCTCCATCCTATGATGTTCTCTCTTCTAGATGTGATACCATCTTTGAGCAACTGCTTAGCCAGGATAAGGCGTTAGAGTTTACCATGGCTAGGAACAAGGATTTAGAGTCACAAGTTGATAATCTCACACTAGAACTTGTAAATGTTAAAACTCTTAATACTGATGAATGTTCATCTTGCCATGCTTTACTCTCTGAACTTGCTAAATTGCAAACTGCTCATGGTGTTGCCTTGCACCAACTAGAAAATACTAGGACTGAGTTAACTGAAGTTAAATCTGCTCCATGTGAAAAATGCTTAGAATCTAGCAAGTTGGTCGCTTCTGATAAGGCTGAGTCTAGCATTTGCTCTTTCTTCTTAGAATGTGAACATGAAGTAAAAGACATATTAGAAGCAGTTAGAGCTAAGTATGCCAAGCTTAAAGACAAAATTGATTCTGCTCCTTGTGCTTCATGTGAAGCTCTTAAGCTTGAAGTTGCCTTTCATAAGGAGAAGCATGCTAGAGCCATTAAGGCCAAAACTTGTGAATCATGTTTTAACCTTGGAAAAGTGAATGCTTATCTTAAGGATACATTTCTCTAAGGGTAAGAAATAGTTAAACATGATTCTTGACTGAATGATTGCCTCTAGCTTGAAGGATGAAGTTGTCGTCCATCTTTTCATGATTGCCCATAGTTTTCTCCTCTTTTGGGCATTGTAGTATGGGATATTCACTCCATCCACATTCCCATACAGCACAAATTAATTTTCTCTTGAGATTGATTTTCTTTGCAAGGACACGCCTATCTATCTTGATATTTCACTTGCAAAGGACACCATATGATTCCAATTGGATCTTTCTTGGTGATTTCAACTTTATTCGTTCTACCCAAAATCGAAATAGGCTAGGACGTGACATGAATGCTATGTTCACTTTTAATGGTATCACTAGCCATCTTGGATTAATTCAACTCCCATTAAAAGGAAGAGCTTTTACGTGGAGTAATAAGCAAGAAGCCCCACCCTTGGAACAATTGGATTGGGTATTTACTATAGTGAGTTGGACAACAAAATATCCAAATACAATGGTCAGATCTCTAACTCGCAATATTTTATATCATGTCTCCTATGTGGTTTCTATTCAAATCGTCATTCCAAAAGCAAAGATATTTTGATTTGAATTTTTTTGGGTTGAAAATTTGGGTTTTATGGACATTATATCATACTATTGGAATAGTTTGTGCAGACACACAAATGGAGATGCAATTCTTTCGGCAAAATTCAAGAGTCTCCGGCATGGTCTCAAAATTTGAAGTAAGAATATCTCTCAACTTTCTAGATTAATCTTTAACTGCAATTTGGTTATTACCCTTATGGATAATTTGGAAGAGCAAAGATCCCTAGATAGGCCGGAATGGAACTTCTATAACATTATCAAGAGGCACTTACTTCGACTCTTACATTACAAACAACTATATTAGAAAAAAAAAAGGTGCACTATTCATTGGGTTACGTTTGGAGATGAGAATACAAAATTCTTTCATGCCATAGCTACAAAACAGTATAGAAGGAACACTATTACACAGTTGTCCACTCAAGACAATGGAATTGAAATAGATCACAATGGAAAGACAGTTATTCTTTGGCGTTCATTTAAAGATAGACTAGGGACTTTGGCCAATACTGAAATGCTTTTCAATTTATCTGAATTAATTGCCCAAGTTTAGGGATTGCATATTTTGACAGAAAGATTTACTCATGACGATATCGACAAAATAATAAAGGAACTCCCTATTGATAAATCGCCAGGGCCGGATGGTTTTAATGGACTCTTTATCAAAAAATATTAGCATATTATCAAGAATGATTTCTACAAGCTATGTGAGGACTTCTACGAAAATAAGATTCAACTACAGTGTATCAATAATTCACACATTACTTTAGTGCCAAAAAAAAGTCTCCCCATAAAGTGTAAATGATTATAGACCTATCTCACTTTTGAATTCCTCACTCAAGTTACTCACAAAGATATTGGCGGATAGACTACAGTGGATTATTTTGCAAATTGTTCATAAAAATCAATATCGATTTATCAAAACAAGAACGATTCAAGATTGTCTTGCTTGGGCCTATGAATATATCCATCAATGTTGGCAATCAAAAAAGGAAATTATTATTCTAAAGTTGGACTTTGAGAAAGCCTTTGATATGGTGTAGCACATTACTGTCATCCAAATTTTGCAAAAAAAAGGTTTTGATAATAGATGGATTACCTGGATTAAAAAAATTACTCAGATCTGGAACATACTCGGTTTTATTAAATGGAGTACCAGGGAAATGTTTTCAATGTAAAA
Source organism: Phyllostachys edulis (assembly GCA_036346405.1). NCBI lineage: Eukaryota > Viridiplantae > Streptophyta > Magnoliopsida > Poales > Poaceae > Phyllostachys > Phyllostachys edulis. The sequence goes on along the minus strand of CM070567.1, from coordinate 6,498,586 downwards.
GAGGAGTGAGACAAGGTGATCCTCTCTCGGCACTTCTCTTCGTTCTTGTAGCGGATCTCTTACAGACAATTATAAATGAAGCACATAGAAGGAATCTCCTCAATATACCAATCCCGTTGACAACAGATGGGGATTTTCCTATAGTTCAATATGCGGATGATACCTTGGTCATTATGGAAGCTGATGCAAGACAATTATTTTGTTTGAAGGGTCTATTAAATTCATTCACTTCCTCCACAAGACTAAAAGTCAACTATAATAAGTCATTTATAGTGCCCATTAATGTCATTGATAACAAAATGTCTACCCTAACAAACACCTTTGGATGTCAAATTAGTACTATTCCTTTCACTTATTTGGGTTTACCGCTAGGAACAACTTGGCCAAGAGTGCATGATTTTTCGCCATTGATTGATCAAGTAGAGATAAGACTATCTAGATGTGCAGCTTTTCCCTCTTATGGAGTGTGATTGACAATGATCAACTCGGTACTCTCCCACCTCTCAAATTTTTACATGTGCTCACTTAAGATCCCAATGGCAGTCATTAATAATATTGATCGAGCTCGAAGGCACTGTCTTTGGAGGGGTTTGGATTTAAATGCAAAAGGTGGAAATCTAGCCGCATGGAATTTGGTATGCAAACCAAAAAACAAAGGGAGCCTTGAAGTTCTTAATTTACAAACACAGAATGATGCTCTCCTAATGAAGAATCTACATAAGTTCTACAATCACCGCGATCTTCCATGGTTGAAGCTGATCTGGAAAAGGTATTATCGAAATAATATCCTCACAACACAAGGAATCAAGGCTCTTTTTGGTGGAGAGATATTACGAAAGGCATTACGATTTATAGAGAAATTGCTATGGCAATAATTGGTGTTGGTACATCAGTGTTCTTATCATTGGATTTTTGAAATTCTAACCTTTACTGTTACAAATATCCAGTGCTATTCACCTTTGCTAAAAACCAACAAATCTCAGTGGCTAATCTACTCCAAAATCCATGTATAGGAGGACAGTTCCACCTGCCTTTGTCTATTAAAGCATTTGAGGGATATAATATGCTTAAGGAAGACATTAGGCATTTTCTTCCAATTAATAATTGCCAAGAAAGTGGAACATACATATGGGCCGCAGCACAATATTCATCTCAAAGATACTACAAGTTCTTTTTTTAATACTATCATGTCACCTCGGTCACTCAAATGGATTTGGAAAAAGCAAATGTCTTATGAAACTTAAGTTTTTTGCTTAGCTACTTTTAATGGACAGACTAAACACAAAAGACATGCTATGCAGGCAACATTATAATATTGAGGATGATCAATATTGTGTCTTATGTCCAGATAGAGAGAAAGAAACTCTACACTATTTATTCTTTGGCTGCCAATTCAGTCAATCATGTTGGAATATTATTGGCATTAATTGGGATGATACGACTAATGTTAACCTTAAAGTGGAAAGAACAAGATTAATCTTCAATTCTATGTTCTATATGGAAATCTTTATTTTGGCTGCATGGCTTATTTAGAAACAAGGGAGTGGCAAAGTGTTTGAGAATATCACGCCGAATATTACTAGTTGGAAAAATCTTTTTAAGAGTGAACTTGCTCTGCATGTGTGAAGAATCTAGACCCGTCATTATGAGTTAATGGTGTATTTTTGATAATTAATGACAATCGTCTTATAGATGAATAGGTTATGTTACATAATGATGGAGACTTTGGATGAAATCGATTATCATCAAGTCAAGACTCGGGATGAAGAAAATCATCATATGTTCATGATGTTCAAGTCAAGATCCCGAAGTGAAGAAGATCATCATGTATTGATGATATTGAAGTAAAGAGCTTGGGGGTAAAGGATGCATCATGTGTTGATGCGTATCAAGATCTTGAAGAGGAGATGATCATGAGTTGATTATCAAGTCAAGAGAAGACCCATCATGTGTTGATAGAGGTCAAGTGAAAGAGTGCATCATGAGTTGATGCATATTCAAGTCAAGAACTTGATGTAAAGGAAATCATCATGAGTTGATGATTATCAAGTCAATGACCCGGTCTTGAAGAGAAGATGTGCGTCATCAAGCTTCAAGTGAATGCTCAAGGCAAAGGTATGACTAGCTAGGGCTAAGGATGTGTTCCTAGTCTTCTACCAGTCTTGGTATTTGGATGGAAGATCGGATTGCCAGTATAGGTTACCGTACTATTAAGAGGAGTCTTGACTAGTAGCTTGAGTGTGTCATGTGTTGATAGCTCGTTGTGCTTTCTCTAGCTCTTGTTAGCATGTTGCCAATATTTGTGATTATGTTTTGCAAATAGTTGAGGCTCATGCATAATCCTTGTAGCATGTGACTTTTGTTTGCGAATGTGTTTTGCAAATGGTTTAAGTTTATGTACCTTATTTTTTATGATGTGATTCTAAAAGTTGACAAATGTGTTTTGCAACTTGTTGAGAATCTCACCTTTAACCCTTGTTTGCATCGCGCATCAATTGGCAAATGTGTTTTGTAAATTGAGTTGAAGCGGAATGCAAAAATCCTTGTTTTCTCAACTCTGGCGGTCTGACCGCAAGTCTTTGGGCCGTCTGACTGGCCCTTGAAAGATTAACCAGGCTGTGTGTCGGTTCCTTTGTTTTGGCGGCCTGACCGCCATGGTTGACCGGTCTGACCAGTGGGACCCTGGTCTGACTGCCATGTGTTGGGCGGTCTGACCGAGCCTCCGGGTCATGTGACTCGATCAGCTTTTTCCAGAGAATGCATTTTTCTGGGTTTTGGGTTCCTAACTGACCGCCATGTGTTGGCCAGTCTGACCGGACCCCCTGGTCAAGGGACCTGATCAGCTTTTCTAGAGAATGTGTTTTTCTGGGTTTTGGGTGCTGGACTGACCGCCATATGTTGGCCAGTCCCACCAGACCTCCGGGTCAAGTGACCCGGTCAGCTTTTTCCAGAGAAGGTGTTTTCCTGGAATTGCTCTTTGTTCTGTTGTGCGGTCTGACCGCCATGTGTTAGCCAGTCTAACCGCCATGTGTTGGCCAGTCTAACCGGGTTGGCGTGGACTGACCAGCCATTGGTTGGCGGTCAGTTCGAACATGTGTCCAACGGCTAGTTTTATAGCCGTTGGAGCATAGCTGGTCTGACCGGCCATTGGTTGGCGGTCATAGCGGGCTTCGCTGATTTTCAGTATATTCTCTTCCAAACGGCTAGTTTTTGTGTGTTGGCTATAAATACCCACCTTGGCCGGTTGTAGAAGGTGTTGTTGCTAGTTTTATTCATTTCGTTGAGCAAAGAGCAAGCCCTCTCATCTCTTATGTGCATGTGTTGCACTTAGTGAGTTTAGAGAGCGAACCCTAAGTGCATGTGTTGCATTAGGTAGTGGATTGTGTATCCATTGAGCTTAGACACTTAATTTGTTCAAGTGAGCATCTCCGACTTGTTACTCTTGGTGTTTGCCAACACCTAGACGGCTTGGAGGAGTTGCGCTGGTGATCTTTTACAAGAAGGTTGTGAGAAGATCCGGACGGTTGTGAGTGGTTTGGTGCTCGCCATCTCCGGAATGGAGGAAGAGCAACCCCGAGTAGATCAAGGTGTTGGTTCATGTTGGAGCCGGTCCAAGTGGTTGGACTTACCTTAGAGGTGTTGGCTCAATTGTGGAGCTGGTCCTATTTGGTTGGGCTTACCTTAACGTGGATTAGGGGAGACCGGCAAGTCTCTGAACACCACAGTAAAACATCATTGTGTTATTGTGGTTTGTTCTCTTGTGTTTTATTTTGTGCGATTTACATTCTTTGTATTGAATTGCTTACATGCCTTTGTATGACTGCTATCGTTATCAATAGTCTTATATTGTGTTGTTGGTGCACTTAGTAAAGACTAGTTGATTTAGGTTTTGATTGTGCAAAACCAAATTGTTATTAACTTCCGCATTAGAAATCGGTTTTAGCCAAAGAAGTTTTTAAAACCGCCTATTCACCCCCCCCCCTCTAGTCAACCTCCTCGATCTTACAAGTGGTATCAAAGTTTGGTCTCTTATTTATTAGACTTAACCGTCTAGAGAGTTAAGGATGGCCACTAGTTATATAGTGCACCTCGGTAGGGCACCACTCTTTAATGGTTCAAATTATGCTTATTAGAATATTAGAATGACCATCTATATTAAAGATATGGGTCCAAACCTATGGAGAATTATTGATGTGGGTTTTGCTACTCCAATTGATCCACAAAATCCCACTCAAAGGGAAGAGCAAAACTTGTAACTCGATGCTCAAGCTTTGAATGCTCTATATATTACTTTGAGTGTGGAGGAGTTCAATAGAGTGAGTAATCTTGAAAATGCTCATGATGTTTGGACAACTCTCATGGAAATTTATGAGGGAACCTCCACGGTCATGGAAGCTAAATTGCATAGGTTGAAGCTCAAATATGAGTCATTTACCATGTTGCCTCATGAGAGCATCAATGGGATGTATTTTAGAATGAACAACATAGTAAATAAGCTTAAAGATCTATGTAACCGATCTTGATATTATGTGCAAGATGCTTAGGGCTCTACTGGACAAATATGAGACCTTGGTGATATTATTCCTCAATTCATCCGAATTACCAAGGATGACTCCTACCGCTCTTTTGGGCAATCTCATCACAAATGAGATGTACAAGAAGGACAAGGATGAGCTCAAGGAGATGGCCTCAACTTCAAGCAAAAGAATTCATGCTTTTAAAGCCAAATATGATTCAAGTGAAGATGAGGATCAAAAAGAGGAAGATGATAATACCGAAGAAGATATGATCACTCTCATAAATAAAATGGAAGATCTCATGAAGAGATGTGACTTACACAAAAATTCAAGCACATCTTTAAATGTAAAGCACCACAAGACTTTAAAGTGCTACAATTGTCAAAAAAAGGGGTACACTGATTCAAAGTGTTCTTATGGTGGGGAAGATGAAGAGGAGCCCAAATCATCATCAAGAAAGAAGAATAATGACAAAAGAAGATACTTTGCCGGGCTAGCCAAAAAGGATGATCCATCAAACCTCTCAAATGCATATGAGGCTCCATCACTATTTGACATGTCTACATGCTTTATGGCAAAAGGTAATAATAAGGTAAATGATGATGATGAGCCTTCATATGATGATTTGATGGATATGCTAGAGGATCTAAATGAATATATTGGGAAAGAGAAAACAAAATTTAAAGTTTTGAAGAAAGAGCATATCTTTCTTCAAAATAATTATTATGAGCTAAAAGAAAACCATAGATCTCTCCTTCTCAAGGAGTTCACTAGCTCCAAGGTGGATATATGCATTACATATGATTTACTAGATGATTTACCATATGCAGCTCCTAACTCTTGCATTTCATTTAAGGTTAGCATATCCACCTCTTGTGATGATTTGCTAGATAATCCTTGTAGCTCAAAAATAGATGCTTCTACTTTCTCTATGCTTGTTGAGACCAACCTTATAGAGCAAAACAAAGAGCTCAAGGACCAAGTCACCAAATTGAAAAATGACTTGGAAAGAAGCTTCAAAGGGAAGGCCACTCTCGATGACATATTGAGCAAGCAGAGAAGCTTGCAAGACAAGAGTGGAATTGGCTTCACTCCTAAGAATAAGGAGAATAGCAAGATAAGGCACAATACAAGACACATGAAGAATGTCAAGTGCTTTGGATGCAATGAGAAGGGCCACAATGTCTCGGTGTGCCAAAATCAAATGGATGTCAAGTCAAGACATTCAAAGAAGAGGCAAACCGGCAAGGAGCAAGAGAAGCAGGCAAGAAGGAGAAGTAAGAGCCCAACTTGCTACAATTGCTGAAAAAAGGGATATTTTAGTAAGGATTGTCCCCATGGTATCTCTCCTAAGCCTATTATTTATAATAATGATTTTTTGCTTAGGAAATATAAAAATGGAAATATGTTTGCTAGATGTGTTAATTCACCTAAGATTATTGCTAGGGTCATTTGGGTGTCCAAATCTCTTGTAACTAATATTTAAGGACCCAACAGAGTTTGGGTACCAAAATACGCTTAAATGCTTAATAGGTACTTGGACAGGCATTGGAGGCTTGGCTTATTCATATAAAGGTGGATTCCATCATATGTAAAAATTGGAGCCAAGCTTTAGGATGATCACTTTATATCATAAACCAATGCTATCTCAGTAACAAGTATTTACATTGAAGTATCTAGTCTCTTTACCTTGTGTAGGTTGTATTCCATGAAAATCTTTTAAAAAGGGGTGTTCTTACTCTTGTCCAAAAACTTCATTATTGAAATCTTGTGCAAGATGGTTGGTGGCACATTAAGGGGGAGTGCTAAATCATATTCAGGTATATCACATCCCTAAGTGTGCCCAAATAAATTAAGTGCTAGTAATGTTTTTCAAAATTGAGCCATTTAAGCCAAAAGTCAAAATTTTGAAATAATTAGTATATCTTTGAAAACTAGTTGAAATATGTATACAAATGTTCTTCAAAGGTTTTGACTCAAGAAAAACCTAGTTTAAGCGAAAATGAGTTTCTAGCCAAAATTCTAGATCATAATATCTTATTTTTGGCATAAACTAGATTTTTGTGTAAAATCTATTCTAAAAGAAATTTGAAAACCATCCCAAAAGGAAAATCATAGAGTTGGCTATTCTAAATATTTTTGGTATTCATGAGATTTCCAAAAGTCCAATCTAGCAAAAGTTATTTGATTTCGAAACTCGTCCAAAATCTTATTTTGACCAAAGTAGTCACTTTCTAGCACTTAAGTGAGTTTTGCCATTTGAGCTAAAATTATTCACATGAATAGGTCCATAATGGTATTAATGACTCATATATGAAATTGGATGCTTTAAATTTCATCATATGCTCAATTTGGCATCTTTTGAAGAAATTTCATGAAAATAATATTTCATTTGTGAAAACAAAAGCTTAATTCATAAAAACTATTTAAGACTTGGATTTCTAAGGGCTACGTAAGTTGGAAATGCTCTAAATATGTTTATTTCAATGATTATGTGAAAGTTTGAAGCAAAATATAACATTTCTCTCTTTTCTCCAAAATCCATAACTGAATCTGCAGATAAATTCAGTCTCAGCCGGTCTGACCGCCTACCCCCCAGCGGTCTGACCGCTAAGCCTTTGGTCTAACTGCACCTTTGCCTTTGGTCTGACCGGACCTACACAGACTTGGCTGTTTTGTCCAAAATTATTTATTTTCTATTCCCTCAGCCATTCTCTTTGCTCCCCAAATCCAAGTTGATCCTTGTTATCTTTGCATGCTATCCTCAAGTGCTTTTCTTTATTAAAAATGCATTTTTATTCCTCAAGTGATATTATTTCAAGTGGTAGCTTCTTTTGATCATCTTGACCTCGGCATGAGATTCATCCTTACACGTGATATCATCTTATTCCTTCAAAGTGATATCTAATTTCATTCCTTGCCGATCATTCTTCCCTTGACCAAGCTCAAGTACTCTTCGTGTACGAGTAGATTCTCTCTTTCTCTCTTCTCTTTGGATGCTTTCCTTGAAAATCTTTGCGACAGAAGTTCAAGCACTTTGCAATTTCAAGTCTTGTCAACACGTGGTATCTACAAGTGATGTTTAATGACTATCCTTCAAGTGTGATTCACATATAGACATTTTTGGTGCTTAATGTCAAAGGAGGAGAATTTAGTTACAAATAATGGTCAAATGAGAGAATTTGACGTCATCATGAGTTTTGGATAGATATATTTCAAAGAGATGACAAAAAGAGAGATATTGATTGAATGGAGAAAGTCTTTGTGTGTCAAAGGAGTACAACCTTTGTGTAAGGGAGAGCTTTTCCTAAAAGGGGTTTTCTAAGCGAAAATGAAAAATGTTTTGGGTTTTGTTTAAAATGGGTAAACTATTATATGGGAAAACCTAATTTGCTATTTGTCCAAAATGGTTTATGGATCTTTATGAATGCATATTTTCTCATGAGCATGAGCTAAATTGTCATATCCTTCAATTGTTGCATTCTTTGGATCCAAAATATAGAACGAACTCCACCAAGAGTCAAACATGAATATGTGCATTTTATTTCATTCCACATATTTGAATGTACATATTTAGGGTGAGTTCACTCTATATTTTGTCATTTCACTAGTATTGATCCATTTTCTACCATCCTCTTATATTAAGGATCTCTACTTTGAAATGTATCCTTGATTATATAAATCTTGTGTAGTTGATATATACTCATGTTAATTCAATTTCAATTATTTTCAAGAGGATTGTAATCAATCACCAAAAAGAGGGAGATTGAAGAATCTAGATCCGCCATTATTAGTTAATGGTGTATTTTGGTAATTAATAACAATCGTCTTATGGAACTAATAATTTTCATGAGTTGGGTGAATATGTTATGTTCCATGATGATGGAGACTTTGGATGAAATCATGAGTGAGCATCTCCGACTTGTTACTCTTAGTGTTTGCCGACACCTAGACGGCTTGGAGGAGCTGCACCGGTGATCTTCTACAAGAAGGTTGTGAGAAGACCCGAGCGGTTGTGAGTGGTTTGGTGCTCACCATCTCCGGAGTGGAGGAAGAGTAACCCCAAGTGGATCGAGATGCTGGTTCATGTTGGAACCGGTCCAAGTGGTTGGACTTACCTCGGAGGTGTTGGCTCAATTGTGGAACCGGTTCAATTTGGTTGGGCTTACCTCAACGTGGATTTGGGGAGACCGGCACGTCTCCGAACACCACGGTAAAACATCATTGTGTCATTGTTGTTTATTCTCTTGTGTTTTACTTTGTGCAATTTACATTTCTTGTATTAAATTGCTTACATGTCTTTGTATGACTGCTATCGTTATCAATAGTCTTATATTGTGTTGTTTGTGCACTTAGTAAAGTCTAGTTGATTTAGGTTTTGATTGTGCAAAACCAAATTATTGTTAGCTTCCGCATTAGAAATCAGTTTTAGCCAAAGAAGTTTTTAAAACCGCCTATTCACCCCCCCCCTCTAGTCGGCCTCCTCGATTTTACAAGTGGTATTAGAGCTTAGCCTCTCATTTATTAGACTTAACCGCCTGGAGAGTAAAGGATGGTCACTAGTTATATTGTGCACCCCGGTAGGGCACCACTCTTTGATGGTTCAAATTATGCTTATTGGAAGATTAGAATGACCATATATATTAAGGCCATGGACCCAAACAGTACCCGTTGGTATTGTAGTGCGTTATTTTCCATACGTGTTGGTTGGTTTCCTAGAATAAATAATAATTGGTTATGTAGTATTTTGGGATTCCTTATCTATCTAGTTATTGCTAGGAATAGGATCTTATTTATTAGGAAGGTTATTTTTAATAGTTAGAAAGATTGAATTGGATTAATATGTTTCCTTATAGATTATTTCTTAGGCGTCAAGTCAGACTGTTCATATAAAAGGGATAGCATGTATCCATTATCAATCAAGCAATGAGAAATCAAAAGTTCAACTAAGCCTCAGAGCCTCGTTACCTCAACAGGGAAGAGCTCTGCTGGCGGTTAAATGATGATGAGTGCCCTACCCTCGGTCCTCAGATCCGTACTCAACCAACGACCACAATATTTGGTATCAAAGCTAATCATTGTCCCTTCTACCATGTCGGGCAGCGAGGGTTCCAATTCCATGACAATCAACGACATGTTAGGTCGCATGATTGAGATGCTTGAAAAGATGCTTGGTGTTTCGGAGGAGGAGAGAAGCCACGCCGGGAGCAAGGAATGTTCCACCAATCCGCTGGCCTTGACGGCAACCCTGCTGGCTACGACCTTGGCCAAGATGGAGCAGAAGGAGGTGACGCCTGTCGTCGCCAATATGGTTGTGCCGCCACTTCCATCACCTCTAGAATTAGCACCGCCAACAATTGCATTCCGGCCGCCATCACCAACACCTCCTCATCGGGCAACGCTGCCCTTGGTTGCACCCCCAGTGCGGCACCAATGGAGGAAGGATGTCGCTGTCCAGCAATGATCTTTTCCACACGTCCGACCGATATTGTGCCATAGGCAATGCAGAGTGCAACAACTGAGGGGCCAGCGCCGCCGTCGCTAACTGCTGCCCTATGTTGGTTGCCCATGCCGCCGACACCTTCCTCAACGCCACAACATGCTAAGACGTTTCTTCCTTGGGCGCTATACGTCGGAGTGTTGCTGATCTGCTCTCTTGTCAGCATGGGGCCACCAAGGACTTCAACCGTGGCCACCTCCACAGCTCGAGGACAAGCTGCCTCACCGCGAGGGGTGTAATGCTATGGAGAAAGACGCAAGGCAGCGCAGCAGGCGCGTGAACAGTACTGGGGGTGCTGTAGCGTGCGTGAACAGTACCCATTGGTACTGTAGTGCGTTATTTTCCATACGTGCTGGTTGATTTCCTAGAATAAAGAATAATTGGTTAGGTAGTACTTTGGGATTCCTTATCTATCTAGTTATTGTTAGGAATAGAATCTTATTTATTAGGAATATTATTTTTAATAGTTAGAAATATTGAATTGGATTAATAGGTTTCCTTATAGATTATTTCTTTGGCGTGAAGTCGGACTGTTCTTATAAAAGGGATAGCATGTATCCATTATCAATCAAGCAATGAGAATTCAAAAGTTCAACTAAGTCTCAGAGCCTCGCTACCTCGACAGAGAAGAGCCCTACTAGCGGTTAGATGAGAGCGAGTGCCCTACCCTCAGTCCTCGGACCTGTACCCAACCAACGACCACAACACTCATGCTGAATTGTTAAATTGTCAAATTGGGCATCTTCCTATGAAATATTTAGGGTTGTCTGTTAGTCATTCAAGATTGCATGTGGTGGATTCGGGGGAGTTAGAAGAAATAATTATGAAAAGGCCAGAGTGTTGGCAAGGTGGATCTTAAGATTGCTTTATATTAGCTTGTTATGTAAATGGCTGGGGATTCTCACATGGCACATGTTAAACACAAACAAGATGACTCTTCTTTTTGGGCTGATCTACTCAAAGTTAGAAAATACTACATGGCAGGAAGGGTTGTGAGTTTGGGGAAGGGGGATAATATCTGGTTTTGGGAGGATGTTTGGGTTAATGAAGGCATTTTGTCGTTTCAATTTCCTGTTCTCTATGAATTGTGTAATGAAAAAGAAATAACAGTCAAGCAACTTTGTGAATCAAATTGGCATTTTTTCTTTTAGAAGATGGCCGCCTAATCACATGCAGGATCAATTAGGGAACTTGCTCTCTATTTGTCATTTAGTCTCTTTGAATGATCATCCTGACCATCTAAAATGGAAATGGGAATCCAGTGGTATATTTTTCTGTGAAATCTCTTTATAAAAAAATTTCCGTATATTTTTCTGTGAAATCTCTTTATATTTTTTCCCCCTAGGACATGGGAATGGTGCTTTCAAGAGGTCGTGGAAAGCTAGGATACCTCCTAAAAACAAAATCTTCCTCTGGCCAGTAGGACATGATGCCATACTTACCAAAGACAATTTAATTCGTAGAAACTGGCATGGTTGCAGTTTTGTGTGCTTTTTGTTGTGAAACCGAAACAATTAAGCATCTGTTGTTTGATTGTCCAGTGGCCAAATATGTGTGGGGTATTTTAGGTGCTTGTTTTGGTAGCGAACAGAGTTAATAGTTTCCAGTATTACTTCAGATGGGTCGAGCAGGTTTTGCCTGATCACAAACACATTCATGTGGTCGGGCTGGCTGCTGTGATTTGGGCTATTTGGAAAAGAAGCAATAAGGTGTGCTTTAATCATACGTATTTGAGAAATCCTGCAGAGATAATCTGTTCTCTTTGCAATTTCCTAAATATTGGGCAGCACTCGAGAAAGGTGAGTTACAGGAGGTGCAGATCCAAGGCACAGAACAGATCCAAGCAATGATAACGCAACATATGAGGGTGATGGGACGAGGACAAGGAATAGAAGTGATGCAACTGGTGCTGTGGTGCAGTAGACTGAGTGTGGTTTGAAGTTTGGCGAGCTCCTCCAACAAACTCTGTTTTGCAGCTATCTTTCTTTAGCTAGCTAATGTTCTGTTGTCAGTTCGGCCTTGTAAGGTGAAGTGTCGTTAAACTTTTTGTAATAGGATCTCTAGTCTGTCTCTCAGGTTTCTGGTTTCATTAGTTGTTTGGTACAACTCGGTGAAATCAGGAATGGTTCTCGGTGGCGGTTTTCTTATCAACCCTACTACCTCGTCCCTATTTGAGAGACATTGTTTTTCCGTTATCAATGGAAAATCGGGTTTTCCTCGGGTGTAAAAAAAAATTATGCTAAGCAACGCTTAAGTACATTTAGGACGGCGATCGAATCAACCGAGAGAGCCTCCGATCTGCACGGGAAAGCCGCCACCGTCTCTCGAGCACAACGACGATGCCCAAGTTACATCACGTAGTTCTTCCACATGCTTCCAATATCCAACCAAAACCACTGTCTTGCTGTTCCCAAAATCAACTTTATCGCACGCGGTTTTTTTTTTGTTGTTGTTATCGAGTGAAAGGAACTATAAAAAATGAGCAGTAATTTTTTTAGAACTAAAATGAACAGTAAGTTCAGCTGCTCTGTTCTACTCTAGGACTGCCTATCCAGTAGTACTAGTAGCAATGCAGATGCCAAAGCCTTTCGCTTTGCTTTACAGGACTCGGCTTCCAACCACGTTTACCAAAAGAAGCAGCAGGGGCAGTAGCATCTGCTGATCTGATCATCTGAATGACTGTCCGAACTGACCTGTCCCTCGCACTAATTAATTTCCCAATGCTGAAACTCGTGTGTGTGTGTGTGTGTGTGTTTGTCGTTTTAGCTCCATTCTTATTTTTCTGAACTCCACGAGAACATCAATATTCAAGGGTGAGTAGTGTGTAAGAAGACACTAATGTATTGAAGTTTGGTTTCATGTTTATGCAAATCAAGGATCAAGGGGAGTAGCAATTAGCAGGTTTTTCTTCTTGTGATCTTGCAGCTTTTCTTTTCCTAAAGAGAGGAGCTCCCCTTTTACCTTTTGCATTGGCTGCCTAAACCCACATTGTCAAAGCCTGAGATTGCATTGGGTTCGCCATTTTGGCTCACGGAAACAGAAAAAAAGAAGAAGAAAAAGACAGGATCTTTAGTCGCCAATCTCGAGCATGGAAAAGCACTTCACGGTTCACATAATTCCAAGTCCTAACACGTTGCAGTCCATGTTTACACGAGCTTATCTACTAAACTTACATGCATGCGCTAATCTTCCCTGTAAAAAGATTGAGTTTAAGTCCGCCTGAACTTGAAGTGTTCCATACTTCATTGTTCTAGCATTATGATTTATGTACCTATAATTCCACGATGTGAAACATAAAATCCTTACCCTCACAGGGAGTCGTTGGCTGAATTAACATGTTTTTTATTTACAATAGCAAAAATAGTTCTCACAAGCAAGAAATTGCAAAAATAGCACCGTGGCATGCACCTACCGCGCTCCTAGTCCGCAAAAGTCACCTGCCCCACTCCCAGACCGCAGTAGGAACGTGCCTGCACGTGGTGGGAATGTGTGCATGTCACCTGTTACGCTCGTATGCCATCCTGTTACAGACTGAGAGCGCGGTAGGTGGTTTTTGTGGACTTGGAGCACGATAAGAGTGCCAATTTTGTTATTTCACGAGGAGGCTATATTTGCTATTTTGTTTTAAAAAAAACTAAATGAGCAAAAAAAAAACTCCTCACCAAGACAGACAGCAACAGGCATCAATGGCAATTTTTTTAAAAAAATCATTTTTATTCCAAAAAACAGTAATATACCTCTTTTTTATTTTACAGAAATAATCATCTATCGCTCCACCGTTGGGCTACTTAGATCTAGTCGCTCAACTATTGGACGACTAATCCTAGTCGCCCAATGGTAGAGCTACAAGTGGAGTAGTCGCCCCATGGTTGAGCGACTTATGGTAGTCGCTCGACCGCTTGGCGATTTAAAATAGGGTTAATTCCTTATTTGCCATTGGAAGTTGACGAGCTCCCCAAAATACCATCGAAAAATTGATCATCCCTTTTTTGCCACTCGTTCTCAACTTCAATCCCTTTTTTGCCACTCCGGTCAATTGACCGTGGACTTGGCCGTTGACTTGAACACGAAAATATAATTTTGCCCCTAAGTATACTGAAATCTTTAGGGGTTTGTTTGACATAGTAATATAGTTCCAACAATTATGAAATTTTTAGAGGAAGTTTCTGACATAATGTATATTATTTTTTAATTTTATAGGGTTTTATTTCCAACATATTTTTTCTAAAATCTTTAAAGTTTCGGTTGTAACTTGAAAGATTTTAGAAAAAACATGTTGCAAATAAAACCCTATAAAATTACAATATAATCTGCACTACGTCAAAAACTTTCCTAAAAATTTCATAATTTTGGAACTATATTATCAGGTCAAACAATTCCTAAATATCTCAAAGATACTTAGGGCAAAATCGTCTTTTCGCGTCCAAGTCAACGGCCAAGTCCACGGTCAAATGACCAGAGTGGCAAAAAAGGAATTGAAGTTGAGAACGAGTGGCAAAAAAGGGAAAAGCAATTTTTCGATGGCATTTTAGGGAGCTTGCTAACTTCCAATGGCAAATAAAGAATTAACCCTTTAAAATAATAACATTATTATTTTATTAATCCGATGGAAATAATTGTGTGGGAATAAGTGGTAATTTTTGTAGGTAATACATTTAGCAAATCTTGTTTGTAGGTTGTTAATCTTTTTTGGAAATAAAAGGGTGGTGAAAAGGTTGGTTGGTCCGTTTGTGATTTTCGTAGAATCTCAAGGGTACGAAATCTGTTAAACTCACAATAACATTTTGTGATCGTCGTATGTTGTTGTAGTATGGTAAATTTCTAAAGAATTTTGTGAGGACGTTTGAGGTAGCAATGATTCGTAAGTAGGAAAGTAAGTGAGATTGCGATGCGCCAGGGAATTCACACATGGTGGAGAACTTTGAAAAAATAGCGCAACGATAACAACATGGCAGTTGATCCGACAAGAGGGTTACATGGCACGTAGGCTAACAAACCAAGGACGGTACACGCATGCCTTTAGGGAACTAGAAATATATGTGACATATGGACGAAGAGGGTCGAACTACTACGTGTCATGTGGCCATTTGCAGAGGTAGGTAACGATGACAGATTGACGCTGCAAATGAAGTTAAAGTTTGCAATTACGATACAATTAATTCCACACTACGTACAACAAGCAAAGTACTAACTAAACTACGAGTTACAACTTGTGAGCATTTCTAATCTTAGTACTAGTACACACGCAACAAGAAGTCGACTGATCTTCACGCCGGTGTTCCTACTTGTCCGCAGGCGCCTTCCAACTTCTTGTAGCGTGGCCTTCCTGGCCGCAGCGGCCGCAACGTCTACCCGCTGCTCTAGCTTCTCCTTCGTCCATATCATTCCTAATGTGATGACTCTATCGAGGGCCCTTTCCACCCTTCAACAGGTCAAGATCCGGAATCCAAATCCTTTGTGCCATATCCAACGTGGCGAAGTTACCCACAACCCTGAAGCCTCTTAGCTTGCCGCACCACGCCTGCATCACCCTCTCCTTCATGAAGTACTCTGACATGAAGTTCAATGGGTCTATGTTGATGGTCCCGCATGCAGCGAGGACATGAGAGCATGGCTTGTGAAGGAGCTTTGGCTTGTTGTATGTGCAGCTAGGTTCCTACACATGATCACCAAGGCACACCTCCCGGGTAACAAGAGAGCGGGCCATCCCAAATCCGGCTCTGTCCCGAAGGAGCACGTCGAGACGATGCTCCGTATTGCCCATCACGAAGACCATGTGCGGCTGACCCTTCTCAGTCTTGGCCTGCATGTACGTTGTAATCTTCAAGCAGTACGATGTATGTGGTTTGGCTGCATGAAGTTCCATATTTGCATGCCTTTCCCTAAAATATCCGATTTGTACCGTGCAGAACATCTTCCACGATGGCGACAAGGGGTTGAGGACAGCGGCCCCTATGAATCTAGTTGTACACCTCCACAAGGTTAGTAATCATTATGCCGTACCATGGTGCACCGTCCGTGTCGTGCAGTAAGGACTACTACTCCAATGGCTCGACCTCAATCTAATGGGAGAAGCACTTAATGTCTCTCGAGGTCCTCCGCATCGCACGGGGAGGGTCAAGCTCCGGCAGTAGTGTGAGGCGTTCGGGTTGCACCGCCCCAAGAATGGACAGATGCTTGTTCCTCTCGACAACGTGCTTCTTGGTGTGCTCCTCCAACATCTCCCACAACGCATCAAATTTACGCGACTGGTTCTGCATAGCCAGCCTCTTGAACAACTTCATCAACGGTTGCTATGGGAACTACTTGAAAAAATTGGCCCCCAAATGACGAATGCACCATCTGTTTCTCATATCTGGCCAAGGGAACGGCTCCTCGGGGTCTTGCTAAAGTTTTCTGATGGCCTTTATCATCTCGATGTGGTGATCATGGATTATGCAGACATCATAACGTGCCCCAAATACTCCCTCCTTTAGATGTCAAAGGAACCGCAACCAGCTGTCGAAATTCTCACTTTCCACGAATGCGATGGCCAAGGGCAGAATTTGATTGTTGCCATCAACGCCAATTGCTATCAAGATCTAGCCCTTGTATTTTCTAGTTACAAACATCCCGTCGATTGAGATCACGGGAAACATGTGCTTGAAAGCATCAATGCAAGCACCGAAGGCTAAGAAGGCCCTCTGCAATACCGTGAAACCTCGCGGTCTTCTGGATGGCTTGTCCTTCACAGCAATGTATGTGTCCGGATTCCTGTCCTACAGCACTTGGAGCATACGAGGAAGGTTGTCGTAAGCCGCCTCAAAAGAACCGAACCTCCTTTCCAAATCCTTCTGCTTCGCACACTATGCCTTCGCGTAGCTAATTTTGTACTTGAATTTCTACTCGATAGCCACCATGATGTGCTTGGCCTCTATGTCCTTCTTCTTCACTATCTCTCTGTACATGAGATTGGCTATGAAGGTGAACGTTAGGTTGCGATGTTTCGGCAAAACACTACTGAGTATGCAGGAGTGCGCCTCCACCTTGGAGACAACCCAGTGAGTCCTGTACTTGGTCTACATGCGTGCACACGCCAAGGACAATCAGCCTGCTCGCAGACCATAGTGTACTGCTCCTGGCTGAATTTGAGGACCTGAAACGTTCACTGCATGGACAAGGCCCACAGCTTAATGGCATCCTACAGTGATCCCTTGTCAACAAACATTGCATAAAGTCGAACCTCCGTACTGTGGTACTCCCACGGTGATTTGTGCTTGTCGTGCACAGCAAGGCCCTCAACGTCTACCCTATTCCATTCCTACGGGATGGGACCTTCATCCTTATCGGAAGAGTCATCATCATCCTCTTATAAAGCTTCCTCCTCGGCCAAGGCCGTCAAGTCATCGATCTCCATTTGATGTACTATGCTGTTGACATGCTCCCCTGCATCTGCCTGTCTAGTGGGCTTAGCGTGCGGTGTGCGATCTTCCTCTTCTGCCTCCGCAACATCGGCCACCGTATCCTCCTTTCTCCAAGCCGTCAAGTCATCGATCTCCATCTGACGCACTATGCTATCAACATGCTCCCCTACATCCGCCTGTCCAGTGGGCTCAGCGTGTGGTGTGCGATCTTCGTCATCTGCCTCCACAACATCGCCCACCGCATCCTCTTCGTGAACCACATGCTACACGCCTGAGCTGCTCCCACCAACCGGGCAATAGCCGTCGGCAGGGCCTCGTGCGACTCCCTTTGGACATCCTTGCACGAGTAGCACGCACTCGTATCTGCGGCGTCGATAGCCTTCCACAAAGCCCTTCCATACAACCAAGTGCATCAGTCTGCTCAACTCCTACCGAATGTGCGTGGCAGACCGACTCCCGAGGCCATATAGGATGACACTACACACCTTGGGGTCCAAAGAGAAGCTGCAGGTGGCCAGCGCAAAACATCTCCGATTCGAGCATTCTTCACATCCGGGTGTATCATACTAACTTGCAGGAAACCACTCAGGTCAACATCATATAGACCTTCACGAATTGTACCAACACCGTAATACACTTTTAATCTTGTGGGCTCCGACATGACTGATTTCTCACTGCAAATATTTCGAATATGACAACTAGCCATTTGTCAACATACATTCATGAAATATTTCGAACAAGAACGGATGAGACTATTACCTTCACGCGAAGACCTTCTCTCTTTTTCAACGAGCTTCCTTCTTCTTTCTCTCTTACCTCCTGAGCTCCTCTCCTCACATTCTCTACCTCTCCCGAGCTCCTCTGCTTCCTCTCCCGACCTTCTCCGCCTCTTCACTTCCCCTCTCCCTCTCCTTTTCTCCTCTCCCGAGCTCCTCTCGTTCTATCCTGAGAGATCGTGACAGGGCGAGTGTGCCTTTGTATACAACCTTCTAGTCGCTCAACCATTGGACGACTTGGCAGGAACTAGTGGCCGACAAGCTGCTGACAAGCTGCTGCCCCTACTCGCCCAACGGTTGAGCGACTAGAGGAGTAATCACTCAACCGTTCAACGACTAACACTAGTCGCTCAACTATTGAGCTACTACACACTTGGATATCAGTTGCCTAATGGTTGAGCGACTATATCCAAGTCGTCCAACGGTGGAGCGACAGATGATTATTTCTATAAAATAAAAAATAGAGGTATATTACTTTATTTAACGGACAGTAATCAACGCACATAGGCAGAGTCTCGTCCTTCTTTTTTACAAAGATCGCAGGACAGCCCCACAGTGATGAGCTTGGACGGATGAAGCCCTTCTTTTGAAGCTCACCAAGTTGCTTCTTCAGCTCCTCCAACTCATTCGGAGGCATCCGGTATGGCCTCTTGGAAATCGGGGCAATACCGGGCAACAGCTCGATGACAAACTCGATATCTCAAACTAGAGGCATCCCAGGCAATTCTTCGGGAAATACATCAGCGAAGTTACACACCACTGGGACTTCATGAATCTCCATCGCCGGCTTCACTTCAAGTGCACAAAGATGTGGTCCTTGAAGTTTCGGTGAAATTCCAACTTGCTCACCGGAGGGATTTGTGAGGGAGATGAATTTCTTAGCACAATTGATTTGTCCCAAGTGTTAGGACAGCCAATCCATGCCAAGTATCACATCCAAACTCACTGAATTGAGGAGGATAAGATTTGCCAAAAATCCCACTCCTCTAATCTCAATAGAAACATCCCGACATTCAAGTTCGGCTCTCGTTTCTGACCCCAGAGAGTGAATAATCAAAGGAACATGCATGGGAACAATTTGAAGATTACTAAGTGCAGCAAAATACTTTGATATAAAAGAATGAAAAGCTTCGAAGTCGAACAAAATGGTAGCAGGTTTAGAGTTGACAAGAAGCGTACCCAACACGACGTCGGGCGCCTCCTGTGCTTCCTCAGCCGATATATGGTTGACACGGCCGTTTCCCAAGCTCTGGGTCTTCTGGATAGCCTTTTGATCTAGAGGATGACCATTGCCTTGTCCGCGCCCTCCATTAGGACGAGGGGCCGCTCCGATCTTCTTAGGGCAATTGTTCGCATAATGCCCATTGTTATGGCAGAAGAAACAAGTGACCTCGGCAGCCGGATTGCAGAGGTTAGCTTGCTATCCCGCAGGTGCACATGGTTGAGACACGGCCTGCGGTGGGCGTGGTACAAATGCCGGTGGCCTCGGTGGTGGTGGAGCCTGAGGATGGGGCACCGGTGCTTGCCTGACGTGAGGACGGGGAAGGTTGGCCCTTGCTGATTTTTGGGCCTCCCACTTGCGTTTGCGAGATTCGCCTAGCGCTCTCCCCTTATGCTCAGCGACAATGGCCTAATCGACCAAAGTCTGGAAGTCGGGGAAATCGACAATGGATAGCTTGTCCTAAAGCTCCTCGGACAAGCCATCCATGAACCTCTCCTGCTTGGCTTCATCAGTGGGCACGTCCTCAGGGGCGTACCGAGAAAGGTGGTTGAACTCATGCAGATATTCAGTCACCAACTTGCACCTTTTCTTGAGCGCCATGAACTCCTTCTTCTTGAGTTTCATCAAACCGGCGGGAACACGAGCCCGACGGAAGGCAGTACGAAACCCCTCCCAAGTGATGGCTTGGCTCGCGGGCTGCATGGCGAGGAAGTTTTCCCACCATGAGAGCGCTGCCCTCTTGAGTTTATGAGAGACGAAGAGTCCCTTCTCGTGATCCTAGCACTGAGCGACGTTGAGCTTCCGCTCGACTAGACGCAACCAATCGTCTGCGTCGAGAGGATCTTCCGACCGGGAGAAGGTGGGCGGCTGAGTGCGAAGAAATTCCGCGAGTCCTCCCCGCGGTTGATGCCCACCTCCTCCTCCTCCGGATCCGGAAGCGCTGGAGAGAGTGGAGGTGTTCCGCGCAATAGCCTCCAGGATGCGCGTCTGGTCCATTCGGTTTCGCTCGATCGAAGCGAGAACCTCGACCATGGCTCGGAGGAGATGGGAGCTCTCATCATGACCACTGGTCGACCTTGGTCACTACGAAGTTCTTCCACCATCCTGCTTTTGTTGAAGTGGGTTAGCAACAAAACCCGAAAACTAGATGCAAAAGGTAGCAGTAGAAAAGCTATCGACTAGGGAAATGAGATATTACCCTAACCCAAGTGCAAACATAAAACCAACAAGAATTGAACTCCAAATGTTTGAAAAAGGCATAAGATCTAAGGCAAAACCCATAAGTCATAAGATCAACTCCTCGTACGACTAACTCGTATTGAATGAACGAGCAATGGTTGAGAAGAAAATTTTCAGAACACAACTCAAGTTCTAACGCATCTAAAGATCATGGTGAAAACCACCTAAGGGTGCATTAGGCACTAGACATCTATTATCACATCTCACCCTTTTAATTTCTATAAGTTTTAGTTGAATTTTCCTCTCATTTTCAGCCCTAATGACGAACTAAGTGCTTGCTGTCCAAAACTTGTGCTTGCTGTCCAGATTTTGTAACCACGCTCCGAGCTGAGTTTTCCAACTCCAAGTGCTTCTAATCTTCACCAAAGGGCCGCCAACACTTCATATTGCAACTCTCATTGAAACCCCAAAACCAAATTTAAACGGCAAACGACTATCTTTTGAAAGAAGATGAGAAGAAACAACTTTTTCACAAACTTGACAAAAACAAGGTAAGATGAGCAATCTAAGATAGGTAAGAAGTAAAATCTGAGAACTTACTTAAGTTTTCATCAAATATTTGATATTTTGAAGATAAGTTTTTCAAAACATCCTAAAGACGACCAACCTAGGAGTTTCTACGATCAGTATGGCTCTGATACCAACTTTTGTGAGAGCCCGGGGTATTTAACTCGTAATACTTAACCATCCAATTGGTCCTACCATTACAAACAAAATATCCCAACTCTCGGTGAACATGTACTTCCCAGAATAGCAGTACACGTACACCTCACAAATATAGCATCCACTCCACACACTAGTCATACAATACTAAGTCTTCATTTTACATCACAAAAGACATACATATAATAGAGTTATTACAAAAGGTGGGCCAACCGGACAAAATGTCCAGTGAATAACACAAGTAGCAGCGGAACAAAAGCCATAAGATGGCGATAAACAAAAGCCATAAGATGGCGATAAACAAAAGCCAACCGATTTGCCCATGCCCACAAGGCAACCGACCGGGCCGCCAAGCTAGTCGTCCTACACGAAGTCAGTCTCACAATAGTCGATCCCTTAGGGATCAACCTCCTCTGCAACAATTAAGCAATGCAACTGAGTACAAAAATGTACTCGCAAGACTTACGCATAACAAACCTATACATAGCTACATGCAAGCTGATTCAAAGGAGAAGTCATAGGATTTGCTTAACGCACAAAGCAACATTTCATTTGCAATAGATAATAGTTTGAAGGCAATTTAACAAATCTGTTTGTAAATGTTTAAAATAGTAGTAAGACAACAATTGTAAGTATAAATAACATCGTAGAGGTGACTTCCCAACAGCCACCATAACATAGCACGAATTACCCATTCGTACCACCCGATCTCAAGTTTTATCGAAAATGTTATAGTCTAACTCTTGCAAAACCTAACCAAGCGTGTCCATAACCAAGTACATGGCTATTCAAATAGATTATACCCTGCAGGGGTGTACAACTGTACCCACACGTCAGACCGCCTTTTTCGCCACATGATAGAGCACACTTCCTAAGGTATGCCGGCAAGGCTAAGTCATACGAGACGTTTTCCAATATTATGCATTAACTACCGTATGGGAATGGAAACCCCCATATGTTGTGACGGAGTCATCAGCAGAGAGATAACTTACTGATGCTCCTCGAGTTGGAGAACCTACCGGGAACTCCACCACCGCACACCCAACACATGTAGACATATACCCTCTTTTAACACAACACACACAACCTCCTGCGACTCGGAGCTAACACACGCCAAAGTACTAAGTCAAGAGGGGTTCCCAATACCCTCGTGTGGAAAGCACACAATAATGTCTGGATAGTGTGACACAAGATGTTCGGTCCTTATTGACTCGGGCACCAAGCATACACCCAAAAGCACACCATCCAACCAATGTGCCCAAGTCTAAAATATTTTATTTTCAGTTTTAGTTTCTCAAATACAATACATACATGGGTACCCTGACCCAAGTAAATAAAGTGATGATATAATAACCATCATCGAAGCGATGATTCCCATTCTACCGTTCTAAGCATTCCTAAGCGACACAACTCGAATATTACAATATAAAGTGACTAGAGCCTATCCATCGAGCTCTAAATCACAACGAATTTAATCCTAGAGTCAGTAGTAAAGGATGGATGTTTACCTACAGATCATTTAACTAATAGGCGAACTATCACGAACTAAGAAATAACTTAACAACATAGCATGCATACATATAGTTGAAACATCTGAAATATTAACATGCGCAAATAATAGGATCAACGTGCATCAAAGAAAAATTGTTTGCCTTGTTGGAGATAACTTTCTTGCTGTAGAGGATCACTCTTGTATTCAGCGAATTCGTTGGAACCTATCGAAAAATTCGAGAAGATCAATAAGAACGAATAACACCGAGAATACTCAAAAATTCAAAGTCATCCAAAAATCATGAAATTTTCTCAGAAGGTAGATCATGATTTTAAATGAGTTTATCAATAAGAATCAATCAATTTTGAGTTTGCATGCAAAAGTTATTACCAAAACAAAATCAGTCTTTTGAATAAATGCTAAAAAATGCCTCTCGGGTACTGTTCATCCGAATTTAAATTTTTGGTGAAAATTTCTAGAGAGGTGGTGAATATGAAAATTTTATCGTAGATGGAGCACCACATGATATGAACAATGGAATTTGATTCACCTCATTTCGAGCTAAAATGAATTTCTTATGATTTTTCAAAGTCATGGAAGTAGTGCACAAACCATAAGTAACATAATATTTTCAGAGATAGTAACATAGTCAAAACCTATTCTACAATAAATTACAGTAACAGAAGATTCCAACAAAATTGATTTTGCTCAAATTGGAGTTACAAAGAAAAACTTATGCATTTTTTGAAGTTAAAACAATTTTTAGTGCAAGAATTAATGCTAAAACGAAAGTAACTCTACCAACCACAATTCCTGGAATAGCAACATGATTCAAAAACCATATCAAAATAAAGCACACTAAAAATGTAACCCAACAAAATTTGAATCATCCAAAAAGGGGTTAAAATGAAATACTTATGCTATTTTGAAGTTTAAAGCAATTAACAGTACAAACATAAAACATTTCGGAATTAGTATAAGCAGTAAATACTTTTTATACCCACACTGGGCTAGCCACAGCACATGACCGGTGGGTCCTACACATGAGGGCTGCCCAGCCAACTTGACTCGGTCAAAATACCTCGGGCCCACACGTCAGCGAGCGAGGCAAGGGTGCTAGATCGTTTTAACAAGCGGAACAAACTTCGACCGTTAGATCAAGATCAAGATCGAACGGTCTGAACGAGTGGGACGTTCGGATGTTCCGAACGGCCCAATAGATCTGGACCGTTGAATTGAAATCGTACAGTGCATGTGAAGGGAATGTGCGGATTCTGGCTTTAAACGTGCTGACAAGTGGGTCCTACACGTCAGAGATTCTACACGAAGATCAGAGCTCAAAGACTGGGATTTCTGTTCATGGGCCCGCATGTCATCGATACAGAACAGCAATTAAACCATAATCTACACAGCAAACCACGCTTAAGACATCGTTTAATTGCTAATGATCATGCTACAGTACGGTCGGAATGCGCCACGCAGAGCGCGCTCGCGACCGCGAGTTTTCCCAGCTAATTACCGGCGAGGAGAGCTATGGCGGCTCGGGTGAGTGCCCAAAATGGGTAGTCCTCACCCTTGCGCACCCGACGGCACCAGAGTCGGTGGCCGGAGTGGTCGGTAGCAGCGGCGCGGCGAGCTAAGGCGGCGGGGCTCTATGGGCTATATGCCATATCGCAACCCGATGGTGTAATGACCCATCTAACGTGCGCATGAGGGACCCAGAGGTACAAGGAGCTCACCGGGATGATGCGGTGAGGATGAGCTTGCCGGAGATGGGCGGTCGGTGAAGATCCGCGGCGGCGACGATGGTGTCACCGAGGAGGGAGCTGCCTGAGTGAAAACAAGGGAAAAGAAAGGTAGGGGGAGGTTGAGTAGGGTTAGGAGATGGTGCACGAGCAAAGAATTGGGAAAAGGGTGATCTCACCGGTGATGAGGAAGAAGGGGGTGTTTTACGGTCGACAATGAGGAATTGCAAAATCCAATGATCCCTGAGCATAACATCCGAAATTGAGTTAGAGTTGGAGCTCAAGGGTGCAAAGTGACGCGAACAAAAAGGACAAAAACCCTCTGAGACGCTGGCAACGATGAGGAGCGTCTCAGCCGAGCTTTAGAGCTCGAGCTCCAATGGTGTTCGGCTCAGTGGAGGAGAATTTGAGGTAGGGGATGGTGAGGGATGGTTCGGTGGTGCCGAAAAGATGTAGAGGAAGCTTCGGGTGAGCCTTTATAGCCTATAGGGCGGAGAACTCGCGAGGAGAGGCTGGCGAAAGTGAGCTCAGTCCACGCTTGCGAGTGACAGGGGCAGGTAGGGAGAGTGATTGGAGCGTGGGCGGGCGCAGAGGTGACGGCCGAACTGCGTGCGCAAGGTCTCAAACCGGGGGCGGGTGGTTGGCGATGACGGGAGCGTGCGGAGGCCATGGCGCGTTGGCGCTCGGGCACTGGCGAGGGCGCGTCGTGCTGGAGAAGAAGGTCTGGCCGGCGGGCCCCACGCGTCAGTGAAACAACAAAGTCACTCGGTTGGTTGAATCAGTACAAGCCAGATCGGACGGTCCATATGAACTAAAATCAGATCGGACGGTCTACGTGATTTGGAACGTTCGGACGATCCGACTGGCCCGATCAATCCAGACCGCTGATCGTAGATCGGACGGTACACGGTGACGGGGACGATTGGCCAGTCCGATCAGCCCAATTAATTTTGCCCGCTGATTTCCAATCGGACGGCTCCCGTTGCGCAAGGAGGGCTAGGTCGGTCCAACAGTGAAACAAGTTTTTGAAAAATGGGATGAGGGAGAAAAAGAATTTTTACAGGTAGTTGTGTAACTCCAAAAATTCTGAAATTTTTAAGGAAGGTTACTGGATTTAATAGCAACCTTGTATAATGTTTCCAGAATTTTTCATGCAATGCATTTATATCTTTAAAAATCACAAGGTGCTGTCCTAGGGTTTGACCAAGGGACCAACTTGTTTGATTGGCCTCTTAGAAATAGCAAATAAAATTTATAAAATTTTAAATTTTTCAGAGGGGTCACCAGGGTGGTTTAGATGCTAGGAAAAATATTTTCAGAGGATGATCACAAGATTTGCTTAAGGAGTTTTCAAGGATTATGCTTTCATCAATTGAAGCATTGGTCTTTGAAAATAGGAAACTCTCGGGGAAAATTTCCAAAAAATTTCAAATGACATCATGAGGCATCAAAAGTTTTAATTTCTCCTCATTTTTATACATTTTAAACACAAACCATTGCTTGGAATGTTACATGTAGTTCTGACCTTCATGCACTCAATCGCGGTCTGACTACTTTACATGCAGTCACGTTTGTTCTTAATTGTTTCAACATAGGTTGAGAGCGGTAGGCCTCCTTACACTAGCGAGAATGGTGGAGACGACATGGGAGGATGACGGGGATTGTGGTCCTAGTCGTACGTCTAGGCGTTTTCCATACAACGGGCCCTACTGACGGCGCTGGTTAACCGTTGGAGGCCAGAGATGCACACGTTCCACCTTACATGCGGGGAGATGGCACCGACCCTTTAGGTAGTCACCTTCCTTACTGGGTTGCCCTGCACTGGCTTCCCTATGGCGGCGTACGACACCCCGGCCATGTGGTGCACGGATCTCCAAGCAAGGTTCCATGATGTGCTACCGCCGGGCAGCGGGTACACGGAGTTCAGCAGCCCGCACGGGCCGAAGTTAAGGTGGATCTGCCAGTTCCACGTAAGTCTTCGTAACTATTGTCCTCTCGCATCAATTCATATGTGAACCTTACTGATGTGTACATGTCTTCTTGTAGCTCGAGCGTATGGCGGAGAATGCAGGCGATGTCATTATTAGGAGGCACTTCGAGGCCTACCTGTTGTGGCTGTTCGGATGGGTCATGTTCCTAGGGTCCCACGGTGACAGCGTCGACAAGCACTACGTCCGATACGCATGTGAGTCAAGGATCGCCGGGGTCGAGATCCACTCTATGCTTGGGTCCGGCCACACAGGCGTAACATATCACAAGACTATGCGACGCATGCCACCGGGCCCAGGACAACTCTATCCTCTCTGGATGCCTGCTACTTCTACAGCTGTGGTCCTTCGAGCGCTTTGAGATCGGACGATCACAGCTGGACTTGGGAGCGTACATGGTCAGCTTGTACACCGAGGATGACATCGTGGACCGGCCCACCATGGACACGGTGTGGTGTCGCTGATGGGTTAGTTTCATGATCATTTATTATTTTTGGTAATGTAATCACAATTTCGGGTGATAAGTTTCCGTTGTTATATTCCACAGGTCACCTACACGCCGATCACTTCGCATGGGTCCTACCCGGAGTACGTTGTGATGTTCGATCAGCTCACGAATGTCCGTGTCATCTGGACATTGTACACTCAGGAGAGAGTGCATGCGCATGCGCCCAAAGGACTGTTGAGCCTATGCATGTGAGACTACGTGTACTGGTACACGCGGAGGGCCTTGGTGCACGATGTCTTCGTGGAGGAGTACTAGGTCCAGCGGGTCATGCGCCAGTTCGGCCTGCGATAGGAGGTCCTAGCCCCATGGGGGGGACGCGAGTGTCGGCACACGTCCATGCGTAAGTTCAGGCTTTACTTCTTTCGTACAATGTGTGTTACGTACCAACCAAATAATTGTCTTGCCGTCCACAAGTACACTAGGAAGGGAGTACATGGCACAGGCTCCTGGTTTGACAAGATGTCCTGTTGGGTTACGGCTTGGCTCAGGGCCTACGACGACCTCGTCCAGAAGGATGCTCCCTACAACCCTAGGACGTATGAGGAGTACATGGAGTGGTACGCCAATCGGACGAGGCTTTGCTGCGTCCGGGTCAGGGTCGACCCACCACGACACGAGGCTGCGACGTCCGACACGTACCCCACCCAGCTGGACTCCGCATTCTACCGCTCCATACGTATTGAACGGTCCTTAATTCATATTTAATTTGCAAGATTTAGGTTTCCAACTTTTTAATTACTTGTACAAACGGATCTACACCAGGAGGTTCTCGAGTTGGTAGCCTTCGCATAGTAGATGACGCTGGGGGACACCAGAGGGGTCCTGCAACGGATCATGGAGAAGGCGAGGCAAGGCATCTAGATCACCACTTGTCTCACGCCGAGGGACCCGATGGACCGACCAGTGCGAGGATGAGGGGTCAGCCAAGGTGGTTCACGGCCACAGGCTCCTACCCCGGATGTGGCAGGCATGTCATCGTGGCACCGTGGTGGGAGCACTGCTGGACATTTTGAAGGTGAGGATGGGACATTCAATTCCACTTCTTTATTTTGAACTGCACTAGTTACTAACGGGAATCTTCTCTTGTAAGTCATGTGCTCCACCGGCACGCGGGGTAGGAGTATGCGGAGTCGTCGGGGCACACCTTCGTGCCACCAGGTATGACCACCTTGCTTGCTTCCGTAATGTTTTTTTCGTGGTTATCGCCATGATTACATGCGTAACGTAATGCTTCTTCATTTTGAACCCCACTAGTTACTAACGGCATTCTTCTCTTGCAGGTCCTGAGCTCCACTGGCACGCGGGGCAGGAGCACGCGGAGTCGTGGGGGCATGCCTTCGTGCCACCAGGTATGACCACCTTGCTTTCTTGTGTAACGTCTTTTTTCGTGGTTTTCGTCACGATTACATGCGTAACGTCATGCTTCACAGGTCAACCACCGTCTTGGGAGGATGATTACTTGTCGCACGATGAGGCATGCTCCGGGGACTTCTTCTTGGACCAGTGTGACAGCCAGTTCTCCGTTGGGGCTTTTCAGCTGCACGGTGCACCGATACTGACCCAACAGACGCAGGACCCCCCCCTTCCCCTCACGACACCACCTCAGGCTACTCACGTCGGTCGGGTAGTGAGGCAGCCTGATCCTCTGACGTACTCGGACCATCGTTAGGCGAGGCCAGGGGCAACACGCGGGGTGCGCCCCAAGAGGGGCCGCTAGTAGATATTTGTTCCTCCAAATATTAGTCATGCCATATAAATATTAATTTTTGTACAACTATTATTATGCTAGTCTCGTGTTTCAATAACTCTTTTTTGCATGCAAACCGCGATCACGTGAGGGATTCTGCATCAGGACACCCCACACCCGACGAGTCAGCTTTGCGCAGCGACGTGACCCGACGAGTCAGCTTTGCGCAGCGATGTGACTTGACGAGTTAGTTTTGCGCAGTGACGTGACCCGACGAGTCAGCTTTGCGCAGCGACGTGACCCAACGAGTCAGGGCCGCTGCCTCGCGGATGCGATTTTCTTTCAACCAAATTACAATTCAACCGCGTACGCAGTGCCGACTCAGCATATAAGTACTACCCCTTCCACGTCGGGTTCTCATGTATCCAGACTTCAACACAATCTCGCTCAGATGGAGAAGCACTTGGAGGAGATCCGCGAACTGCAAAGGGAGTATGCAGCCCAGGAGGAACAAAAGAAGCGTGCTAGGAGGCCACCTCCCCGCAATGACGCCGCCCTCCGTAGCATCAACCCCTACCAGAACATCCCAACCGAGCATTCGCCGCAACACCTGCTCGAGAAGGAGACACCACCCCTCTGTTGGTGCAGAGACAGATGCAAGTTCTTCAAGTCCAAGCACCGGCTCAGCCTAGGCATGCGTTACTGGGCTTGCACGAATTCTCTGGCGCAACGCAATATAACTTACCTTTCTACTTATGAATCATTAATACCTCAATCGATCTCACAAAATTCTTCATAAATTCACCGTAGTACAACAACATACGACGATCACAAAATGTTATTGCGAGTCTAACCCTTTCGATAGTTGAAATGGCAAAAGGTAACTATCGCTAGTCCAAATGGTGACAGGTAGCTGTCGCTAGTTGAAATGGCAAAAGGTAACTATCGCTAGTCCAAATGACAACAGGTAGCATTCGCTAGTTCAAATGGCGACAGGGAAGCGTGACCCTATAAAAACCCTTCAAACCCTAAAATTCGGCACACGACTCACTTTTTTTCTAAAAAAAAGAGAAGGTGGGAAGAGAGGGGAGGAGAGGGGAGGAGAGAAGCTAGCGAAGCGCTGCCCGTTCGGTTGCCCATCTATAAGGAAAAAAATTTTAACCGAATGGATTATATAGTTTTAGATGTGCGATTACGTAGTGCAGTATGTTTTACATAAAATTTTCGGTGGGTAGTCTAGTTTTAGATATGTGGTTAATTGTGCAAATATTCTTTATGGTGCAGTGCGACATCGCCAATTTCAAAATGTACTACGGTCAAGGGACTATTATGGAGGGCTTCGAGGGGATTGTTTTGCGTTATTTCCAATCGCGCGACTATGCCCCTAGCAAGACTAGACCAGCGTACATGGGGTGGTTGTTCCACACATTCCAAGTGGATCATGATGTGTACGATCTGACTTTGAGTTGCCTTGCCCCCGGACAGCACAGCCCACATATTGGGAGTTAGTGCAGCTGAAGGAAACAAATTCATGGCAGTCATATCTATGCATGGCGAGGGATGGAGGGTGAAATTTGGTCCTTTTGACCCAGGCATATGCCAAGCCCACTCCTCCATCCGCAACTGAACAAGAAGGGGGTGCTGACGCCGAAGAAGAAGTCGGGGACTCCAACCACAACGCGGCGCACACAATGCCTGAAGCTTCCGGAGTTGCTGATGCTGTCAATGAAGACCCTGTGGAAGTAGCTCCTTCGGTCAGGCAAGCTAGTGGTCAAGCTGACGAGGGTGAGAAGGTAGAAGCCGTAGTGCAAATGATGGATCTCGAAGACTGGGACTACATGGCATTGTCAAAAGATGAAGGTTTCGATGACAAGGATGATGTGGACTAGTAGGCGGTTCCATCCGAGTGGAATACATACTAGTTCGACAACCTCATCGTCAGCGAAGGCTCGTGTGTGCCGTCGGAGTACGACCAGAGCGAGGTTAGGCAAGGAGCTATGTTCAAATGCAAGGAGGTCGTGCAGGACGCAATCAAATTCTAGGCCTTATCGGTGCGGCGCACATTCAGAGTCATCAAGTCTACCCCATGCGACACAGATGGATGCCCTTGGCAAGTGCACGTATTTTAGCCTAGGTGGGACACCTACTGAAAGTGCTCTATAGTCGTCTCTCGCACATGTGTCGTCGCTGAGCCAGTGCAGTCTCACAAAAATCTATCATCAGGCTCCATCGCCAACCTCATGTACGGTGAGATCGTGGATAATCTAGAATTTAAGCCACGGTCTATCATTCGGGCGAGTGAGGCAAGGTTCTAGTACACAATCAGCTATGCCAAGGCGTGAAGGGAAAAACAGAAGGCATTAGAATCAAGATTCGGTACGTTTGAGGACTCCTACCACAACCTCCTCGGGCTACTCTGAGTCATACAAGACAGAAATTCCGGCACTCATGTTGACATTCAAGATGCCACACATCAGAAGTGGGCCAATAAGAAGGTACTGCAGTGAGCATTCTTTGCCTTTGGTCCATGCATCAATGCATTCTAACACTGTCGTCCTATCTTGTATGTCGATGGCACATTCCTAACTGGAAGGTACAAGGGCCAGATACTGACTGCAATAGCGATGGACGAGAACAATCAAGTTCGTCCTATGGTATTCGCTTTCGTTGAAAGCGAGAACACAGACAGCTAGTTGTGGTTCCTGAAGAATTTGAGGATTTCTGTTGTACAGGGCCGTCCAAATGTATGCCTCATACATGATCGGCATGCGGGCCTGCTGAGTGCAATAACGCAACTACAACAAGGAGAGAACGTTTCACTTCCGTGGGCGGATCTACAGAGCAGGTGGTGCATGAGGCACTTGGTTGCAAACTTCTACAAACAGTTCCGCAGCAAGGACTTGATGAACCTGTTCAAGTGATTGTGCAACCAGAACCAGTAGCGGAAGTTCGAAGCATTCTGAAAGATTCTGGATAAGTGGACCAAGACATACAGAAGGGAGGCAGCAAAACGAGCCGCTCCAAGCGCTGACCAGGCCCCAAAGCATTGCCACAGCTACCCACAGATGCTCCCAAATTTACAAGGAGGACGGGGGCGCAGGTCAAATGCTTCTCAGACTGGATTGAGCACGAGCCCAAGGAGAAGTGGTCGCTGCTACATCACAGGGGTGGTGCTCGATATGGTTCATGACAACCAATCTAGCCAAGGTGTACAACTGAGTCATACGCGGCGCAAGGTGCCTCCCTTTGGTTGGTAATGTGGAGGCAATGTGCCCCTTCTCTTCGCAATTATAGCACCGGATGTTGCTATAACGCTTGTTGTTACTTGAGGATTGCCCATTTTTGCTCTTGTCAAAGTTAAAGCTTTTATGTGGACGTCTTCTCATAAATTTCTTCATCTTTCGCACAAGAATAGCAAACTCCTCTTCGGAGTCTTCTTCTTTATCCTCATCATCTCTTGATTCCGCTTTGGCCTGAAAGCGGTAATCTTCTTGTTGGAGGCAGACAACTCCAAGAGCTCCTCTTTGTCCTTCTTGAACAACTCATTGGTGATGAGATTGCCCAAGAGCCTCGTTGGCGTCATTCTTGGCAACTCGGGGGAGTTGAGAAATAATGTCACCAACATCTCATACTTGTCCAAGAGGGCTCTAAGTATCTTGCGCACAATGTCAACATCAAGAAGGTTAGTACCAAGGCCTTTGAGCTCATTCGCAATGTTGTTGAGTCTTGAATACATCTCATTGATGTTTTCATGAGGCAACATTACGAATGTCTCATATTTAATCCAAAGCCAATGCAATTTGGCTTCTTTAACCGTGGATGTTCCCTCATGGATTTCCGAGAGAGTGGTCCAAATAGCATGAGTATTTTTCAAGTTGCTCACTCTATTAAACTCATCTGCGTTCAAAGCGCCAAAGAGAGCATTCATAGTTTGAGCATCTAAATGAGCATTACGTGTCTCTTGATCCGTGGGAGCTAGTGGATTAAGAGCCATGACGTAACCGTCATTTACGATTTTATAAATGTTTGGACTCATGGCCTTTAAATAAATTGACATTTTTATTTTCCAATAAGCATAATTAGAACCATCAAACAAAGGAGCCTTTCCTATAGCAATTCCCTCACTAGCCATCATTTTCTCTCTTAGACGGTTAAGCCTAAAACAATAAGAGACCAAGCTCTGATACCACTTGTAGGATCAAGGATAACCGACTAGAGGGGGGTGAATAGGAGGTTTTTAACTTTTTGACAACTAAACAGATTTGGCCAATTAAGAATTCTATCTAAACAAGATACAATTCTATCTAAGTAAACAACACAAGATAAAAGCTAGAATTGTAAATGCGGAATAAGTAAATACAAGAAATAACCACAACGACAAAGGACTTTTTCCCATGGTATCGAAGACTTGCCGGTCTTCACTAATCCACGTTGAGAAAGCTTGAACGAATCAAGCCGGCTCCATGAATTAAGCCTCCCTCGATCACTATGGTAGTTCTTCCTCCGCCCCGGAGATGGCGAACTCCAAGCCACTCACAAACTTGCACCGGGCCTCTTCACAATCTTTTTGAAGAGATCACCATGCTCCACCGCTAAGGCCGTCTAGGAGTTTGGCAAAACTCCAAGAGTAACAAATTAATGACCTTCGCTTGACGGCGTTCAAGTGCAATAGAATCAATCTAGAATGAGTAAATGGACTTGAAAGAACTCAACCACCTCACAATGAATGCACAAGAGGAATTTTGAGTGTTGAGTGAATGCTCAAGGCTCTCAAGGCTCTAAGGATATTAAATGAACACTAGCACCACGTCCTTGAGCAGGTGAGGGGGTATTTATACCCCCACCAACGAATACTAGCTGCCAGACAGTGGAAATCCCCAAATTTCAAATAATTATGGTACTATCACGACTAAGGGCCAGACTACCGCACCCTTGTCGAGATCTCAGAATTGTTATAACAGAGACATTAAAACGCTCTGACATAGCCGTTGAAATAGTGGCGCGATACTACCGCCAACTATCATGTGGTACTACCGCTCACGCCGGTCGTACCGCTCATAAGTGTGATACTACCGTTCTAAGTAAATTCAATCTCAGCTGAAAAACACACTTCTCTGGAGAACATATATCGCTCCAGTAAAATCGGAATATCCGTAGTGTGGTAGTACCGTTCAAACAATGCCGGTACTACCGTTCTCAAGGTTTTGCAAAACTAGCCAAAATGGAGCTTCTCTGTAGTTTTTATACCACCATGAAACAATCGGAACAACCGAGAAACGGTAGTTCCGCTCAATATTTGCGGTACTCTGCTATGCAGTAGCGACTAGAGAACTTAGCAAATTCAAACTAGACATGTGGACGGCTTAGATCAATTGGGTCGTTCGGACCACCTTTTTAACCATACGATCAAGGACGGTCCGAATAGCCCACCAGTATTACCGCCAAGTAAAATGCGGTATTACCGCTCAACGGTAGTTCCGCTTAAAACGCAGATATTATCGTACATCGAAAACAGCCAAGTCCAAAAACATGTCTTCTCGGTTTTTATGTACCGCTTTTAAATAAAAGGAATTATCATGAGCGGATTTCCGCTTTCACTTGCGGTACTACCGTAACACAGAAAAATTTAGACAACAGATTAAAATGAATCGCCACGTGGATTCGGCCAGATCAATTGGACCGTTCGCACCACCTTTTTAACCATACGATCAAGGACGGTCCGAACAGCCCATTTAGTATTCTCGCCACTAATATGCGGTCATACCGCTCAGCGGTAGTTCCACAATTAAACCACCGATACTACCGCTTGTGCTGTCAATTTTTAGAAAACTTTCCAATTCAAATACAAAATCAAATTCAAATACATGCATGATCCTAAATTGATCCATAAGGCACAAGAACATGCTATCAAGCTACTAGTCATAATCCCTCTTAATAGTACGACATTTAACCTATAATCCGGTCTTCCAACCAAATCTCCTAAGACTGGTAAAATACAAAAGGATCCTAGACTACTTGTACCTTCACCTTGAGTCATCTTGATCTTCATGTAGTCCTTCAGCATGCATCTTTATGTCATCAAACTTACCAATGGGACTTAACCTTGTAAATACTCAATAAACACGTTAATCCCATATTATCATTAATTACCAAAATAATTTTTAGGAGCCTAGATGCTTTCACCTGCTCCCATGTCATGGTTTCATGTTCAACAGTGGTATAGCATCCCGGCTAGTACATCGCTGACTATTTCTCCAAGGAGGCGATGATGCAAACCTGGAGTGAAGAGATGTATGGTTACGCCGTGGTTGGCCATTTCACTGGCCATCCGACTTGGGAGCAACAAATCTGGGCCGCGGACATTAATAGGCTCAAGGGAATGGTTGGTCGGCAATAGGTACGACGCATCAGGAACGACATGGATGGAGCAGAAATTGGACGTCGCACGAAGAAGTGCTCCATTTGTAGGGAGTCTGAGCACACCTTCAAGAAATGCCCCATGAGAAATCCTCGGGACGAAGGAGACATCGGCACTCCGGACGTCGCCGTAGGGACCCTATCTGGTCGCCTGACTCGAGGTAGTCCACATGGAGGACGTTGAGGTCGCGGCCACGGGAAAGCACAGACAATTGTAATATGTTATTGCCAATGTTCTGAATTATCATTTTGATTTGAAAAAAAAAGTGTTATGACGTTTTGCTGAATGTTATGTAATATCAGTGTGATTTGTCGTAGTCTTGATAGTAATGGAAATTCACATTTGTTTCCTTACATGATATGCAGTGCATGTACACGAGCAATGTTATAAGAGGTCATTTCTCCAAAGTTCTCCACTGTGTATAAATTCCCAGGTGCATCGCAATATCACTTATCTTCCTACTTACGAATCATTGATACCTCGATCGTCCTCGCAAAATTCTTCAGAAATTCACCGCACTAGAACAACATACAACGATCACAAAATGTTATTGCGAATCTAACAGATTTCGTACCGTTGAAAATATAGAAAAATCATAAACAGACCAACTAGTTTAGGGTTTCAGCCTCCTATTGCCGCTCAAATGGCGGCAGCATTGCCGCCATTGATAGGAGCCGGACCGCGACAGGGGTCAACAAGGTCCCGCTGTAAATCAATTCATGGCGATAGCTACTGCTGCAAAGCATGTCAGAGAGCTATTTTTGTAATTTTTTGGGACGACTATTTATTTCTGTAATTATCTTTTAAAATAATATTATTTAAAAAAAATTCGTTAGGCAAGAGGGCCCGATGATGTTAAGGTAGCAATGGCAAGCCAGCTTTTGCTTTCAACTCAACAGTCAAAGATTCTGTCCTACAACAATGCTGTTGTGACTTGTGAGTACCTGGTACAGTGACACTGTCATGTGCTTTCTTTTCCAGAGTTATTAGAGCACATAGACATGAAAGTGACTAATTAGGAGTAAATTTACAATTCTAAAAACAACAGCATATAACACAAGTATACTAAAGGCAGCACTGCAAAAGAGCATCTCACCCCTCTTATTTTATTCGGCAGTGAAATCTGAGCGTTCAGTTAGGATAGAACTTGGAACAATCAGAGATGAGATCTAACACAAAAGCTAATTAACATCAGAGCAAAGCACTTATGATTTCCTGCAGCTACCACAAATTACAGATGCAGATGCTTGTTTGTATTGCCATTGCCACACTCCCTTAAGAAGAAAAAGAAACAAAACTTACAGAAGACAGAACAAGAACACAGTACAAAGGTCACCTCTATTACCCCAGCTCATCCTCTCTCTTCTTACCACGAGGGATGGAACCTCATGCATTCATTCCCCCCATAAACACAGGCACACACACCATCTTTAACTCAGTTTCTGCTCTAACAGCAACAGTGACAGGAGCCCTAGTTGCATGATCCTGCTGGTCGATCACTCACTCAATTGCCAATGCCCATTCTGCCCGGTTGGTTGATTCCGGCCTGGATGGCGTCGGCAGGATCCTCGCAAACGGCGTTACACGAAGCGCTTTCGATTGTCGACGATGCTGAGGAGGAGCGCCACGCCCTTGGTCCACATCTCATACTCCCTCTGGCTCGCGCATTCGAACTCGATCACCCGGTGCTCCGCCGTGCGGAGGCCAAAGTAACGGCGGTGCTCTCCTCCCTCCAGCAAGTGCCGGCCTGGCCACGCCGCGATGTCCCTGCACACGTCTACCACCGCGCCTGCACAATGGCATGGACCAACATCAGTGTCACCGATAGTTACGACACAGAGACAAGGCATACAGCTAGCCATGGCTAATTGGCTATGATTTGTTTGTACTTTGCACACTTACTTTTCTTCTTCTTGGTGATGGTCCCTGCAACATGCCGGCTCTTCATCTTGAGCATCACCTGCAACAATGGCACAAATAACTGAGAATTAGAAATTTTCACGCACTATTTAACAAAATTACGACAATTCAAGAAGAACATAAGCAAATATACCACGCCCATCCGGTTGATGTACACTGAGACAACCTTCCAATGTAAATCTCCTGCACATGAGCAGCATCAGTATTCAGTAATCAGTAAACGGCGCAATATTGAGTACCGTCAAATGAAAACCGCAAAGATCATTGAGTGGTACCTTTGCGGGTGCGCTTGAGGAGCTCGGTGCCGCGGGCGAGGAATTCTTGGCTGCAGTTGCCCAGGAAGTTGTTCTCCTCCTCGAGCACGAGGTCATCACTGAAACTGCTGCTGGTGTTGCTGTCCAGCTCCTTGTGATGCTGCTTCTGGGCGTTGTGCTTATGATTGTGGTGATGGCCTC
Organism: Phyllostachys edulis; assembly: GCA_036346405.1. NCBI lineage: Eukaryota > Viridiplantae > Streptophyta > Magnoliopsida > Poales > Poaceae > Phyllostachys > Phyllostachys edulis. The sequence goes on along the minus strand of CM070567.1, from coordinate 6,461,053 downwards.
CTCCTCCCATGGTGCCTTTCTCCACAGGGATCACTGCGGCAACGTTCCACACCTCCTTGAGCACCCTCACCTTCAGCGTCGCCGCACCTCTCAACGCTGCAAATCAAGAAATGAAATGCAATTATATTTATGTCTCACTGATACCATTCTAAAAAAAAATGTATAGAATTGGCTGAAATGGCAAACCAGTAGCAGCAGCAGCTGTGATGGTAACAATGTCCCCAGGCGTCCTGACATTGACCGCAGAGCCAACTACGGCGGCCAAATGCTCGCGCTCAGCTCCCATCGATTCTGCAGCCTCAACACACTGCGCAGCCACAAGCGTCGCTGCAGACGCCACCGCCATGTCGGTGCGGGCAGCACGGTCATCCTTGCTGGACCCTGAGGCCGCAGCGGTGGCGGCAGCCACAGCAGCGACCGCGGTGGCGACAGCTGCCACCGACACAGCTGCGTGGACCTGCGCATTGTGCGCCCTCGTCTCCTCTTTCTTCTTCTCCTTCCTATCCTTGAGCCACCGGCCCACCGTCTTGCTACTACCTCGGTACGGCTGCGGCTTCGGCGTGCTCACTGCTCTGCAGAACTGCATTTTTTGTTTTGTGAGAGTAATAGTCCAATTAGCATCCAGCAGTGTTCAGTGTTTCAAATACCATTATTAATATTTTCCCAATAATTGACTCTCTTTTCGTCCTATAATGCAAACAAAACTTAATCTGATTGAAACAGCTAAACGAAAATGGCACCTAGCTATAAGTACACATCAATGAAATGAATTATTAGTGAATTTGCTGCGTATAGTTAAGCTACAGTAAAAGGTGCTACAGACTGGAACTATGCCGAGAACAAACTGTGAATTGACAGAATGCATCCAAACGAGGCTGATGGGTCCTAAACACACTGTAGCAATGATTCTTGCGAAGTGTGGCTACATTTTACTGACCAGTACAAATCATTGTGCTTCCATGGCGCTAATCTAGACTCTAGGTTTAGTTGATGGAATGCTCAGGCGTGCCATAGACTAATGCATGCACACACCACTGACAAGTGTGCCATGAGCAACACAAGACATAATCATGGAGGCAGTGTGGGGGAGCAAGAGTGAGAGCCCAAGCAGTAGCTTTCTGGAGAGCAAGATTAGTCATGGAGCAGATAAAAGAATGCAGCATTAGATTAGAACAGAAATCTGGGGAATAACACTTGATTAGGAATAAGAAAGGCATGAGATAAATCCTCATGGGTCAGAAAAAAAGGCAGCTACAGGTCAAAGCGAGGAAGGGGGCAAGAGCTGCATAGGCCTGCAAGCCTGTTGCTTTTTACCCAGAGAGAAGGGAGTGGCTGTGGCAGTGGCAGTAGTGGGACACTGTCACGCTGGACATGTTGCAGCGTTTGCTTGTGGAAGCAGGAGACCAGAGGACAGAGCAAGGACTGAAATGGTAGCAAGAATCAAAGCTTCTTACACACCAAGCAAGCACCAAAGGCCATCAAATCAACACCTCTTCCTGGTCAGAGCTACAATAGTACAGGACAGAGAGGGTCACTCGCACCAAGAGGCAAGAGGGGTAAAAAAACGAATGGGAGTATTGTGGATGACTGTACTAACATCACATGGTGATTTCTTCAGTTTGAAATGGACAGAGTGACCCAGAGGCTCATGTGGCTGCCAAATTGCCAATCAAATCTTTGACCATGACCTCTCTAGAGTCTAGAGACTTGTCTCTCGTGAGGCAATGCAAAGAAGAGTTGCAATGTGGAGGCACCTTGGGATTTCTGTTCCTATTAAGACCAAAGCTTGGTATCGATTTTTATTATTTGACATATTATTTAATTTATTTTTATTACTAACCTCTCACCAACTTTATTTTTAATTCTGATCTCTTTGACCACGCCACCAACACTGTCACACCAGTCACCATGTCGTGACCAAATCCTACCACTCCATCACCAGCGACGTGACATTGTTGTTTGGTTACACCACCACCCGTAGCGTGACAAGAAGTGTCATTTAGCTAAACTTATTCTACACGTGGCAATGTTACCTTGTCACGCCACCCATGGTCTGACTAAAAGCGTCACATTTAGAATTAAAGTTAAAGTTGGTGAGGGATTAGTAATAAAAACAAGTTAAATAATAAAAATTGTTCAAAGCTTGGCTACATGAATGGTGCAGTGGACAATGAATGCATTTCACATTGTTTGTGATATCAGTAAAAGAAAGGAAAGACATGAAAACATTTTCTTTTGAATAGAACCTCTCCTAATTTAAAGCATTCATTGGTCAGGTAATATGGCCCAGTCACCAGTCTTTGTTTGCGTGCACAACGAAGTTCCCCTCCTATTCCAAACTCGCAGATTCTTTTTAGCACCCTAATGTTTGTTACATGTCTGCTTAGATGGCATGATTCAATTGCTAGAGTAGATAAGCTTGTACACAAAAACTAGCACTGGTAAAAAGGTGACGCATGCCTTGAAACTGCAAAAATTAATGAAAAATGAGCAACCATTGCTGTGAGAGCACAAAGGCGTACACTACTATAACAATAACTGCAGTGACAAAGAGATAAATGATTTGGCCACAAGTCACAAGCCCGCAAGATCTCCCCATATTTTGGGGTGAGAAATTCCTAAAAACGAGGAGGCGATAGACATTTCCATACATGTCTGTAAAATCTGCAATACATTGTTCAATGATTTTGATATGTAATCTAAAGTCTGTAAAATGTACAGAGAAATGGAATAGGGGTAATGTTGAGTATGAGTGACTCGTATTCTAACCTATTAGGACTTAATGTGTTCTACAAGGATTCCTATAGAATTATGATTGCTACTTTTTTTAAAAGGAGAACTAGGGGTACTATATAAAACCACAAAATAGAGAACACAAATCACAAATCAACTCATCCAAAACAAGAGGTATGAGAGGATTAGAGACTAAATTATTTTTTAGCATTAGATTCTTGTATAAAACAAGGATCCGATGGTCTTAAAATGTTTGAGATGGTTGTGAACGGGTGACAATTACTTGTATTCTTTTGAGGTTGTGCTTAAAAAATTTGTGGTAGGCTTCATCAAATCTCTCTTTCATCGTGATTATTTTGTTGTTGTTATTAAGTTCTCTTTACGGGATTTATCTGTTTCGTTCTTGATACCGTGTATACTCGTGCAATTTCTCACAAACTCTGATCCAATCTGGTGCTGCGTATTAGAAGGTGTATCAGAGTAAACAGGTAAAGTATTTCATTGGATGGAGAGAAAAACAAAAATTCGAGTTCTTTTTTGTGTTTCTTTTCTCTCTCTGTAGAAAATTTTGTGTAAGAAAAGGCTTGCAGCAAGGCCGGTGTTTTTGTCCCAGCCAGTCCCACTACTTCTAGCACTAAGTTTACTATCCTGGAAATGCTAGCCTAAACATACTAACCTGCACTAAATCATGCTAATTCATCTTGCTGTGTCCACACTCCACAGCTTTGTTAACACTGTCTTTCAAGTGTACTCCACACAAAAAGAAGGAAACAAACAAGTATTCCATTTCCAAAGGCAAAACGAGCATAAAACGAAACAACAACCAAATAACCAGCTCATGCAAACTTCACAGAATTGGTTAAAAGTATTACGTAGTATATTTTTTCCATTCAAACTCAACAAAATCACAAGATAAATACACCACACTCGTGTGGTTTTCTTCTCCAAACAAGCAGTGGAGTCATGTGTCCACCAAGGCAACAATTAAGCAGTATGTCTTCTCCCAACAATTTCCCACAAATAACCCCCTTAGAATGCATAGTCTACATTGGAATAAACAAATCCCTCTAGAATTAACAAGATTATTTACCTTCAGCCAGATTATTAGCAATCAAGAAGGAAAATATTAAGGTGCAGGGCTGGAGAGAAAATACCTTGCTGTCGTCGACCTCCGGCGATACCGGCGGGCTGTCGGAGAGTGATCCGCCGCCGTTGAGAGGGCCGCTGCTGTGGGAGAGGCGGCCGGAAGTCAGCGGCGACACTTCTTGCTGCTCAGTGAAACAAGGAATCAGTACCTCTCTGCAAAGTGCTGCTAATTGCAGTAAGCAAGTAATGAAAATAAGCATCAAACATGCAAGAGGAGTAAAGCAGGAAAAGTTGGTGTGATCATTAGTTGGGATTCAGCTGCACACCCCACAAAGATTATTTTTTCTTTGCTTGAGCGGGAAAAAACTCATCTTTGGCTGTTTCTTCTTGTCCTCACATTACTCCAAGAGTACAGGGAAGACAGGGATCAGATGGCATTAAAGAAAGCAAGTACTAATCGGCAACAGAAAAGTGGGATGGGTTGTGAAATCAAACCAGACATTTAGTATGCGACTAGAAAATCAAACCAACTAGTTGAACCTAAAAGATTTAATTGGCATAAGAAATGTTAAATTGTGGGGAAGAAGATAATCAGCGTCGAACACGTAATCGGATATAAATATATAAACTACTCCTCTGCGGACGGAGCCACCGCATTTCGGTTTTACCAAATCTCAGAAACGCATGCCACTAAAAAGGCGTCAAATAAGAAACGCATGCCACTAAAAAGGCGCAGAATTTTAACAAGATACTTATAACTAGTAAATAATTTGTAATTAAAAAAGGAATTCTTCAACTTAATAACATGCTAACACACAGGTGTTGTAAATGCAGTAAAGAACATAGAGGGAGAAACTCAAGCTTTCATGTAGTAACAGACAAAAAACTCAACAACCTCCCACCCAAAAAGAATTTAAAAAGAAAGGATTTTTTTTACTGCAATTGCTACTACGACGGACTCAGAGACAAGCTCAATTAAAACAGACCGATTTTTTTCTTTTTAAACAAGGAGCCAAGATACGCACCGATTGCGACATGATCCGGTCCATGATGAGCTGCGAGGTGGCCGCGGAGGCGAAGGAGAAGGAGCTCCCGGAGGCGCCGCAGCTCCCTCCGTCGTCGAGCTCCCCGGCGACGTCCTCGGCGATGACGGGCCCAGCCCCCGGAGCAGGCGCGGCGGCGAGCGCGCGGGAGACGTCGACGGCGGACGCGCTCCACGAGCGGGACAGGAACTCCAGAGGGTCCCGAGGCGGCTCCGGCGGCCGGAGCTTGCCGCCCTCTCTGGCACCCGCCCTGCCGGAGTTGTTCATCGGAGCGGCGCGCGGCCGGCGGTTGCTGCGTGTATTTGTGTGTGTGGGCGCGTAAAGGTGGTCGGAAGCGGAGGCAATGCTGCCTTGAGTGCTTGGCTTTTGGGAAGTGGGTGTTGGTTTTATAGATGTGTGGCTGTTGAGAGGGAGGAGAGGGATTAACCGTTTACGCATAAAGTTGGTGTGTGATTTTTACTAGCTTTTTCAGCAGCTTTGAATCATCGGGAGATGTGAAATTCACTGCCATTTTTGTTTGAGTTGGTTGAACGTGAGAGAGAGTTGTTCCATCGAAATCCTAGCAGTCATCTTCTCGAAGACTCTGCTGTGTGTGGTGCTAGCACACCGACGTACGACGTTTCACTCTTAGATATGTGGATACCGTAGAGGCGCTGCTGCGGTTGCTACTGCGCTGATCGAGGATGATCCACGACCTACGCAAGGAACGTCATATATTGCTAGAGGAGACGATCGTTGTCGAGGACATTGGACGATCAACTACGACCACCACATCAACACGCTCAACGTTGGATCAAGCTCCTCCAACTCTTCTTCCGCTGCACTACGTGTCTAGTGGTAACGATTTATGATGTCTTGCTTGCATAGCTTCTTAGTTTACGTGACAAATTTTTTAAATTGCCAGCTAATGTAGCCTATCCGTATTTCTACAAGGGACAACGGAAGAGGCTATGTGCTTAGTTCCAAGATGGTCATGGACTACTCAATAAACCTCCCCTTCCACGTGATACACTTATAGTTAGACCTAAATACAACTTGTCTGATCTTACTATGTATGTGGCATTTCAGTCACGACGTACAAAAGTCCATTTTCCACGACAATTTAGCAGTCAAAGACCATTGGTTATTATTGGGGGAAATTTGCTACAGGACACTGCAAATTTGCGTCATTTGCCAATAGACATCCAAAAAACGTGGTTTCGCTATAACATACCGTAAAAAATGTGTAATTTTGCCGTTGGACATCGAGACGACTATTTTATTATTTCCGGGTCAAAGGGTTGAGAGAAAGCATGTGAATTGTCTATTTTGCCCTCTCTCTTCTTTCTCCTTCTGCTCTCCTCTTCTTCTTTCTCCTTCTACTCTCCTCTTCTTCTTCCCCTTTCTCCTCTTTCTTCCTCTTCTATCCTCTTCTCTTCCTACCCAGCCGAACCGGCCCGGATTCGGTCGTCGTTGTGCCGCCTCAGGCCACCGCCATCACCGGCGCTCACGTTGTCGCCTCCCTTGGCCCTCTCCTCGTTAGTCCACATCGTTGCATCCCATTCGCCCTCTCTCTTCTCTCAGGCTCATGGAGCTCTCCAAGCCCTAGCTGGGCTAGAGGTCGTCGGCGGCTCCAGAGTTCACCGCCGCAGGCCCTGAAGTACCTTGCCACCGAGCAAGAGGACCCGGCGACCTTAGCGACTTCCATGGCGACCACCGGCGACCTCGTTGACGACCGATGACCTCGCGGCAACCTCCTCTTTCGTCTGCGCCTCAATTAGTTCCAACCACCACCTCCCTTCAGGTACTGGCCCTAACCCTATGCACCATTGCTACCAGAGTTAGTGGGGGTGAGGGCAGCGGCCGAGCAAGGCATGGAGGGCGTCCGCGGCGACGCACGACGCTTTTACGCCCTGGCGACTCTCGCAAACGTCCCATGTTGCGGTGCCGCCCGACCTTCACAAAAGCGACGATGAGATCTACTCCCTTCATCGCACCTTCCAAATGCTTCAGATCTGCAACTCGCTCCCTTCCCTCTCATTTATTCTCAAATTGCTAGGAATTGATGTTTATGTTTGACTAGGGAAATTACATGTGGATGATCCATGGAGATATTTGTTCCATTTGAGATGTCAGATATGTAATTGTTCATATTTTTGTAAATGTTTAGAGATTGTAATTAGTAGAGATGTATAATTTGTTCAGAGATGTTCAGCAAATGCATGGTCCTAGTTTGTCCATGACATAAATGATTCATGAATAATTGACATGAATTGCTTGGTCTCTATGATTCATGAATTGTTGTACATATGTGTGGTCGGCTTTTTTTAGATAATGGAAGAGAACAATCTCCCCCGTCTCTGCATCAAAGATGCACACAACCTATTGTATTTAAGAGACTAACGTATCAAACAAACCAAGATGTAAAAAACGGCTTGCAGCCTTACAACCAAAAGACGATTGAAACTTAAACTCAAACATAGCAAATCCTATGACTAAGCCTCCACCCATGAAAATTGAGGATTTGCTTCGCCACAAACTCCAACCTTTGGCTTCTCACCAACATGGAATCCTTCTGGTCCGATTTCTACATGTTTGCCCAAGCATTCAGCCAGTACCCACTCAATAAGATAACCTGCAAAGGATTAGTTATAATCTTTTTGTCAAAAACAACCTCATTCCAACATAACCAAATAGATCAACATAAGGCACTAGCTCCCACTAGGAGTTGTGACTTTAGAATACTTGGAACACCAGCTAACCAATTCCTAAACATGTTTGCTATGCTCACTGGAGGATCTAATTTGAACGCACATTGAATAGCCCACCATGCACGACGTGCAAAGGGGCAATCAAAGAAGAGATGTTGAATTGTTTTATCTTTAATACAGAAACAGCACTTTGTGCTTCCCCTCCAATTTCTTTTAAGCAGGTTATCTTCAGTTAACACAATCCCTCTTTTGAGATACCATAAGAATATCTTTACTATTAATGGAATTTTAATAAATCAGAACAAATTTCTAATGGGGGCATGAACGTTGCCTATAAGTGCCACGTATAAAGACTACACCGAAAAAAGTCCAGACTTATTTAAATGCCATTTGAAAACATCCTTTTGAACACTTAATTGTACATTAGAAATTTTCAACAGTAACTCAGACCAAGCATGTAATTTAATCCCAACAAGAGGCCTTCGAAAAGCGATATTTAAGGGATTCGAACTCAAAACATTTGCCACTAAATCATCCTTTATCCTTACCATCTTGTAAAGTAGTGGATATTGCCTTTGCAGCGGAGAATCTCCTAACCAAATATCTTCCTAAAACCTAGTTTGCATTCTGTTTTTAACCTGGAATGAACCAAAGCGAAAAAATTGATCTTTAATTTTCATAAGACCCGGCCAAAAATGGGAAATCCTAGGTTTATTAATTACCTGGGAAAGACTCTTCTCACCCAAATATTTTTTTGTTAGCAAAGATTGACATACTCCTTCTTCATTAAGCAACTTAAAACAACCATTTCCCTAATAAGCTTTTATTTTTTATATCTAAGTTCTGGACACCTAGACCACCATGCTCTTTGGGCGAACACACTAAACTCCATTTAGCAAACATGTACTTTCTCTTATGACTATCACTCTTCCAGAAAAATCTAGATCGAAAAAAATCTAGTCTTTTGAGAACCTCTTTAGGAACCTCAAAAAAAAGAAAACATAAACATTGGTAGACTACTTAGTACTAAGTTAATAAGTACCATGCGACCACCAATAGACATAGTTTTTCCTTTCCAACTGCTAAGCTTTTTCTCCACTCGCTCCTCAACCCCTTTCCAATCATTATTGTAACACCCTAGCTCAACATAGAGCCTGGGATGCTACCAACTACTCCAAAAGAAATCCAACTAATTTCAACATCTTAATAAACATTCAACCAAACGTTCATTCATGAATGACATAACGCTACTAATCTACACTAGCACAATCTATAATTACTCAATAGAAGCATATCATCTATCAAATGAATATAATTCAATTCATGAAGCCTTTTCTTTAACAACTAGTGTAAAGCAATCCAACATTACTATGTTTGGGCAGCAAGACCACCATGCGCACCAAAGCGCCAGGAGGCGCCAACGAAGGCTTTGAGAAGTGGTGGCGTGAGAGAAGGAAAAGATGGGGGTCGTGGCACATGGGGGGAGAGGAGGGGGTTGTTTAGGGTTTAGGAGGTAAGGGCGCCCCTCTCTCTTGGCCGACCCAACATGGCCCAAATTGGCGAAGACTTGCGGAAAACCCCTTACTTGATTTAGTAATCTCTGTTGGGTATTTTCTTTGTTAGAGTAAATCCCTCTCTAACCTATATTGCACTCGATATTGAATAAATTTCTCTTCCGAATAATATATACTCTTTATTTGATATCCGGTGTATTAAAATTATTTCTTAATTTTCTGAAGTGTATGGGAATACCTAAGTACCTAAAAGAAAACACACCCACTTCACAACCAAATAACTGTGTATACTGTGGTTTGACATCTTTGGTAGCACCAAAACAGAAAATCTCGCTCTTATGAAAATTAATCTTTAAACCAGATAAATGTTCAAAGACACATAAAATAAGTTTAAGATTTTTTGCTTGTTCTAAATTATTATTCAAGAAGAGGATCATGTCATTAGCATATTGTAATATTGACAACATATCATTAATCAAGTGAGGAACAACTCCTGTTAAAAGACCAACTTCTTTAGCTCTTGAAATAAAGATGGCAAGCATATCCGCAACAAGATTAAAAAGAATAGGGAACATAGGATCACCTTGTCTAAGCCCCTTATGAGTTTTAAAAAAAAGAACCAAGATCATCATTGACTTTTATTCCAACACTCCCCTCCCCCTCAAACTTTCCACCCAGGAACACCCCCTTAGAAGAAAAGCCTTTCATCCTTGAAATTTGAAGTAAAAACGACCATTTTACTTTGTCATAAGCTTTCTCAAAATCAACCTTGAAAACAATTCCATCCAGATTCTGTTTATGTAGCTCATGGATGGTTTCATGTAGGATAACTACACCATCAAGAATAAATCTCCCATGCATGAATGCTGACTGAGATGGTCGAACAACCTTTTGAGCTACTCTCATAAGCCTATTAGTAACCACTTTAATAAAAAATTTAAAACAAACATTAAGCATACAAATAGGCCTATATTGTTGTATTTGCTTAGCATCTGATTTTTTTGGGAAGCAATGTAATAATCCCAAAATTCAAGCTAAAAGAGACAGAGAGCAACTATGAAAAGCATGAAACATGACCATCATGTAATTTTTAATAACTTCCCAAAACACCTGATAGAACTTAGCTAGAAAACCATCTGGCCCAGCTGATTTGTTATATTCCATTTGAAAAATGGCAGCTTTCACCTCCTTTTCCGCAAAAGGCTCGGTAAGAAGTTTGTTTTCCTCGTCTGAAACTTGAGACATATCAGCTGTACAACCATCAATCATAGATAAATGATTTACTTTAGATGGCCCAAACAAGTCTTTATAATAATTGGTGACATACTTTTTTAATTGTACATCACCCCGAATTATTCCTTTCTCTTGTTCGAGTTGAAAAATTCTTTGTCTTCGATGCTTACCATTTGCAATCAAATGATAATAACGAGTATTTCTATCCCCCTCCAAGAGAAATTTCGCTTTGGCCCTTTGATACTATTTAATTTCTTCTTCTCTTGGAAGCCAAGTCAATCTCTCATTAGCAACTTTTTTTTAGATTAAGTTCATGATCAGACAACCTCAAGAACTCAGCCTTTTTATTGAGCTCATCAATTAATGTGTGGCCGACTAATATATGAAGCCTGAAATATTTTTTTCCTTGTGGGCAAGAATGCTAGCTGCTGTAGGTTATGGTTACCAAGTAATTCAAGAAAAGATGCACATCAGTATGAAGCATTGGCTGGTGCAAGGGTCCATCTTGTTTCTTTTCTCGCTGCTGTGTGATGGCTATCGCTAGCTGATACTTGTAGCATGTGTTCTAAGTGATGCTTGTGTTGGATAATGAATAAACCCAACTCTTTGTAATCTGGACGTGAGATGTATTGCCATGTACAACTTGTAAGGACCGGTATAACTAATTAGTGAGGAAATTAATTATTGTTAAGTACAATTAGTTAGCCGTTAATAATTCATTAGTATTTTGTATGACATGTGGGTCCAAAACCATTAGAATTGGGTCGGTTCAACCAGACTGACCGAGGTAGGCACTGTTCCGACCGAGCCAGGCACTACGCATTGAGGGCATTTTACAAAGTTTCTCTCTCCTAATCACTCGGATATATTATTTTAATGAGAGGAGTGTCTAACAGCAAAATACCACAAAATATTAGTGTGTTCTGGCGAAACCACGTTTTTTGGATATCCATTAGCAAATGATACAAATTTGCAGTGTCCAATTTTCTCTTTTTATTGCGAGTAGCATCATGTGTCAACCTAGCCATTAAAAGCTCATGCTAATTACCCTTCATTCCCAGATTACAGGTAAGGGCTCCACATCCCGTGGAATTATTTCTAAAAAGAACAGTACTACCCTTATCTTACTTACAAGTTGTGATAATGTCACAGTATGTGTGATCCATTAATTAGTTGTCTTGTTTGTTTAGATCCCATGCCCTTTTTGGATGGACCTTATCTGCTTTCTGCTTTAGTTTTTTGTCTTCTCTTTTCCTAGTTGATAAAAAATAGAGAAAAGTTGCTCTGCCTGTGTTTGCGCTAGCTGTGATGTGAACACTAGCTAGGCCCCACACTTGACATACATCTGATCTGCAGTTGGATGTTTGTGCAACAATGACGTTTTTGGTCAGATAAACCATGGATAATACAAACTGGTTGTTGAGGTGCATTGGCCTGATATGTGCTTTTGCAATTGTCATGATGTTTTGAATTGTTTGGGATCGTTTTAACTTGATTTGTCTTAAGCAGCTAGCTGTACGCACGGATGAACTCGAACTGTCCCCAAAGTGTTGTTCCGGTGGCTTCTTAGCCATGCAAGCTACAAGTTGAAACCCTGAACATAAACTGAAACACGTCACGGTTAGTTTTAATCCAGAAGTCATCTTCTTGGAAAAGCTAAGCTTTTGATAGGATACAGTTAAAACAGCATGCGATTGAAGCTGCCGATACAATGATAATTCTGCTTGTGTGTGTGTGTGGGGGGATGGTATGGTGCAGTACTCTTCGAGTACGTCTTTCACTTCTCATATACCACTTAAATCATATAATGATACATCTTTATCTATTTGAGCATACTCCAATAATCATTATAAGATACCCTAAAGTGAGTTCCATGAAAGATTTCATTAAAATCTACTTTTTATAGCAAAATTTGTGTATATACTTTTTATATATGAAAATGGGTATATAACAAAAATAAAGGGCTCCAATAAAAAAAAAATAATCAAATCACATTGGAGTATCTTATAATTGGTATCTAAGTGTACTGAAAGCGATAAAGAAGTATAACGTCTTCGTTTAAGTGGTATATTGGAAGTGGTAGTACAAACTCCCAAGAGTACGAAACGATATATATATATATATATATATATATATATATATATATATATATATATATATCTCCTGACCTCCATACTTCGATCGAGATATTGGACAATTGGACATGGAATCCCACTCTTTAAACTGGAAAAAAAAAGGAGTGATTAGCTGTGACACGAAAAAAAAACGAATCCTTTTGTAGCTCATCATTTATTGGCAAAAATCGAAAATGTCAATATGAAGGAGGAGAAAGAAACAATAGTAACGTGGTCCCGGACATCTAGCATTCTACCCGCAATATGGTTCTATTTAAGAATAGGTATGCCATACACCCCGCGGGGATTGTAGTTCAATTGGTCATAGCACCGCCCTATCAAGGCGGAAGCAGCGGGTTCGGGCCCCATCAGTCTCGAACTAGGGTTCAATGAATGGAGAAATTCATCTTTCCTTTTTCCAAGAGAGGGGGGGGGCAGGAGAGAAGATCAAATACCTATGGGGCACACCCTTATTTCACTTTTTTTAATTTCGCTATATATATATATATATATATATATATATATATATGTATGTATGTATGTATGTATGTATGAAAATGGTATGGTACTCTTGGGAGTACGTACTCCTACTTCTCATATACCACTTAAATAGTATGATAATATCTCTTTATCTATTTGAGCATACTTCAATAGTGATTATAAGATACCCCAAAGTGAGTTTCATGAAAAAAATTCATTAAAATCCATTTTTATAGCAAAATTTGTGTACATACGTCTTTTATATATATAAAAGGTTATATAACAAAAATAAAGGCCTCTAATAGAAATTTTAAGCAAGTCATGTTGGAGTATCTTATAATTGGTATTTAAGTATATTGAAAGTGATAAAGAAGTATAATATGTTTGTTTAAGTGGTATATTGGAAGTGGGAGTATGTACTCCTCCTGGGAGTACGAAACGGATGTCCGAATATATATATACATATATATATATATATATATATATATATATATATATATATACATATATATATATATATAACACCCATACTCATGGGAGTATATACTCTAATTCTAATATACCACTTAAACGAATATATTAATCTTCGTTATCACTTTCAGTATACTTAAATATCAATTATAACATACTCTAATGCAACTTGATTGAAACAAATTCATTGGAGCCCTTTTTTCTTTCTATTTACCCTTTTGATATATAAAAGAAGTATATACACCAATTTTGCTATAAAAAGTGGACTTTAATGAAATTTTTCATGGAACTCACTTTGGGGTATCTTATAATCATTATTGGAGTATGCTCAAATTGATAAAGAGGTATCATCATAAGATTTAAGTGGTATATGAGAAGTACAAGTACGTACTCCAGGAGTACCATATCATTTTTCTATATCTTAACTAATAAAGATTGGGGTTTACCCCCGTAGGGGAGCAATCATCCCACCCACTTCAGTACCTCACGCACGAAAAAAACATCATTGCCACCCTTCTCGCTAAAAAATCATTGCCACCCTTCTCCTTAGCCACCACCCTGTCCCTACCTCCCATTCGCGCTGCGCCCCAGTCGTCGCCACTGTGCCGCCCTCACCCGACGCCTCAACGCCCTCGCTGCCCCCCCTGCCCGCCGCCGAGTCGCCCTCGCCCCTCACCCATCTCCTCCGAGCCTTTCTCGCCCCTCCAAACTTCGCCTCCATCGCCCGCCCCTCGCATCCATGCAGCCATCGCCGCCGCATCCCTCGCTCCTTGCCCCTCGTCCCTCGTCCCTTGCTAGCATCCCTCACCCCCGCTCACCTCCGAGCCACCCTCGCCCATCTCCCCTGACCATTTCTTGCCCCTCTGCAGTCCGCACCTCGCCTGCATCCTCCGCGTCCATTGCCCGCCCCTCGCATCCGCGCAGCCATCGCCACCACATCCCTCGCCTCTCGCCCACATCCTCCGCCTCCATCGCCTGCCACTTGCATCCTCGCCGCCGCATCCCTCACCCCTCGCCTGCATCCTCCGCCTCCATCGCCCGCCCCTCACATCCACGCCGTCCTCGCCTCTCGCATCCGCTGCGCCATCGCCCCACAGATGAGGATGCCCTCACCCCTATGGAGCATCTGCTATGGTGCATCCCCTCTCCCCTATGGCACATTCCCTCGTCTCCTTGCATTTGCGCCGATGACCCTCCTCCCGATCCAGCATCCTGGTGATGGTGCATCCGCCGCTGCACGATAGGGAGACCGAGGTGGAGCAGTGGTCGAAAGCCGCCATGATGACTGAGGAAGAGGAAACACTAGACTGAGGTGGAGAGGTGGTCAGCTCCCTTGCCAAACGATCAGCTTGACTGCAAAGACCATTTGTTCAAACTGCCTAGCTTACACACGGTGGTTGCAAGCTACGAAGAATCGTGCACACCCGGCGGTTCCTACTTCCACATTAGAAAAGGTACACATCTCTTCTTCTCCCCCTTTTTCTTCCACTTCTCCACCTCCTTATCTGCAACAACCATCTCCTGCTTAACTCCCTTTCTGTGGAGATCATGTGGATATGATCCTAATCTTAGTGTGTTGAACAATTGGCAATAGCGTCGAGGTGTTTGGAGAAACCCTCGTTTTCGGTAAAGTCCTTCTATTGTCAGGCTGTAAGCGATCAAATCGGCCCGTGTGGTGGTCTGACCGGCCACCTTTGCCACCTTTGACGGTCAGACTGGCCCTGGCTTTGGCCAAGAGGCTGGCGGTCTGACCGGCCATAAAGGACTTTCGAGTTTGGAGCCGGGCCAAAAATAGAGGGTGTAGGCAAGAGAGAGGATTTTTCTACACTTGGTCTCATATTTTTTTAGAGCTTCGAGTCAAAAGTTCTATTCGTTTGAAAATTTCAGAGAGGTTTCGGATTTCCAAAGTGAAAATTTGGCTAAGTCCCTTGCTGGGCGGTCAGACTGGCTAGGTGGCGGTCAGACCGGCCAATGGATGGCGGTCTGACCGGTTTTGACTTGTTCGTCGGCCAGCTTAGCAGCGATGTTTGTTGGTTAGGTCAAGTTCATGGGTTTCATTGCATAGATGTTGCATGATGCATGTTTTGGCTAACATGGGTCAAGTTGTGAAGAACTTGTGCCCGGAAATGGTTACTTGGTCTATTATTGTGCAGGTGGCTTGGAGTCAACTATGGTCAACGACGAGGAGGACCGAGACTAGGTTAGGAGAACCGAGGTCCAGAACGGTTGTGGTTGTCGGGTGAGATGGTTGGACTCAAGCAAGGCGCAAGATGGACTAGAACCATAGAAGGCAAAGTTTGAGCAAAGGTCTTTGTGAAGGTATGTGCTCATGCCTCATCAATTATGTGAATTTATGATTGTGCGTATCGTGCGGTGCTACGTATTGGTTTGCTTGTTTGTGATGATTGTAGGACACCGGAGCTAGGTCATGGTGAGGCGGACTAGATCGGGACTAGGTTAGAAGAACCGAGGTCCAGAACGATCGAGGTGGTGCTGGAAGATGACTGGGGCTAGCGGAGTGCTTACAAGCAGAGAAGACAAGGAACCGGAGCGGAAGCTACCGGTAGGGCTGTTCACTTTTAAACCGAACCGAATAAATCGAGCCGAATAAACCAAACCGTACCGGTCAACTCGGTTTGACTGGTATTCGGTTCGGTTTTCCAAAATTTGGTTTTTCGGTTTTTTTGGTAAAAACCGACTTAAAACCGAAAAAACCAAAATGCCATTTTTTTTTTCTATCGCGTAGCTCGCTCGGCCGAGTGCTAGCACTAGGTGCCGGGAAATTTCTTGGGCCTTGGGTGGAATGGGTGTCGCCGCTGGGCGCCGTGGGTCACGGTCACCGGCTCGCCGCTTAGTGCTTGCGTCTGGCATCTCTGAAGACAAAGTCAGAGAGTCCGATTGTTGATTTGTCGGCTTGCTCCTTCTAGCCTTCTAGGCTGCATTTATTTTTAGGTTGGACAATGCACACCGTGCCCACCAATCCATCATAAAGGTGCAAATGAACTACCGTAACGGTCCGTATGGGTCAAACAAATACAAATGAGACAAATGCATATGGTCGGTTGCTAGCTTGTCGCTTCGCTTGCTTTGCTACTTTGTCAAGTTGTCTTTGCGATACTTGATAGTGTGATGCATACTTACATAGTGCTGCCGCTATGTGGCATGTGCAACGCTGTCGTTAGCAATTCACGTCAACTTTGATAAATATGGTATTTACCGACACTGAACCGAAAAAATTGGGATTTACCGAAATCGAACCGTATTTTTTAAAACACCGTATTTACCGAACTAACAATATCGTATTTACCGTATATACCGTATTTACCGAACCAAAAAAACCGAGAAAACCGAACGAACACCCCTAGCTACTGGTGATGAACATGACAGGTAGCGGCAAGGTTGACCGGAACTAGACTCAGGGAGGAGCTGAGGTCCTGAACGATCAAGGAAGTCGGGTGCAGTTATGGTGAGACATATGGTACGCCAAGTGACTTGGTTCCAGTTGCAAGCGAGGACGGTTCGATGGGATCCAGACGCGTGAGAGGCTTGGCGGGAAATCATTGGGGCCACATG
Organism: Phyllostachys edulis; assembly: GCA_036346405.1. Lineage (NCBI taxonomy): Eukaryota > Viridiplantae > Streptophyta > Magnoliopsida > Poales > Poaceae > Phyllostachys > Phyllostachys edulis. The sequence goes on along the minus strand of CM070567.1, from coordinate 6,444,116 downwards.
GATGATGACGGAGCATGAAAGATGCTTCGAGGCGAAGGAATTGCCAAAGGTCGGTATAGGGGAATTTTGGGAAATTTCCCTATACCGAAAAAGTGGTAAGTGGTGGTGTGCGAAACCACCTTCTTAGCCTTGGAGAAACCGCAGCACAAGACAGCGCAAGAAAAGTCGATCTAGGTCAAGAAAAGATGAAGACGACGCTTTGAGAAGCGTGCGTGAGTGAAACCCATTTGTGTGTGGGCTTAACGGGTGCCCGTTTGGGATGTCTCTCTAGGGCTAGCCTCCACTATAAAAGAGGAGGGTGCTGGTTGTAACCCCCAACCCTTTGATTCTAGAAACCCTAATTTGGGATTTAGGACTAGGAGAGGAAAGTGGAGAGGCTAGGGTTCATGAGAGATGGATTGATTGAGTGCTCAAGTATTGAGTTTTGTCCTCCATGGTGGAGTGGCTATAAACATACAATCTCTCTAATCAATCCATGCAAGATTTGCCCCAAGATGAGTTCTATCTTATTCTTGCTCTCTCTTTGATGTCTTTGGGATTTTTGGTGTTTCTTATGTTTTTATTTGGGATTTTGCTATGATCTTGCTTGTTGGGACGTGTGGGATATGATCTAAGGTCATATTGATCATCATCCACCCACGAGCAACCTTTTGGATCTAAGTTTGATTTTGCCCCGGTTTTGGTTAAAGAAAGGGTGATTTTAGGGGTTTTGCTCTTGAGAGATTTTGGCTTGATTCTTCCTATGATTGAGGGTACTAGGATGTATGGGAGATCATCCCTAGACATCTTGGATTGATTCCTCCAACGAAATCCTCTCAATCACCGTTTTCGTATTTGGCTCCGTTTTGAAGCAACCTTCACTCAAACGGATAAAGGTCGAAACTTTGGCAATGATCTTCATGATCGTTGATTGGAATAGGTTCCTGACATCCTAAAGAAGGTATGTTTCAAGTTTCGTGAAGTTTAGAGCTGTGAATCAAAAGTTAGACTAATTTGTGATTTCGAGTTCGGCCTGATTTTACTGTTCATTGGCCTAGAGTCAGACCGCCATGTACCTAGCAGTCAGACCACCCATGGTGAGAGGTCAAACTGCCCTTGGTGAAAGGTCTGACCGCCCAACTCATTTGGATCTAAGTTCTTGATGATTTTGGTCTATTTGCTTCGAGGTTTTGATTGGATTCAATACAAGTCCTTCACTGTGCTTGTATATTGATCTTCATAGCTTTCAAAGCTATTGGAGTAAAATTAGTATTGAATTCAATCAAGGAGAAAAAGAGATCGTGCTCCTATTCACCCCCCCCTTCTAGTCGCCTTTTCGGTCCAACACTTTCTCTGCTGCATGAACAATCAGAGGTGTGTTTGTTTAATTTTATATTTTGTTGTTTGTTGAATTTGAGTGCACTGGATATTTGCAATTTGATGTTTGCTGAATTTTACTCTTTTAGATGAAGCTATAGTCCATTACCTTTGGAAAGTATGCTTAGGAAATTCAATTGTTTTGAAATTTGTTTATTGTGGTGTACCAAGGTATATTTGATATGATCCTATTTGGAGGGTTACTTAGGAGTAGATGGAAGGGAAAAGGAAGATTCAGTTTGTGATTTAAGAACCAAAACTATAAAAAGGAACAAGGGTTTGCAAAGTTTATCCAAAGGAATTACATTGTTCCTGTGAAATTCCTGTCTTTGAAACATGCTTCTGCAACAACAATTTGAGAGATAAGGAACAATTACAATGCAATTGAAAATAAGTAGCACAAGTTTCTATAGTTCACTCCCAAACTTAGGCATGACATATAGGAAGCTGATGCTGCCATACATGCAAAGGCTAAAACGCTTACACACATCATTCCAAGATAGAGATAAATCAAGTGATCTCTTTTTATGCCCTGAGCTTCATACTGATCAACTCCATGTCTCATGTTTATTACAAATTTAGTTTGGACTTGGGATATGTAGTCCATCCAATCAACTATCACTGCTGCTCATCATGCATCCTAATTCTTGAATGATCTAAAATACCATAAACAATTATTTCTGTCCCATGTAGTGCAACAGCTTAAATTATTAGTATGTTTGTTGTACTAGCCAGTAATTGACAGGAATAAGTAGTGCTTAGTATATTTGTTTGATTTGATCAAACCTTATTTCAGATCCATTAATATTGAACTTTTAGTCTTCTTCATTGTTGCTTCTAGTTGTTTCATTAGTTTCAGTTTGTAGTCAATTGGACATTTTCTTAACCGTTAATAATACATCTACAATTATCATCTAACTTTTGCAATTATCATCTTGGCATATTGGAGCTAGCTGTGAGGACCCCGGCTTATTTGGCTTGTAATGCTTAGTCATCATTGACCCTAGCATCACAAACAAAATAACCCGTGTCTTCTAGATATATATACTTCCTTAAATGCAAGATACACACCTTTTACAAAATCATGCATCAATTCCATACAAACATAGAACTCAAGCACGAACTAGATTAATAAAAGACATACATAATAGGGAGAGTTATTACAAAAGAGCCGACCAACTAAATACAACTAAGAGTTCAACAAAAGCGGAAGCGAAAGCCATAAGATGGCGATAAACAAAAGAAAGCCAAATGGTTTGCCTTTAGCCCACAAGGCAACCAACCAAGCCACCAACCTAGTCGTCCCAACCACCGCACATCTCACAAAAGTAGGGCCCTTAGGGCTCCACTTCTTCCTCTGCAACAATTACAGTTAAGCAAAGCAAATGAGTACAAAAATGTACTCGCAAGACTGACGTGTAAGGGTAACAGACCTATACATATGCTACATGCAAGCTTTATTTAAGTGGAAGGCTTTAGGCTCGTTTTAGCATAAAGCAAGTTTTCATTTGCAATATTGTAATAGATTGAAAGCAATTTGACAAAGCATTTTTAATTGTTGAAGTAACAACGATACAATAACAATAACAACAGTAAGAACAACCTAGAAGTGACTAACCCAATAGTCACCACAATAGCATGAATCACCAAATTCATACCACCCAACAAGTTTTAATTAAATGGTTGAGTCTAGTTCTTGAGTGACCTTGCCAAGCATGTCCATAACCTAGGATGAGACTATCCAAATAGTTTTATCCCTGCAGGGGTGTACCAATATACCCACACGTCAGACCGTCTTTTTGCCAAGCTATTTAGCACACTTCCTTTGGTATGCCGGCACAGCTAAGTCCTACGAGACATTTTCAATGGATGATGCTAATTAAGAGCCGCAACCCAACAAAGAGTAGGACGCATCAGCCAGCTCAAGCCGAATTACAGATGCTCCCCTCATAATAATAACATTTTTCTTTTAACACCACCAACCAGCTCATAATTAACACCCCCAAAGTACTTAGTCAAGAGGGGTTCCCAATACCCTCGTGTGGTTAGCACGCAATATTGCTCAGTTTAGTGGCCCAAGTAACTCGGTCCTTAGGGACCTAGGCACCATTCCATCACACCATGAGATCATACCAACATCCATTGTGCCCAAGTCAATAACAATTTTGTTTTCATTTTTATTTTTATTTCTTTACAAAGTAACAAAGCACAAGTGCTGGACATAATGGAATAATAATTTTTTTTGTGTGATCAAGGTCATCGACATAATGTCGACAACCGCCCATTTCTACCGTTATCTAAGCATTTCTGAGCATTATCAACGCAACTACTAAGTGATAAGAGTCCATCCATCGAACTCTAAATCACAACAAGATAATCCTAGGCTTAGTAGTAGAGAATGAACATTTACCTACAGAGTATCCATCTATAGGCTCAACTAAGCGATAATTTAACACAAAGTAAACATGCATACATACAAGTGAAACAAAGTATTAGACTTTTAAAAGTAATAGGATTACTGGATATTATCAAACTGTTTGCCTTGCTGGATATGCTCAGATTGCTGCACGGGAACACTCTCGTGATCAACACACTCGTTGGCACCTAACGAAAAAGCGAAAAGAACCAATAAGAACGAAGAAAAACGAAAAGACTCCACAGCAAACTTTCCCCCAAATGCAATGAAATTTTTACAGCAGGTAGAACATGATTTTTAGAGAATTTAGCAATAAGAACCAATTGATTTGGATTCTCAATACAAAAGTTATGGCCAAAACAAATCTGCACAGCCTGGAAAATGCTGGAAAATAGAAATCGGTTACTGTTCATCCGAATTAAATTCTCTAGCACAATTTTCCAAAGAGGTGTTGCACCTGGGATTTTTATGGTAAGTCAAGCACCTCATGAGATGAATAACACAATTGAGTTTACCTCATTTGGAGCTATGATGCATGTTTTATGATTTTTCAAAGTCATGCAAAAGAGCACAAGTAACATGCACCCATAATTCTTTTGAAAATAGTGACATGCCTAAATCCTATTCTACCACTTAGCACACTAATAGAGGAAGCCAACAAAGTTCGATTCACTCAAAAAGGATCTATAGAGAATTACTTATGCATTTTACAAGTTAATTACAATTTTTGAGCTACATTTAAAGCTAATTTTGAAACCAATTTACAAATCCATTTTCTGGAGCTAAACTAAGCTTACAACCATTTTTAGATTAAAGCCCAGATCAAACCAGAGCTAACAAAATTGGAATCAACTCATTTGGATTTAAATTGAAATAGTTATGCAATTTTGAAGTTTATTACCTTTTTCAGTTCACAATTAAATTCATCGGGAAATCCTAAAATCCATATCGACGTGGACGAATCTAGGCCGTTGAGATTGAATCGGGCGGCCCAGGACAAACGGGGCAACGCACATGCGGCGCGTTTGGAATCCCCGCGCGCGAAAGGGGCAGTGGCTGCGGACCATTGATCGCGAGATGGACGGCTCACGACGAACATACACAGCACACACGCCCAGCCCCAGCGAATCACAGCCCCAGATCTAACGATGGATGGTCCGACGCGAACGAAGAACAAATGCTAACGCGATCGAGACCGCAGATCTAATTAGAGGGACGGCTCACGAGGAGCCACGTCGCGCATACGAAAACAGACGCCGGTGTTTCCGACAACGACCCCGACGGCATTCCGCGGCTCGTCGCCGGCGACCTGGGACGCGGCGGTGCAAACCAAAAGTGGTATGAGGTGCGCAATAACCTGGCGTACCTCCTGGTACCACTCACACCGACAGCGGTGGTCCCTAGCGCCGGCGAGCCGAACGGGTGGCACTAAGAACTACGGCTCTGGCGACAACGAAGATATTGCTCACAGAGTTCAGAGAAGGGTGCGAGCGACTATGGACTACCAGGAGGGTACCTGAAGGACGCGGAGGGACAGAGGAGGGCCGAGCAGCTCCGGCGACGAAGAGCCTTGCCAGCACCGAAGAGGACAACGCGGGGAGGATGCTCTGAGCAAAATTAACCACACCGGGTCATCACATTAGCACCATTAAGGCTCCAGGAAGGTTCCAGAGCAAGGGATTGGCAAATGGATGACTCACCGGCGACGGAGACGATGAGGAGTGAAATCGGCCGCAAGCTTCAAAACTCTAGATTCAAGTCGCTCCTATGGAAACAAACCCAAATTGAGTTAGGGGAAAAGATCAGTGAGGTGAGAGGCACAAGCTGACGCAAAGAGAGGGAGAGGAAAGCCACTGGGGCACTGCCTTCACCGAGAGCTCCGAGGTCAGCAATGGCGGCCGAGGGGGTTTCAGTGGTTTTGAGCTCAAACAGGCACAGTGGGTGCAAGCATGGGCTGTGTGATGGTGAAAGGGAGCCAAGGACAAAAGAGGGGAGCTTAAGTAGCCGAGAGTGCACGGGGGCAACGGGAAAGCTCTCCCACGGTCAAGGCTGCCATGGGAGCACTGAGGGCGATGGGAGCAGGTGAGCGGCGGACTTTTGGGGGCGGAAGCACGACGGGCATTAAATGCGCGCAGAGAGACCTGCTTAGCCTACGCGAGGTGACCCAAAGATCGACCCGGCTCAAGACACGCCATGGAGGCCGCCTCAAGGCCAAGGCCAAGGCGACGCGAGGAGAACGACGATCGCCCACCACCGATTTTGATCGTCGCGCTCTATCGCGATCGAATCAAGATAAATAAGACGCTTCACGTGGATCGTCCGATGAAGATCCAACAGTCCATCGCGAGCGCGCCCACGCGACTGAGCCGGAGGTGTAGTTAGTTGACTCGACCGGGTCAAGTGGCTCGAGCCAAGCTTGGGTCCGAGCCCGAGGAACAGTGCGAGTCAGGTTTGGAGTTGAATTTTGAAAGCTGAGTTTTGAGGAATTTTTAGACATAGCAAACTAACTCCAAAAATTATGAAATTTTAACTAGAGGTTCCTCACTCCAATATTAACCTTAAATAAATTTTCTATAGGTTTATATGCACAGAATTATTCTCAAGAAATTCTGCAAGGGTATGTTCTAGGGTTTGACCAATTGAAAAATTGGTTTGACTTGCCTCCAAAAATTATCAAATAATTTTTAAAAATTATGAAATAATTCAGAGGGGTCACACATCATCCCAAGAACCTAGGAAAAATATTTCTAAAGATTGACACAAGATTTGTGACCAAGTGGAATAAGGGTTTGACTTTAGTCAACAGGAGATTTGTGATTTTGAATTCCACAACTCTTGACAAGAATTGTAGAAAAGTTCAAGAGTTTCAAGATGTGAGAAAAGTTTTAATTTCTACACATTTTCTTACATTTGAAACACACACCCAATTTAGGTTACATTTGAAACACACATCTATATTTGATTCCAATTATACATTTGGGATGTTACACTAGCTTTTCATAGATGCAAAACATTGAGCTCAAAACTATTGCATCTTTGCAATTATCATCTATGGCAATTTGGTCCGTGTAGAAGGTTACTATTTTCCACAAGGTGTAACAAAGGTTTTTCATGTACTCCTTAGAATAACCCTCAAATAGAAGTCATTTATGTGTATTTATACTTTATGCATATTATTCTCTATCATTGAGATTCTCTATAAAAAAAATTTAAGCATATTGTACATCTCTGGTTCGTCGATCCATTGGAAGAAGTTGCAACGCATCTCAGGCTGCCATTACGCACGGATGAAGTTAGAAATTTGTGGAATGCAACGTAAGGTGAAAAATCGATGTATGCGTAAGATTCTCTTACGAGGATGTTGCAGCACGTGTAGTACGCCCGGACGGTGGTGGTCGGGTGTGTGGACTGAATGATCTTCGTTGGTTCTTCTCACACATATTGCGGACATGGAAACTCTGGTGATACCGGTGCGTCCTTCATTGGGGCAATCCTTCATGGAGTGGCCAAGGATCTTGCATATCCTGCACTTCATCGTGCGGCTCATGCCCCCATGCTTGCTGTTATCCATGTTGTTCCGGAAGCGCCGTGTTTGCCGTCGTCCCTTCCCAGTTGACTTCAAGGCCTTATTTGGGACCCATTTCACCCTGTTCGGCCAAAGATACTTATAGTTCACGTCCATGCCATACAAGTGATATATGCACTCTATGTACCAAAAAGATGTGTCATGTCGTAGTACTCGGAGATATACGACATAGACATTTGCCTCAGTTGCGCGTACGCCTTGTACACATGCCAGCGTAGCTTATGCAAGAGCTTCGACTTGTTGTAGGTTCATGTAGCCCTATCACCCAGTGTGCATGCATGTTTTCTTTCCCCACTAGCATGACTGTTCACATATTTTTGCCTCAGCCTGATCTCGTACTTCCTCCGGAGGCTATCGATCAACCGGTTGCCATGCATTTGAGACTTCTGCATCTTCTGGTCCATATACCTCTGCATATTCTCGGATCACTACTTCCCTTCTTTCAGCTATCGCCTTGCTGCGGTGACTCTATTGACGAAGTAACCGACCGTGCGAGTCCAAGTCTCCTCAATGATTGCGGTGATAGAGAGGCACCGCACACCTTTTAGCACGTAATTGTACACCTCGGATATGTTGTTTGTCATAATTCTATACCTCGCACCATTTGTGTCATAGAGCATGGACCATTTCTCCAACTCAGGAGCGTGGAGATTAATCCACTGCGTGAAACTTATAATGCTCCTGGATTGCCTGCTTGTGGCCTAATGTCCCTCTTGTACCTCTAGAGGGGACTCCTTTGTATGCCTCGTAGTCCAATGTTCGAGATCTGACCAGATGCACTCAAACATACGCCTCTGGTTCTGCATGTACAACATCTTGAACGTCTTCATTAGTTCCTGACCACAGAACCACATGAAGAAGTTCGATGCAAGATGCCTCATGCACCACTGGGTTTTCACGTCGTTCCACTGGTGAGGGGGTTCCGTCCAATTCTTCATGGTGTTTAGAGCCGACAACAACCGACCATTGCAGTCTGTGGTAAGGCACACGTTGGGCTAGTTTCCCACAACTGATCGCTTCATATTTACTAGGAACCACAACCAACTGGATGTGTTCTTATTCTCTACGATGTCAAAAGCAACCGGGAGAAGCTGGTTATTCGCGTCGGCCACCATTACGGTGAGAATAGCGCCCTTGTACCTCCTTGTGAGGAAAGTGTCATCCATCATGAGCACCGGATGATAGAACATGAAGCCCTGTATGGCCTGGGCGAAAGCCAGAACACCCGGTCCAGTATGAAGCAGTTGGGGCCTCCATCAGCATCTACAATTTCAACCTTGTTTATGTACGTGCTGGGGTTTTCTTCGGTAATCTGGTAAAACATTCTCAAAACAAGGTTGTACGTACTTTGTATGTCCCGTACATGGACTCGAAAACCTTCTGTTTGGCTCGTCGGACCTACTATAGATGACTGGATAACCAACCAGATTGACGACTTCTAACATCAGCATCTTGGGGGAGACAGACACGTCCTCCGCAACAAGGTGGCTGACGAGGCTCCACATATGCAGAAGTCACATTCTGATGCTGTCGCAGTGGCTCACTATGCTCGCAAGCGTGGTCGGTCACTGCCTTGACTATGAAGACCGAGTCGAAGAGCTATGCTTGGTGAACGCTGACCTTGCTAGGGTAGTCTTTCACTATGCACGTAACTATGTAATGCCCTGGGTTAGACCGGTGCATCTAGTACACACGGCTGATGGACAAGGTATACTGTGCTATAGCTTGTTGCACGACCGCCTTGCTAGGGAAGTGCTGCCCAACTAAGAGGGTGTCGACGTCAAATCCCCACTAGGACTCTTCTTCTTGCGGCAGTACGAGCGACCGCACTATGATATCACCAAGTCTGGATGCCACGTAAGGCACCTCCGATGACACAATTCCGCTGGTTGGACCACCACCCTGAGGTGCGTCCTCCTCACTACCATCCGAGTCAGGGTTGGCGTCCTCTTCAGACTCCGACCCCAGAGACTAGTCAGATACTCGTAGCAGTCAATGCGGGACAACCACCACAGTCCCGCCCCCTCATTTTGCATAAAATTATGCGCAAGTCTTCTCTCGTGTACTTCCTCCAAAGCAGCACAATCCGTACTACCGTCTTCAAGCTCTGCCTGCGGTTGACCGCTTCCCAAGGCACCAACATCATCAAGATTTCCTGGCCCTCCGTACGAAATTCATGTGCACCATCGGCTTCCCGTATATCGCCGTCTTGGGCTAGGAAGCAATCTGCATCTACTGGCCCCATGCTATGCTTCCATTCACCTTGATGAGCTCCCATACGCCCTGCCCTCTCCTACTCGTGCATGTTATCACCTCGATGACGAGTTTCTTCGTCGTTGGCTCCGTGTCGAACTCCGTCTGGATGCAGCTCCTAAACTCGTGAATATTCATCGCATTGAGCCCTTCCGCCCGGCTTACCTTGTACTAGCATCTTGACAGGTCCAACCCATCGGGTTCGACCCATACAAGACAGTCGCCATAAAATACTATCAAGTCCTGCATGTTCAAAATTACCTAAAGCTACGACAACCCAATGTACGGTACGCAATATAACAAACATGGTACGTAATTAGCACTAATTAATTAACTATACATGACTATTTACATGAGATTATTTCTTCAATTACCACTAATTAAATAGGGCTGAACTAATTAATACTAATTAAATATGAGTAATTTATTTGCCACTAATTACCCATGATGTAAATAATTACGATATTACATACAAGTACACAATTAAATGTGAATAATTAAATACAAAAATTAATTAACTACTAACAATTTTTACTCATCAATAAATTACTTACTAGTAATTCATTACATCTAAGTAATTCCCACTAATTAACTACGAGTCATAATTTACCAACAAATTAATTATAGCCATGTAATTTCGATCACTTAATTTGCACTAATGCAATTACCACTAATAAACTACTACTCAAATAATTACGATTTATTAATTACCACTAAATTCATTACGACAAATTAATTAGGACCAATTAATTACCACTAAATTAATTATGTCTAACTAATTACCACCAAATTACTTATGACTAATTAAATAGGACTAAACTAATTAATACTAATTACTTACCAGTGATTTATTTGCCACTACAAACCCATGACAGATATAATTACGGCATATTACACACAAGTAACAAATTAAATATGAATAATTAATTAATTATCAATAAATTACTTACGAGTAATTAACTACGAGTATTTAATTATGACTACTTCATATTCAATAATTTAATAGCCAGTTATAAACTACGGGTAAATTACCACTAACTATGACTAATAAATTACCACTAATAAATTATAGCTAAAATAATTACAACTAAAGCATAGGACAAAAAAAATTACCTTGCCTTCATGTCGACATCACTGTACTTATACGATCTTAAGCACTACTCTAAATACTACTTAATTCACTGCGTAATCCGAATAAATTTTGAGTTCAATTCTCTGTGTTCTCAGTGACGAGCACGAGAACGAGAATGAATTCCAGAATAAGAGCGAGAGCGAGTGCGATGCCGGTTTTTATAGCCGCGCGAAGGCGTTTCGCGCGATCGCGAGACAACGGGAGAGAATCCCGCGTACTGTGCACTACGATTACGCACGCATGCGAATGGAGGCAGCGAGGTGATGGATGGGATGGGGGGAATGAGGGGACATGGGAGGATTTCGGTAGAAGAAGAAAATACGCATGTGCCCTAGTCGTAGGGTGGTTTGGCAGGTGGCCGGGGCGGATATGCCCACATGGCACATCCGAGCGTGGAGGGATCGGCAGAGGAGGGCGTCCGGGCTAAGGAGGACCAGAATGAGCGGTGTTCGGGCATCCAGTGAACGGCAGAGTGGCCACGTGGCAGGCGGAGGCACGTTCGAGCGCTGGACGACCGGTAGAGGCACGTCCAGGCATTGGCAGCACGGACAGGCCCTCGTCCGGGCTAGGGGTGCCCGAATTTGTCATGCGCCGTCAATAGGTGAATCCGGGCTAAGGGTGCACGGTTTTTACCGTGTCCAGGCACGCATCGCACCGACAAAGGTTATCCGGGCTAGGGGTGAGCGGTGGAGGACACGTGGCCGGAGAAGGCACGTCCGTCCTGCCAATTTTGACAATACGGCGCAAGAAGAGTTAGATTTGTAAAAACCGGCCGCAACAGTATCATTTATGCCAAAAACTCTCCACATAATTGGCCTCTCTCTCCCCAAGTATCTTTTTTTAGATAATAGAAGTACAAATCCCGGCCTCTGCACCAACTAGGGATACACACAACCATTACACCATCATCAGCTAAAAGCTTTAAACAAAAAATGGCAAAAAAAGCCAACAATGACAAACAAATTCTCATGCAAAGGCTAGCCTAAAAAAACCACCTAGCCCCACCTCCGGGACCAACCAGGAGATCGTCCACATGTGAACAGCAGCTGCGCAGCAAAGAGGTGATGACAGGCCAATCTTCGTAGCGGCGCCTCCAAGAAGGGATACGACTCACATCGTCGTCGCCAGATCCAACCAGCGAAGGTCAGATCAGGAATTTTCACTCCGGAGCTCAGGTACCGGTTCTCCAAAGCAACGCCTTTAAGAAGGTAATACCGCTTAGGTTGACATCGTTGCTAGATCCAACCAACGAAGGCCAAATCAAAAGTTTTCACCCCGGATAGAAGGTACCAGCGCTTCAAGACCACGCAATAGTACAACCACATCACTGGATCCAACCAATGAAGGCCAGATCGCCAAGATGACGTCTGCAACATCCCTAACGCCCAACCGCCGATAGCACCAAAGGAAGGCAACGTCCACCGCAGCCCATGCGTCAGTCGGTTAACAACCGTCCACTAGGGAGGAGTCGAGTGGCGCACAAGCCACTACCACTGAGCCGTCGTGATCTCTACCAATTGCGCCAAAACTAGATCTGCACTGCGCCACTTCCATTGTCATGCCATCGACGAAGCTGTGCTGCCGGAAGAAGCTGGTGGAAAAGGGCCCTGGATCGTCACGCCCGAAGATAAGCCGGTGGAGAAGGGCCCCAGATCCAACCCCGACGAAAATCCACACCATTGGAAATCGGCGGGCGTCGGGAGCGTGATGCAGATCAGGCGTCATCACCGAGAAGAAGAAGCCTCGCCGCCGCCGCTAGCCGGCCGGCGGCCGCCGACGGCGATGGCAAGGAGGAAGGGAGGAGGAGAGGAGGACTTGTTTGATGGCGGCTAGGGTTTTTAGGAGAGAGGAAAAGGCCGTGGGGTTTGTCACCCTTGAAAACCCAAATAACTCTCCAAGTATCTGCCTGCTACCGTAAGTTTAGCCTAGCCTGGGTCACTGACAGTGGACCTACCAGAAGCCCACGGCACTGTGTATGGCTAGTGGCTAGTTACTGCCTACCTCCATGATTTGCCTTGAGCGGTGGCCAATGGCAGCAAGAAGAGCAGCAGCAATTCCACCGCCAGAGACAAATTTCGCTGTGTTGCCTTGCTGGGTTGCTTAATGGTCTCCATCAGATTGAGCATCGTGATTCTTGAGAGGCTTCAGTGAAGTTCAGTACTGCCACTGGTCACTAGGGTGACAGGCCAGCAAATCTCCAGGGAAATCTCCATCCTACGCATGGTGGTACTTGAATTTCTCTCTCTTGTTTTTCTGAGGAACTGTGTTCAATTCTGTTTGTACTTTTTTCAAGCTTATCAACTCAATTAGACAATCAGTGATTGGACGGTATAAGGGCACCTCTCTTTGTTTCCCCTCCCCCTACAAGCAGATGCTAAGCTCAAGCTGAGGCCAAAATACACATATATATAGCTGATCATGCTATTGGTCAGCTATATAAATCTGAAACTACATGATACGATGATGCTAGTTCAGAACTGTTCAGTAGTTCTCAGCTATTAACTACTGAGTACTCCATGGCAACTTGGCAAGCGCAAGAAGAATCAATAAATGAAGAAAAACTACACACAGGTAGATACAAGCAGTTGACAATTGATATGTATACATTACATGTACTAGCACTAGAACATCAGAGATGGGTGAGACAGGCGCTGGCAGTGATTACTATGCATGCAGTGCAGTGCAGCAGCACCAAAAGAGGAGGAAAAGAAGCGAGCAGAGGAATCAGCAAGTACAGTCGCATTCAAGTCCTGATAAAGCTAGCTAGCTGGCTCGGCTCTGTCCAGCTCAGGCCCATGCAATGCAGCAGCATGGAGCAGGCCCCCATGCATCAGCAATGCAGTGCTACAGGACCGGATCAACTACTGTAGAAGACATGTAGGCTGTAGCCTTGTAAGTAGTACCTAGGTAGGCTGGTCTATTTAACTCTGCAGTGCTACTAGTACTACCACCTTAAGAGACGAACAGAGATGACTAAACTAATTTGAAACAAATATAGTCTGTATTTTTGTACAATTAAATTTATACATGAATAAAAACAAAGCAAAAAAAAAAAGAAATACAACTAAAGTACATCGCTAATGGAAAGTGCATCTCAAAAGATGTAAATATGATTCCAATAGGTAACAACATGTACATCAAAATTAGATAAATTAGTGATACAATAGCAAATTATACTTAAATGAAATAATTACGCAAAGTTTGTTTCTCCATTATTGCGAACATACGAAATAATTGCTAATTAAGTATATACCACACTATATCAAACTTACTAACAAAGTAACAAATTGGTAATTGAGCAACGAGTATATACCAGCATAGGCACTGAGGTGATGACTGATGAGGTCTGAGACAGAGGCGCAGAGCAGTCAACACTCAACACTCAAGTTTGAACTATGAAGAACTCAACAGTCAACAAATTAGATGATTAGTTCGGCACTTCAACTTCAGCACCAGGCAGAGGCGCAGAGCAGCTTCAAGCCTTCAACTCTTCAAGTATTTCAGCAGAGCAATAGCAGCTTCAACTGTTCAACCTTCATACCTCTTCACTCTTCAGCACAATCGCCTCTTGCCCTCCTCTCAGCACTTTAGCAGAGCTCAACAGCTCGGCAGCCAGGTGCCCAGACGTGAGGTGAGGCACCAGCAGAGAGCCTGAGCCCCGAGACTCCCTCCTCCTCGCAACCTCACCAGCTCGCCTCCTCGGTGGCTCCCGGCCAGGCGGCCAGCCAGCCTCCTTCGGCTGGACCAGCTGGTTCGGCTTCCACATCGTCGCCCCGCTGCCCAAATCTACTCACCCACTAGGCGGCCGGCTCCTTGCCTTAGCCCGATGGCCTCCCTCCTCAGGTCTATGGTCGCTCGATGCCTCGATTGAATGGGAAATTTTGGAACGAGAACAACAGAGGAAGGGGAACGTGATGTGGATGTGAGTTGGATCTGGGCTTGGGCAAGGCAAGGTCCACACGCTTTTGTTTCCCACTTTCCGTTGCCCTGCTATCTATTTGACTGCTTCTTTTTTTTGGTACAGCCGTGCGCAGCCATGGCAGCCAGCCGGGGAGCCGGAGGTTCAAGGTGGCCACTTGGAGTTGCCCCGGGGGGCGAGGGAGGGGAGGGGGGTGTTCCGACCGCCGATAGAGAGTAGGATTCAGCCTGATAAAGCACCGTTGGATTCGCCCTTGACTGCCTTGTATTGTGCAAGTGATCAGCATGCAGAGGCAAGTTACTACTTGATCCTACAAGCTGAACTGCTGAACTGCATGTATGCAATCGAGGCAGGCAGGCAGGCAGGCAGGCCTGAGATGAGCAGGGCTAGTGAGCAGTCGAGCCATTGGGGTTTCCTGCTGCATCGATCGATCTGCAGGTGACTTGTGCTGCGAATCGTCAGCCTTGGCTTGGGCACTAGGGATCACGTAAGGTCGCGATATACGTTGGTGGACAAATATTTATCCCCTCAAACGGAAAGAATCGGCAGCCTCAGTGCATTATGTCGCCGGTTTTGTGACAAAGCCCCGCGTTTTTCGTAATTCCAGCGAGGTCCTCATTGGCCAGGTCCGTCCACCTTGTGCTGGGTGCCGATCCGGCCATCCACGTGCTCCCAGCCCTGGACCTTGCAGCACCATGAAATCGGGGCACACGGAGCCCTCGAGGAGGCAGTTTCTGCGCTTGCCCGCCCGTCCCCTTCTCATTCCCCTTCTCTCCTGCTCTTCACGATCTATGCATGGCCTCCACCATAAGCCAAGGCGTCGCCACCACGGCTGCTCCACCCGTCGGTCTTCCTTTCCCTTCTCCTATCGCTGGCCTCTCTTCTCCCCTCCACCATCCTTCTCTTGGTGTTCGGCGCTCTAGGGTTGGGTGACCGACATTGGCGACAACGGCGTGGTTGCTTGCGCATGGCTTCGGGGGCGGCGATTCGATGATGGAGTTAACCTGGAACCACTGCATTTTTATTTTTTGGAAACACAGAACCGGCTGCATTTTTTGGAAACACAGAACCGGTTATATTGGAGATATAGGATGGAGCATGTTGCGCATTGGCGGGAGTTCGGTATGTTCCCAGCTTAAAGAAGAATCTAATATCTGTGAGGTCGCTTGAACTCGCCGGTTGCGAGGTATCACTTTGATGTGGATTCATGCGAGTTAATTGCAAAGAACAGATGAATACGGAAAGTATCTGGAGCGATGGAGAATACCGATTGGTGGGTAATCATAAGAGAAGAACAACCAATGGGAGGTCTGATAAAAATCATAGTCAGTAGAAGGAAACCGTGTCGTCAACGGTAAGTACTCATATCTCATCAGCAGTTATGTGCGGAACTGCAAAGATGGTTGCAAACTCTAGCAGTCACAGATGCGAATGTGCAAGCTGTTGAAAGAAGAAAGACGTGGTGGGACTAACGACGTGGTACCGCGTGAACAGGTGGAGCTCAGAAACAATACAAACATATGACATGGAGGGCTATAGAAACAGGAGGTGTAGTTAGTCAAACTATACAATAAAAAAGTTCTCAGGTGGAGAGTCTAGGTAGTCAAGCTCGAACACCAACACACATTGCAGTGATGTGTATGAGCCCCTGTTGTGGGGCACTCTCAAAGGTGGGAGTAAAAAAAGGGGGGAAAAAGAAAAAAAAAAGAAGGTAGAGTCGACTTGGAACGAGTTCTTGGAGAAGCACAATGACTTCAACGGATAAGAATCAATGTGAAAATTGTTGAGTATAGTGATCATATCCTAACCTATTAGGACTTGGAGATGTGTGCTATAAAGATTCCTATATGAATAGAATTATGATTCCGACTTCTCTATAGAGAAGAATTAAAGGGCACTATATAAAACCATGGTGGATGGTCATGGAAAAACCAAACCACAAACCAACTCATCCAAAGCAAAATGGCACATGCGACGATTAGAAACGAGGTTATTCTTTAGCACTAGATTCTTGTGTAGACAAGAATTCGAGAGTCTTAAAAAGTTCAAGAGGATTGTGAGAGTGCGACAATCCCTTATATTATTTTGAAGTCGCGCTTAATAATTTTTTTGTCGGCTTCACCAAATCTTTTATCTTTCGTCGTGGTTATTTCAGCGTCATTTTTTCGACTCTATGCTAGATTTATTTTTACTTCGTTTTTAATATCGTAGACGCTCGCATGTCTCGCCACTATGATCCGGCATAAAACTGCTGCGTTGGAGAAGTGGGTATCAGAGTATACCACCCTGCTTTAGAGGTTCGTGAAACATCATCATTGTTCTTCCTGCCATCGATCGATCTATCGCTCTCAATTCCATGCTTTTGAACCTCTCAAATCCATCTCACATTCCCCTTTCAGTCACTCACACCCATCCATCGTCATCATGGGTTCCGGTAAAAAGCCCGGCCTTGAGCCCTTAATATATAAATTATACCAGTGGCAGGCAGCCGTGAGCCCAGTCCCCGTCACTACACAACGGCAGCCGTTTGAGCGGAAACGGATTGAAGGGAAAAACACATAGGTCTACAGTGATTAGTATTGGGTATTATCTTCATCCTAACATCCAAAATAAACAGTGTGGACCGAGTGACACAGTACCAAAAAGAACAGTAAAATCACTACGTTGCTTCTACAGTAAAAATCGCGACGGTGTTACTGTACGGTAATATTCTCACAGCCGCTCTCTCGTACAATGTTATCTACAGTATAGCAGAGAATCTGGTCCAATTCGAGAAAGCGGCCCTCCACCAGCGGTGGAGCAATCCCTCCTAGTTTCTTGGTGTGCCTACCAACCAAAACCAGTTCACTGAAAAAAAAAACTGAAACTATTCACCCGTGCTTTTGTGTTTCGTACAGCGTAGAAACAAGAAAATTAAGGAACAACCTACCTACAGAAAGCTGTATCAGGGAGCAAACAGCAACGGTCCAGCGCAACGCAACGCACTGAATTAATGCAGCCACCGCTCGACCGGCCGTTTTGTTCCCAAACCCAATCATTGCTGCATCGACACAGATCCTCCTAGTCAGTGTACATAATACGTACTAGTGCTCGCTCCGTGTATAAATGTGAAGTGAGCTGATTAGCTGAATCAGTGGAGTCATATCACTCGAGATGATGCTTCTCATATGTAGGTCGTTGATCAATAATGATAGTTCAGTATGCCTATATACATAGCCCCATACTTGCAGCGTCGTAACATCATAATTCAGAGCTGCACGCACGCAGCAAACTTGATCACAGAAACTTTAGCCTTCAGGCTTAATCTTTCAGCAGCTGCTTGCTGCGAGGGTGAGAGCGACACGATAGCTGAGGAGGCAGGCAGGCAGGCAAGCAGGCAAGCAGGCAGGCAGGCAGGCTAATTAATCGGGCCAACCACGCATGCGTTTCTCGGCTCCTATCTCCGGTAAACGAGTTCAGTTAACGACCCCACGCACTCAAATCATTACATTACCTATCTCCGGTAGGGAATTTTCTGCGAGGCTTTTCATGCCTGCGTCGTCTGTTGATAAATGAGTGGGCCTAAGTCCAACTAATTTCAACAATTCCTCGCTAGATTCCAGAGGCTCGTAAAGTTTGTCTGCTATTTCAAAGCACTGTTAATATATCAGTTTTTTAGTGAAGACCTGTTAAGGTTGAACATCCACCCAGAGTTTTAAGCTACATTCATTAATAACTACACAATGGACCAAGCCTTGAATTGGCGGTTTTGCGTGAACGAGTTTCACCTAAAGCCTTGACTGATACTAAGCTACCAATAGGCTACCCTTTGGGTGAAGCATATAAGTCATACTCCGGTGTCTCTTCATGATCTTCTTAGAGAGTACTCATTTCTCAAAGACTGTGACTAGCAGTCGGACTCATATATGTATGTTCTTTCAAAAATGCTCTGTAGGATAGCATCTTTGCTATTTAAAGCCATAGAACACATTAAAATAAAGTTATCCTACCAAACAGATTTGAAAGTACAACGTCTTCAGTGAAGTGGGTTATAGAATATACTCTCCTTCAGTTAACCAAACAGTTTGTTTTTTGTAGGTGTTTGTAACACTCTGGTTTTCAGAGCCTTTTTGAAAAAAATTCAAAATAAAAGGAACCATTTTGTTTTGATGAAAATTCAAAGCTTAACTTGAGATTTTCAGAATTTGGGTGTTTAAAATGATTAAACCGAACTTCAACCACCCTAAAGTTTAGTTCTTTTGGTGTTACTTGAGCTCTCTGGAGCTATCTCTTCCTTTCTTTGTTAGTTCGCCTCCTCTTAGCTCAAATTTTCTTTCCGCACCTCCTCTCTAGTTTCTCTTGGTTTTGACCTCTCCTTCGGTCACAATTACCCCTCGAGATGTCCTAAGCCCAGTTTGTGTTTCAAATATTTTTGATCTCTCAAATCTAAATTCGGGATTGAACTCCCTTCGACCTCTCTCTTGTTTGGGCATTCCATTATGCCCAGATCTCCCTCTTGCCGACATCTCTTGGAGCCCAGTCCTCCCGTGTCTCGAACTCTCTTGCAGTCTAGACCTCTTGTGTGTCTAGACTACCCTTGTATTTGGACCATCTCTTTGTTGGTTTGAATCTCTTCAAGGTTTAGACCTTCTTCTCGCTCGACATTTCTTTTATGTCCGCACCCTCCTTGCTTGGACGCCTCCTTTAGGACCGCACTCTCTCGTGTTCATTTGACCTCCTGTGTCCACTTGAACTTCCCTCTTGTTCCTGTGTCCACCTAAACTTTTCGTGTGTTCCTAAGGACCTCCTTGGTCCTTCATCCTGGCAGTCAGGACCTCTCCAGGTTTATCCTGATCGTCAAGACCTCCTTTGGAACACTTTTCGTGGATCTCCTCCGTTGGATCCCTCTCCCTTAGAAATCTCTCCATCCAAACCTCCCCTTCGTTTGGATCCAAGGGTCCAGACCTCCTTTGCTTTGTCCTCCTCTGGTCCAGACCTCCCAAGTGCTTGGACCTCTCTGGGTCCAAACCTCCCTCTTTGGGTCTTCTCTGTCTTAAAACCTTTCCAGGTCTACGTCTTCCTCATGTTCATTTGAGTTCCTTCGGAACCATCTTGAAACTTTCTGTGTTCACTCGGACTTCCTCTTTGCTTTGGTCCATGTAACCCTTTAGGGAAATTCCTTTCTCTGCCAACACGGTGTTACCGCTCCTAACTCACTTGTACTACTGCTTTCTGGATCTCTTGGACCTCCTCGTGTCCTTGAGCCTCCGAACTCAATTGGACCTCCCCGATCAAATCTGACCATAAGACCTCCCTTGGAGATCTTAACCGTCTGCACTCTCTCTCCTTGTAGATTTGGCCGTTAAGACCTCCCCCTTGGAGATCTTAACACCTGCACTCCTCCTTGTAGATCTGGCCGTTAAGACCCCCCCCCTGGAGATCTTAACCGTCCAGACCTCCCTCCTTGAAGATCTGGCCGTTAAGACCTCCCCCTTGGAGATCCTAACCATTCAGACCTCCCCCTTTGTAGATCTGACCGTTAGGACCTTCCCTTTGAAGATCCTAACCGTTAAGACCTCCTCCTTTGTAGATCCGACCGTTAGGACCTCCCCTTTGGAGATCCTAACTGTTTAGACCTCCCCTTGACTCAATCCAACCGTCAGGACCTCCCTCGCGGGTGAGGACCTCCTCTTGACCTCTACAAACCTCCCCTTTTGCACTTGATCTTGGCCGTTGGACCTCTTTTTTGGAGATCCAACCGTCTAGATCTCCCTAGTGGGTGAGGACCTTCGCTTGACCTCTGCAGATCTCCCCTTTTGCACTTGATCTTGGCCGTTGAACCTCCCTTTCGAAAATCCAACCGTCAAGACCTCCCCTTTTCATTTTGAGCTTGACCTTTGGACCTCCCGCGAGCAGGTATTTTGGACCTCCTGTCCATAGGACCTCCCATTGTTGGGTCTTGTGGATCTCCCTGATCACAGGACCTCCTCCCTATCCTTTTTGCCAGGACCTCCCTTGCGGGTTGAGGCCACTTGGTGGCCAGGACCTCCAGTCCTTGCGCATGGGAGTCTCCCCACATGTTATGTCTGTTGTGTCGCATTAAATACTACCGTCCTTTTTGCAGTAACTGTGCTATCTTTGTGTCACTTCTTGTACTAGCTCCCACTTTTCCTCACCTGCTCCCATCTCTTCCCACACCTGCTCTTAACCTCATGTGCCCTTGGACCTCCCAGCAGCTCTGGCAATATAAGCTTGAGTAGCCCTTCCTCCTTCACCTTTTTCCTCATACTCTACCCTCTGGTTCACCCGACCAGCTCTTAGACCTCTTTCCAAGTTCTCTGGATCCTCTCCCTAGCTGTCGGACCTCCTCCAACCAGCTCTTTGGATCTCCTTTTGGCCATCAAACCTCTCTGTTGGCTCTAGTTTTATGTTTCTCTGAAGTTCTTTTGGTTTTTGCTTGGCTTTGGTTTAATTTGCGTTGTTTTAACGTAGACCCGACGCCCTTGGAAAGTCCGAGCTCAGAGGCAAAGGAACTGTGAAGCCTTTCAAGCAAGAGGCAAGTTACACTCTTGATCATATTGCACCCATTACTTCAAGATACTTATGTTGTTTTCAAAGATGTATGCATGCTTACTGTTACTAAGTTATTTCAATGCCTATCTTTCGGTTCATAGCTATACCTGATCCCTTTGTATGGCCACTGTTTATGTTGAACCAACCCCATTGTCACCCTAGATAAAATCTAGTTCTTGCAATAGTGAGGACCCAAAGCTTTAGAAAAATGAATGCTTAGTTTTGCTTAGACCAAAATCTTGATTTGGAGGGGTTTCGGCCAAAAATATCACTTGTTTAAATGATTTTGGCCATGACCTTGGTGTGTCATGGAGGCTGTTCTGGGTCGTGGCATGGGTGTGCCATGGAGATTTTATAAATGTCTTGATTACACAATGAGCAATGGAAAGTGATTTGGACTTGGGCGAAGCTGGTTGTTTGGTTGGTGCAGTCCTATGCACGGGGGTCGTGTGATCCGATACCCCAGGGTTGAGGTTTGTTGCCCAAGTCAGTTAAGGACCGGTCTTTGAGCCACCTCTTGCTATGCCTATAATGGGTTATGCCACCACCGTGCAACCACATGTCTCTAGAGTGGGGCGTGAGACCTGGCCGAATAATTTGCAGAGTTCCATCATGGTTGATCCGGCTGAGGTGTGGGTGGTCTTTTATGGCCTGTCGTTTATGACTATGTAATTCCCACTGGCTCAAGAGGGGGCCCTGAAGGGGCGAAACCTTAGAGTAGGGTAGACTACAGTGGAATGATGCATTGTAAAGGCCTTGTCATGTGCTCTAGAACTCTCACCAAAGGAAGTGTGAGGTGGTATCGACGGATGCCAAGCAAACTAGAGAATTCATGTCATGTGGGTAAAGTGTACAACCTCTCAGAGAGTATAAATCTATTTGAATAGTCAGATTCATGGTCATGGACATGCTGGCAATGTCACTCAAAGTTAGATCTTGGTTTTGGGTATTCAAAAGGTTTGTGAAAAATGGTTTTGGATTGCTATCCAAATGGGAAATGGGCGGGAAGCCATGTGATAGGAGGGTATCATTCACCATCTTGATGATGAATGTTATCCAACTGAAAAATGTGATTTACAAAAATAAATTTTAACTATTGTAACCTGCCTTGAAACTTAGTACTTGTAATTGAAATAAAATTGGCTTTATGCAAATCAACCCTAATACGCCTTCCCTTGATATATCCCTATGCATGTCATTCTGTTAATTGACGGGTGTAACTTGCGAGCACGGTTGTTGTGCTCACTCTTGCTTGATTGATGAATTGAGCAGGTGAAGAATTCTTTGATGATGAAGAGGACCAAATCAATTAGGCCGTGCTCTCCAGCCAATCACCTGTGGTGTAACGGATGGAGTCTGTCTTTTGGTGTTTTCGCTGTGTGTGTTGCTCTCGGTTGCTGGAGCTTATAAGC
The DNA here is from genome assembly GCA_036346405.1 of Phyllostachys edulis. Lineage (NCBI taxonomy): Eukaryota > Viridiplantae > Streptophyta > Magnoliopsida > Poales > Poaceae > Phyllostachys > Phyllostachys edulis. The sequence continues at coordinate 6,421,490 of CM070567.1, read as the reverse complement.
AACCCCTTGTAAACAACCCTCTTTTGTTGTTAATAAAGTCTTTGTGGATGTGTATGTTATCACTTGCTTGCTGTGAGAACCAGTCATTAATCTCTGGGGGGCTGGTTTAGATCACAGAGGACTTGAGGCTTGTCCCCAAGCCCCACGACCTCCTCGGGTTGGCCCCTCTTGGACCTCCCTCGAGTCAGGACGTGGAGCTTGGGGAGGTCTGAGGTCCAACGACCTCCTTAGGGTCAGGACCCCAGACCTTCGAGTGGTTCAACCGGACCTCTCGAGAGGTCTGGGCGGTCCTACTGGGATGCCCCATGGGACGTCCTGGGAGTCCTTTACGGACCTCCCAGGAGGTCCTGAGGGACCTCTCGGGATGTCCTGGGAGTCCTTTACGGATCTCCCAGGAGGTCCTGAGGGACCTCCCGGGTAAGCCCTGGGCCGGGTCGTCACAGTGTTACTTCACAAGATCTTCGATCACATAGGTTCATGCCCTCGACCCGACCAGTGCGTAAGTGTAATTAGACTGCTTCGTTTCTGATCAGACGGCTCGGTGCAAGAGAAGAATACGATTCTGAATTCTGATTCCTTGTGTTGTGCTTAGGATCCCATGCCTAGATCCTATCATCCTAGCCAGTAGAGCTAGCTGCTAGCAACAGGTATGGCTGGGGATCGGTAGGCAGGCTAAACAAAACAAAACAAAAGGAGGATATGCTAGCTCGATACATGAGTTGAGAGAATAAAGGGAAACAGCAATCCATGGCATCAGTACACGTAGGTTGATGGATGGGAGTGGGAGGTGATTGAGTAGCCTAGATCACGGGTGCAACTGGAGTGGATACGGATGAATATCGTTTATTCCGTATCTTTTTTTCTTGGATTCGGAATCGAACACGGACAATGCTGGATACGAATACGAATGCGGATAGTCTCGGTCATGAATACATGCCAAGCCGAATACAGATTGTCTCGGTCACGAATACTTATTCGGATATTGCACGAAAACATAAACCATATATATTACACAAATAAAGATCAATCAATCATACTACATGTCCAAAATACAACTAGATTAGTAGTTTAACAAACAAATTTAAATATATCACACGATAACATAGGCTATTTAAGCAAGTAGTAGTAACTACTAACTAGCAAGTAGCAAGTACATAACAGGGGCTAGGTAAGCAAGTAGCAAGTACATGACAGGGGCTAGGTAAGCAAGTAGTAACTCGTAACATACCAATAATGAATATATATACCGCACTTTGTTTTCGTAGGAAATAATTGGTTCGCCCCAAGTTCATCTGTTGGATCGAGGAACATATATATCAACATGGTACAGATTCATCATTGACCCGTGCACCATTTAATAATGATGATCGTGAAAGGTAACCAAATAAGCTGCTCAAGAAGATCACCGGGAATGAACTGCACTGCTACAAAAGCAAACAAGAGCAATAAGCATAATCTAACGACTGTACCACAAGCTACGAAGGACGAACTGCTTCCTCACAGTCACAAGAACTATAGATCCTCATCTCAAATTATAATATCATAGGTAAGTGTATTTCTCAGAGGGTGAGGTAACTTACCGCACATTAAGACTGTTACTAAAGAACTTTGCATTAAAGTAACTAATAGCAATTCCAAGGTTCATTTGTGCAACTCCAAGAAGAATCGACATCTTCATCTTCAGTGAGTTGAGAAATGGCAGCTTGCTACAGCTACCATGCCACACAAGGTCCACACCAAATGGGTACGTTCACCTTACCTTAAGTAATCCTTCAGTAGCAACATCTCTATTACCACACAAAAGGGGATGAGCAAGAAATTATGCATAAAATTTGTATTAAAAAATACAAAATTGGGAGACTTTTTCCTTACCCACAAGAAGGATCACGACATGCATAGGTAGATTTACCAACAAGCTCAAATGGAACAGAGAAAAATTCATTGTATATTAATCATGTGTAGATTGAAAAGTGCCATCATCAGAATTACATAGTGCCCACAAAACATCATCTCCATTATGTCTCCAAGTTTCTGTAATCAAAATCAGACATTAGACACAGCTAGAGCTAGTTGGGCCGTTGACTGGTTTCGTAAATCTGGGCATGTTTCAAATTACAGTAGCTAACTGGCTTTGTAAATCTGTCTGCTGATGGATTTTAAGCCTAGAAATTCCAAAGGAAAATTGCAAATTTAACTGTGCATTTGCAAGTATCTCAAACTAAACAAGCCATATAGCAAACTTATGACAAAAGTATAGTAGCTATTTGATTCGTTGTGAATTCTCTCAGTAAAACCCATCAACATAATTCAAAGTAAACATTAGGAAACCTAAAATATATCTTCCTATCAAGCTATGAGAATGCCGAAGGGACCAAAAATATTGCAAGGTAATGAGGTATAATAACTAAGGTCGGTAAAGTATATACATATATTGGAACATGTAGAATGACATAGGTTTGTTCCAAATTTCTTAAGTAAAGGATTGGCAAAACTTCTGAAATGCCAAGATTTCAATATGATTTCAACATCAACATGTGATACCAGGCACATTATCCACATTGCATAGAAAAATTCATGAAACCAATTAACCCCAACTTACACAGGGAAGGTAATTTCAACTCCAACACCAGCAATAATCCTTCTGACACGGATTGTGGTGTGAACATCGGACTTGTGCTTCGTGATGATTATGCCCTTAAAGAGCGATAATCTCCTCTTGTTGGGCCGTTGTTGGAACAACATTAGTTTCAGATGTCAACAACCCTCAAATTAGGAGCGTAAAAACACATTCAAGAGTAGTCAGCAATCTCACCATTCTAAGCTCGATGATGTCACCAGACCTCAAACCTGGTATAGTCTTCACCTTCTCGGCCTCCTCAATGAACTACTTGTTCAGAATCTACAAAACAAGGAAATAGTGCATCACATGTCAAGTAGTGCAAAATGGTCATAGATGTTACAAGTGCTATCTGAAGAACTGCTTGTTTAGCGTTAACAGGTGAAATTACACAGAAACTCAAGAGCCATCGAATGCAAGCATGCAAGAACAAAAAGAATTAGCAAGCTCAGAACAGAAAGGTGACTCCCTGACTGACTTCTCTGCAACACCAAGGCTTCAATAAGCGTCCAAACTGAAACGTCGGTATGCTCGGCGGTTTACATTTTTCCAAACCGAAAAGGCAGTTTATGAGAGGTCTGCGCAAGAAATGCTCACCCCGATGATCTCGTCGAACTTAACCAGCGGCTTGCTCGGAGGCACCGGTTCGTCTTCCTCCTCATCTTCCTCCGCCACTGTGATAGCCCCCTCCACCTCCCCCTCCTCGGCCACAGAGGCAATAATAGGCCCACCTCGAGCTCTGTTTCTCTTGCTCGTGCATCGTCGCATGGTGACTAGGTGGGTGGTCCGGCCAGGGGAGGCGGACAGGGAGAGGCGGCGAAACGAGGACACCGCGAGGAGCTGTGGTGGTGGTGCCGAGCGGTGGTAGACGAGGGCGTGGGGAAGTAGGACGTTGGAGACAGCGACGGCGGCGGAGGAGGCGACCATCGGCGACGGAGGTGGAAGGGAGGTGGTGACGACGACAACAGAGGTGGCTGTGGAGGGAGAGGGTCTCTGGGTAGTGACGACGAGGGAGGGGAATGGAGGCGGCGGCGGTGAGGGTTAGGGTAGGGGATTTGGAGCTGGGCGCGGGAGGGAGGAGCTGTGGAGTGGAGGATTGTGCTCTGTGTAGTGTGCGGGAGCGGGTTGAATGGCCAAATGAGTGGATGTTTGGCACTCGGGCATTCGGATAGTCAACGGATATATCTGAATTATTTATCGGATATGCGCTTACCGAATCTGTATCCGAATCCGGTAGAAAAATCTGTAACGGTATCCGAATCCGAAAAAAACTGGATATCTGGGAAAATGCTATGAATTTTGCTCATATTTATTTGGTCGGTCGGGAATTATCTGCTCCGTTTGCACCCCTAGTCGAGACTAGTGCAAGAAAGCAACAAACGAGGAATGTAGCTAAATTCATGCATGCATAGCATGTCATGGTGATTTCTGACTTGTTGTCGTCGACCGTACATTACTTCCTGCCTTTCCATCCAATGTTAGCCCGCTGGTGTCTACTCATGCTAAACTCCTAGACACAAACACACACACACGCACTCTAGACAGCAAACAGAAGACAACAATATTTGGTGCTACTGAACTGCCGTAGCTTTTTTGCATTTTCTTCTCTATTTATACTAGCAACGCTAACAAAAAATGAGTAACCGATGCACTGAATACTACATGCACCTACAGTCACTACAGCACCATCCCACGTTCAGGCAATTAGCGCCATCAATGACTACTAATGCAAACAAAAACTGAAATGTCAATGCGCACAGCCATGCAAATAGAAAACCGAAACTTTAATGCTAATCAAAACAAGAAATGGAAACGTGACTACTAATCAACACAAGAAATCAGCTCTAGCGCCTCGTGTCATTACCCCAGGGGTAATCATACTTAGGCATACGGATTACTATTCGTTTGCTCAGTAAAACACTGCTCCAACGAATAGCAAGCCTTACCAGAGTTAACGCATCAGAATAATAAAATAGAAACTGCTCTTTATTACAACAGTAGCCACACAAGACTAGGGTTCTGAATACAATTATTTATTTACAAAGGGGAAAACACTTCCTGCTATTTCCTGCTAGGTTCCTCCGGCAGTCTACTCGTCCCATGAGTCGAATGGGGTGACCACCTCGCCCTGTTCCTTGTAACCAATGCCCTCGTCACCAGCGGCCTTCTCGGTACCTGCAAAACCCTAATCCCACTTGGGATAACTCCCGGCCGGATTAGGATCTAAGCAAGGGGAGAGATAACAAGGGTGAGTATTAGTGTACTTAGCAAGCATTAATAGCGAAGATGCATCCGATGACTCTATCTCTTGTCCTTATCAAATTCCTACCTCTTCTCTTATTCTGAAAATAGTTTTCAAAATTTATGTTGCAATTTTAATTCTGAAAAGACTACTTATCACTCGGAGAGAAGAAAGACCCCTAGCGGTTCCCGTAGACTCCAATCGAGGAGACTAGCATGAATTCATGATTTGATAGCACTGCGTAGGCTTATACCACTTTACCCATAGCTACTCTGAACTCTCTCTGAGCTAGGTCCACCATATTTCCTTTGATGTGATTTTGAGTTCAGAATACAAAACATTTTCTAGGTTACGTGATTAATTTCTCCACCCATTATTTTTCGTCGGTGCTGACCTAGCCATCACCGAGTTCGGGTAATGTTGGTTGGGCCGGTTCATCCCCTCCGCACCCAACACTCCACCTAGTGCTATAGCACCTGCTTCTTACACCACACTCACACATATTACATACCCGGTGTGGAGAGCATAATTACGTAACAAGGTAGCATTTTCTGCCCGTCGAAACAGAAAAATGGTTGGCACTGAATTTACGGCCTCTGACCGAGTAAGAGTTTTGTTTGTCCTTATATTATAACCATAGGTAAAAGGGTCCCACCTCTTGCCCTCTCTCTTCCTTGCCATAGGCCCCCTTTACCAGCCATAATATTACTCTGCGTTCAATTCATTCCTCATTCCACAATTCTTTTCATCTCTTTCATCTTTCTTATCTTTTTCATCTTCATCTCATTTATTCGATTTGATTTTTGAGAAATAGTTTTGATGCAATACATATAAAATAGAGCAATATAGGGTTTACATTTAATATAGCTATGGTCATGATCAAGGGAGTAGCTTGCCTTCGGAAAAGTAGAAAAGACCGTCGTCGATGGAATCTGCGTCAACTACTCCTGCATGCGTTGGTTCGCCTGCTGCAATTATGTGACGGAGCGAATAATAAATAAATAAGAAAATACTTAGTGCATTTTGATGCTACTAGATGTATATTAATCAGATGATTCTTTTCGTTAGTGGATTTTAATTTAATAATATTTTTTGAACCCCCATTAAATTAGTACTCCCCAACTATGGTCGTTCTATTTATTACTCACTCTAGGGTTGAAAATGCCTAAGTTCGCGTTTAAACTAACGATAAATGAAATACTACTCACCCTCACACTTCGTTGAGTCTACTAAATTTTACTCGGCAAAACTCCTAATTAATTAATTAATTTTTTACTTAAATCAGCACGCGATTATTTAATTTTCTATAAATACTCGGGATCGCTTCAAATTAATTAAATTAGCATGATTAAAAAGTTCAACTTGCCCGACTATTCGCCAACGAGGTACATGTTTATTATGCATGCACTTTTACTTTTTAATTAACAAAAATAATGATATCCTATCTTATTTTAATAATTACTCAACGGATTGATTTTAAGACGGTTTAGCCCGATGCGACCTAAATGAGTTTGCTCGATTGTATAATTATGTTGTACTAATCATTTATTTATTTTATTTGCTAATTTCTATTGCCACAAACATTAATTACCACAATTTATTAGAAGTTATACATTTTTTCCTACAATGTTCCTATACTTAACTCTCATAAACCTAATTTTCTAAACCTAATCACCCTAATCTCTCTAATCCCTAATTACCCCTCTCCTCACCTAACCCCTAATCTCTCTCTCCATTTCCCTTCACCCTAGCCGACACAGCTGCCTCCTCCCCTCTCATTCACTTCCTTCCTCCCCCATTTCCTCTTCTCTCCACTTCCCCGCCGCCGCCGCCGTATCTAGCAGCCGGCCGCCGCCGCCTATGGCTCCTCCTCCCCGCCATCACCGCCTCCGGCCACCTCTCTCGGGTACAGGCACCAGCGCCGCCGGTTTACTCCCAGCCCCCATGCGCCTCGCCCTCGGTCCGCACCTCCCCTCATGGCGCCGCCCCGCTCTTGGCCCGGCCCCGCTGTTGCCGCTAGGCCCGCCTCCACTGCTCACCCTCCTCTTCTTCTAGCGCCACCATCCCTCTGCTCGTCGGCTTACCATTCTTCCGGCTCGGCTGCCCGATGGTTCAGCGACTTGACCTCCGTGCGTTGCTGCCCCCACCGTCTTGAGCCGCCACTCGTTCCCGGCCACCACTTGCTCCTCGGCTCATCGCCGCCTCTGTGGCTCGCCTTTAGCCTCCCCGTGGCTGGCCGGGAGGCTGGCCACTCGGCTCTCCCTCCAGCTCGCCTTCTCCTCCTACCCCCTTCCCTGGCTTGGCTTCAAGCTCAGCCCGCCGCCTCCTATCTTCCCCTCTAATCTCCTTTTTTGTTCTTCATTAAATTGATTTTCATAATTGTGGTTGGATCAAGTCCTGATGTTAGCTGATTTTCATGCATGTATGCCACGGTGATCGACTAGAAATGGAGGTGGCTACTGGAGGTGGGCTACTGCCTATGTTACCATGATTTGCACTGAGGCATCTCCACCCCCCCTTTCCTCTCTAACCAGTTCCTCCCCCCTTGCTCTGTGATGGAAATACTAATGGCTTATGGTTGTATATGATATGGGTGATGATATTTCTGTGGGTTGTGTTCTATGGATTCATGTTGTGTTCGTGTGGGGGTTGTTTGTTGTGGGCAAAAATAACAGGGGGTGCGAGGTTGATGGTTCACCTTGTTGGGTTTTGCTGGTTTTTGGGTTGAGGATGGCAGCGCCAGCGATGTGCTGGTGCTCTCCTCTTGCTCCTCCTTGTCAATTTGGCGTGGTTCTAGCGGCCGTCGATGGTTCAACGTCGTCGCTGCTGCCGCCCTTGCTCTCCAGTTTCTTCCTGGCTCCCTGGCTTCCTTCCTCCTCTTGCTTCCTTCCTGCTACGGTACTGGCATTACCTCTTGGCTGAGGAGAAGTGGGAGGGAGAATGAATGGCTGTGCTGCTCTGTGTGCTAAGCTCGGTCTTACCACTTGGCTGTGTGGCTGGCTTATCTCTTGCTTGTGCAATACCCTCTTTACCATGCTCCTATTCATTTTTACCATGCTCCTATCTCTTATGCTGCTGCTGCTTTCACTATTTTCCCTCACCGAGAACTGGCAACTTGTAATACTTGTGTTGGCTTTGAAGCGAGGAGTTACTTTGGTTGAGTTCGAAATTGGGGCTTCGTGGTGTTGCTTGTGAAACCCTGTGAAATTCTGAACTGAGGGTGGGATTAAAGGGGATATGCAAAGCAGGATTTTACTATTGTTGAGGCCAAATGGAAAGGGTGGGTGTTGGGCTTTATTGATGCCGTATGATGAAACCCTAGGAAGTAATAGGTGCCTATTAGCTTAGGTTGGCTTGGATATTTAAATCACCAAAGGCCGATTAACTTCGGTTGGTCAGGGTACTTTGGTGATTGAGGAACCGGTTGACCTAGGTTGATATAGGAATCCTATGAGACTTCAGGGAACTGACGGCAACCTCTTCTTTATTCTAACTAATAATTACTGCCTTCGGCTTTTGCTAACTACTCTCTAAGTTTTTGGTTGCACGAAATGGAAAGGTGAAGGATGGTTGGATAAGGTGGCAAGGAAGGCTTCGATGAACTGAATGCAAGAACATCGATTTGTAATTTAATTAGCTCTTGTAATTAGTATTGTAATTGGTTGCAAAATTAATCATGCATCCATTGTTGGGTTGTAATATTTTAATTCTGCTTTGCAAACGGGCTGTTGCAAAGTCTTTGAGGTTGTAACCTTTGTATACTCTTTGGTGTTTTGAATTGTTGATACCACAATTTATAAAATCAAATGTGTTAATTATGCGTTTGATAAAACTGAGATTATGCGTTGATCAATGTTCGATAGATTTTTATTTAACGCTAATTTCATATTACTGCGATTTAGTTTAGCCTAATTATGCGGGTTCTCACATCAGCGCGTTAAGGATTATTCAACAAACACCCCCTAATCCTTGATGCACTTTCTTGATGATGTCGATCCTTGTTTGCATCTCCTGGAACTTGATGCGGCCCGGCGCCTTTGTCAGAATGTCACCAGCCATGTCGCTATCGCTGTAGTCAACAAACCTTGACTCCTCCAATTTTTTGCGTAATGATAGTCATAGATCCGTGTACCAGCAATGTACTGGAGTATAAGCATGATTGCCGCGCACCGCCTGGTGTCGTACCCCGACCGTGGCAGCACCATGCTTCCTCCGCTTCGTGCCACCGGCCACTGAGCCACGCGCCATGCGTGCGCTCCGCGTGGGTCTCGCCGCCGACACTACGGCGCTCGTTACCCACCCATCGCGCGCTGCGCAGTCGCCGCGCCATCCGCACCGCTTCGTTATCGCTTGTCGCGCCGCTTACGCCCGTCGTTGCTGCCGCCACCGACGCGTATTCCATGTGTTCAAGATACCACACGCGCTTTGCGCCAGATAATGCCCGAGGTCGCGCTAACGATCGCCGCTTCCCGGAGCTCGCCATGCAAGCCTTGGGCTGTTGCCGTCATATGCGCCGCCAGGCCGGCGGCGCCGCCGACCCCATCGCTTCACCGCCGCCGCCGCTTCCACGGGGCCTCCGTGTGAACTCTCCAGCAGCCATCGCTAGCCCCATCGCCATCGAGCGCCGCCGCTTCGCGACAGTGTCACCGGCGGCGCTACCGAGCTGTCGTCACCCTCCGCGACCCGTTGCGTGCTCGTTTCGCCGCTGCCTCGCGACGTGTTAGCGAGACCGTCAGGCGCTGCCGCTATCAGCCGCATTTCGCGACACGCCCCTTGGCCGCTTGCACTCACGATTTCGTCATCACCACAAGACGCGCCGGCCCAGCGCCCAATGCATGTCACCACGCGCCATCATTTGTCATCACATGGATAGGCGTACTACCAGGTAATGCCGAGGTGAGCACATAGAGTCGATTCTATGAAAGCGGTTTCGAAAGTAGTATGCGACGCTGCCGGTCACGAATAGTGAGCACGCTGTCCTGGGTGAGCGTCTAGTAGCCGTTGCCGTTGAGCTGCCCGAGGCTCACTATGTTGTTGCGCAGTTGTGTGATGTAGTACACCCCCGTCAGCGCAAGGTGCTCCCCGTTTTGGCAGGTGAATAGGACGGTGTCGCGCCCGCGTATATCCACCACCGAGCCGTCGCCGAATGTCAGACCCCAATTTTGGAGTTTGGGATCTCCTGTGTATACTTGTGTCATTCCCTGAATCAGTAGCTGACACACACAAAATGCCACGTTTGCTCAAAGCATTTAACTACAGAAGCTCCACGCAGACGCACGTGTTGTTTTGTAGAAACGACCACATTTGGTCAAAATATCAATTTAGAAGAGTCTTAAGGAGGTCCTAGTATAGTTTTATAGTGATCCCAGGGAGGTCTTGAGTGACCCGAAGGAGGTCCTATGGTGGTCCTGCGAGGAGGTCCTAAGGGGAGGCCCTGAGGTGGTCGAGAGAGGTCCCTCAGTGGTCCTGTAGCTTATAAGGAAGTCCGGGGAGATCCTGGAAAGACTAGGGGAGGTCCTAAGGAATACTGTAGAGATGTCTTGAGGAGGTCCCGAGGTGTGCTGTGGCGACGTCCGAGGGAGGTCCTGAGGAGCTCAATAGAGATGCTCTGGGGAGGTCTTGAGGAGGTCCTAAGGATGTCCCAAGGAGGAGGTCCAGGAGTGCGACCAAACGAGGACAGGATGTCGTGAGACATCTGGAGGAAATCTTTAGACCCCATAGGGGTGGTCGTGGGTCTCTGAGACATCTGGTAGAGGTCTTAGAATATCTAAGAGTGGTCGTAAGACATCTGGTTGTGGCCTTGGATCACCTAGGGGTGGTCGTGAGACATCTATCTAGCGATTAGGCACAAACTGATCGTGAGCTTTACTCAATACGAGCAATACTTGGTATGAACAGTGCAAGCCCATAACATATTACATAATTATCTGGTCGTGCGGCCAATTGTTTACAAAAGTGCCACTTAGGCATGAGTTTTACAAAAGCCAGAATGCGGAAACCAAACAGGTACGAAAGCAAAATACATCATAGTGGATCCATTCACTTTGCCCATAGGCAAGCGACTGGGGGTCCCGGCCTAAGCTTCATTGTCTTCACCACCATCTGGTTCATCCTTCGTGAAGTACTGGTAGGGTCCCGTCATTCGGTCCGAAAAGAATATATTAGCGAGCTCGAGTACACAACCGCATCTATGAGCCAACCCACAATGCAGTTCTTATAGATGCAAGGCTATTCAAGGGAAGCTTTATAGTTCTTTTTTTTTTGCACAAAGCCAGGTTTGAAATAGATGAGTAGTAGTAAATCCTAAGACTTAGCATTTTAACAAATCCGTTTTCATAAATAAGTTTTCTTTTGAAAAGTACTAGCGGAGGTCCCACCTCCTATACTCGGGTTTTTCCCGTATTTACCACTGGTCCCCGATCAGGCCTTTATCAAATCCCTGGGGTCCCACCCCAGCTTTCCCTTCTCATCACAAATGGTTTTGTAAAATGAAGACTATATCCAAAGAAGTTCTCAAGACCGCTCTTGACCGTGAGCACGGCTACCATGATAGTTTTCTTACTCTGCAGAGTTCGCACACTTTACCCACAAGAGGTAATCGCCCTGATATATACACACGTTTCCTTGGACATGCAAATCAAGGGGAGATTTTCACAAGGCCTTTACAATGCTCAACCTCAACGCACTCCATTCGCTACACTAAGGTTTCCATCGCCCTGAGCCCACTCCCGAGGCTCTCCGGGAGGCCCCCTCTTGTGCCAATGCAGTTTTTGTGGCTTCGTTCTCCCCCGGCTATCCACCTGCAATCATCCCAACGGCGGATCTACACTGAGGTGAGCAAATTAGTCGGCCAGGTCGTACCCATTATTGACTTGTTGTTGCATTGTTTTTGCACGAGAGGTCATCACAAGATTCAGTCCTTACATGACCAGGGCGGTACACCCACATACCAGCATAGTCTCGTGCCCCAAGCACCAAATTCTTTCCACCGCTTGATTCAAAAGTTTTTAGGTTTTATTGTTTTGAAAATATCATTTACCTCAACCTACCAAATAAAGCTTACCTTCTTGCCCAAATCATTTTCCAAAGCTTTTAAGGGTAGCGGTTGGGCAACTTAATGCCCATATGACATTGTATCTAAGCAAGGCTAAGCATGACACTTAGATACAGACTTATTAACTAGCGGGTAATCCATTAAGTCTAGGGTGGCAAAGGATAATGTCCAAGTTCAAGGATTGGAAATTTATACACAAGTATTGGTTACAGCATTAACTATGATCTAGACCAATTTAATTTGATAAAACATAGCAATGCGCTTTCATAATTTAAAGCAACATAATTTGTAAAAAGTGGGTGCAACATGGTCAAAGGATTGACTCGCCTTTGTTCAGTCTTGTCACGATCGTGATCGTGATCCCGATCAACTAATCTGCTTCTCGCCTCGGCTTCTATAATCGCAAAACAATCAAAAAGGCAAATAAGCAGATATTACAACTCAAATTGCTTTCAAATGTGCAAAGAACTCCAAATAATGCAAAAGCGTAGCTTTAGAAATACGAGACCAATCATAGTTGAAAACTCAGTGATCGACGGATCTGTGGTGGTCGTAGAAACTACATTGTTTCAAGAAGGATACGACAAGGAGGTCGTGGATGTACTATGATTTAAGGTGGTCCTGGAATTACTGTACCGGGGGAGGTCCTGGAATCCCTATAGCCAGGAGAGGTCGTGAGAGTGTTAAGACTAAGAAAGGTCGTGGACCATGAGGGTGGTCTTCGCAAAAAGATCAAGAGGGTGGTCTTTGCAAAAAAAAAAGATCAAGAGGAAGATCTAACGAGAGGAAAGTCTGAACTATCAGATCTAATCGAGGAGAGATCTGCACCGTTAAATCAAAACGAAGGGAGATCTTGACCCTCAGATCAACGAAAGGAGGTCTGCACCATTAGATCTAAACGAAGAGAGATCTGGACCCTTAGATCTAAATTGGGGGGGGGGGGAGGTCTGGATCGCTAGATCCAATCGAGGGGAGGTCTGGATCGCTAGATCCAGGCGAGGGGAGGTCTATGCCGTTAGATCTAAATGAAGGGAGGTCTGTACCTTTAAATCTAAGTGAAGGGGAGGTCTGGGCTGTTAGATCTAAATGAAAGGGGGTCTGTATTGGTAGATCCAAACAGAAGGAGGTCTGAGCTGTTAGGTCCAAACGAGGGGAGGTCTGGATTGCTAGATCCAATCGAGGGGAGGTCTGGATCGCTAGATCTAAATGAAGGGAGGTCTGGACCGTTAGATCCAAACAGAAGGAGGTCTAGTCCATTAGATCCAACGAAAGGAGGTCTGGACCATTAGATCAAAACGAATAGATGCCTGGATCGTTAGATCTAAATGAAGGGAGGTCTAGACCATTTGATCCAAACACAAAGAGGTCTGGACCGTTAGATCCAAACAAAAGGAGGTCTGGACCATTAGATCGAAACGAATAGATTCCTGGATCGTTAGATCTAAATGAAGGGAGGTCTAGACCATTAGATCCAAACAGAAAGAGGTTTGGACCGTTAGATCCAAACGAAAGGAGGTCTGGACCATTCGATCTCAACGAAGGAAGGTCTAGACCATTAGATCCAAACAAAAGGAGGTCTGGAACGTTAGATCTAAACTAAGGGAGGTCTGGTTCTTTAGATTTAAGCGAGGGGAAGTCTGGGCCCCTGGATCTAAGCGAGGGGAGGTCTGAGCCCTTGGATCTAAACGAGGGGAGGTTTGAGCCTTTAGATTCAAGCGAGGAGAGGTCTGAGCCCTTAGATCTAAACAAGGGGAGGTATGAGCCTTTAGATCTAAGTGAGGGGGAAGTCTGGACCGTTATATATACGCAAAGGGGGTCCCGACGGTTACGATGGAACCAAGGGAGGTCTCGATAGTCAAGATGAATGCAAGGGAGGTCCCGACGGTCAAGATGAGCGCCAAGGGGGGGGGGGCGACGATCAAGATGAGCACCGAGGGAGGTTTTGTATAGAATTTCCAAATAAGCTTTGAACTCTCATCAAAACAAAATGTTTCTGTTTATTTGAGAATTCAAGGAAATGGAGATGCTACTGGGAGGTCACGGGAGACGCTACAACCAAGGGAGGTCGTGAAGGTGTTACGACCCGAGGGTGGTCTTTGCAAGAGAGGAGGTCATAAGCTAGAGGGCGGTCTTTGTAAAGTAGGAGGTCGTGCAAGGAGGGAGGTCGTGGGAGTGTTAACCGTGCATAGTCAAATGAGATAAATGTTCGACTACGCAGCAGAGGTCGAAAGAAGCAAAGGTTCGACTGTATTGATGCAATCGAATAAACTAGTGGAAAAGCCAAAGGAAGAACCAGAGAAAAAATCCAAGAGAGAACAAGGCGGCTCGAAATAGGAAGAGTATCTGACCTCTAGGAACTTATCAGTACAGAACTGGGGAATGAGCTGGTCGGAGTTGAGCCGTCGTCGGTGGACCAAGACAAGGAGAGAAACTCTACGCTGCAGGAGCGGCTTGAGGAAAAGGGGTGGCCTTCAATCTTCAGTGTAGCGCCATGGGGCAAGCAGCTGGTCCTTCAGGGAGGTCTTGAAGTATCCGATGGGGTTCGGCGGCGAAGGCTGCGACTGGGTGGCGCTTGACAAAGATGAGCGCTAGAGCCGGGTCAGAGCTCAAGCTCTCTTAGGAGAGGAAGGAAGTGAGAATAACACTGGAATGGCAAGGGAGAGCACTATAGGGCTTGGAGCAAAATATGTGCATGCACCTTGGCACATTCGGCGAGGAGGAGTGGGTGAGGCTGTGGACGGTAGGGCCAGCTGAATGACATCCGAGGGGATGTCTATTAATGGCCGATGGACAAAGACCAGTTATGGCTTTGACTCGCGCCTTGACGCAGCCAAGACGAGTGAGAGGCACGGTTGTTCTGCTTGACCACTCGCTGGCCTGGGAGGAACATGAAAGGGGTGCACGGAAGCGGGCGTGTCAGATTAGACACTGGGCTGATCAATATTTTAACTAAAGGACGTAGGGGGGAGAAAGAAGGAAAATTAGATAGACTTAAGAAAAGGCAAATTGACAGGATGGTAGATAAAGTCATAGGAACAGAAGAGATGCAAAATGTCCTTAAGTAAAGCTCAAAGATGCAGGCAAACGAATGACAATAGATATTATACAAAAAGTTTTAAAAATCCCTCATTTTTACAATTATGAGTTTTTGGGCTGTTACACCGAACTTGACGGAACCGGTGACGCCCTCGTCCATCTCTGCGAAGCTTGCCTGGTACATGTGATTACTAGCACCAGTGTCCAGGTACCAAGCGTTATCATAGGTGTCCTCATCACGCCCTAGATGCACCTGCGCGTGCACCTCGTTGAGCACCACGTCAGTGCCTGTGCCCATGGAAACCTCAGTGAGTGCGCACACCTACGGCATGAGAAGCGTAGTCCCTGGAGTAATGCCCGTACTTGTTGCAGTTGTAGCACTGAACCTGTGACATGTCACGGCGCGCACTGGACGAGCCACCATCTTTGCCGTCATGCCCGCCGTTGCCGTGCCAATGGCCATGTGGCTTACCACAAAAACGGTTATCACTGTCGGAGGAGCCTTCACCTTGCTCCCTCTTCTTGGCACGTGCGAACAACTCCTCTTTAGTGAGGAGAAGACGCCCACTTGAGCCGCTTGAGTCATCGCGCGTGTAGCGCTGCTCCATTGATTGAAGCCGGCCAGTGAGCTCTTCGATCGACAGCGTGCTCAAGTCAAGCAGTGTTTCGATCGATATTGCCACCTGTGTATACCTGGGTGGCACAACATGAAGGAATTTCTTGACTACCTTTTCCTCTTCCAATGTGTCGACTAGGATCCGGAGATTGTTGACTAGTGATCCTCATGGAGAAGTCGTCCACCGACTCACCATCCATTAATTTGATATCCTCGAACTCCTTGCGAAGCTTCTGTGCATTCACCTCGCGAACGCGCTCGACGCCCATCCGCATCGTCTTCACAGCGTCCCACGTCCAGCGTGGACAGCATGTCCGACGACACCGCACAGAGGATGGCAGATAGCGCCAGTCTGTCTTCGCGGTAATCGACGCTGCTAGGTTCGATCGCCTCCCACAGGCCTTGTGCCTGTAGGCTCACCCTCATCACGAGGGCCCAGTTGGTGTAGTTTGTTCGCGTCAGCGTGGGGTAGACCACCGATCCCGTCGCCTCCCTTACCACCCGCTACACCACACGCTCTTGGCCGTCGTTGCTACCAGATCCAATCTCGCGATCGCCATTGCCGCCGAGATTGATCGTGCGAGTAGTACTGCCGTCACCTTGCCCCGGAGGCAACCTGGTAGGAGAACGTGAACCGTCGCGCGACATCTTCACAGACAGGAGAGCACGAAGCTCTGATACCAATTGTTAGCCCGTCGATGTCTACTCACGTGAAACGCCTAGACACAAACACACGCACGCACAAACAGAAGACAATAATATTCGGTGCTACTGAACTGTTGTAGCTTTTCTGCACTTTCTTCTCTTATTTATACTAGCAACGCTAACAAAAAAAATGAGTAACTGATACACTGAATACTACATGCACCTACAACCACTACAGCACCATCCCACGTTCAGGCAATTAATGCCATCAATGACTACTAATACAAACAAAAACTGAAACGTCAATACGCACAGCCATGCAAATAGAAAACCGAAACATCAATGCTAATCAAAACAAGAAACGGAAAGCGTGACTGCTAATCAACACAAGAAATCAGCCCATTAAGGATTATCCAACATCCAGCACTGAATATGTGAATAAACTGCATAGATTAACTCTGCTAGCCTAGAATATCATAGCTTAGTCAAGCATATGTAAGGCAACGGGCTGTCTTGCGTACCTTATTGACATTCGATGGCCCAACTAGTACTTCGTTTCTCTCATCCTGGTAAAAAACTAGGCTAATCTCTTCTCGAAAAAGAACTAGGCTAATCAAAATTAGGGGGTTGTGGGGATCAAAAATGAAAACAAGAACAATCAGAACATAGAGAGAAACTACATTTCTCCCGTATACAATTAGAAGTGACTTATGCTATTTATAAAGGGTGTAATCCCTTTACTGGTATTGACGTAGGTGATCATAAAGAGAGCTGGTGCACTGCAACAACAGGGGAACTAGGGTCCGTTTCGACGCAGGAACCAAAAAAAACACATGAAAGTCACAAGGATGCAGTGGCAAAACGTACGTCCTATGGAAAACAAAATAATAACGTAGCTATCTGGATTGGAGCAAGGAAAGCATGTGGCAGCGCACTAGTCATCGAGGGTGTGTTTGGTTGGCTGGTCTAAGTTGTACATGTTTAGGATGGTTCTAGATATATCTTCAACTCTCTATTTGATTGAGTATATCGAACTAATTGGTCCTGAATAGGGTGGTATAGATTCTGAAAATATTTTTGTGAGATGTTGAACCATTCCGTTCAATGAAATTGGGCGAACCACGCGATACATGATGCTCATGTTCCGTGCGTCACCACTCGCGTAAGATATTAATGAGTTTATCATTAGCAGTTAAACTTAAAGAACAAATTTAACTATAAGTTATATATTTAGACATGGTTAGTATTTAATTTAATTACTCATATGGTTCAGTATCAATGGGTCACACTGTAACTAAAAATTGTACTAAGTTAAAGAAGAGCTGGTAGTATATTATTAACCTTTAAATTAAAATAGATAACTTAACTAGAGATTAAGTTAGAAAATTATAGATTAATTAGAAAAGAATCATTAGTTGATCATTAATAGTTAGGTCGAAAAAGGAAGGATGAAAAGAGAAAAATAAAAAGAAAGAAAGAAAAGAAAAATATCATAGAGGTAATATCACCAATGTAGGGAGGTTACCGAACCAACCATATCCTCTCAACCAAACATAATCTCGTACTATTTATGTATCATTCTATACAACCAACCAAACACATTCGTGTACCATCCTATACAACCAACTAAACAGTATATTTGTACTATCTCATTTAAAACGATCTCATCCTACTTATACCATTACATCCCATTCAACCTAATCCCACCAACCAAACACAACCACCTCTATGTCATGCTTTTTGCAATATGGTGTGAGTTCTCATGTCTTGCTATAAATTTCTCATAGACACGCTGGCAGAGTTATGCAGGTTAATGCCATAGAGTTATGTTATAAGCAGTAGACTGCCATAAGATTTATGTTGGTTCAGTGATGCATCCAGCCGACAATCCAACTACCAGATTACTGGCCGCTCTTCCAGTGGTCTTTCTCCTACGAGTCCTCCCCGAAACTTCCTGGGCTCATTCCCCTCGTGTTCTGTCAGGGTTCTTTTGCTGGTATGATTTTGCACACCACACCGGGAAAATTGTATCGTTTCAGAAATTTTATCAGTTCCTACCGATAGAATCGGTAACCATTCTTTACCGGATATTTCGTTAAATTTTGGAATAAAATTTTAAATTGAAATGTGATTTTTTTTTCAGATGTAAAGCCAAAACTTATCTAAATTTTGAATTAAAAATTGAATTTGAATAAAACTTACATAAATCTGATTTTTTTTGTCAGACATGAAATTTTATTGAACCCCACCGATAATGCCGTTAACCGTCAGTTACTAGCGAAATTTCGCAAATAGAGTTTTCCATGCACCACAACCACAAGTGCAAAAGTAAGCCACTGAAGTAACAGGTTTGGGAGCAAGAAGAAGCACAATGCATATGTGGAGAGAAGTAGATGTCCTGCGAGATGATACTCATGCATAACCCATCCTGTGGGGTTATCATTCTTCCATCGGAAAAATAATGTTGATCGCCGCTCTTCTTTCCTTTGGTTTATTTTGAATTTTTTTTTACCTGACAGCCGGCCTCCAACATTTTATTACCCCTGCCTATATGTCAGTTGTCGCAATGCCTTTATACATTTATATATTTAACAAACAATAAGCTTTTTTCTATAAAACGTAAGAACAAATATATAATTTCAAAGAATTGAGTGGGCATGTGCCTTGAGCATTTATCTTTTTAATCTGAGCAATATGTTTATTCTCTCTACTTGGCATTACATGTTATTACGTATTTTTTTTATTTTACTTCCCTCTAATTGATCTGAATAGCACATATCATTTTAATGAGGATTTCAACTTTGATTACAATGTATAGGTGAAAAAAGTTATGGGAGGAACTCTTTTCATGCTTTATAGAAGCATAATAAAGGAACATATCTTGAACTACTCAGTGGCTACTATGTGGATATGCTCATGATCATAGAATGATGATACAGTTGGCAATGGTGGTGATGGTTTGTCGAAACACCAATTTTCGACAAATTTCAAATGTTGTTAGGATTTAGGCGATCGACCGCCGAGAGGCGGCTCGACCTCTCTGGCCGGCCCGACCGCCTTGTTCATGGTCTCGACCACCAACCTCAAGGTCGACCGCCATGGGCAGGTCAAAGGGTTGGCAGTCAGACCGACCATGAGCGGTGGTCTGGCCAGCCAAAAGTTCAACTTTCGAGTTTAAGCCCGAGCCAAAAATAGAGGGAGTAGGCAAGAAAGATGATTCTTATGCACTTGGTCTCATAATTTTTAGAGCTTCGAGCCAAAAGTTATTTTCATTTTAAATTTCTAGAGAGGGTGCTGATTTCAAGGAGAAAATTTAGCTAAGTCAATGTCTTTGGCGGTCGAGACCCGACCAAGGTGGCGATCAAACTAGTTAGGCGGTCGGGCCGCCCATGTGTGGCGGCCTCGACCGATTTTGCTCGGTTCATTGGCCAAGCAAGGCAAGGTGATCATAGGTTAGGTCAATTTTATAGGTTTTAGTTCATATATGTTGCTTGATACATGTTTTGACTAAGGTGGGTCAAGTTGCGAAGAACTTATGTCCAAAATCGATTTCTTGGTCTATTATTGTGTAAGGAGGCTTTGAGGTCAATGACGAGGATGATCGGGACTAGACTTAGAGAGCTGAGGTCCAGAACTATCGAGGATACTAGGTGAAGTCATTGGACTCAAGCATGGTGCAAAATAGACAAGAATGATTAGACGGGAAGTTCAGTGCGACGAGTTGCATCAAGCGACATGGGGGATGGTGCCACTACCATTGTGGTTTCTGTTAGATGTGTTAGATGTATATGTATTTTCCCTGTTGTATAAGAGGTTACTTGCATATATGCCACACCTGTACTTGTATATATATTGGCCCATTGGCCTCATAATGAACACAAGCGCTATTCATAATATGGTATCAGAGCGAGATTAGGCTTAGGGTTTTACCTGTTGCAGTTGCTGCCGCTGCCGCCACCCTCCCCGTGTCCTCTTTTGACCCGTGCTGCGCTTGTCGCCTTGTCTTCTGCCGCCGTCTGATTTTGCTACGCCGCCGCCGCCGACTAGTTTTTTCCTCGCCAACCGGGTCGCCGCCGCTGGCTCATTCATCCGGCCTGCCTTCATGCTCCATCGCCATGCGCCGCCGACCCTTTATCTCGAACGCCTGCCTCGTCGCCACACTCGCCATCGCCGACGTCGTCTTCGCCCGTCTTGACCGTCATCGCCTCGATCTGCCGCCGTCCTCATCGCTCGTCGCCGATCTGCGTCGGTCGTCATTGCTCTGGGGCGCCGCCTCTTTCACTCTCTCCGGCCGTCACGCTGCTGCAGCCGCTACTCGTCTTCCGCTTGGGTCGCCGCCGACATCAAGTCGCCGCCACTCGCGCCGTCACCAAGGGGAAACTATGGTTCCCCCGTGTGTTTTTTTTTTTTTGCTCATGGGTCGTTTGGCTCACGGGCCAAGCGAGAGTTTCGGCTATTTTAAGTTAGCCGAGAAAGGAAAAAAAAGAAAAAAATCAGCACGTCGTTCTAACCGCCGCGTTGTCCAACGTTGCCCGTTAAACTTCGTTGCCTTGGTCACCGCGCCGTCTAGTTTCCGTTCCTCGCTGCTCGGTGATCTTCAATGGTCTCAATTATCGAGACTGGTTTTAGCATATGCGCCTCCACATGCGTGGCAGCGCCTTTGGGAGTTTCTTACTGGCGAGTTGCCTTGTCCTCCTCGCCCTGCTCCACCTGCTGAGCCTGTACTCCCGAAGGACACTTCCGAAGACGCTCATACAAAGGCATCTAGGTTTTGAGGATGCCATTGAGACTTTTTAGACTCAGTATGCTGCCTACAAGACATGAATTGATGATGATGTTCGTGCCTCTGCTATTCTGGTTGCTAGCATGGAGGTGCAATTCACTAGGGACGTGCTTGGTTTGGCTTCAACACAGTTGATGTGGACACATCTGTGCAACCGCTACAAGCCGTCTGGTGATTCGTTGTATTTTCCTGTTGTGCGTCAGGAACAGTCGCTGCAGCAGGGAGATGCCACTGTGGACAAGTTCTATGCCCAATTGTCTGCGGTATGACGTCAGGTTGACTCTTTGTGACCAGATGTTTGCCACACGTGTCAGTGCTGTCAGCGTCAGCAGTCTTACCTGGAGCTTCGTCGTATCTATGACTTCTTGACCCATCTCCAGGCTGAGTATGAGTAGACTCGTGCTCAGTTGCTGGCACGCCACCCTTGTGTGACCTTGTTGGAGGCCCTTGCCGTTGTTCGTGTTGAGGAGATTCGCCTTCGTGTTGCAGGTTTGTTACCGTCACCGTCGTTTCCTTCGATTCTGGTAGCTCCTCTAGTTTCTACACCCGCTACGTCTTTAGCTACTCCTTCACTA
The DNA here is from genome assembly GCA_036346405.1 of Phyllostachys edulis. Lineage (NCBI taxonomy): Eukaryota > Viridiplantae > Streptophyta > Magnoliopsida > Poales > Poaceae > Phyllostachys > Phyllostachys edulis. Next base: position 6,399,922 of record CM070567.1, on the reverse strand, counting down.
GTTGTGCCTTCACCAGTGACAGTTGCTGTTGGTAGGGGACTACACTGCACTTATTGCAGCAAGGATGGACATGTACAACAGACCTGCTACAAGAAGAAGAAGGATTTACGTCGTGGTAGCCGTCCTTCACAGGGAACTGGTGGTTCCTTCTCTCAGAGGAGCTCTGGTGCTTCTGATTCTCAAGAGTTTCTCACACTGCTGCGTCGCATGGTTGCTCTTGCACTGTTCGGTTCTGTTGGTTCTGCTGCACAGTCTTCTAGTGAGAGACCGCTTTCTACTTCTTCCTCAGATATATCACTTTGGATTCTTGACTCTGGTGCTTCCTTTCATATGACATCTGATTCCACCAGTCTCACTTCCATTCGTCCTTTAGCTGCTCCTATCACTGTTCAGACAGCAGATGGTACCTCTCTTTCTGTCACAAGACGAGGCACTCTTTCCAATTCCTCTTTTCATATTCCTGATGTTTCTCATGTTCCCAAACTAACCATGCAGCTCATATCTGCCGGTCAGCTCACTGATCATGGTTGTCATGTTATTCTCGATTCTGATTCTTATTGTGTTCAGGATCGACGCACGGGGACTCAGGATCATCACTAAGAAAGAGCTTCCTCAAAGCATCACGATGTCTACATATACTCTGCAAAGTGAGGAAAGAAGTGGCAAACCGAGTAACAGCAGATCTCACAAGATCTCTTCCACCAGGCAAATTCTGCATTGCATCAAGGATTCTTCCATGCCTATAGATAAATGTGGTTACACTCTTGGCTTTGGCAATAAAGCTCTTGAACTCTCTCAATTTCCCAATGTCCTCCAGCATTAAGTCCAAGCAGTGGGCAACACATAGGGTCCAATATAGCCTAGCAAACTTCTCCATTAGAAGCATTCCTGCTACCTTATAGTTAGACCCATTGTGAGTGACCACTTGTACTACTTTGTCCTCACCGATCTCTTCAATTTTTTTCGCAAGTAAACCAACCAACATTGGTACGTCATGTGCCAAATGTGACGCATTAACAGATTCCAAGAAGAAGGTTCCAACCGGACTATTCACAAGGAAATTAATCAAGTGGCGCCCCCTCTTATCTAACCATGCATCTGACATGAGTGTACAACCATAGTTCTTCCAAGCCAGCTCATGCCTCTTCCTAGCATCTTCAATGGTCTCCTTATGCTTCTCAAGAAATGGCTCTCTCATCTCATGATAGCTAAGAGGCTTGAAGCCATGTCCATATTGCCCAATGGCCTCAATCATCTCATCATAGCTCCTTGAATTTCTGGCATTAAATGGAATGTCATTCTCATAGAAGAACTTGGCAATGTAAAAGCATGCTAAGTCCCTTTCTTCCTTGCTCTTTTCCAATTCTGTACAAGCTGACTTGATGTGGCCCTTTGGTATGTCCTAGCCACACAACTTCTTCAGGTGGCTTCAAGATCATTGCCGAGATTGTCTTAGCTTGTGCTGCTGGTTTCTTGAAGCTAAATGCAGCTGTTCCAGCCTTCCTTTTCGCTGTTGTCCCAGAGCTTGGAGTTAAACTTTGACTTAGACGAGAGGACTGTCGGGACCCCGAGTAAGCAACCTCAGAACCCTCTGTGTATTCTGAACTAGCTCCATGATCAGTAGCTAGCTCACACAGTTGCAACATTGGTGTAATCATATCCATACAACATACTATAGATGAAGCAGACAAATTAAAATTATTTAGCAAAAAGACCTTATGGTCAAGTCTTACAACGTTTGCCACGCAGGGCTTGACAACAAAAGGTACCTTGCAGCAGAAATCAAACATCTAGTGGAGGTCACCCAATATGCCCACAGGCAATCGAGTGGACGACGCGACCTAATTCGCATAGTCTTCAAAGTAGTCTTCTTCGTAGAACTCGGTGCTTCCTGGTTCTTCTTCGGCGACTGATCAACCAGATGGCATAAAGCCGTGAGTACTTTGAATGTACTCAGCAAGTCGCAGAGAAATGTATGCAAGTAATATTCATGCAAAGCTTGCCAAGGATAGCTTTATGGCTATTTTGCAGAAAGCAATATTGACATTAATTACAGTAATTAGATTGAAAAGCACAATTTAAAAGATTAATACATAAGTAATCAATTTTCCTTGAAACGACTAGTGAACACCCCGTTCACATCCCAACCATCAACCACAACCACCTACTAGATTCGACCAACCCATTCCAACATTTTGATAAAAGTCTACCCCTTGCGTGAAATCACCAGGCATGTTCATAACCGGGGACACGGCTATTCGAATAGTTTTACACTCTGCATAGGTTGTATAGCTTGACCCACAATACACGAATTCTCTAGTTTGCTCGACATATATCTATGCCACCGCTCACTACCTTAGATAAGCAGTCTAGAGTACGTGACAAGGCTTTTACAAAGCTCTATTTTAACTCGGATCCGCCCACTGAGGTTTCGCCATTCTAGGCCCCCTCTTGCGCTGCTTATCAACCCTTGACAGAACCGAACCAAAATATTACTAATTAGTCGACCAGGTCTATCCCAGTCTAGACATGTGGTTGTACGATATGGCCCAGATCAATGGTTCAAGGTTAAGTCATTAGTTGGCTGCTCAGACGAGACTTTCCGCATTCCAAATGTGCTTTTCGCACCCACCGTTTCCACCGCCCACTCGTCCGAGCATAAATCATTTCGGTTCAACCCGGCCAAATGATCACCTTAGTCATGGCACAATATCTTTTATCAATAGTGGCTCCGCCACGGTTCCATATTTTCTTTAGTTAAATTCAATCATTCTTTGAGTACGTGATAATGAATCTATCGTATAACTAAAGCATTGGCTAAGCATAATACGATACCCATGTTGGCAATACAATCCTATCCAACTAATAATTAACCATCCTAGGGTGTCCAAGGATTTATGTCATTCAAAGATACATGTTGTTCACAATTTATCAATGAGGCATAATGACAATTAGGTAATTAATTATTCCCGAAACCATTTATTATAAACTTAGCAATGCATGTTCATAGCAAACAATATACTTTTATAAATTGGGTTCAACATGATCAAAGGCCTGCGACTTGCCTTCGTTGAAGAGTTGATGTGCTTCGGTTGTCGGGTCCACAAATTAGTCCAAAACGCCGGAATCTATACGTGCGAACAAAGCTAAATAAATAAAATAACTCCAAATAAAATTCAAATAATTTTCAAATAAATACTACTAGGAAGATAAAGAATTTAGATAATTTTAGAATTTTGAATCACTCGAATCAGAGTTCGAATGAGGAAGTTATGGCCTCCGGAAGTGGGAAAAACACAAGAAATAATAGAATTAGGGTTGTTTTCCAATTTTTTGAATTATTTTTGTAAGGGAATTGGTTTAATTGCCACGCACGCAAAACGGTGACGTGGTGCCACGCGGCGCTGATGTGGTGCCACCTAAGCACTGCCACGCAAGTCTTGCCAGCGATACAAGACGCGAGCCGAGGGCTCGCCGGCGAACGGCCGGGTCTTGGCCGGCGGTGAGGGCACCCAAAGGAAGAGGGGCTCACAGAGAGCTTGGTGCGCTGGGCCTCGATGACGCGGCGTCACGGGAAAGTCATCGACGGGGAGGAAGAAGCGGCGGCGGGTGAAGGCGAACTTGGTGCTCCGGCCGGCTCTTGGGGACGAGGAAGCGCGCACAGGGTGGCCCCGGGTCTTGTGAACCCGGAGGTGAGTTCGGAGGCGGCGGAGGAAGTCAGGTGGCGACGCTAGGGGCGACGGAGTGAAGCTCGGTGGCGGCGGCGAAAACTCGAATCACGGCCGGGATAGGGCGAGGGAGAGAGAGGGGGTAGAGGGGAAAAAGAGAGGAGCACGAGGCGTGTCCGATGTGCGCATTTATAGGGTGCAGAAAGGGCTGAGGGAGAGGGCGGCGGTGTGGATGTCGGCGGTTTGGCGGCGGAGCTTTGGGTCCGAAGGCCAGGGTCGGGGGGGTGGTGCGCGCAAGTGGGCGGTGGTCGTGGCGGAGGACGCCGCCTTTAATAAGCACGAGGGGGTGGGGCAGGAGTCGATTAAGACGCCTTGGCTGGCATGGACGCTGCCCCACTTGGCACGCACGACTGCACTGCTGGCTCGTGAAGAAGATGACCAAGTGGGAAGGCGGCTGACAGGGCGGCCCCACATGGCAGAGAGAGCGGCAAGAGGCGCGAAGGACTTGGCGCGCCGCACAAGAGAGAAGAGGATGGATGGCCACTGGGCCATGAGAGTAAAAAGGAGAACCAGGCAATGAATTCGGCCCAAAAGGTTTAGGGAGATTTAAATAGGATTTTGATTAAACAAAATACCAGAAAACAAAAAAGCTTTTTAGAAAATAGTTAAAGCCATCCAAAATTCTAGGAAAATTCACGAAGTCCCTTGAATTAAATGGAACTTAATAAAAATACTTTCAACTATACTTTAGCTTTTAATTTTGCAAATAAAATAGATTTTAATTTCGGGGCAAAGGAAAAAACCATTTCTAAATTCCAGAAAACTCCAACAAACCAATTTTAATTTAATTAAAGTTTGATTAATTCAAATTAAATGGTTTTTTATTTCTAAATTTCAAGTTAAGCTTTAGCAATTCAATAAAACCGAAGGGTTACTTTTAAATTTTTGAAAATTTTCAATAACTCAGGAAAATTGGGATGTTACAAACCTACACCCCTTAAAGGGAATCTCGACCCCGAGATTCAGGTTGACTAGAGAATAGGTGCGGGAACTCGGCCTTCAGATCCTCTTCATGCTCCCAGGTGGCTTCCTTTTCAGTGTGATGGCTCCATTGAACTTTGTAGAAACGGATGATCTTGCTTCTTGTTACTCGCTCTGCCACTTCCAAAGTTTTGATGGGTTGCTCCTTATAGGTGAGATCTTCTTGCAAGTCAACTGTCTCTAATGGCATTTCTCTTCTAGCACACGCAGGCACTTCTTCAGTTGAGACACATGAAAGACGTCATGCACATCTGACAACTGAGGCGGGAGCTCTAATTTGTAAGCAACTTCTCCTCTTCGGACTAGGATTGGAAAGGGTCCGACGTATCTTGGTGCGAGCTTTCCACTCACTCTAAAGCGACGCATCCCTTTGAGAGGTGAGACCTTCAGGTACACATGATCCCCAGGTACAAAAGCTAAATCTCGACAACGGTTATCAGCATAACTTTTCTATCTAGTCTGAGCTGTTCTCAGCTTTTCTTTGATTGACTTAACTTGATCTTCGGCCTCCTTTAGGATTTCTAGTCCAAGGACTTGCCCTTCGCCTGATTTAGTCCAACATAATGGTGTTCGACACTTTCTCCCGTAAAGAGCTTCGAACGGGGACATTTGCAAACTTGATTGATAACTGTTGTTGTAAGAAAACTCTGCATAAGGCAGCATTTGATCCCAGCTGGTCTGGTTCTCTAGAGCGCAGGCTCTCAACATATCTTCTAAGATCTGATTTACTCTTTCGGTCTGACCATCTGTCTGGGGATGGTAAGCTGTACTAAAATTCAAATTAGTGCCCAAGACGCTGTGTAGTTTCTGTCAGAATCTTGAGGTGAACTGGGTTCCTCGATCTGATATGATCTTCTTTGGTACTCCATGCTGACGTACTATCCTTGCCATATACAATTCTGCAAGTCTGTCTCCTGAGTAAGTGGTCTTGACTGGGATAAAGTGAGCTACCTTGGTTAGGCGATCGACAATTACCCAGATAGAATCATATCCAGCTTTAGTTCTTGGCAGACTGGTGACAAAGTACATGCCAATTTCTTTCCATTTTCATTCAAGTATGTCCAAAGGTTGCAAGAGTCCAGCGGGTCTATGATGCTTAGCTTTAACTCGTTGGCAAACATCACATTGTGCAGTATACTCAGCAATTTTACGCTTCATGCTAAGCCACCAATAAAATTTCTTGAGATCTTGATACATCTTAGTGCTTCCGAGGTGAATGGAGTACAAGGTTTCATGAGCTTCCTTGAGTATTACCTGCTTCAGTTCCTTCTGATCCGGTACACAAATACGTTTATCAAACCATATGACGCCTTGCTCATATTCTGAAAATCTTAGGGATTTACCCTGCTTCATGCTACTCTTGATTTCCTTGACATCTGTATCTCCTTCCTGAGCTTTCTTGATCTGATCCTGAAGAGTTGGTTGCACTTCTAGGGCAGCTAAGTAACCTTTTTCAACTAACTCAAGTTTGAGCTTCTGAAATTCTTCATGCAGTGCTGGTTGACCTTCCTTGATCATCAGAGTATTGCAGTAGGTCTTTCTACTTAAAGCATCTGCCACAACATTTGCTTTTTCGAGATGATAATGAATTCCTATGTTGTAATCTTTGATCAACTTCAATCATCTTCTTTGTCTCATGTTCAGATCAGCTTGAGTGAAGATGTAATTTAAGCTCTTATGGTCAGTGTAAACTTCACAGCGATTATCGATGAGGTAATGGCGTCATATCTTCAAAGCATGCACTACGACAGCCAATTCTAAGTCATGAGTGGGGCAATTGGCTTCATGAGGCTTCAACTGACGAGAAGCATATGCTACTACTTTCCTTTCTTACATTAGAACACAATCGAGACCTTGTCGTGATGCATCACAGAAAATCTCAAAATCCTTCCGAACATCAGGTAGAATCAGCACTGGGGCGGTAGTCAAACACTTTTTTAATTCTTGAAAACTCTGCTCACATTCTGGCGTCCAAGCAAATTTCCTTTCCTTCTTCAGCAATTGGGTAAGGGGTCTTGCTATTTTGGAGAATCCTTCTATAAACCGGCGGTAGTATCCTGCCATTCGAAGAAAACTTCTGATCTGAGGCACTGTCTTGGGTGACTCCCAGTTGAGCACATCATTGACTTTACTGGGTTGACGGCGACTCCTTCTGCAGACATGACATGTCCCAAGAAGGTAACCTCCTTCATCCAAAACTCACACTTATCGGATTTAGCGTAGAGTTGATGATCTCTAAGCATATTCAGAACCAAGCGAAGGTGCTCTTCATGCTCTTCTTCACTCTTAGAGTATACTAGAATATCGTCGATAAAGACAATGACGAACTTATCTAAATACTCCATGAACACTTTATTCATCAAGTTCATAAAGTAAGCCGGGGCATTGGTTAATCCAAAAGACATGACCGCATACTCATACAATCCATATCGGGTTGAGAAAGCTGTCTTGGGTATATCTTCTTGGCGAATTTTCAACTGGTGGTATCCTGACCTTAAATCTATCTTGGAGAACACTCCAGCTCCTTTTAACTGGTCAAACAAATCATTGATCCGGACAGAGGATACTTGTTCTTGATGGTGACTTCATTGAGTAAGCGATAGTCCACACACATCCGCTGGGTACCATCCTTCTTAGGGACAAAGATCACTGGGGCTCCCCAAGGCGAAGAACTTGGTCGGACAAATCCTTTATCTTGCATTTCCTCGATCTGCTTCTTCAGCTCGACTAAGTCATCAACTGGCAAACGGTACGGTCTCTTGGAAATAGGTGCAGTTCCCGGAACTAGGTTAATGACAAACTCGAGGTCCCTGTCTGGTGGCATTCCAGGTAGATCATCAGGAAAGACATCCGAAAATTCTCTGACTACTGGCACCTCTTCCAAAGATATAGCACAGGCACTGCAGATTAACGCTCCATCATACTTTTCGGTGGAGGCTTCAAATTTTACTTTGGTTCCATCTAGGCTGACCAAAGTGATGTTTCTACCACCACAATCTAAAATTGCTTGGTGATCAGTAAGCCAATCCATAGCCAAAATCACATCTAAGGATTTGGCATTGATGATTATGAGGTTGGCTAGAAATTCTACCCCTTCTATGGTTACTTTAACCTTAGGGCAGCCTTGGTTCGTACTCAACTCCAAACCAGGTGATTGAATCAACAAAGTATTTTTAAGAGTCAGAACCTTTAGCTGATGCTTTGCAACAAAACTCCGAGAAACAAATGAATGGGTAGCTCCAAAATCAAATAAAATTGTAGCAGGTGCTGAATTTATTAGGAACTTACCCAGCACGACATACGGGGCTGTCTGGGCTTCCTCCACCGTGACATGGTTCACACGGCCTCTCCCGAAGGGCTGAGGGGTCTTGGCTGGTGCAGCTGGAGTCTGAGGTGCTCCACGCCCTGTTCTTAGCATGGGAGTTCTGGTCGGGGTAGCTCCTAGGTTGAATCTGACTGGTGATGAACCTTACTTTTGTGGGCAGTTGCTGACAGTTGAAACAGGTGATTCTTGCGGCAGGATTGTTGTTTCTTGGCTGCTGGTTGTTGGTGTTGTTGTTGAAGCTACGGAATCCTGGGGCAGCCAGGCAAGGTGTTGTTGCAGGGGTCCTGAAGGTGACAGGAGGAACAGAACGAGCTGGGTGTTGTGCATTCGTTCTGGCCCTCTGCGGATGACCTTGATGAGTACCATGCTGCATCATCTTCCTTTTATGAGATTCTGCCAGCTCCCGACGTGACTCTTCTATGAGCATGGCCTTGTTTACTAGTTGCTGGAAATTGGCATAGTCGTTGTCGACGACCTGAACCTTCAAGCTAGGGTTGAGTCCTCACTTGAAACGCTTCTAACGAGCATCATCGGTGGCAACATCCTCTTGGGCATAACGTGAGAGTTGAGTGAACTTGTTGAGGTATTCACTTACTGATAGGTTCCCTTGTCGCAGCTCACAGAACTCATTCTTCTTCATTTCTACCTTTCCGTTAGGGATATGAGAGTGACGGAAAGCTTCCGAGAATTCAGTCGAGGTGATGTTCCGATGGTTTTCATGGGCGGCGCAGTAGTTCTCCCACCATTCTGCGATGGTGCCTTCCAGCTGGTGTGTAGCATACAAAACTTTCTCACGGTCGTCACACCAGGTAATGGCAAGCTTCTTTTCAATAGAGCGCAGCTAGTCATCTGCATCCAAGGGCTCGAAGGAGCTGGAGAAGGTAGGTGGATGGGTCTTCATAAATTCTACCAGCTTTGACTGAGGAAAAGCTGGTGGGGGCGGAGGTGGCATGGCAGCTGCTTGGTTGTTCTGGTTTAGCACGGTGAGCAGAGCGGCAGCTGTCTAATTCTGTTGAGTCATCATCTGGTTCATGTTCTGCATCATTGCATTCATCAACTGCGTCTGTGCTGCCATGAACTGTCCCAAACCCTGATCTGTTGTTGCGGCTGGGGTGGTGGCGTAAAGGGGTCCACTAGTTCATCCTGACTTGCCGAGTTGCGAGTATGAATCATCTGCACAAATCTTCTCAAGTTTAATAGACGAGAGGAAGAAAGCACGATAGGTGAGAGGGAAAAGCTCAAAGACGAGCAAGAAAAGGGAGAAAGACGGGACAACCTAATTGGGGAAAGTCGGTTTAACCCAACGAACAAATAGCCGGAAAGCTATAAGAAGAAACAAAACCTAAGCAAAAGATCTTATCTATCAGACTAAATGATACTGAAACTAAGAAGGGTAACTTAAAAACAGCACTACTAATCTATCTTATGTGGATGGACGACTTAAAGCAAAGCTCGATCCTATAGAGATTATCGAGACGAGAGGGTCACTTTACATTCAAAAACAAAGTTCAGAAAAGATAAGAAGTCAGACTCTGAGAATGAAATGAGGAGAGATTAGCATAAGATGAGAAGGAATAGAGTAAGATGAGAGAAGAATACTATTCAAGTTAATTGTTGGTTTGATTTATAAAATAAAATTTTGAAGTCTTGACTAAACGACCATGCTAGTTATGGTTACGTCCTACAGTCAATATGGCTCTGATACCACCGTTGTCGGGACCACAAGTAAGCAACCTCAGGACCCTCTGTGTATTCTGAACTAGTCCCATGATCAGTAGCTAGCTCACACAGTTGCAACATTGGTGTAATCATATCCATACAACATACTATAGATGAAGCAAACAAATTAATATTATTTAGCAAAAAGACCTTATGGTCAAGTCTTACAACGTTTGCCACGCAGGGCTTGACAACAAAAGGTAGCTTGCAGCGGAAATCAAACATCTAGTGGAGGTCACCCAATATGCCCACAGGCAATCGAGTGGAGGACGCAACCTAATTCGCATAGTCTTCAAAGTAGTCTTCTTCGTAGAACTCGGTGCTTCCTGGTTCTTCTTCGGCGACTGATCAACCAGAGGGCATAAAGTCGTGAGTACTTTGAATGTACTCAGCAAGTCGCAGAGAAATGTATGCAAGTAATATTCATGCAAAGTTTGCCAAGGATAGCTTTATGGCTATTTTGCAGAAAGCAATATTGATAGTAATTACAGTAATTAGATTGAAAAGCACAATTTAAAAGATTAATACATAAGTAATCAATTTTCCTTGAAATGACTAGTGAACACCCCGTTCACTTCTCAACCATCAACCACAACCAGCTACTAGATTCGACCGACCCATTCCAACATTTTGATAAAAGTCTACCACTTGCGTGAAATCACCAGACATGTCCATAACCGGGGACACGGCTATTCGAATAGTTTTACACTCTGCAGAGGTTGTACAGCTTGACCCACAAGACACGAATTCTCTAGTGTGCTTGATATATATCTTTGCCACCGCTCACTACCTTAGGTAAGCAGTCTAGAGTACGTGACAAGACTTTTACAAAGCTCTATTTTAACTCAGATCTGCCCGCTGAGGTTTCGCCATTCTAGGCCCTCTCTTGCGCCGCTTATCAACCCTTGACAGAACCGAACCAAAATATTGCTAATTAGTTGACCAGGTCTATCCTAGTCTAGACATGTGGTTGTACGATATGGCCCAAATCAATGGTTCAAGATTAAGTCCTTAGTTGGCTGCTCAGACGAGACTTTCCGCATTCCAAATGTGCTTTTCGCACCCACCTTTTCCACCACCCACTCGTCCGAGTATAAATCATTTCGGTTCAACCCAGCCAAATGACCACCCTAGTCATGGCACAACATCTTTTATCAATAGTGGCTCCGCCACGGTTCCATATTTCCTTTAGTTAAATTCAATCATTCTTTGAGTATGTGATCGTGAATCTATTGTATAACTAAAGCATTGGCTAAGCATAATGCGATACCCATGTTGGCAGTACAATCCTATCCAACTAATAATTAACCATCCTAGGGTGTCCAAGGATTTATGTCATTCAAGGATACATGTCGTTCACAATTTATCAACGAGGCATAATGACAATTAGGTAATTAATTATTCCCGAAACCATTTATTATAAACTTAGCAATGCATATTCATAGCAAACAATATACTTTTATAAATTGGGTTCAACATGATCAAAGGCCTGCGACTTGCCTTCGTTGAAGAGTTGATGTGCTTTTTTTTCGGGGTCCACAAATTCGTCCAAACGCCGGAATCTATACGTCGAACAAAGCTAAATAAATAAAACAACTCCAAATAAAATTCAAATAATTACCAAATAAATACTACTAGGAAGATAAAGAATTTAGATAATTTTAGAATTTTGAATCACTCGAATCGGAGTTCGAATGAGGAAGTTATGACCTCCGGAAGTGGGAAAAACACAAGAAATAATAGAATTAGGGTTTTTTTTCCAATTTGCTGAATTATTTTTGTAAGGGAATCGGTTTAATTGCCACGCGGGCGCCGCTGGACTACCACGCGGGCAACACGGTGACGTGGCGTCACGCGGCGTTGACGTGGTGCCACCTAAGCACTACCACGTGCGCACTGAAGCGGTGGCGCACGGGAGCCGAGGGCTCGCCGGCGAACGGCCGGGTCTTGGCCGGCGGTGAGGGCACCCAGAGAAAGAGGGGCTCACGACGAGCTTGGTGCGCTGGGCCTTGATGATGCGGCTTCACGGGAAAGTCGTCGCCGGGGAGGAAGAAGCGGCGGCGACAGCGGGTGAAGAAGAACTTGGTGCTCCGGCCGGCTCTTGGGGACGAGGAAGCGCGCACGGGGTGGCCCTGGGACTTGTGAACCCGGATGTGAGGTCAGAGGCGGCGGAAGAAGTCAGGTGGCGGTGCTAGGGGCGGTAGAGTGAAGCTCGGTGGCGGCAGCGAAAACTCGAATCGCGGCCGGGATAGGGCGAGGGAGAGAGAAGGGGTAGAGGGGAAATAGAGAGGAGCAAGAGGCGCGTCCAGTGCATGCATTTATAGGGAGCGGGGAGGGCTGAGGAAGAGGGTGGCGGTATGGGTGTCGGCGGTTCGGCGACGGAGCTTCGGTTCTAAAGGCCAAGGTCGGGGGGAGGTGCGCGCAAGTGGCCGGTGGTCGTGGCAGGACGCCGCTTTAATGCGCATTTAGGGGGGTAGGAGTCACGAAGACGCCAAGGCCGGCATGGACGCCGCTCCCACTTGGTACAAATGCTAAGATCGGCTCGTGAGAAGACGACTAAGGGGTGAGGTGGTCGACAGGCCCCACATGGCAGAGAGAGCGGCGAGAGGCGCGAGCAGTGATCTTGGCACGTCACATGAGAGAGAAGGGGATGGGGCGAGAGAAGGGAGAACTGCCAAATGAATTCGGCCCAAAAGGTTTAGGGAGATTTAAATAGGTTTTTGATTAAACAAAATACCAGAAAACGAAAAAGCTTTTTAGAAAATAGTTAAAGCCATCCAAAAATTCTAGAAAAATTCACAGAAGTCCCTTGAATTAAATGGAACTTAATAAAAATACTTTCAACTATACTTTAGCTTTTAATTTTGCAAATAAAATATATTTTACTTTCTGGGCAAAGGAAAAACCATTTCTAAATTCCAGAAAACTCCAATAAACCAATTTTAATTTAATTAAAGTTTTATTAATTCAAATTAAATGGTTTTTTATTTCTAAATTTCAAGTTAAACTTTAGCAATTCAATAAAACCAAAGGGTTACTTTTAAATTTTTTAAATTTTTCAATAACTCAGGAAAATTGGGATGTTACAAGGACCTAGATGATGCAACTTGTTCTTCTGGCTGTGGCTGTTCATCAACTTCAAGGGCATGAACATCGTCATCTTCCTCTTCTTCTTCATCTAGCTAGAGCTCTGGTTTTCTTTTGGTCTTTTGCATCCATGCTTGCATCTCCCTCTTGATTGCAGTAGTGGTTCTAGGGTATTTTTGGCAGTCACCAATTCCTCCTATGAGATGTTGTTTCAACCTCTTGATCCCCGAGTGACACATAGAGTGCATTGTACCAAATCCTTGTTTTCAGTCGGCCAAAATGCATACTTCCACCCTGGATCTTTGGACTTCGCTTTCCTCTTTGGATCGGTTGATGGATCATAACTTGCAGTTGCAGCATCACTCCTCAGACCTTCCTCAGCCGATGATCATGAGACATCCGAGTTCTCAGATTCAGAGAGCACTAGAGCAAGTAAGCAACAAACCAACAAGGCAGAGTAGGGCAAAGCAGAGCGGCCACTGGGTCCAGGCGGAGGCGAGCAGGTGGTGGCAGGGCAGCCCATTGGCTGGGGAGACGGAGAGTAGTGGGGAGGCGACTCAGGCGAGAGGACTAGGAAAAGCTGGCGGCGCGGAGGGGAGGGCAAAGTAGAGCATAAGCGGCGTGAAGGTGAGGAGGAGGGAGGGGAGGGAGGCTCGACGGGAAGGCTAGCCGGCGGTACCCTCGGGGGCAAGGCAGAACCAGCGTGTAGGATCAAGGATAACCGACTAGAGGGGGTGAATAGGATGTTTTAAAACTTTTTGACTAATTATCAATTTAAGACAATTAAGGACTAAGTCTAAACTAGATACAATTCTAGCTAAGTAATTCTACACAAGATAATAGCTAGAAATGTAAATACAAAAATAGTAAAGACAAGAATAAACCACAAAGGAGACGATGAAGTTTTTCTCGTGGTATCGAAGACTTGCTGATCTTCACTAGTCCACGTTGAGGAAGCCTGAACTAATCAAGGCGGCTCCACAAATTAAGCCTTCACTCGATCACTATTGGTTGTTCTTCTTCCGCTCCAGAGATGGCGAACACCGAACCACTCACAATTTGGCACCAGATTTCTTCACAATCTCCTTGAAGTGATCACCGCGCGAACTCCTACCAAGCCGTCTAGGTGTTTGGCAAACACCAAGAGTAATCAACCACAATCTTCGCTTGACGGCAATCAAGTGCTAAGGATCAATCTAGAATGAATGCACTTGAATTTGGCTCAACTACCTCATAATGAATGCAACAAGTGTATTAGAGGTATAGAGAGAATGCTCAAGGCTCAAAGGATGTTAAATGAAATCTCTCACTCTGCCCTTGAGCAGGTGGAGGGGTATTTATACCCCCCCACAAACAAATACAACCGTTGGGGGCAAAACCCCCAACTTTTCAGCAAATACGATAGTACCGTCATTCAATGGCTGATACTACCGCACCTTCCCAAAATGCATAGTAACGGCTAGCGCAGAAGCATTAATTGCTTTGATCTAGCCGTTGGAAAAGTCGGCGCGGTACTACCGCCATGGATCATGCGGTAGTTCCGCTTATCGGTCATACCGAAAAATACGGGCGGTACTACCGCTTCACTTTTGAGTCCAAAACAGGCACTCACTAGAAATAATGTACCACGCTATTTTTCGGTAACACCGGGGTGCGGTAGTTCCGCTAAAGAATTATGGTCATACCGCGATATGGTAGTACCGCCAAGTAAACTTCGGAACTACCGCTCACCAGATGAGCAACCAAACCAAAATGGTGTCACTCTGGAAAATATGTATCGCCAACTAATCTTCGGTATGACCGGGTTGCGGTAATACCGCACCACCATCCCAGTCATACCGCAGTGCGGTAGTACCGCTAACAACACGCTGGTACTACCGCTCTTCAAGAGAAAGTGCATAGTTGGTTTCCAAAACAAATTCTAAGTGCATGCATGATCCTATATTGATCCAAATGGCACAAAAATATGCTACCAATCTACTAGTCATGATCCCTCTTAATAGTACGTCATTTAACCTAAAATCCGGTTTTCCATCCTTTTCTCCTAAGACCAGTAAAACCAAAAAAAGGATCCTAGACTACTTGTGCCTTGTCTTTGAACCATATTGATCTTCATGTTGAACTTTAGCATGCATCTCCAGGTTGTCATTCTCATCACTGGGACTTATCCTTGTAAATACTCTATAAACATGTTAGTCCCATAATCACATGTAGTCATTAATTACCAAAACAATTTTTAGGGGCCTAAATGCTTTCAGGCGGGGCGAAGCCGAGGTAGAGGAGGGCCGGAGGAGGAGGCCCTAGACTGGTGACGGGCGAGCCGGTCGAGGGGCGTCGGGTGAAACCGAGGCGAGTGGTGTCGAGGCGGCTTGGTCAAGCGGTTACCTGAGCCGGGTGCTTAAGGAGGCGTGGAGCCGGTGCTAGAGCCGGAGGTGGCGCGGTGCTGCAGGACCCAGAGGCGGAGGGCGGCGCATCGGCGCACAAGCGGCCCGAGTGCCCGATCTATTTTCTCTCACTCCTTTCCACCCCTACCCGTTTACAGCCACTACATCTCTAGGCAAGTGCCAGGGAGCGCCAGGGATGACGCCAAGACGCCTAATCTTCCGCCTAGACGCCTAGACTGGCTAGTCGAGCGCCTAACTACGAATGACCTAGGCGATGACTCCTGGCGTCCACCCTAGAGCGCCAGGACGCTTAGGCGATATCTTGATAACATAGATCAAAACCAATACAACTTAAGAATGAACCAAGTACTAATGAGCAAATGGCTAAACCGGAACAACGCAATACCGTTACTTTGGTACAACTACAGCAAGAGTTCACACACTTCCTTTTGAGTTAGCTAACCTAGCAACCTCCCTTTCTTGTGCCTCAAATAATAGTAATAGTCATTTCTTACCAAAGATTTCCCTTTGTGTAGCTTTCCCCAAGATTTTTTCCCAAATGAGCCCCACTACATTTGTTTTATAACCTACCTTAACAACTGAGATTATAAAGTCTTAAGTAGGATCCTTTCCTACTGTTTTCTATAAATAAAAAAAATTAAGATTGTAAAGTCCTATCAGAAACAAGCGAAAATATCTCATGCCACGAGTAACTCTAGGACCTTAGCCTAGGTAGCACATGGCGAAAGAACCCTCTCACCCCATCAACCGTTGATTTGTCTTCTATCAATAGAATCAATAGTTGATGGGGATAGAGCCTCGTGTGAGACCCTTCTATCATAGGATACTGATTTTTTTTTTACAGCACAGGGGAAGGATACTGATTTTTTTTTTTCCAGCACAGGGGAAGTATACACGTATTCTCAGCCGTGGAATGTTCGATTGAACGGTCACTGATGGCAGCAGCTGCTACCTTGCAGATCGTTTTGGCAGAATCCTGTCCAAACGTACGGACCCAGATGGGAAGCCCAATAAACGTGTCGCCCGTTGGCTCTGGGCGGCACGAGGCTTTTAACGGGCCGAAACGGTGAAAAGGATAAGAAATTTGGGACGCGTAGAGCAAGCCCGTGAGTGAAAATCTCGTCATGGGCTCATGGAGCCGTGTTTCTGCCCGTCCGAAACTGACTGAAAATTCCCAAACCGACAACGAACTCTGACCAAGGCAGTAAAAAATGTTCTGAATCCTAAGCTGTAGCTGTTATTATCCGTGTTAAGTTACTGCTCTGTGACAACCCTTGTAGAGCATATATGGAATGGACGCGAATTACAGGCCCTAGCCAGTAAGAGCAACATCGATTGTTCAGCCTGTTCATTTACTGAATTACTGCAGGTCATTCTAAAGATATCTACTGTCTATATACGTACGGCCATGCTCACACAAGTACTATGCTGCCAGCAAAGTTGGTAGTAGAGGAGTTAAAGTAGAATTGTTGGGACCCGGACAGCGGCACTGCAGCAACAACGGAATATTTACGGTAGCAAAAACACTATAGCTACTGTTTGAGCTTTTGGTTTTTGATTGAACGGTGGTGAAGATCGCTTTCTAATGATTCTATGAGAGCCCTAATAAACTTTGTAAAATCAATGGGATACCTTATGGTTCATTCCTTCTTAGCTGTAAAGAAGGCTTATGCCACGTTTGAGCTTTGGAACGCGGGGATTTTCTCAAATTCTTGTGGGGATCAAACTGTTTGCTCTGAGACTCAATATTTATGTGAAGTTCCTGCGTTCCAAACAGGCCATGTCCATGTTTGTACATGTGAGAACTGCCAAGCTTAAGGCAATGGCATGAAGTTCTCCTATTTGTTCTCCAAAAAAGAAAAGAACTGACGGATTGCATCTGATGAAAGCAACTGGGACTGAGGAGAACAAATCTTCAGAATTATCTTTGCTTCAGATATTCATTCAAACTGAATCAAAACCCTAGCTAGATTTATTGCCCATCTTCAATGAGGGCCACCATGCATGGTCCATTGGTCTGGTCCCTGCAGCTTCAGCCCCCTAGCCCCTGCCACAGGGTTCCAAGGTCCAGGCTAGCACCCTCATAAACCCTGCAGCAGCAGCAGCAGCAACAGCAACAGCTCCAAAGTTCCATGTACAAGCCAAAGATTCAAAGGCACACATTACTATTCATCATCACTCATCATCAGCCCAAACCTGTGAAAGCAACCACAGAAAGGTTCAGGCTAAGCTTTCCATTGGATCATGAGCCAGAAAGCAGTTGCTTCAATTCAGAGGTGGTTAAGGAGTGCAGGCCTGATACCATCTTGTGTTGAGTTGTGCCATGTGTGTCTTCTCGAAGATGAGGAGTACTACTGTTGCTGTTACTCTGGATCATCCATGAATCTGTAGTGCCCACATTGATAATTGGGTTCCAGTGAAAGATACTCACCACATGCAGGCTCTGACCACCCCCTTAAATACTCACACCATAAATCACTATGAAGCACTTAAGCTAATCCATCTCATATGGGGACCCTGATTAGCTAGGGCACTCTTCTCTTTGTTTCATGGTCTTGCCACAAAAGTTAATGGTCTTTTGTGGATGGTACAAAATTACAGATATTTAACTCCATGTTCCTCCACTAGACCACTCCACTGAACGTGTAAGAAAAACAGTAAATAGCTAAAGAGCTAAGCACATGGCAGAAGCAGAGAAGATATGTGTGTTGTAAAATTAGTGGTTTTAGCAAATATTTAGAATTAATTTTAACAGCATTAATAATAATTAAAACATATTTTCAGCAACATTTAAATGACAAAATTAACATATAAACATGTAAATCCTCCGTATCATTTAAACATGATAATATGTTCAAAACATAGAACATGTGGACAGTTAAAATCAACATAATGCTCAGAATTAATAGTTTATTTATTGCTCTCAGATGTCGGACTGTCCAAGATAAAATCTTGGCATCCTCGCCACTATTGTCTATACTTTTCACTAATTAAATATGATCACAAAAATTCAGACTTTGAGCTCTAAAGAATGTTTTACTAATATTGCAAACTTTGATCTCATAAACAGCAAATTTCCATTCAACCAACTGAGAGATGATTTTGCTTAACAGTGCAAGGAATCAAAACTTTAGCATTTCAGTCAACAGAGAAGTAAAAGACTAACAGAGCTGAAAGATCACAAACTATAACATGTAAGCCAGTCGACTGACAGAGGACCACCAAGGTCATAGTGCAGAGAATCAACTCAATTCAGTAGACACAAAGCAACCGAACCTTCTGAAGATAATAGAGCCGAAAACTAGAGATAAATTGACAACAGTAAGCAACACAATTAGAGCTCAAATCTTAATTAGCTATCAATTCAATTTCAGTATACGACAATTATCCTCATTAAGCATTTAAACCGAGCCCACAGTCATTACTTGCAAAGTCTCCCAGTACTAGACTAAATTACATAATGTAATTAACTAGCACAGTACACAATGCTTAGTAATGCGAAAATTGCAATCAACTATACTCACGATGCGGATGGCACTCAAAGCCACAAAGTAGAACCGGGCAAAGCACGCCGAATGGTGCTGTCTCAAAAAACCAATCGCCCCGCTATACCGTGAATACGAGGCGAGGTTGACGGAGATACAATGCCAATCTTCGCAATTCAGGACACACCGAGAGACGAAACTGAGGTATAGGGGATGCTGCACAAGACCACCAAAAGTGCACCCAAGAGCACCAAGCACCAAAGTCACAGTCTTCTTCCTCACCGAAGCCAAGACAGAGATGACCAAACCAAACCCCCAAATGTGCAAATTCCCAGTTCCAAACCGAACGCCCACAGAGGAATAGCGCAAGAATGGAACTAGCCGAATGCACACAAAAGGGAGGCCCGGAGCTCACCATTGACGGCATTAAGGCAAGCATGACGGCGAGGGAGGTCCAAGGCCCCAAAATCGAAGCCCAATCGGAGGGGAAGAAGAACCAACCAAAAGGGGGAAAACACATTGGATTTGGGGTGGAAGAAAGAAGAGGAGAGAGCCGACATAAGAGGAGGAGGAGGAGGAGCTGCCGCCACCAACGGAAGGTGCGCAACTCACCCGAGTCGGCGGATCTGCCTGCCCCCTGAGTCGCCTGCGACGCCGCCGCCTCCTTTCGGTTGGAGATAAGGTCTCATGACCTTATCCCTCTCCTCATCTCTATGACAAGTGGGCCCCTCCATTTTATTTTATTTTCTATTTATTCTTTTCTCAAACTGAGAAATTACCAAATAGCCCTCAAAATATCCAACAGTCCCTACCAATTTATCAATTTGACAAAAGATGCTCAAAGTCTTGTTTAATATACAGCTGTTCGACGATGGGTACCTTGCTGGTTTGAAACCAAAGCCTAGCAACAAGGACTACGACTCTGCATAGATAAAAGAGGACTTCACCTTGATCTAATGCCTTTGTGTGAGAATTTTCGCCTAAGTTACATTCTGTACTAGGTGGCTTGCCCTTTTCCCTCTCGGGTTGGGATGTTACGGTCATATCCCCATATCTAGCTCATGAGTACGTAAGAAAGTATACCCTTATCTTCCTTGGATTGTGACCTCACGATCATACTCAAGTGGATGAATTCTTCAGGGAATCCAGTAGGACGATTCCCGATGCCATATAGGTATGAAATTCATTAAGAGCTATTGCTTAACCTCCTATACAGAAAGAGCACTACAGCTAATGGGACCCTTAGATGTTCTCTCTAATCTCACACAATTTGTTGTACTAGAGCCTAGTTCACGGGATCTCCGATCTACTAGGATAGGTTACTACCAATGTGAGCCTTTACATGGGTATGAGCTTCATTCCCTTTGATGCTACAAAGATAGCCTTCCGTGCCAATCCTTTGGTGAAAGGATCTGCTGAGTTCCTTTCAGACTAGATGTATTCCACAGAAGTAACACACGTCTCTCTAACATGCCTGTTGATGGTGTAAAACCGAACACAAAAAAGAGGGCGGACGTCGGCCGTGCTACGGGCCTTCGTCCACGAGAGCGGGCGTAACACGGGGATTTATACAGGTTCAGGGGTCCAAGAGGACCACCCTACTCCTGTCGGTGGCCTGCGGGGGCTGAGGGTTCCTCCCGAAGGCTCACCTAGCGTCTTCCTGTTATGTATTGCTCAAGAGTCCTCTCCCTTCAAGGAGGGATACAAAGGGGTATTTATAGGCTCCCAAGCCTGTACAAATGACCAACATACCCCTCGGGGGGGAACTAGCCTATGAGTACAAGTGAGGGGTACAATCGACTTTTGCAAGACAGTTACATTTCTTGAGCTGTTAAACAGATGTTTTCTCTATGGAGTGGATCCCACGAAGAAGATAAAATATTCTTCCAACAGTAACCAGCTCTTTACTGTCAAGCAACAAAAGGGTGAATCCACAAGAGAATTTCTTAAGCGCCGAAGTGAGAAGCCAAGTAGCAGACGCCTGACTCCACAAATATCAACGCTGCAAGGAAGGGTCGCCCCGGAGAACTCAATCATGCACTCGGGAGAGATCCCCCGAGGACGACCCATGAGCTCTTCGAGATCGTGGAAAAATACGCCCGGGGAGAGGAAGATGACTTGGCCAAGAAGGGACTTCGCCAGCAGGATGAAAGCATCTCCCTAGGGAGGAGGTCAAAAGGTTCCTCCTGGAAGAGAGGCAAGGACCGAGGATCAATCCGGCATGACGCGACTCCAAAGTCCTCGTCATGACCGACGCACCTCCGCAGGAGCGTGGGGGCAACTCCACTAGAGGACCCAAGAAGGAATCGGGGCCTAAAGCCCACTGGAAGGGGTGCCCTGGTGAAGGCCGCAATGAAAAAAGAGGCAACCCAAATCAAGGAGACGGACGCTGGTGTGCCTACCACAAGATGCGTGGGCATGATACAAATGAGTGTCGCCAGTATGCCGCTAAAATAGCGAAGCTTCTCAAACGCGGCCCCGAGCCGCGCCATGGGTCGCCACCACGTCCCACGGCTGCAGAGGCGATGCCTCTTCAGGCAATTCCACAGCCCCCAATACAGGCCCTTGGTGATCTACCCCCCGGGCAGCAGCCGCAGGATGCCGAGCACGAACTCCCTTTTCAAGCACCGCAAAGACAAGTAAACGTCATAATAGGGGGCTCGGCCTCGGGCATGCGCCAAAGCGCCAACGAAGGAGTACGCGGGAGGTCAATGTCGAGGGTGGCTCCTCAAAGCATCCTCCCAAGTGGGCAACATTCCTCTTAGCTTCACAAATGATGATGCAAAGGGCTTAAGGTTCCCTCATGATGATGCCCTTTACTAACCGCCACAATATCCAATTGTGAGGTCTCCCGCATCCTTGTCGATTTGAGGAAGCTCGCAGATATACTCTATTTGCGGCACTCAAGGAACTATGGAGTCACAGGAGGATATCATCATGGCATCCTGCCGCCATCCGACGGCCTCTCACCGGTTTCGCATCAGAAAATCCATTCAACCCTTGGGAGGATCGAGCTCCTCATGACATTCGAACACAGAGAATCACCGCCGAAGTTGCCAGTTCGATGTCGCGACATCGAGTCCCCATTCAATGCTATCATGGAAGGGCAACTCTCAACCGCTTCAAGCGTGGCGATCCATCAAAACTACTCGGCTTAAAGATACCAGTTCTCATGGGTCATCTCCGTGAGGGCGATCAAGACTTAGCTCACTGCCTATACCACAAAGTGGCAAATGACTCCGACGACATCAACTTCCTCGAGACTAAGGAGCCACACGAAGGAGCGCGCTCGCTTCTCTCACCAGGGAACGCCAGGACGTATCCCCCCAGGGAGATGCTGTCTGAAGCCTCGCTCTGAGGGGAACCTGCACAAAGTACGACTCTTCGGCCAAGACGACCCGCGGTCTCTTAGAGTCGGGGTCGATCTCCCAAGAGAAGTAGAGAAAGAGCTCGTGAAGTTCTTAAAATCCAAGTCTTGACGTGTTCGCTTGACACCGCCGACATGGCCAAGGCCCCTCGAGAGGTGATCCAAAGATCACCTCGCGGTGAGACTGGTGCCCTCAAGAAAGCAAAAGCTTTAAGCTCTTCAGAGCGGTGTTAGGCAATTAAAGATGAAATTGACAAGCTCTCAAGGGCCGCCTCATTCGGGAGGTTTGGCATCCTAATGGCTAGCTAATCTGTTTTGGTAAAAAAGTCTAGCGGCAAGTGGCGCATGTGCATCGACTTCACCGACTCAACAAAGCATGTCCGGAAGGACCATTACCCACGTGCATCGACTAACTCGTTGACTCCACCGCCGGGTGTGAGTTGATGAGTTTTTAGATGCATACTCGTGGTATCATCAGTCCACATGGCGAAAGAAGACGAGGAAAAACAAGCTTCATCACCCTCAGAGGCGCTTTCTGCTACTTGCACATGCCCTTTGGGTTGAAGAATGCTGGAGCCACTTTCCAACGTCTCGTCTGTCTCATCCTCAAGGACTAGCTAGGTCGCAATGTGGAGGTTTATGTCGATGACGCTATCGTAAAGAGCATTCAAGCTTCGTCGCATATTGAAGATCTCCAAGAGACATTCGCCAACCTTCGCAAGTTCGGTGTCAAACTAAACCCCAAAAAATACGCGTTCGGGGTAAAGGGAGGAAAGCTCCTAGGGTTCCTGGTCTCACAGCGGGGGATCGAAGCCAATCCTGAAAAAATTCGCGCAATCCTTGACATGGAACCACCCCGCTTCCACCAAAGACGCCCAATACCTCATGGGCGCATGGTCACGGACGCTTCTGTCACGTTCGGCGGAAAAGGGCCTCCCTTCTTCAAGATTCTCCGTGAGGCTTGAAGGCTTCCTATGGACCGATGAAGCCCGTAAGGCCTTCAAAACCTAAAAGCCTACCCGCACCCTCCAATCCTCACAAGTCCAAGACCAGAGATGTGCTACTCCTATACTCGCAGCAACCCCTATCGCGGTGAGCGCTGTCCCTAGTCAAGGAACAAGAAGGAATTCAACACCGGTATATTATGTCAATACTGGCAAAGCAAAGACAAGGTACTCGTAAATAGAGAAAATATGCTATGCTCGCTTATGGCTTCAAAAAGCTTCATCACTACTTTCTCGATATTCTATCACTGCTCCAACAAGCTACCCTCAATGAGGTGATGAGGAACAAAGAGGCCACAGAAGGATAGCAAATGGGCCACTTGAGCTAGCACCTTTCTCTCAAGCTCGTGGGAGGACTTCTATCAAATCTCGATCCTTGCCGATTTCAGGGTCAATGGATCGCATCCCCAATCGATTATGAAGCACCAAAGAAGCACCCTAAACACCCCTAGCAAGCATTGGACGTTATACTTGATGGGTCCAAGCGTCTGGCGAGAGGGGTGCAAAGGCCGCCTTAGTAAGCCCTAAGGAAGGCACTTGAGTACGCGGCCCACTTATCCTTCAACCCCACAAATAATGTGGCCGAGTATGAAGCATTACTCTTGGGTCTACGCCTTGCTAAGGCCATGGGTGTCCGACACCTCCTCATCTTAGGGTATTCCCATTGGTTGTCAATCGATGGATAAAACATATCAATGCCTCAATCAAAAATGGCCAAATACTTAGACAAAGTGAGGAAGATGGAATGCCACTTTGCCGGACTTGAAGCTCGTCGGATCCCCCGTGGAGATAATCACCGATCAGACCGCCTGGCTCGTGCCGCAGTTCTCGTGAACCCTTCCTCTAGAAGTCTTTGAAGTATTAAAACGCCATCGATGGAAGAAGTGGTCGATCCCTAACTACCCCCCAGAGGTCAACGAGACTTCGTCCTTCCTCCCTCCCCGGATGACTCCCATCATCAAGTGCATACAGGAGAAGAAGAGCCCGAGGATGCAAGAATGGCTCAGAGGGCTACACTCCAAAGCCAAGGCTTACGTGATCATTGAAGGAAAGCTCTACAAGCGCGAGCATCCGCCTTCTCAAGTGTGTCACAAGAGAAGAAGGCATTTCTCTTCTCCTTGATGTGCATGAGGGCCTCTGCGGCTCTCACATTGCGCCAAGGGCAACCGCAGCCCAAAACCCTTCGTCGTGGCTTTTTATTGGCCCACAATGGTGCAAGATGCCCTCGACATCCTCAAGACATGCAAGGTGCCAAAGGATCGGCAACCAACCACAACGCCTCCTACTAACCTTCTTTGCACCATACCGATCACTGCCGCTTGTCTTGGGGAATGGACTGCTCGGCCATTCCCACCGTGCAAGGAGGGCTACAAGCATGTGGTGGTATCGGTGGATTACTTCACCAAGTGGGTGGAGGCGTAACCCTTGGCCTCCATCACATCTCGCCCGCATGTGTTCTTTTGGAAGAATGTTGTGTGTCGCCGGGGTTCCCAAAGAACTCACAAAGGACAACGGTACTCGCTTTGATGCCTCCTCCTTCGTGGATTTTCATGACTCCATTGGGACCACCCTTTGCTTCAGACGTGGCTCACCCAAAACCAACTGGTCAGGAAAGAGCTAATGGGCTAATTCAAAGGCATACGACGCTGCCTCGAGGCAAGTGCCCTCAAGCGAGGAACATGGGCAGAGGAGCTCCTCGGCCCTATAGGGATTATGCACGACTCCTAGTCGTGCACCGAGAACTCCGCTCTAGCTCGTGTCGGGCGGTCGCCCTCCTGCAACAAATCCACCACCGCTCCCTTCGAGTGGAAATGTTCTTAGGGCCATCACCTGTTAGCTTCACCCAAAATGAGGACAACCATAGGATTGAGGTGGACTTCGTTGAGGAGATCCGCGACCAAGCCCTCCTTAAGCATGCCGCCACAGCAGTGAGGCCGCTGGTTCTACAATGAGGGTGAAGGAACGTGCTTTTCTTCTTGGCGACCTTGTCCTCAAAGGGTCACCGACCCAACGGCTCAAGGAAGCTTCACCCCTAAGTGGGAAGGGCCCTACCGCCTCCTCGCCCCTAGGATCAGCGCTTATCGACTTGCTACCTCGAAGACAAGCAACCTGAAGCATGCATGGAACGCGGATAAGCTCGCAAGTTTTACGCTTAAAACCCTCTTGTATGCCCTCCGGCACCTATCAAAGTGTAAACACCATCTTGCTCAATGAAATGAAGACATGAGATTCCCAAGACGATCCTCTATGTATGCAATTATGCTACAATTTCGGATAGTCCCTTAACACGCCTTTGTTAAGGCGGACCACGATTCCGGTAGTTCCTTAACACGCCGTTAAGGGACATGCCTGCTTGTGTGTATGTTCCTGCATACATGCTCATCGGCGATTGAAAAGTTTGCTTTCTAACACGTTGCTGTTGGAAGGCCACCCTCCAACACAATGTTGTCAGGAGGTTGCACCATTTCAGGAGATTGTCTAACTAGCACGCTTACAACCAACTGTAAGGACTTGCTCCTAACACGCCGCTTAAGGAGCCGCCCTACCCAAGAATCTCATAAGTCCTGCTCGACCCTTCCCTTACAAAGGGTGTCACCCCCGTGGTGTGTAGGGTGCATGACCCCTGTGGTCTCCCCTAACTAAGACCTAGGCAGCTTGGGCGTCCGCCGCCTCTGCTTGGCGACTTGCGTCCTGCTGGACCCAGGGCGCAAGTGACGGCTTGGGCCTAGCACCCGAGTCTATGGATGTGCTAAGGATTAGTCCCCCTTCAACCTCTAGGCTACGCACCGAACGACCCCCGGGTCACTCCTCGCCTTGCTCCAACGCAAGCAAAGGCCACCGCGCTTATGACGCCACATCCTCGAACATATACCTCTGAGCAAAACAATAATACAAGCCAACAACATTTACAGTCCTGAGAGGCATGCCCTCTCAGTGGGCCCAAGAGCGCTTCCCTTATTACATCTAACATACCAAAGGCCTCACAAGCAAGGCACCCACACTTTTTAGAAAGTGTTTAAAGCTCCCAGCTACTCGCCACCTAAGGCCGAGCGAAAGGAGCCTATCTGGGATCGGCGCCTCATGACGATCATACCCAAGGCTAAACCGCCGCCTCTCTGTGGGCTATCCTCATAAGGTCGGGTTCGATCGCCAGCGCCGCCCCTCCACAAGACACCGCTTATATTTGATGCCGATCACCTTCTTAAACATGCCCCGAATGGAGTATAACATCGCCATGTCATTTTTATAATAAAGATAAATGCGAATGTAACCATGCTATTGCATGGGAGGCTACATAAGCCCTCGTGCCTAACTCATCTACAAAAAGAGAACGCTAAGTACCGCATGGTATCACTACAAAGTCTATATCGAGCGTAACATGTCAACAGTAAATCATACGCTAGCCGGGCATCACGCCGCCGTCTGAAGGTGCGTGAACCCTGGGGCCAAGGATGAAGCAACACTCTTCACGAACTCGCCGCCAAGGGGCCTCGGTGCGGCCTCGGGGACGACTTCTCACCTCTCGAGTAAAGGAGCCACGAGTCCCTCGCAAGACCGCCTTTTTGCTCGAACCATCGCAACGATGGAGATGGCAAGAGCCCCGCGCCACAAAACTACTATGGCGAAGGATCGACTCCTCCTCTGCAGCACTGGGAGAACAGACGACTCGCTCCTCAAGGGGGAACCCACACCTCCGCCGCCACCCCGATGGGATTAGCAACCTTCGCTCCCAGGCTCTCCAAGGACCTCTGAGCGGCTAAGGTGATCTCCTGGAGTTCAAAGAAGTAGTTCAGCCGCTGCCAAGACTTAGTCACGTCCTCCTCCAAGCTCACATTCACATGTCGAATGACCTTAGCCTTCTCCTCCGAAACCTTCAACTTCTCCTCAGTAGCTTTCAGCTTGTCTTCAGCAATCCGCAGTTTATCCTCTGCAGCCTTTAGCTTTTCCTCTGCAGATGCCAGCTTGTCATCATCTGACGGTGGGGCACTTCGTCAAGCGTCAGCTACCGCCTCCTGAAACATCTCCTCTATGATTCGGGGGGCTTCATCCCTGATGATGTTAGAGATGGAAGTGGCCTACAAGGAGCATACAAAATGCCAGCGTTAGAAGATGATTGTAAAGCAGGTATTGAGTAAAGGAAGGTAATAACTGCAAGGGTACCTGGAAGTAGAGATTTACGGCAATACCCAACCGATCCTTGAGAAGCTGGGAGAACTCTCCAACGTCTCGCGTATCACGAAAACGAGCCATGTACTTGTTGACATGCCCCTCGGTGAGACAGCGGATCTGCGCTACCGCATCATCATCATCAATAAGCGAGACAGCGTAGGAAGGCAATACACTGGAGGAATGGCTCGCGGCCTCATCACAATCCTCGTGCACCTGAATCTCGAGGCTAGGAAGGGCCTTCTCTCCTCTTGGGCTCCGAGCCTTGGGCATCACATCCCCCGCGTCTCCAGCTTGTGCTCCTACCTCAGCGACTTCTGACAAACAGAAGACATTAATGAGCAACAAATGAAGAAATGTAAACAAAAATAAAAATGTGCCTAACCTTCATCAACGCCGAAGAGAGAATCAAAGGCCGAATGCCGGATGACGGGTGCCTCCAACCATCATGAGAGGTCGGGCCCAACTCTCCTCCTCCATCTCGCCTCCTCCCCCCTGCGAACGAGGAGCCCAACAAAGCTAGAGCTGGTGGGGGATGCAGAGCTGGAGCCCGAAGAAGAGGATGTGGCCTGAGAAGTCCCCGCGACTCGAGAAGGCTCCTAGCAACCCCCTGGCCAGCTCGACGGCTGGAGCACGAGAGTGGTCACCGCTAGGGGCTCCTCTTCCTCTTCTCGCAAAGATGACCTCTGAGCGCCTTGAGATCCCGAGGCTTCTCCCACACGGCATAGCCGTAGAGCGCCAGGAGGCGAGGATGCCTCGAGGAGGACGGCGTACCAGAGCACGAGAACCAAAATCACTGTCAAAGGACGCCGCCTCCCACGGTAGGAGGCCTCGCCTCCCAGCAGTAAAGCCAGAGTCACCGACCCTTTCGAGGAGGGTCCCTGGCAATGCCCTTTAGATCCAACACCTTGGCCTTTTTCCTCTTCGACGGATCAGGGGCCGGCTTGCCCCTGGGAGGCATCACCAACTTAAGGCTGCTGGCAATGCTGTTACACCCTCGGCCATCAGAAATGCCGGCCTCCTCAAGTGCCACGTACTCGGTGATAGTCATCTCCCCAAGGATCCAATCGGCCTCCTCAACTGCCCTCTTGGGAGAACGCACTAGCAATGCACAAAGTTCAAAAGTTAATTCAAGTTCACAAATCAAGGACAAACCACAAGTAAAGAAGAAAACTGGCCGAGCCGTGCCCACCTTTGCTTTTGGAAATTTTCAAATAGTCACAGCTTCGTCGATTAAGGGCTAGCACCCAGAAGGGTCATCTCCTCCATCAAGTCCCGAACGCCGCTCCACCATCTGACTTCAGACGTAGCGCGAACAAGCTCCCAGTCGGCTTCCGAGAGAGGAGGAATCTCAGGATATCCTTCCTGGGAAATCTTGGGCTGGGTGCTGGTGTATGGAAAACCCTCCACCTTCAAGTAAAACCACTTCTTCCCGGGACGGCTCCAGTTGTATTTGGAGGCATGGACAGGATACTGCCTTGGTGCCGAACAATGAGACCAACGAGTTTAGCGGTCCGAACCTCCTGCTCGTCCATCACGGAGATGGAAGAAGTAGTCGAAGGTCAGCAACAAGAGGCTCCAGACGCCGCCTTCGCTGTCTCGACACCACAGGAACACCCTCACCATAGTAAGAAGGTTGGGCAGAAGTGCGAAGCTCAACTCGATAGTGCTTCACGAGTGTTCGGACGAAGGATGGATCTAAGCCCAGTCGACCTCGAACCAAGCTTTGAGCGCAATACAGTATCCTTCGGGGCAGGGCGCCGCCCGACCTCGCCACGGACGTCGCTCAGCGTAAGGCGGCTCCCAGGTGCCACCAACGCTGCCTTCTCCGCCTTAGTAAGGGAGGAAGGTTCGACTCCCACAAGAGCCACCCTGTCGGGACCGTCACCAAGGATATCGACCTCCTCGTCAAGATCATCACATGGTGGATCAGCCCTGGCCACCTTGGCCTGGTCCTTGTCTCCCCCTCCTCGACGGAAAAGGTCACAATCCTTGGTCATGGCGGCAAAACGGGCAAAACCTGCAACACCAGCAAGGTGGAAAATAGCTAAGTACTACGCGAAGGAACGTCAATATACGCATGCAATAATATGAGAAATGAAATTACTCAAGAGCAGCCACTCCTAAAAATCCTAAGCGCCTTGCACGCGAGGATACCAATCACGTGCATGCTACTAAGAGTGCCACCGACCAGCCTTGTGAGCATTGATCCAGTACTGTCCTACGGACCATGTATATGCCGCTCGTTGGGAAGGCTTTGGGGTTGATGGATCGGCGGCCTACGGACCATGTCTAGGTCCAGTTCCGACCAGTGGAACCCCTATCTTCTGATGCTTTCACTAAAGCGGGAGTATACTGTGTTTGGCCAAGGTCCTACCAGCGTTGGGCACTTGGACACTGATATGGGATAGAGGCCAGTGATGGGTGTTTCCAATGATACTACACTACCAAGGCCAATGACCATGCAAACATCTACATGCAAACAGTGGGTGGGCCTACACACATGGGATGCCAGCTAGCTGCACCAAAGACGTCCAAAGCTACTACTACATTCCAGCATTTACTACATAGGCTACCGCAAATCAAGGCCAAGGCCTGGCAAAGGGCGTCATACCGGCAGATTGCCCTCAGCTACCGGCAATGGCGTGTGCAGTTCTGGCAGATCAGCGAAGACTGTCGCCCAAAGAAGAATACCACGTGCCCTCAAGAAGAAGGTTCCACCGGCACGACGGGAGCTCGTGGGTAGTCGCCATGAGGCGCCGCCCATTACCACCATCGAGAATCAATTCAGCGCCATGGCCACAACATTCAAAGGATTTCAAAAAGAAACACGATTAGGCTCCGGTGAGGTTCAAGTGCTGGAAATAACCACGAAGTTGGCAACATGATTGCTGAAGCTATGAGCAAGAAACAAAGCCATGCAACTGACACCAAAAGGATGCAGATCAAATTACCCAAAAGAAATCTCAAGTCTTGAGAAGTAAAGCAGATCAACTATACTTATGGATGCATGGCTTGAAAAAATCAAGTTACACATATGACTATGCATGCACCCGCAGACGCAACTATGGGGCATTATTTAGCATGTACACACTGCCTGCTTACTGATCACAGCTTGACACAGATTGACCAAAGTATGTCGTGCACCCTGGGCAGCCCAAGTGATCGGTGATGTATATGCACGCCGCAGCCGCCGACTCTCAAATGCCTAGCTCATGGTCCCTTTGGCACCTCACAAGACTTTGCTCGTGGATCGCGCCACGCCTCACAGTTCTCGCAAAAATCCTGCGGTTGTCCATGACTCACACAGTTCATATAAGGCATTGCTTTGAAAGGAAACACGAGATATAGACATTCAAGTTCAGTTTTTCCAGCTAGATCGTGAATAGCAAGATTCTGTGATATGTAAGGTGCTACCACACAGCAGGCATAAGAAGTGGTGGACGCTTGCATATTATTTTGAGGGCCCAAGCGCCCTGGCAAAAAAAACCATAGCGCCCTAGCACCGCTTGGCCACAAGCGCCCTGGCAAAAAACCGCTAGGCCCTGCGCTCGGCAAAATCGCAGCTACTACCACAAGCGCCGGCAAAAATGGCGCTACCGCAAAACCGCTAGGCCCTGCGTTTTGGCAAAATCGTGGCGCCTTTGCACCGCTTACACCCACGCTAAAGCGCTCGCCGAGCACCATGGCAATGAACGCCTGCCCCGCCATCGACGCTTTTGCTCCGGCGCCCGGTGCCGGCAATGGGCGCCGGTAACTTAAGCAATAAGACTCGCTAAGGCGCTTCACTAAGACGCCGCAGCCTCGCAAGCCCCAATGCGTAGGGTTTGACGCATGCTGGGCGCTCGGCACCGTGGCGCCCGCGACCAAGCAAGCGAGAAAGAAAGAAGCCACTGATTCGACTAAGGAACGGCGACACTCACCTAGCTCGACGTTACCACAAACGACAAAGCAAAGGACTTCCAAATAGAGATTATATAGGCCTCGTCTGTCGGGTGGCGAGAGCTTCGCAGGTTGGCACACTATTTTTGGTACTTTCGCGGACCGGTAATGGACATGCGGTTGCGTCCTCGCTGTCTCGCACCGGCCTCGCCAGTGACGCCAACCGAGCCAAGGCCTACTCCGCCACCCAAGCCCGACGCCTGGCCAGCCCACGCTCAAGGCCTCCTCGGCGGGTCACCCTTGCGCTCTCCTCGGCGGCTCATACAGATCTTTCCACCCTATGACCTCTATGAATGGGGTTGTCCTTCTCTTGGTTCCCAAAGGAGCAACCGAAAGCAGCCTCGTGGAAAGGAATTGATGGTCAAAAGCTTGCCTCCTCACATGGACAAAGCAAACCACAAGACAGGTCTCATAGACAGACAGCAAGGGTCCCACACATTAAAGAAAAATTGTTGGTAGGCGGCGAGTCCGGCCAGATGCAAACCGTCTTGTAGGGACCTTGTGCAACAAATGACGCTGCACTGGGGTGTCATATGGCAAAGCACGCTGGCAGATGGACGCACGCACGCACATGCACAGCACACGCGTGGTGTTACCGAGCCCGCCGGCAGGCGGCCGTCTTGGCGCGCACTAATTGTTTTGGTGATTTGTCGCAGATATACTAACACATGCGGTACACCCTCAAGAACACGGCGATGTGTGGCTGCATTCTGCAAGGCATCGCATGACAGGACCAGGGATTAACTAGCTCTCACATGCAAGGCATGAGTGTTTGTGTTATCAAGGCCAAAGCACCAAAGGCTTCTCCACGAAAGGCACAATTAAAGACTGTCCCTTTGGCGTTTCCCCCGAAACGCCAAGGAACAGGGGGGCTACTATTGGAAGAATATTTTATCTTCTTCGTGGGATCCACTCCATAGACAAAACATCTGTTTAACAGCTCAAGAAATGTAACTGTCTTGCAAAAGTCGATTGTACCCCTCACTTGTACTCATAGGCTAGTTCCCCCCCCCCCCGAGGGGTATGTTGGTCATTTGTATAGGCTTGGGAGCCTATAAATACCCCTTTGTATCCCTCCTTGAAGGGCGAGGACTCTTGAGCAATACATAACAGGAAGACGCTAGGTGAGCCTTCTGAGGAACCTCACTCGCAGCCACCGACAGAGTAGGGTGGTCCTCTCGACCTCGAACTCGTGATAAATCCCGTGTTATGCCCGCTCTCGTGGACGAAGGCCCGTAGCACGGCCGACGTCCGCCCTCTTTTTTGTGTTCGGTTTTACACCATCAACAATGCCTTACCGACTTAAGTCGTCTCTTTATATGTTTTGAGGATTTCATATTGTCCTTCCTACTCTTCGCCTTAACCAAAACGGTTTGGTTATCGCAGTAGGTTAATATAGCTAGAATTGGCTTTTCCAACATAAGTAGGTCAGAAAGGAGTTCTCTAATCCATTCTGTCTCTACAGTCGCTGAGTCTAGAGCTACCAACTCAGCCTCCGTGGTGGACCGTGTTAAGATAGTATGTTTAGAAGACTTCCACGAAACAGCCCCACCTGCTAGAGTGAATACATAGCCACTTGTAGCCTTCATGTCATCCGAGTTACTGATCCAGTTAGAATCACTAAATCCTTCCAAGACTACCGGATGGCCAGAATAATGTATTCCCAAGTTTGTGGTCCCCTTTAGGTACCTAAGGACCATCTCTAGTGCTATCCAATGATCATCTCCTGGATTGAACATATAACGACTCAATCTGCTTACATCATATGAGATGTTCGGTCTCATTGCACTAGTTAGATACATTAAGGATCTAATTATTTTAGAATATTTAAGCTGGTCTTTTCCATGTCCAATGTTTTTATGTAGCTTAACATTTGGATCATAGGGTGTGGCTACTAGCTTACAGTTCATCAATCCAAATCTGGTTAGGACCTTGTCCACATAATGGGATTATGAAAGAATAATCTCATTCTCACCTTTTATCAGCTTGATGTTTAAGATAACATCAGCTTCACCCAGGTCCTTCATACCAAAGTTCTGGGAGAGGAAAGACTTTGTTTTATTGATTGCATCCATGTTGGTGCTAAACCGATAGTAGACACATTTATCGGCTTTGTTTACACAAAAGCCGACCGAGGTCATTTGTACTATCAAATTTCTCATGCCATTGCTTAGGAGATTGCTTTCGACCATACAAGGATTTAATCAGTCGGCATACTTTCTTCTCTTGCCCTTCAACCACAAAACTATTGGGTTGTTACATGTAAATCTCCTCATCCAACTCTCTATTTAGGAAAGCGATCTTTACATCCATTTGATATACTTGGAGTTTGTATGCGGTAACTAGTGCTAAAAGCACTCGAATTGTGGGTAAACGAGCCACATGAGAGTATGTATCAAAATAGTATTCACCCTCTTTTCGCATGCAACTATTAGCCACTAAATGGGCCTTGTACTTTTCTATAGTACCATCAGGTCTACGCATTCTTTTAAAGATCCATTTGCAGCCCACTAGCTTGTATCCAGATGGGAGGTTCATAACCTCCCACGTTCTGTTAGCTATGATGGAATCCATCTCGCTATGAACTGCCTCCTTCTAGTAATCCACAACCAGAGATGTGTATGCCTTTGAAAAGGTTTGTGGTTCATCATCCATGACATAGGTGATATAGTCATAGCCAAGAGACTTTTTAGTCCTTTGCCTCTTACTCCTCCTCAACTCCAATTATGGAGCGGTGTTATCCATACTAGGAAGAATAGAGTGTTTATCTGAACCATTATGGTCAATGACTTCATTTGGTCTTATAGGGAATACATGTTCAAAGAACGTCACATCACGAGATTCCATCATTACATTTGTAGAGATGTCACTCACCTCGGATTTGACCACGAGAACTCTATAAGCCATGCTATTTTTAGCATACCCTAAAAAGACACAATCAACAGTCTTAGGACTAAGCTTTCTTTCCTTCGGTAATGGCACATGCACTTTTGCAAGGCATCCCCACGTTCGAAGAAATGATAAGTTAGGTTTTCTCCCCTTCCATCCTTCATAAGGTGTTTCCCATTGATTTCGAGGTGAAACCCTATTGAGGACATAATTAGCTGTGAGAACTGCTTCACCCCACCAATAGTCTTAGGACATACCTAAACTTTGTAGCATTGCATTAACAAGTCACAAAGAGTTTGGTTCTTCCTTTCGGCTGTTCCATTCGATTGGGGTGACTATGGTAGAGTAATTTCATGAATTATTCCACTTTCTTCACATAATTGAGAGAATTCATTTGAGACGTATTCACCGTCTTGGTCCAACCTTAACCGTTTGATTTTCCACTTCGGATTTAAAGATTTTAAAATGTTCTAATGCTTCATCTTTCAACTTAATTAAGTAAATATAGTAATACTTAGTCGCATCATCTATGAGAGTTAGAAAATAACGTTTGCCACCTTTAGTTAATATTCCATTCATATCACAAAGATCAGAATGGATTAGCTCAAGTGGAGAGGTGCTTCACCCTTCAACGTTATGAAAAAAATTTCAGGGTTACTTTGCGTGCACACACACTTCACACTTAGAACCCTTCTCAAAATTATAGCTTGGAATTAAACTCATTTTGCTTAACAGCACAATGGCTTCAAAGTTAACATAACATAAACGAGAATGCCAAACATCATGAATTTATTGCAATGGGAAACATTAAAAATGTTTACATTATTGAAATCAAGAATGGATAAGCAGAACATGCCTCCGCTATCATAGCATTTGCCCACAAAATTACCAAATTTGTGTTGGAAATATGCCCTAGAGGCAATCATAGAGATGATTATATTTCATTATGTTCACAATATTTGATAATATGTTCCTTGAATGAATCATCAGTCATGAAGATTAACGAGTATGTGACTTGTTGGTGAAGCTCTTTTGAACTTATGATGATGTCGTTCTAAAAGTATCCCTCGGTCGAAAGTCACCGACCGAACACTAGTGACTCTAACGACTAGCACATGCATTGATTGATGACCATGTTTCACCCATGGATATAAGGATATCGAATCAATAATGTGGACACGTGTTAGAGAACGTGGTGTTGGATAAGACCCACCTTGAGACACTATTGAGATTGTTATGATTCTATGTGTCGTTAGTTGGTCTCAAGCAATGATGATGTATAATCCTTAGACACGAGATCAAGATGGTTTCCTACATGTATAATAGCACTCTTAGGGGTTGCCAAACGCTACTCAGAATCGGGTAGTTATAAAGGTAGCTTTGCATGCTATGAAACATGCAGAGGGATGTGATTGGTCGGATATGGGATTTGCCCTCCTAACATAACAGAGAGATATCTCGGGCCCTCGAAGTGGTCGGATAAAGAAAGTGCATGGCCATACATCGTGGTCAAGAGTTCGACCACATAGGGTTATCCGATACTCGATCGAGAAAGTATTGAATACCCATGGATGACACAACATCTCACCCGAGTTCAACCAGATATCGTGAGGCAAAGGGAGAATACATGAGTAGATCGCTTGGTTCGACCACCACGGACCGGGTCGTATGGAGATACAAGCAAGTCGTGATCGGTTGAACGTAATCACAAAGTGGTCGAAACCAAGTCGTAAGGAATTACGAGTTGGTCGTGATCAAATACTGAATCGGGTCGATAGGACCCGGTCGTAAGTGATGAGGACTCAGTCGAGATCATATTGCATCAAGGTTCGTCCGATATAATTTGTGTGTATTCGGGAATCGTTATGTCCTGCTAGGAACCGCTATTTACTCGTGGGTCGGAAGGGTTTCCGAGTCACAACCGAACTACACATGAACCTAACGGGTCACACACTTAACAGGTTGAACAAACCAAGACGAATACGATTCGTAAAAGCGTGTTTGGATAGGATCCATCACGGGCACTATATAAGGAGATGCATGAGGTCATTGGAAAAGGGAGTTGACGGAGTTGCCCTCACCAAACCCTAGCCGCCATCTTCTTGAGAGCCTCCTCGCGATTTGGTGCTAGCACACCGGCGCACGGTTGTTCCTTTCTGGGCGTGTGGATAGCATAGAGGCGCTTCTCGTTGTTGCGCTTAGGGCGATCCGCGATCTTCGCAAGGAACCGTAGAGGTGCTTTGGAGACGATCAACCAACGAAGACGCTGGACGATCGACTACGACCAGTACATCGACGCGCTCTTCGTCGGACCAAGCTGCTCCGACACTTCTTTCGCTGCTCTGCGCGTCTAGTGGGTAACGATCTGTGATCATCTTCTTGCTTGGCTTCCTAGTTTACGTGGTAGAAATTTTGATTTGTCGCTATCATAGCCTACCCGTATCCCTTCAATTTGGTCAACACGACCTTATTGGACTCAAACACAAGCTTTATTTCTTGCCTACACAGCATAGACCCATTCATCAGATTGCGAGTCATGGCAGGCACGTACAACGCGTCTTTCAGAATGAGTGTTTTGGCTAAAGTAAGCTTCAAGTAAACATGTCCAATCCCACGCACTGTAGCAGCGACTCCATTCTCCATCAGGATAGATCCACCATCTTCACCCTGAAATGAAGAGAAACACGATTGATCAACACATGTATGTCTAGTAGCATCTGTATTAATTCACCAATCAATAGATGGACTTACTATAATGGCCTGAGGTACATACCCTTCTGAACTGGAACTAGCCAGTGCGACATTCACTTCAGCCTTACGACCTTTATGCTGACCAGGAGAAGGACCCTTGCCATTACTATTGTGGTAATGGTTGGCTTTATGACCAACCACTCCACAAACAAAGCAGACAATGTCCTCCTTCTTCTTCTTCTTCATTTTCTTTCCTTGGAGCTTGTTACGGGGTTGATTCTTGAACTTCTGTTTCCCAAAGCCTCCGGCACTCTTGACCTCCACCTGATGAGCCTGAACTTGAGCCTTTCCTGTACCGTCACCGACTCTTGCACGCTTTTCGACATTAATAGCAACTGACAGCTCATTGAGAGTCAAGCGCTCCTTTATATGTGTACGAGCGGTCACAAAGTCACACTATGAGGGCGGTAACTTAGCCAAGATGACATTTACTTGGAACTTCTCTGGTAAGATGCAGTCGTATTGACTTAAGTCACTTACATGGAGTTGTAGCCCATGGAGCTGCTCCATCACCGACCGCCCCTCAACCATCATAAAGTTCAAGTAGTTAGCAGTTATGAATAACTCATTCCCATTATCCCCTTCAAAATATTTCTCATCAAGTTCATCCCAGAGTTGCTTAGCATCCTTGAAGTTAACATATACGTCGAACAGCCGGTTGGATAGGATGGCTAACAAACGAGCTAACACTGAATTGTTCGCATCCTCCCACTGCATTATTTTAACGGTTTTCAATGGGGACATTGGAGGATTTGAAATGACCCACACTACTACAAAAAGGCTAATACTAGACGCCTCATCACAGACGGTTGCCCAAAACAGTCTATATTAAATACAATCATAGACGGTTTTAGTTTAGCGACCGTCTGTGTTACTGGCTGCGCTAAAAACCATTTGTGAAGTAATATCATAGATGGTTCTTGTTGAAAACCGTCAGGAAGTATCACGCATTTCGGTTACAACAAAAATCGCTCGTGATATTTAGTAGTATCACGATTTATTATTGTTCGAATCGCTGTGACTTTCCATCCTCATCACAGATGGTTCGTATTAAAAACCGTCTGTCAAATTAGAGAGTAAGGAAAATTCCAAGTCACAGACGGTTTTTAATACAAACCGTTCGTGATAAGATATATATCATAGACGGTTCTTAATACGAATCGTCTGTGATAAGATACTTATCACAGATGGTTCGTATTACCGTCTGTAATAAGATTTATATTAAGAACCGTCTGTGATATGTCGCCACTGAGCGGTTTTGTATGAAACCGTCTGTGATTTGTAGCGCGGGAGTTCAAAAAATTTTGAACATGCACGCGGGAGGCAAAATGTTTTGGTGCTATCTTTATATATTATAGCCACCCCAGCCTTGTTTTCCATCGCCTCTCCTCTCTCCTCCCCACACCGAAGCTCGGCTGACCATCCTCGATTCCCCGTCACGGCTCAATGAGGAGACACAAATTGACGGCGGCGATGAGGAGGGATGCGGAGGAGCGCGGAAGGTACGTGTACATCCCCATAACATACATAATTTGTTGGCTATTTGTTGTAAAGAAAATTATCTTAATTTTGTGTTACCTAAGGTCGGAGCGCCGCTTGAGGTTTTTAGTCGTCTCTCTTTGCCGACGAGCTTGAGTCGAACTCGACGACATGCAAGAACATCTTGTGATATGCTGGTGAGGTACAGAGAGGAGCTCACAAGACTAATCCAAGAAGCTGATGAGTTCTTCAGGAGCTTGGAGGCATCGATGGTTTCTAGCTAGTTTAACTTTATAACTTTATTCTTTTTTCCCATTCGGAGGGGACGTTGTGAAACCTTTTGGTTTCCCTTTCCTATAATGTGTTTGCTATCGAAATTTTAATTGATTTTAGTTGTCTTGCTAGAGGTTGCATATGAAAACTACTGCCTAGCACTTGATTGGTTTGGCTCAAAATCCGATTTTTTTTTGCAATAGAAAATTATCACGCAGCGGTTACGAACAAGAATCGCTCAGTGATAATAATATATCCTGAGCGGTTCTTATTCGTAACCGCTCTGTGATAGCTTTTTCAGCGGTTCAAAAACCGCTCAGTGATGACTTATGTCATCATCGACCCATAAACTCAGACGGCTCACAAAACCGCTGCGTGATGACATTTTGAACCGTCTCGTAGTAGTGCCGAAAAAGTCTCGAAATCGATCGACTATAACTTAGTTTTAGCATGTCAACGCTTAAAGTTGGCACCGTCAAACACTTCGCTTAACGACATTAGATGATGAAGTCATTTCTTCATAAATTGGTTTTCTGAATTGTTGTAAAATTAGCGGTTTTAGCAAATATTCAGAATTAATTTTAGCAGCATTAATAATAATTAAAACATATTTTTAGTAGCATTTAAATGATAAAATTAACATATAAACATGTAAATCCTCCATGTCATTTAAACATGATAATATGCTCAAACTATAGAACATGTGGATAATTATAATAAGCATATTGATCAGATTTACTCGATTGTTTATTGCTCTCAGATGTCGGGCTGTCCAAGATAAAATCTTGATCTCCTTGCCACTGTTGTCTATACTCTTCACTAATTGAATATGACCACAAAAATTCAGACTTTGAGCTCTAAAGAATGCTTTACTAATATGTCAAACTTTGATATCATAAACAACAAATTTTCATTCAGCCAACTGAGAGATGATTTTGCTTAACAATGCAAGGAATCAAAACTTTAGCATTTCAGTTAACAGAGAAGTAAAAGACTAACAGAGCTGAAATATCACAAACTGTAGCATGTATGTCTGTCGGCTGATAGAGGACCACCAAGGTCATAGTGCAGAGAATCAACTCAATTCAATAGACACAAAGCAACTGAACCTTCTGAAGATAATAGAGCCAAAAACTAGAAATAAATTGATAACAGTAAGCAACACAATTAGAGCTCAAATCTGAATTAGCTATCAATTCAATTTCAGTATACGACAATTATCCTCATTAAGCATTTAAACCGAACCCACAGTCATTACTTGCAAAGTCTCTCAGCACTAGACTAAATTACATAATGTAATTAACTAGCACAACACATAATGCTTAGTAATGCGAAATTGCAATAAACTATACTCACGATGCGAATGGCACTCAAAGCCACCGAGTAGAACTGGCAAGGCACGCCGAATGGTGCTATCTTAGAAAACCAATTGCCCCGCTGTACCGCGAATACTAGACGAGGTTGACGGGGATACAATGCCAATCTTCGCAATTCGGAATACACCGAGAAAAACGAAGCCGAGGTACAGGAGATGCCACACAAGACAACCAGAAGTGCACTGGCTGAATGCACTAAGCACCAAAGTCACAGTCTTCTTCCTCACTGAAGCCAAGACAGAGACGACCAAACCAAACCCCCAAGTGCGCAAGTTCCCAGTTCCAAACCGAACGCTCACAGAGGAATGGCGCAAGAATGGAACCAGCCAAATGCGCACAAAAGGGAGGTCCGGAGCTCACCACCGACGGCACCGAGGCAAGCACAACGACGAGGGAGGTCAAAGGCCCCAAAATCGAAGCCCAATCGGAGGAGAAGAAGAACTAACCAAAAGGGGAAAAACTCACTGGATTCAGGGTGGTGGAAGAAAGAAGAGGGGAGAGCCGGCATAAGAAGAGGGGGAGGAGGAGGTGCCGCCACCAACGGACGACGTGCAACTCACTCGAGCCGATCCGGATCCGCTTTTGAGTCGCCTCAAGACTGCCGCCACTGTAGAAAGGCCAAAGCCCCGAAGCCACCTCCTTTTAGTTGGAGATAACTTCTCATGACCTTATCCTTCTCCTCATCTCTATGACAAGTGGGCCCCTCCATTTTATTTTATTTTCTATATATTTTTTTCTCAAAATGAGAAGTTATTGAATAGCCCTCTAAATATCCAACGACGTGAGTCAGTAGAAGTAACTAGTACTGAGTCTGAGTCTTGAGTGATGAGTGATCCATTTCATATCAAGATCATTAGATCACTTCACACTTCTCTGAGACATGCTGCTGCCGCTTTCATTCTGTCATCTCTGCAAGCTGCTGCAAAAATGCTTTATGGGGTACTACTACTGCTAGTAGTAGCAACTGCTGCAGCTGCAGCTGAAGCCTTGTAGTGTTCTCTTCTGCAGATGGGCAAGGCGGGTAGGTGGCTCAGAAGCTTTCTGACCGGCAAGAAGGACAAGAAGGTCAAGGACAAGGACAAAGCCGACCGCCAGTCGTTATCGTTATCGTTGACGGTGCCGACGCCGGTGTCCACACCTTCTGCGAAGGAAAAGAGGCGATGGAGCTTCCGGCGTCCGGGCGGCAATGAAGCAACAAGAAGGCGACACGTCCGGCCAGGCTACGCGACCACGTCGTCGCCTTGTTTCTTGAGGTGCATGTGGTGGTGCAGACCAAGATGATGCATTGCCGCGCCGAGGTAGCGATCGGCTGGCGCCCGATGCGTCCATTGGCGTCGAAGGGAGCGCCGGTGGCGTCGAGGAGGCTGCGGCGATCAAGATTGATCGGCATTCGATCGTACAATGCGTTCTTCGCCGCACCAGCTCTTGGTTTGTGCAATTCTCTGAAGTGAAATCGTGTAATCTTGTGAGCGAGAAAGCCTGCTGCTACCGAGAAGGATGGTGAAGCCGCGGCGATGGTCGAGGCCGGTGGTGAGGCGGCGGCGAACATGACGCTCACGCATGCATCTGGCGCTTCGTCGGCCAGAAGCGAAGCGTCGCCGCCGCGGTTGCACCTCCACGAACGACAAGTCGCTTCACCAAGACGCCATGCCATGCCGCCGCCGTCGCCGGTCGTTCAACACCACCGTCGAAGCCGGTAAGTACCAACGATCATGGGAGGCGTGGGCAAGAGATGACATGAGAGAAGATGTGACAATGTGTGGTGGCCATGCAGAGGCGGTGGGCGGGGCTTGGAGGAGAACGTGAAGATCGTGGAGGTGGACAGCGGCGAGGCGTCGCCGCCACGCCGAGGCGTCGGGAGGCACAGCGGCGAGCTGCTACTCGACGCCGCTTAAGCCGCACGCCGGCGAAGGTCGGGTTGTACCGAAGGTCTCGCCGATCTTTGTCGACGCTTAACGGACGCGAAGGCCTTGCGACGTTGAGCGGCGGTTTGAGACTACTCGATCTCCTTCTCGCCGCGTCCGAGGTGGCGGGCGCCACCATGCGCAACAAGGCGTGCCACGCCGCCACCACGCGGGCGTCGCTGCTTCATTCGAGCTACATAAGCGAACACGGGTCGTCAGCGCCAAGGTGCGATCTGAGCTTCGCCGGGCGGCGCCCGCTTCGGGCTGTGGCGGCGGTGACACCCGCCGCCGTCGTCGGCGGCCTCCTAGTGGGATCGGCGGCCGACGCAGGCATCCACGACCCGGGACCTTGCCGAGGACCTTGCGGAGCGCTCATGGGCGGTGCGCGCGCGGGTAGCGTCTTGTGTGGCCTGGCGTGCCGTGGGCGTGAAAGTCGACAGTCGGCGTGTCGCTCCCCGACAGCGAGTGCAGGTCGTCGAGCACCGCGGTGACCTCAGCCACCGCGGCGCGCGTCGCATGGCGATCTCACTCGCACTCTCACGGTGTGAAGGTTCTGAAGTTTCAGTGACCTTAACAGTAGAAGCCGAAGCTTCTTCGCCGCTCTGCCAGAATGAGACATTTTTCTAGGATCTGAAGAATGACACTTTGGTGTGTGTGTCCTTGTGTCTGTGTGTCAGTGATTGAGTGTGCATGGATGTAGAATATGCTTATGTTTTTCTTTCTTCCTTGTGATAGTTTGGTATTGACGTCAGTCAGTGTGATGATCTTTTCAGTCCTGTCTCCTGGAGTCCTGGTCCTTGCATGTTAAAGTGTTAAACTCGAACATGCAAACACAAATTGCTTCTTGCCACTTAGACAATTGAAAGATTTTTTTTAATGAAACCGGCAGAGGGTTGCCCGTTATATTAATAGAGGAGAAGCGGAACGAAACCGCACGGAGCCAGAGTTATTAAAAAACAAGGCCTAATTACAAAGAACTAAAGCACTCCAAAGATTTAGCCCCCCCTAGGAACTAAGCTCTCCCCTCCTCTTTGATCTTAGTTAGGAGATCTAGAGGTGATGTTGTTCTATTGTTGAAGATTCTTGCGTTTCGCTCCTTCTAAAACTCCCAAGAGATTAAGATCATAGTCGTCGTCCTAGTCTTCCTACAGGAACCTGACGCCTTTGCCACGTTGGCCCACCAATCTAGGATGTTCGTGCAAGGGGACCGGGTGGAAGGTTGAAGACTTTCAATTCCTGTCTAGTCCGCCATAAGCTTCCAAATACGACCAGAGAAATGACATTGTGCAAAAAGGTGCAAGGTTGATTTCGGAGTGTGTCTGCAGAGGGGACAGAAGCGTTGGTTTGGCCACCCCCTTGCTTAGAGCCTGCCAGAAGTCCAAAGCTTGTTTTGAATTGCTAACCAAGCGAAAAGTTTTCCCTTTGGAGGGGCTTGGGTTTGCCAAATTAAAGGTTTGAAGTTGGTCGCTATGGAACCCAAGAATTGTAAAGCGTAGGCGGATCTTGAAGAGTAGGTTCCGTTCTGATTTTGTTTCCAAGAAATCTCGTCAGGGGTGCCTTGAATCAGTTGGATTTGGTTGATTTTGGTCTACAGTCGTACGAATTGTTTGATGTGAAGGACAGAGAATCCTGCCATGGGATTGATGTCCTGCACCCATTGCCCATTCTGTAAAGCCGAGAACACAGTCTATTTTTTGCGGAATGAAGATGCAAAGATCTTGGGGGCTATGTCTTTGGGGGCCTCTCCAAATAACCACGTCGAAAACCAGAATTTGGCCGTTTTTCCATCCCCGAGGGTGATCCTTGTTGCCGCCACGAAAAGATTTCGATCCGAGTCAAGACAAGGGATTTCCTTACCGACCCAGGGTTTAGATGAGTTCTTCCATTCTTGCTAGAGCCAGCGCAATCTGATTGCCGAGGAGAATTGCGGTAAACTAAGGATGCCTAAATCGCTAAGATGGGTTGGACGACACACTCTATCCCAGCTGATTTTGCACTTTGCACCCGAGAAATTGTCATGACCGGCCCAAAGGAAATGTCGCCTTATTTTGTCTATGGTGTGGAGAATCGCTTTAGGGATTTTGAAGACTGTGAGGTAGTAAATGGGGATCGAGGTGAGAACCGATTTTACTATAGTGGCCCGCCCTGCTGGAGATAGGAGACGCCCCTGCCAACCTGCTAACCTGCTAACCTGCCCGCCACCTTGTCGAGAAGGGGTTGAAAGTCCACTCTGCGTAGCCTTCTGTAGGTGAGCGAAAGTCCCAGATACTTGATCGGGAAAGTTGATTGGATTGTCGGGTAGTCATAAAGAACCGAGGTAAAGTCTAAGTGGTCACAACTGATTGGAAACACTGCGCTTTTCTGGAAGTTGGTATGAAGGCTGGTGGCCTTCCCGAAGTTAAGGATAATCTGAGTGGTTATGTATATTTCACTTGGGTTAGGATTGATGAAAATAGCCGCATCGTCCGCATAGATGGAGGTTCTGATTCTAGCGAGACGATCGCACGCGCGGGGGGGGTGGGGGGCGAGGTATCCCAAGTCCGTAGCCGCCTCTAGGAGGCTTTGGATGGGGTCGATGGCCAAGATGAAGAGGAAGGGTGAAAGGGGGTCTCCTTGCCGCAGCCCCCGCCTGTGAATAATCGCATTGCCAAGGATGTTGTTAAGAAGGACTCTCGATGAG
Source organism: Phyllostachys edulis (assembly GCA_036346405.1). Taxonomy (NCBI): domain Eukaryota; kingdom Viridiplantae; phylum Streptophyta; class Magnoliopsida; order Poales; family Poaceae; genus Phyllostachys; species Phyllostachys edulis. The sequence goes on along the minus strand of CM070567.1, from coordinate 6,355,360 downwards.
GCGGACCTTAAGAGGGCTGCCACCCAATTTGTCCATCTAAGGGGGAACCCTCTTTTGTTCAGTAGATCTAGAAGGTAGTCTCAGCGGACCGAATCGAAGGCCTTGGCTATGTCTAGCTTGAAAAAGAGCGAGGGGGTTTTGGAGCGGTGTAGTCTTGTAATCAGGTTGTGGACGTAGAGGAAATTGTCATGAATGCTTCTTTTCTTGATGAAGGCGCTCTAAGCTCGCGAGACCAAACTATTGAGGAACGGCGCCAACCGCTGCGCTAGCGTTTTAGTGATCCACTTGCCGATCCCATGAATGAGGCTGATAGGTCTATAGTCTTATACTTTATCGGCTCCCTCCTTTTTTTGGATCAGCGCAATATTAGCTGTATTGAGTAAGTGGAAGTGCGACGTGTGTAGGGAGTGAAAGCTGTAGAAAACTGTCATGATATCTGCTTTAATGATTGACCAGCAAGATTTGTAGAAGTTTGTAGAGAAACCTTCCGGCCCCGGGGCTTTGTCTCTCGGTAGTTGGTCTAGAGCAAGGTGCACTTCAGATTCCGTGAAGGCATCCTGCAGAATGTGCAAATCTTGCGCCAGGGGTGCAAAGTCTCCCAATTGAGGTCCGTGTCGCGCGGAGCAGGCCTGGCCAACATTTCTTGGAAATGCTTTTGTATTATGTCTTCTTTCTCTGAGTGTGAGATCGCCCAGCCCAGGCCGTTTTGAAGTTTTTGGATGTAGTTTTTCCCTTTACGGCCGTTTGCTTTAATATGAAAGAATTTTGTGTTTGCGTCATATTCTCTGAGATTGGTGATCTGGGAGCACTGGCGTTTCCTGGTTTGCTCAATCACAGTCAGATCCAGAACTCTCTTCTTTAGGTTGGCCCTCAAGATCAATTCAGGTGATGACAAGTCCCTGCACTCTTGAGCCACGTCGAGCCGGAGAATGAGCTCTAAGGCTATGTGGAGAAAGAGCTTTGGCCGGGGGAAGAGGGAAGTGCTCCACGATTTTAGAGCGGAAGCTGTGGACGCTAGCTTGTGATGCAGCCTATGCATGGGTTCTGTGTGCGTGCAGGGTGCTAGCCATACATTTTTTACCGTCTTGAAGAACCCTGGCATCTTAATCTAGAAGTTTCCAAAGCGGAAAGTTTTGGGGCGAGCGGGTCTGGAAAAATTGGAGAGGAGGGGGCAGTGGTCGGAGATCGAAGAAGGCAGCGCCTGAAGAACGTGGTTATCGAAGAGGTGTCGGCCTTTCGTTAGAAGACTCATCCAACCCGACGAGTGGGTCTTTGACGTTCGCTGCTCCAAGTGAACTTTCTGTGTTTGGAGGTGAATTTCTTTTAGCTCGCAAGCATTGAGAGTGTTGCAGAAAAGCGCCATACGATGTGGGTTAATGTTGGAATTGTTTTTGTCTTGAGCACGGTAGATGAGATTGAAATCACCTAAATCTAGCCAGTTGGTGCCCGTGGTAGATTTTAAGGAGGCAATTTCTTGAAGGAAGGCTGCCTTGTTTCTGCTTTGGGATGGCCCGTAAGCTATTGTGAGACAAAATGACGAGTTGCACTCCTTTAAGAACACCATCGCCGTCAGAGTGAAGGCTAAGTATATAACGTCTTTAACCTCAATGTACTCGTTATTCCATAGAAGGAGAATTCCGCCCCTCGTACCCTCCGTCGGGTTATGGGCGAAGTTCCACAGGTCGAATCCCCCAAGGGAGCAAGCAAGATTTTGGTCCACCGTAGTAAGTTTGGTTTCCTGAAGGCAAACAAGATGACACGTTGTGGAAATGAGGGTCTCCTAGATGAGCGATTTCCTGGCCTGGTTGTTGAGACCTCGCACATTCCAGCAAAGAATGTTGATGCTTGGTCTAGCCATTTTTGGAGGCGGCAGCCGCTGTGAAGGGGGTGGCCTGGGCGGCTTGGGCAGTTGAAAGGAAATGAAGTTCGGTTGTTTTGGTTGGCTGAGGTTTGCCGTGAGCCGTCGATGGGAATCTACTTGTGTGCTTCACCGTGGGTAAGGTCGCCATCCATCGCCGCCAAAGTCTATGCAGAACCTGACCAGCATCGGGTCTTCCTACCTTGCTACGGGGCATAAGCGATCGTGTAGTGGCAGTTGATCAAGGACCCGACGCAAAGCAAGCGAAATGGGGTGGCGTCTGTGTCGGCAAGGACCATGAAGCTGTGCCGGAAATGCAAACCGAACCCAGGGAGATTCAATAGTGAAGGACCGGAAAGGCGACTAGAGGGGGGGTGAATAGGAGCACCGAATCTTTTTCGCAAAGAATGGATTCAACTTATAAATCACTCTAATAGCTATGAGAGCTATGAAGATCAATGATTAAACACAGAGGAAGTCTTATGTTGAATCCACCTCACCCCCAAAGCTCGACAAACAAAAAGCGAGGAAGAGCCGAACAAATCGGGACAATCGGTACAACCGCGAACAAGCGGCGGTTGTACCGCAGTGATCAGCTAACCCCTTGAGCAAATGACGGTTGTACCGCATCCCAAGACAAACCAGCAGTGTTAAGCCAGTTCATCCGATTGTCTGGAGCAGGCAAAATCCGCCGGGTTTCAAAAGCGAAAATCAACGTAACTTTTGATCTCTGCGGCCAAACTTGACCAAAATTGAACCACACCTTCACGAAGATATTAGGAACCTATTCCAAGCAACGATTTCAGAGATCCATGCCAAGGTTCCTATCTTTTTGCATTTGAGCGAAGATGGGTTCAAAAGCCGGGCAAAAACAAAACTTGATCTAACGACTTGCTCGTGGGTGGATGATGATCTAGATGACCTTAGATAGGTTCCCACATGTCCCACAAGCAAGATCAAGAGGAAGAACCAAGCAAAAACTCCGGATTGAAGAAAGTCCCAAAAATCACAAAAAGGAGAGCGAAGAACAGAGAGCACGAATAGAAGAAAACTTCAGATTTCCATTCATTGAATCAAGAGCGAAATACAAAGAGATACATCCCCATACGCATGGACATTAGAACAAGAGGAATGATTACAAGTTCATCAATCCATCCTCTCCCTCTCCCTAAGCCAAGAACTCACATTGGAGAGCTACGAAGGGGACAAGCAGGGAGCACCAAACCGCCTCCACCAACAGCCCTCAACCACTAAAGAGCAAAAGAGAAACACCCACAAAGCCTCTTTTTACTCTAAAACCCTAATTCCACCCAAGTGCTCAAGAGGGCATGCAGCCCCTCCAATCCTTTAAATAGCCTTGGCTAACGGGTCTCCTCCCCGTTACGCCCGCTAAGTCCAACGGAGCCCGCTCCCGCTTGTGCAGCTTTGCGAATTTCGGTCGCGCCTATCGCACCTTCCGGAAGCTTCAGCTCCTTGTCTCGCCGCCGCCGCAACCACCTCGAGTCCACGTCGTCTTGACACATCGACCGTTCGACCTCGGCGCCACTGCGCCTAGTCCGATCCACCGTGTCTCGCCACGACTCGCTCGGCGTCCTGCGGCCACACGCACAAGAAACACGAAACCGGAACAAGTTCTTCACAACTTGACCTAACGTTAGCTCAAACATGCAATATGCAACACATATGCATGAACACACTTGGATATGACCTATCCCAAAACTCAAATCACCAAAATGGCGAAACACACAATACAATCGGTACAACCGCCATGTTACCGGCGGATCAACCGCGCTCCGGTCGTCTGGCTCCAATACTGCGGTGCGTTCCGATTTTCAATGAAGGCGAACTCAAAAAACAACTTCTCGGAATTCTTCAACCGCCATTTACCAATCGGTACAACCGCCTATGATCGTACGCCCATAACACGCCGTCGTTCGATTTTCTGACGACCGAGAATGACTTCACAAAAACGCAGCGTGAACCGCATAGCGACAAGGTCCGACCACACAAACCAAACTCGACTAACCTAAAACCTTTGTCAATTACTCATCACTCTCATGGAGACACGACCACATGGTCTCTCAATCTCCCCTTGATGAGAATATTGACAAACCCGTAAAAGCTTTTAAGAAGAGTTTGAGTTTGAAGAAACCAACATGGTCCAAGAAATGAAATGAAGCTAATGACCATGTCGATGGAAAGAACATAAGAGCAACAAGCGAAAGAGCAAATTGATCTCCAAAGCTCTAAACTGTTTCCCCACGAGACTTTTCTTCTCTATTCTCCCCTTTTGGCAATAAGCGATCAAGATGCAATAGAGAGAATATGACATGTTAATGGATGAAAATGGTGAAGTTTGTTTATTTAAGCATTTTGAGCCATGAGAATTATCCATAATGACCAACAAGTAATACACCAAGCCATAACTCAATAAAAGCGCTATCTAGATCATGACAACATATATATAAGCTAGCTAGAACACATAGATGACAATCTGAAAAAGAGGTACATTATGTGAGCAAGTCAAGTCATCAATGAGCAAAGTCTCGCTAGAGATATCCAAGGATGATGCAGCCATGTCAATAAGCTAAGCGGAACTAAGAAGCTTAAATTGAGACCAAATAGAGTGCTATGCTCAAGATTGAAACATTGGTTAAAGTACATGATACTTTTTGTGGCTTTAAGCACATTGAACACATGAAACATATTTTCTTTTGAAATTCATGGTGGTTTCCAACCAGATTTTTGTTTTATCATGTGCTAGGTCTCAAGCCTTATGCGACTACTCCAAGCGAGAAGCTTAAGAAGATAGTCTAGGTCACCCAAAACTCCCCCTAAGTTCATGCCAAGTGCAATGGCAAGCCGTCTCATAGGAGAGAATTGGTGAGATCGGTTTTTTCGCACAAAAGAGATCTTTTGCCTTTTAACAAGTTGTACTAACTCATGCATCACCAAGAGACTAAAACAGCTCTTTCTAAGGCTCAATATAGATTCATCACTCTACCCAAATTTATTTGACATGGCATGAATCATAAAAGGATAGCTCAAGAAAGACTAATCTCGAGTGCTAACATGACAAGTTTTAGTTTAAGTTGAGCAATTTTAATTAACTTATCATGGCAAAAGCTAGGCTACACATATGAAGTCATGATAAATCTAGCAAATAAGCACAAGTCATGGCAAGGTGTAAAGCATTGTAAACATGTCATAGCAGGATAATAATCAAGGCTCAATGTAGTTATATTACAATGCGTAATGCTAGAAATGCGAAGATCCACTCCCCTCAACATTAGATGCAATTTTTAGTTCAAGTTGAGTTAAGTCAAAATTAAGCTCGAAGCTCCCAAAAGAACTCCCTTGAACCAAAACAATAAATCGAGAAGTCGCAAAGAAAACATAAAAGCAGTGGATCCTTAAAGCATAGATAAGATATAGAGAATACTATGGCTCAGATGACTCTCATCTACCCCATATGACTCTAGGACTATCAACGCCCACTTAACACACTTAGGAGCAAACCGCACTGCCTCTGCAGGGTGGCCCAACCCTCGCTAGAACCTACAAGAAGTGAGTGAGCTCAACCTAGTGAGATAAGTAATACTAATAAGCAACATCCTAGAATCACAAGATAAGAGCAAATCTAAACAACTAGACAAAAGAAGCACTCTAATCTATGCTAGGAGGACTAATCCCAAATGCACCCAAAATGCAATGCAACAACAAGGAGCAAGAGCATAAATAATATAGTAGAGCAAGAAAACCTAAAGCTCCCCTCACTCAGATCCATAAGGACAAACCACCCCAAGCTCTCCCATGGTGAAAACCTCGAACTATCCAATGGCTTGGTGAAAATGTCACCAGCTGGTGGTCACTCTCCTGGCTGGAGCACTATATCGCCCTTCTCTACATGGTCTCTAAGGAAGTGGAAGCGAATATCGATGTGCTTGGTCCGGAATCTTTGACTTTGGGTTCTTGGCAATGTTAATCGCAGAAGTGTTATCACAAAAAGTGGAACAACATCGATAACTAACCCAAAGTCCCGCAGGTCGAAGCCATCCAGAGCACTTGACTCTGACAAGAATCGGCTGCACAACATACTCGGCCTCTGCGGTGGGTCAGGCAACACCGCATCGCTTCCTTGAAGACCAGAAACAAGAGAAGTGCCAAGAAATTGGCGGTGCGAAGTGCTCTTCCTATCTATCCTCTGACCAATGAAGTCGCATCCGAGAAGGCTCTCAAGGAAAGACAGGATGAGGAAGAGTACCGATACCATAGTCAATGGTAGCTCGTAGGTACGAAGATGCGCTTCACCGCTTTGGCGGTGAAAGCGAGGAGAAGCAAAGCGAGCGCACAAACACACGAGAAAAATGTATGTCGGTCTCGAGGCGTTGAGGTACAAGAGGAGCCAATCATCTTTGCGAAACTCCTTTTGATCAACTGGCTCGCCATCCTCATCTGGATCAAGATAGGCTGTAGAAGCCATGGGAGTCGACACAGGCTTACCATCACTCATGTCGAAGCGTCTCAGGAGATCACGAGTGTACTTGCCCTGATGAAGAAAAGTACCCTCCCGAGTCTGCTTGATTTGGAAGCCAAGAAAGAATGTCAACTCACCCATCATGCTCATCTCAAACTCGGTGCTCATGACATCCGAGAACTGGGAAACCAGAGTATGGGAAGAGCCGCCAAAGATAATGTCATCGACATAGATCCGACGAAAGGAAGGTCGATGCCATCTTGGCGGATGAACAAGGTCTTGTCAACTTTACCCATCTCAAAACCATGACTTATCAAGTAGGACTTAAGCCTCTCATACCAAGCTCAGGGCCTGCTTAAGTCCATCTGTTTTGAAAGCTTGAAGACATGGTTAGGGTATTTGGGGTTCTCGAAACCTGGAGGCTGTCGGACGTAGACTTCCTCCTCAATAAGGCCATTGAGGAAGGCACTCTTCACGTCCATCTGGTAAAGCTTGAAACCCTTAGAAGCTGCAAAGGCAAGCGAGATTCTAATGGCTTCAAGTCGAGCTCTGAGGGCAAAGGTCTCCTCAAAGTCTAGACCCTCAACACAGGAAAACCCCGAGCTACCAATCTCGCCTTGTTTTGGATGACTACCCCATCCTCGCTCTGCTTGTTCTTGAACACCCACTTGGTTCCAATGATATTGTGACCTCGTGGGGGCTCAACAAGCGACTGACCTTGTTTCTCTCAAAGTTCTCTAATTCCTCATGCATGGCATTGACCCAGACTCATCGGATAAAGCATGAGAAACATCTTTGGGCTCAAAGGAGGCAATGAAGGCGAGAATGGAGCGAGAATTGAGATAAGCAGATTTTGAGCGGGTAACACGCTCGAAAAGATCTCAATGATCTGCTCTGAAGGATGAACTTTCGGATGTGTCTAGGAGGTCTGGGAGAGATGAAGAAGTGGCCTCTACCTCATGAGTGACGAGGTAGGAACAGAGCCACTAGCTCGGAGGAAGCGAAGGCAAGGGTGATCACCTCGAGGTGCGGTGGAAGACGGCACCTCAAGGAGTGGATGAGGGGCGGGATCGGGTAGACAACCGTCATCTCCATCGTCCTCATCATCCACAAAGATGGTCTCGGATCGCTCTAAAGAACACGAGATATCTGGCCTAGTCCCGGACCGCCTCGTCAAAGGTCACCTCGCAGTCTCTACCATTTTGCTAGTCTCGCGATTCTGACCCTATAAGCGCGAAGAAGTCGAGTAGCCTAGAAAGATACCGCCACAGAACGTGACTCGAACTTGTCTAGGTTCCCGGACTTCAAGATAAAGCACTTGCAACCAAACACACGAAAATGAGAGACGCTGGGCTTTCGCAGTATCTCGACTCATAAGAAGTGCGTGTAGGAGTGCAGAAGAAAAACTCGATTCAAACATGGCACGCGATCGCAATGGCCTCGGCCCAAAACTTCCTCGGTGTAGAGTACTCATCAAGCATCGTCACGCCATCTCGACCAAGGTGCGGTTCTTCCTCTCCACAACGCCATTTTGCTGAGGGACGTATGGAGAAGAGAACTGGTGCTCTACACCAGTCTCACCACAGAAACTCTCAAAGTAGGAATTCTTGAACTCCGTGCCATTGTCACTGCGGATCGCTCGTAAGGCACCAGGAAGCTCAACAGAAAGCCTACTAAAAAGACCTCGGAAATGTGAAAACGTCTCATCCTTCGAGGCTAAGAAAAACACCCAAGAATACCTCGAGAAGTCATCGACCACGACAAGCACATACCACTTCCCTCCTGCTGACTGCACTCGAGCTGGTCCCACTGTATCCATGTGGAGCGGTTGTCCAGTCATCGGTCATAATGCTTGTGTGGAGGATGAGAAGCGGCAACCATCTTGCCGCGTCTTGAGCATGGAGAGCAAACAAGATCTTTGACCATCTTGAGTTTGGCGGACCACGAATGAGATCGTGGCGCTAACTCGAGTCAAATGGTCAAATCAATATGACCAAGTCTCCTATGCGAGAAAAGAGATCGCGGGACTCGAAGCAACTAAACACACGAGAGGATCGCGGAAGACTCGGAAAAATCAGCACGAAAGATCCTCCCATAACGAGAAATCCATAAACCGGACTACCCAAGAGTCAAGAATTTTGCAAGCGTTTTCTTGAAGCTCACCTCGAAACCGTCATCGAAGGTGAAAGCGGAAAGCAAATTGTCTGCGACTTACTAACCAAGGCAACATCCTTAAGAATAAAAGAAGCATTATCGCGCGACAAGACTTTGGCGATGACGCGCCCAGACGAAGCGTCTCCGAAGGTGATCGTCTCATCACACTGGAGCGCGGGCTAGGAGGAGAACCAACGGAGTCTCCGGTCATATGACGAGAACAACCGAGTCAACAAGCCAAACCTTCTCCTTCCCTACCCGCGAACTGAGTCAAGCAGAGTAAAGTCTCGATCTTGGGATAAATCAACAATGATTTTGGCACCCATCTTGAATAACACATCGGCAGATGAAGTAGTCAAGCACGATCGACCTCTATCTACCCTCGCGCCTCTCTGTAACTCAAAGCGAAGGTCTAAGAGTAGACCGAAGTCATTCTTTGGGTTCGGCCCTTTCTGAAGGAGCGAGTCGAACACCGCAACATCTTGAACACGCCATGGTAGCTATCTCGATGGGGAAGGCGAGATCTACCCTCGGGGCGGCGGAAGTCACGATCGAAAGCGAAGATGAGGACGAAAACCGAAAACTTCGGAAAAACCAAGTCCTCGATCTTGCACAAACCCATCGAAGAAACAAGCCTAGACCTCGTGTTGGTCTTAGGTGCACTCAAGGTCTGGGGCCGACCCTGAATGCGCCTAAGAGACTCAACATGGTCTCTACGCGCGATCTTGGCGCGCCTGAAACATCGATCGACTATGTGTCCATCCTTCGGCGAGAGGTGCGGTGATACTTCACCTTCGAGAGGTAGAAGCGAAGATGTGAAATTACCTTCTTGTCGAAATCCACGGACATAGCCCGCTGACTTGAAATGGACTTTCTCGGTCCTGGGCTCAGTCTCGATCGCACCTGGTGCTATGGGTCTGAGCACGGCAGGTGGATGCTTCCTCATGTCCTCAAAGAGGTCATATCCTAGACCACGATTAAATCTGCAAATCTTAGATTGGTCTAGAATAAGATTGAGCTTCTTCTTGCCTCCTACAAATCTCTCGAGAGTGTTCATAAGGTCTTGACACTCCGAAAGAGAGAGTGCAAGAAGAGCGAGGGAAGAAGAGACAATGCGAAGGTAAGGGAGCAAAAGAAGAACCAAAGAAGAGAGGGAAGAATGGCTTGTGCAAGCACGGTAGACTCTGAAGGACAGATCCTCGCTAGCTAGCTTGGTTCACGTTGCTAAGCGTCTTATCCTTACCCCGAGGCTTCTCCCTTCTCCACAATCATATTGCAAGCACAATGTGACTTCTCTAGAAGATCCTTAGTTAGCTTCACACATTTCTCATCCAAAGCAATCAAGTCGATTTTAGTTTGTTACACTTAATGCATGGTGAGCTAACGAGGTCCTTAGAAGCAAACCGAGCCAACTTCCTTTCATGATCAATCATATCTTGAAAGCTGTTTGAGACGACCTCAAGTTCAAGCAGATTAACTTAGGACAGTTCAAGCATGAAACAATCGGCTCAAGTAAAGAAGCTTGTAGTTGACAATTTTATGATCTGCCTGTTTTAAGTTCATCTTCAAGTTATTGCAATTTTCACAAGACTCAGGCAGATCAAGGAGCATGGCATAAGATCCTCTAGCACAATGTCCTTGCCCTCACATGAGGTGGGAGAAGTAGTCTCATCGGTAATAAGTAGGGTAATGACCATCCTACTCAACTCTAACTCGACAAGCGGACTAACATTCTCCACCTTAACACTATCAAGTTTGGAGGACACACTATCATGTGAGGTCCTTAACTTCTCCATATCAACCAGCAAAGCGAGCATGTATCACAATCATCACTAGAAGGGCGGATGTAAGAGCAATAATCTCTAGTGACAGTCTATCTATTTCCTTCTCTAACTCACAGCACACCTAGCCTTAGCTTTAGCATGAAAACCTCCTAGCTTAAGAAAAGCATGATTGAGTTGTTCGTAGGTGGGATCTACCTCGTCCGAGTCGGAGTACAACTCGCTGTCGCTGAGTTCGCCCTCGAGGCCATGAAGCACATCTTGGGAGAAGTCGTCGCCGCCATCCTTGGGCTCTTGGTCACCCGTCCGTCATCGTCGCTCCATCCTCCACCTCGCCGAGGTCGAGGTCGTCGAGGCGGTGAGGACGGTGGAAGAGCTTCTTAGCTTTGCCGGTTTGAACTTCTTCTTCTTTGGGCGTCTGAGTGGAGGCTTCTTGTTGCGGTTCTTGTCGGTGTAGTCGTTCTTGCCCGAACCGCCGTAGTCGTTCTTGCCCTTCTCCGGCTTAGGCGGTTTGCCGAATGTGGTTGGGGCCACCACACTCGAAGCAAATCACGGGTCCTCCTCTCTTTCGTCCCTCCTCCTTTGTAAGCGTGGGAGAATCTCTGAGCAAGGAGGGCAAGTTGCTCATCATAAGTCGCTCTAGCGATCATCGAGTTATGTCACGAGAGAGCGACAAGGAGAAATTGCAAGAGGACTCGGAAGTTGAATCGGGATCGGTGACCAAGGCCATCGATTGTGACTTCGACCTCACGAGACAACGTCAATCTCGTGAGTCTTGAGGCGTGAGTCTGGCGCATCAAGAGTCAAGGTCGAGAGGTCTGTCGTGTCTTTGATGGTGGTCACTTTCATCTCCCAAACACGCAGATCGAGTGCTGTGAGCATCTGACGAGCATTGTCCGAGTCGGGGTATGTGAGACCGACCGCTCGGAGGTTGCTCAAGATCTTGTGAAAACGTGCGAAGCACTCATCTAGGGACTCACCAGCAAGCATCTCAAATTTGTTGTATTCTCGTTTGAGGCGGGTCTGTCGAACCGTCTTGATCTGGGTGGTGCCCTCATGGTATCGTCGAGGTCACCCAGATATCGTGGCGGGCGACGACGTGAGATATCTTGATCAAACTCACTCGACTCAAACCACGGATGATGATGTTCCTTGCCTTTGCATTCGCCTCAACATCAACCATGTTCCGGCATTGATGTTCTCATCGGCGAGAACAATGAATCGAACCTTGACCTTTCGCCAGATGGCATACCCCAGGCACGGATGTATGTCTCCATTCGGCTCTTCGGAAGGGTGTCGATGCCATCGAAAACAAAGCGGCTTGGTCGAGTACTTGTCCATCGCCACGGCTCTTGAGACCGGTTAAGATCTATTGAAAAGAGCTAACAAGCTCGATACCAATTGAAGGACCGGAAGGCGACTAGAGGGGGTGAATAGGAGCACCGAATCTTTTTCGCAAAGAATGGATTCAACTTATAAATCACTCCAATAGCTATGAGAGCTATGAAGATCAATGATTAAACATAGAGGAAGTCTTATCTTGAATCCACTCCTCACCCCAAAGCTCGACAAACAAAAAGCGAGGAAGAGCCGAACAAATCGGGACAATCGGTACAACCGCGAACAAGCGGCGGTTGTACTGCATGATCGGCTACAACCGCATGAGCAAATGACCGGTTGTACCGCGATCCGTACAACCGCAGATGTTAAGCCTTGGTTCATCCGATTGTCTGGAACAGCAAAATCCGCTTCGGGTTTCAAAAGCGAAAATCAACGTAACTTTTGATCTCTGCGCCAAACTTGACCAAAATTGAACCACACCTTCACGAAGATATTAGGAACCTATTCCAAGCAACGATTTCAGAGATCCATGCCAAGGTTCCTATCCTTTTGCATTTGAGCGAAGATGGGTTCAAAAGCGCAAAAACAAAACTTGATCTAACGACTTGCTCGTGGGTGGATGATGATCTAGATGACCTTAGATAGGTTCCCACATGTCCCACAAGCAAGATCAAGAGGAAGAACCAAGCAAAAACTCCGGATTGAAGAAAGTCCCAAAAATCACAAAAGGAGAGCGAAGAACAGAGAGCACGAATAGAAGAAAACTTGATTTCCATTCATTGAATCAAGAGCGAAATACAAAGAGATACATCCCCATACGCATGGACATTAGAACAAGAGGAATGATTACAAGTTCATCAATCCATCCTCTCCTCTCCCTAAGCCAAGAACTCACATTGGAGAGCTACTGAAGGGACAAGCGAGGAGCACCAAACCGCCTCCACCAACCCTCAACCACTAAAGAGCAAAAGAGAAACACCCACAAAGCCTCTTTTTACTCTAAAACCCTAATTCCACCCAAGTGCTCAAGAGGGCATGCAGCCCTCCAATCCTTTAAATAGCCTTGGCTAACGGGTCTCCTCCCGTTCGCCCGCTAAGTCCAACGGAGCCCGCTCCCGCTTGTGCGACTTTGCAATTTCCGGTTCGCCCTTCACACCTTCCGGAAGCTTCAGCTCCTTGTCTCGCCGCGCCGCAACCACCTCGAGTCCACGTCGTCTTGACACATCGACCGTTCGACCTCGGCGCCACTGCGCCTAGTCCGATCCACCGTGTCTCGCCACGACTCGCTCGGCGTCCTGCACCACACAGACAAGAAACACGAAACAGGAACAAGTTCTTCACAACTTGACCTAACGTTAGCTCAAACATGCAATATGCAACACATATGCATGAACACACTGGATATGACCTATCCCAAAACTCAAATCACCAAAATGGCGAAACACACAATACAATCGGTACAACCGCCATGTTACCAGCGGATCAACGCGCTCGGTCGTCTGGCTCCAATACTGCGGTCGTTCGATTTTCAATGAAGGCGAACTCAAAAAACAACTTCTCGGAATTCTTCAACGCCATTTACCAATCGGTACAACCGCCTTGATGCGCCGTATCGCCCATAACACGCCGGTCGTTCGATTTTCTGACGACCGAATGACTTCACAAAAAGCGCGTGAACAAGAAGCGACAAGGTCAGACCACACAAACCAAACTCGACTAACCTAAAACCTTTGTCAATTACTCATCACTCTCATGGAGACACGACCACATGGTCTCTCAAATAGAGACTGAGGGAGTGAAAATTCAACAATTGACATAACTTCGGCAGTTGACTCAAAGAAAACAACATAGACTTAGACAGCGACAATGAAGCAAAAGAGGCAGGATCCGCAGTATCAACATCATCAAAGATTGTAATCTGTATGGTCCTGAAATTGTCTAGTCTTCAACTAGTAGGTGTCCCCTCTTCTAGCCCGCCACCACTTGGGCGCCCAGCGCAGCCAAAGGATCTTGGGTAGACGAAGCCGCGACCTCCTGGTTGTCCGAAAGGAAATGGCCTCCAATCTCGACGAGGTCATCGTCCGTTCACTGAGTAAACTGACAGTCCACCTTGAAGAGCTGCGCCAGAGTGAAAATAGTGCTTTCCGGAAGGGGGGTTTCGAATGTTGCGAGGTACTCTTTGAGCGCTGTTTCTGTGAGAGGGCGGTCCTTAGGAAGAGTGCCCAACTTGTGAGCAAAGGCTTCCTGGGCTCGAAGGAGCAATCTTCTTCTTCCCAGGGTGAGATCAAATTAGGATATCTGTTTCTTCAGATTCTGTCAGTGGCCTGATCTTCTTCGTCAAAGTAGCAACGAAGGCGGATTTTCGCTCCCATGCGTGTAACCCTGTCTAAAGGCGGATTTCTAATGGTACGTAACTCGTGAAACGATTTCAAAAAGGTGGATTTCAAATATAATATCGGATTTCATCAGGCGACAAAAGCGAAAAAATCCCGCGGCGTGGCGGGTAGGCCGTAGGGGTATATATGCAAAAGAGGAGGGGAGCCTCACTTATCGTGCTCCGCGAAAGCCGAGAGGCCGGAGAAGCGAAGCGGAGAAAGTGAAGCGCTGGCGGAGTGAGCCACCGCCATCATCGTCGCCTCCCATCCGTTCCCCACCAAGCCACGAACCCTATCAGCGAGCGCGCTCGGGCGAGTTGGCTCGGAGATGGAGGAGGACGCGGCGGCGGCGGCGGCGCAGCTGATCGACGGCGAGGGCGAGTTCGCGGGCGACGCGGCGGAGCGGTTCATGGCGGACGCGGGGGTCGCCGGCTGCGGCCTCTCCTACGCCGTCATCTCCATCATGGGGCCCCAGAGCAGCGGTACGTAACTACGTATGCCGATCCATCGATTGAATCGGTTGGTTCGACCCTGTGCTCGATTCGACCCGTGCGCGGCGCTGGCCACCCCGTGCACGTACGGCGCTGGCTACCTGTTTGATCAAATGTTTCAATTTCAACTCTTGTAAATTTCGCTTGAAATCAGTAGCGCGCGGTTCCATTGCCAATCAACAATGGAGTGCATTAATTAGGTACTCTCCCTCTCTAGAATTGCGTTGGTGATCGCGCATGCATTTGGTTGATCGGGTTAATAATGGCTATATATCGTTGGTGCCTCTGTTAGATCGGGAGTTCATGCAGCGTGTGCGGGGGAATTTGTTGCTCGGATGAGGGGTTTGGCTCGCGCGTTCCGGTAGCCATGTACTCGTCCAAGCGCTGGTGAGCGCTTATTGCGTTGGTTAACAGGCGATTCAGTTGATTTGCAGTAGCGTCGTGCAACCAAATCATTGAGTTTGTTGTCTTGGTTTCTACATGCCTGCACAAGATTGCTTGTGGTTGGCACTTGGCACTCGGCACTTGATCGGCATATAATGAGATGGTGCCAAATGCCACGTACATATTCTGCGTGGCGAGTGAGAACATACGTTGTTGACACTGACAACATGAACTCGCTGATAGGCTTTCATGAAAGGATTGCAGAGGTGGGTGAGCCTCTTATACGCTAGATGATCGTTTGTTTGCTTTGATAGTACATTGGTAGAAATCTGCGTTGCTAGTGTGTGAAATTGCTATTTCTATGAAGTTATGGTGGCATTTTTAGCGCCTTCGTATTAGTGAGCCACCATGGTTTTTCCACTTAGCGTTGTCCAGGGTTATTTTGATAAATATGGGCAGTTTGCAATAACCTTAATTGGCAAACATGAGTGTATTTTAAACTTTAAAGTAGGGTGTTTGTGCTTTTTTTTTTTGAAGCCCTGAACTTGCTGACATGAATGATAGATATCAAGCAAATGTAGGGCAATGTTTTCCCGTAGCATCTGATCTTCACAGTCCACAGATGTATTTTGTGATTAATGAATAATGATAAATATATTGCATGTCCTCTTTTCTTGGAGGTTACCTTTTTGTTTTTTCTGATATTAAACTGTAAAATGTTAATTCTCAGCATTTGGCTGATAGCCTGACACTGAACTTAAACATGTATTCTTGGCTGATATGTGGGCTTGCTGCCCATTTTCACTAATAGACAGTACATACTTTAGAATTTGGTTGGGATTTATTTTCATCATACTGTTATTTTGAGCAGGAAAGAGTACCTTGTTGAACCAACTCTTCGGAACTAATTTTAGGGAGATGGATGCATTCAGGGGAAGGTATAGACCATTTTCTTTCCCCGACATGATTATAAATTTATTCATGATGTTGTTTATTTTATTTACTTGTGAATAAATAAGTGAGCAACTAGTTCTCTTTCTTTGCTTGCCACTTTTCATGTCCACTTTCCCCTTCTTTTATCATGAAATTGCAGCTCTCAAATGTAGTATACACTACTAAATTTTGATTTCTGTTTAGGGAAAAATTGTTGATGCTCTATTTCTGTTGTTAGGAGCCAAACTACCAAAGGCATCTGGATAGCACGCTGTGTTGGTGTTGAGCCTTGTACCGTTGTATTGGATTTGGAGGGTACTGATGGAAGAGAAAGAGGAGAGGTATGCTTTCCTTTCACAATTTAATTTTCATGTTCAATATCTTTTAGCAAAACTTTTGGAATAGCAATGTGCAATGGTTAAGAGCTGTTGGAAGTTTGTAGACTTGGTAAATATAGTTGTTCTGGTTACCTGATATGGTTTCACGTAACAATCACCCAACACTGCCAATTATACCTAGCCCAGACTAGAAATATATAACACTATTTTTTTGTTCTTTCTTTGAGTTTTTAGTGCCCAGACAAGAAAACTTGGAACTTGGATAATGGAACAGGGAAATTTAAGAAATGATGCTTGATATTAACACAAGATTGATTTCTTTTGTCTTTTGTGCTATGTTACCTGAAATACATACAGTCAGGCTCAGTTAGCATTAGTACTTCCTTTTCTCCTGTGGTGATGGCATTATCTGATATCTCTGAGTCTGAACAGCTCAAGTTTGCAAAATTTGGTTTACAAATATTGCTTTAACATTGCATTGTCATTTCTTTTGACTTTCCTGTCATCAAGTAAGAAATGTAAAGGTTGTTCCTCCAATGAAAAAATGATCTTAACCTGCTTGATTAGTACTTATGTTTTAAAAGGTGCCCTTACACGAGTTGAAGCAACTTGAGCATGGTGTGTGGATGAGGCTTATTAGACATGTTGCTGTAAGGAGGTTAGTGGGTACACTTTCTTTTCTGACACATCTGCATTTTTGCCTTATTTTAGGATGACACTGCATTTGAGAAGCAAAGTGCACTATTTGCTCTTGCAATTTCAGATATAGTTCTGATTAACATGTAAGTTGTTCTCTATGATCCAACTATTTGTTACTGAAAATATTTTGATATTATGATAACTTCCCCTCATGGCCTTATAGGTTTAAGCTTTAGTTCGTGCATTTACATACTGGCTTTTTATTATCACTGTGTGTATGCCTGTAGGTGGTGCCATGATATCGGTCGGGAGCAAGCTGCCAATAAACCACTTCTAAAGACAGTATTTCAGGTACCGAGCTGCAACCTTTCTGTTCTTTCAGGTATACCCTTACTTGCAAATGGGATATATAGTCCTGATGTATTTGTAACATTCGGACAACTGGGTATGTAGGTCATGATGCGTTTGTTCAGTCCTCGGAAGACAACACTATTATTTGTTATACGTGATAGAACCAGGGTTTGCCTCTCCTTTGTTGTCTTCCTTTCTTGAATATGTTTACTATCATGTTTTTATGCAAGCTATTAGAAATATAATGTTTGATCCATTTACTTGGGCGAATCTCAGACACATCATTGTTTTCATGTAGACTCCACTTGAACATCTAGAACCAGTTCTAAGGGAGGATATTCAAAAGGTGCTGGCCTCTTTTGGTTTCATCTTTGTTTACTAGTTTGTTGGCTTTTCCTGGTTCTAATTTTTTCACAGATTTGATCAGATATGGAACTCGGTTGCTAAGCCAGAGGCACACAAGGACACTCCTCTCAGTGAATTTTTTAATGTAAGCTTTCTACTTTTGTTATAGAATCTTGAAAAATATTTATATCTTGCTGATTATAACATTGTTTGTCAATATTAAGGTGGAAGTCACTTCATTGCCCAGTTTTGAAGAAAAAGAAGAGCAATTCAGAGAACAGGTACTTCACAAATGACTTGAAACTTGTTCAGTAAAGAAAATTTTCTGTATAGAAGTACAACAGAAAGTGTCCAAATAAAAAAGGGGAATCTAAAGATATTGTTTTTCAAGCACCTTACCTTTACCTCGACCAGGTTCAACAACTTAGGCAGAGATTTGCAAATTCAATTGCACCAGGAGGTCTTGCAGGTGATAGGAGAGGAGTAGTTCCTGCTTCAGGTTTTTTGTTTAGTTCACAACAGATTTGGAAAGTTATCCGAGAGAACAGGGATCTTGATCTTCCTGCTCACAAGGTACACTTCTGTTTCCTGCTATGCATCTAAGACCTATGATGGATCAGTATTACATTGCATGAATCATTAAGGATTTAAGGTACATAATGCTGTTGTGCACATTAAAATTTACATAAAATGACATGCGGCATGCATCAATAAATCCACATTCTGCATGGAAAAAGTAATGCCACACCAATCCTCTAAACTTTTTTTTTTTTAAAAAAGGCATCCTCTGAAAAATTGTTGTTAACAGTCATAGAATTTTCTGGCAAAGAGATTGCATGGCAGCACCTTGTGCCTAGACCTATATAATGGTAATCCTGTCGATGCAAAGTCTTCTCAAACTTTTTTTTGATATTCTTAAAGTGTTTATCCTGCTGATTATCTTAAATGCAACATGAAATCAACAATTGGCATGAAGCATCTCAAATATGATCAGTTAAAATAGTTACCTGCGAGTACAAGCATAGATGTTATGCTTAGGTAAAGTAACATTAACAATTTAGTTGAAGCAACAACTCAAACTTGTTAGTTGATGATTTATTTCCATTTGTTTCATCATGCAAGGTAATGGTTGCTACAGTGCGGTGTGATGAAATTGCAAACAAGAAATTTGGCTGCCTAACCTCAGATGCGGTAAGAACCTGCCACTTAAAGATCCTTTAACTTTCGTAGAGGTTTTGGGTTCACTAATATGTTTGCAATCCTCTTTAGGATTGGCTGGATTTGGAGAATGCTGTCCAGTCAGGTCCAGCACCCGGCTTTGGGAAAAAACTTGGCTATATTGTGGATGTTCACATGCAAGAGTAAGCCCTTGTGTGATCTGAGTCATTGACACTGGTGGTTTGTTCAACATGATTCCTAGTGCTTGCAACTTTGCAATCTATTAGTACAGTAACATAAACTTTGTCATATATATGCCTTTTATGTTCTATACATCTACCAATAGACTGATAGACATGTACTTCATATAGGAAATTTCTAAAATTCCCAACACTCCTGCCCAAATATTTAACATAGAGAACAGACCTGCACTGGTATATTTACCAAAGACTTAATAATAGTTTGTCGCTCTGCTTTCTTAAATAAGCATTCACAAATACTGGTATGTTTCTTTTTTCTGTGACCGAAGTACATACATTGAAGCTAGAAGTTGGTAACCTTGCTGTTTTGTTTTGGTTCTAGTGAATCCTATTAAGAGTGTTGTATATTCTACATTCTCTCTCTCTTTTGGCCCATGTGGCCCATGTAGCCCATGAGATCTATGTAACAATGTCTATATATACCTTCTCAATTAATGAATAAGCTGCATAGTTGTGAATAGCTAAATCACTCTCCCTGTTTTTCTAACATGGTATCAGAGCTGTTCAACCCTAACCCTAGCCCCTAGTTCCACCACGGCCGCCGTCTTCTGCTAGCGAGGCTTTTTCGCTCGAGCCGGTGGGCCTGAGCCACTCTCGCTGCCTTCACTCGCAACCTTGAAGCTCCTTGCTCTGCTACTCACGTAGTTTCTTCCTCACGGCGTTCTTGCTCGACAGCATCCGGAGCTCGCCCATCCGACCTTGACCTCACGAGCTCGTCTTCACCGCCGCAGACACGAGCTCACCTCCGTCGCCTTGTCTTCACCTCACCAAATCCGGCGCACCATCGATCACCAGATCCAGCGGGATCCGAGCTCAATCCTGTGCTTCACGCCTCCCGCCGATCGGCTGGATCGCACACCATCGATCACGGATCGGCAAGATCGAGCTTCGCCCGGACCGCGACGACACCGATCTCCAAAGCTCACCGCCTGGATCCGACGCACCAACAATCACCAGATTCGACAGGATCCAAAGCTTGCCCGATCCGGAGCTCGCCCGGGACCGCACGACACCGCAGTCTCCAAAGCTCACCGCCTGGATCCGGCACACCATCGATATCGCCCGATCCGGAGCTCGCCCAAGACCGCACGACTGCCATAGACTCCCAACTTGAGTACTCCGGTGACCTCCTCCTCGAGAGTCTTGGTACATTGGCGCTCTGTGGCTCATTCTCAGTACTCTTGGTATTGGTATCGCCACGTGGCTCATTCTCGATACTCTTGGTCATTGGCGCTTTCTGTGGTCTTGATTGTTGAATCTATTTGCTTTCGTATTGATGCTTGTGATATCGATGCTATTGCTAGTTTTTGATGCTTACTGCTTGCTACTGTTGATACTCACTTGTTAGTATTATTGTTGCTTACTGCCGTGTGGTTGTGGTCCATGAAGATGGCGAAATCTGACTCAATGTTTGGGGGTAGTTCATCTCTCGTGTTCACGGACATCAATCTAGATGGGTTGAATTACCGAGCATGGGCCTTCTCAGTCAAGACAACTCTTAGGGGTTATGGTTTAACCTCCCATTTGACTGACGATCCTCCTGATCCGAAGAAGGTTGATGTTGAGGTAGTAAAGGCTTGGTAGAAAGAGGATGATCGTGTCATGACTGGTCTTGTTCTATGTGTTGATGTTTCTTTGAGGATGAGTCTAGAGTATCATACTTCAGCCAAACAGATGTGGACATACTTTGAGAAGAGATATGTTAAGTCCAGTGGTACTCTTCGCTTCACATTGCTCAAGAACCTTCATAGTATTCAGCAGCAGCAGGATTAGTCAGTGGAGGAGTATTACAGTGCTTTCACTTATATCACTGGCCCTCTAGAGTCTATGACACTGAAGACTGCTGCTGCTTGCTGTTAAGAGTGTTGTACATTCTCATTCGTTCTCCCTCTCTAGCCCACGAGGCCCATGTAACAATGTCTATATATACCTCTCAATAAATGAATAAGATGCACAGTTGTGAATAGCAAAACCCTAGCTTCTCTTTTCTAACATGATATCAGAGCTATCTCCAACTCTACCCCTGTTATCAGAGCCGCCGTCGTCTTGAAGCGCTTCCTCCGCCGTGGGCTGGCGGGCCCGAGCCGCTGCACCTTCTTCATCCCCTGCTCGTATCCATCCTCTCCCGAGCCTCTGCTTCACCTCGACCAACCCATCGCTCTCCAGGCCCGATCCACGCCAGATCCAAGCTCCTAGCCTTGACCACGCCGGATCTACGCTCGACGGCGCCTGGAGTTCGCCTAACGCCAGATCCACGCTCGACGGCGCCTGGAGTTCGCCTAACGCCAGATCCACGCTCGACGTTGCCGTCCACGCCGGATCCAAGCTCTTGGCGCCGTCGCACCATGTCCTCTGCTACGACGCTCATCATCCACGCCAGATTTGCTACGGCGCTTCGTCCTCTGGTGTGGATCGACGAGCTCTGCACTGACGACTGGACGACTGCTACTTCATCCTCGCCACCTTGACGAGCTCTGCACTGACGGCTACTACTTCATCCTCTGCTGCAGCATCCAGCATCTTGTCCTCTGCATCAACAACTACTTCTTTCTCTGCACTGACGGTTGTTGCTCTCTCTGCTCAGTACTCTCTCTGCGGTCCATCAAGATGGCAAAATCTGACTCAATGTTTGGGAGTGGTTCTTCTCTCGTGTTCACGGACATCAAGCTAGATGGGTTGAATTATCGAGCATAGGCCTTCTCAGTCAAGACTACTCTTAGGGGTTATGGTTTGGCCTCTCATTTGACTGATGATCCCCCTGATCCGAAGAAGGTTGATGTAGATAGTAAAGGTTTGGCAGAAAGAGGATGATCGTGTCATGACTGGCATTGTTCTGAGTGTTGATGTTTCTTTGAGGATGAGTCTAGAGTATCATACTTCAGCCAAGCAGATGTGGACATACTTTGAGAAAAGATATATTCAGTCCAGTGGTGCTCTTCGCTTCACATTGCTCAAGAACCTTCATAGTATTCAGCAACAGCAGGATCAATCAGTGGAGGAGTATTACAGTACTTTCATTCATATCACTGGCCCTCGTTGAAAGCATCTAGGCCCCTAAAAATGGTTTTGATAATTAATGATAATATGTGAATATGAGATTAACTTGTTTATTGAGTATTTACAAGGTTAAGTCCCATTGGTGAAATTGATGTCTTAAAGATGCATGCTAAAGGACAACATGAAGATCTTTTAGATAAAAGATAAGGTACAAGTAGTCTAAGATCCTTTTTGTATTTTACCGGTCTTAGGAGAAATGGTTGGAAGACCGGATTATAGGTTAAATGTCGTACTATTAAGAGGGATCATGACTAGTAGCTTGATAGCATGTTCTTGTGCCATTTGGATCAATTTAGGATCATGTATGCATTTGAAAGCTCTCTGAGCAATTGTCTGCACAAACAGTAGTGCTGGGGTTTAAAGGGCGGAACTACCGCTTTGCGGTATGACCGTGTATCATTTGTCAGTATTACCGTGGGCCATTCGGACTGTCCGAAAGTGACTTGATCGTGTGGTTTAAACGAATGGTCCGAACAGCCCAATCAATCTGGGCCGTCCATGTAAATGGTCCGATCTTCACAACCAACTAGTTGCTAATGCGGTATGACCGGCCTTTGGAGCGGTACTACCGCATTGCGCTCATTCCGTTTGTTAGTTGGCAGAACTACCGTATGCCGTTCGGACTGTCCGAACAGCACATGATCGTATGGTTCATAAGTGTGGTCCGATCAGCCCATTTAATCTGGAGCGTCCACGTGTGCAATTCAAAAGTGCATGTCAACTTATTTGTGGAGCGGTACGACCGCCCTTGTGAGCAGTACGACCTCATCACGGTAATTCCGTTTTCTAGTTGACGGTACGTAAAATCCAGAGAGTCTCTTTTTGGTTAAGTTTGCAAAACTCTTGGAGCGATAGTACATTGTTGTTTAAGCGGTACTACCGCTTTAACAGGACTTCGCAAATTGGAGCGAACGTATTTTCGAGAGAGACTCGTTTTTGGTTACGTGCCTCGCCCTTGGATCGGTAGTATCGGTGATTTCTTGGCGGAACTACACAGAGCGTATTCTGCGCGCTTCGCTGGCGGTACTACTGGTGGGCGTTCGACCGTCCGAAAAGTTCAAGATCGTGTGGTTTAAACGCATGGTCCGAACAGCCCATTTCATCTGAGACGTCCACGTGGCTAGTGTGTTTGGGTGTGCTGGTTCTTATCAGGGTTGCGGTAGTACCGGAGCTTCAATGGCGGAACTACCGCTCCACGGTCGTTCCGAATTTTATGTGGATGTACGTAAAAACCAGAGAAGCACCCTTTTCGTTTGAGATTGAAAACCCTGTGAACGGTAGTACCGCTCCTTTGTGTGGTACGACCGGGCTAAGTGGTATGACCGCATGATAGTTGGCGGTAGTACCGCGCCGCGTTTAAAACGGCTATGTCAGAGGTAGTTAATGCTCTGTTGTAGCCGTTCTGAGCGATTGGTGAAAGCAGTAATCTGCGCCTTGGTTGGCGATATCTGGTATTTATTGAAAAGTGGGGTTTCTCTCATAATGGTTGGATTTTGTTGTGGGGTTTATAAATACCCCTCCATCTGCTCAAGGACAAGAGGAACTCTTCATTTAACATCCTTAGAGCCAAGAGCATTCTTTCAACACCTCAAATACTCTTGTGCATTCTTTGTGAGGTAGTTGAGCCAATTCAAGCGCATTCATTCTAGTTGATCCATTTGCACTTGAGTGCCATCAAGTGAAGGTCATCGATTTATTCCTTTTGGAGTTTTGCTGAACTCCTAGACGGCTTAGTGGTGAAAGCATAGTGATCTCTTCAAGAAGATTGTGAAGAGACCCGGTGCCAAGTTTGTGATTGGTTTGGTGTTCACCATCTCCGGAGCGGAGGAAGAACAACCAATAGTGATCGAGGGAATGCTTAATTCGTGGAGCCGGCTTGATTCATTCAAGCTTCCTCAACGTGGACCAGTGAAGACCGGCAAGTCTTCGATATCACCGGAAAAACATCGCTTGTCTCATTTGTGGTTATTTCTTGTCTTTACTTATTCTGCATTTACAATTCTAGAATTTATCTTGTGTTAAGTTGCTTAGCTAGAATTGTATCTAGTTTAGACATAATTCATAATTGGTTAAATTGTTAATTTGCTAAAAAGTTTAAAAACCTCCTATTCACCCTCTCTAGTCGGTTATCCTTGATCCTACACTCGTCTATAACACTGAAGGCTGCTGCTGCTTGCCAGTCTGGAGCTGTTCCTATCACTTGCAAGTGGGTGTACAAAGTAAAGAACAAGTCAGATGGGTCAGTAGAGCGATACAAGGCTCTTCTTATTGCAAGAGGTTTTCAGCAAGCTTATGGTCGAGATTATGATGAGACTTTTGCTCCAGTTGCTCATATGACCATAGTTTGTACTCTTATTGCTGTTGCAGCGGTACACACATGGACTATATCTCAGATGAATGTCAAGAATGCTTTTCTTCGTAGTGATCTACATGAGGAGGTCTATATGTAGCCAGCCCCCGGTGTTGAGGCTCCTACAGGCTATGTTTGTCGCCTTAAGCGTGCTCTATATGGTCTCAAGTAGGCTCATCGTGCTTGGTTTGAGCATTTCTGTTCTGTGATCCAAGCTGCTGGTTTCACTCCAAGTGAGCATGACCCTGCCTTGTTTATTCACACTTCTCAACGGGGTTGTACTTTGCTTCTGTTATGTATAGATGATATGCTAATCACAAGAGACGACATGGATTATGTGGCCTTTGTGAAAAAGAAATTGAGTGAATAATTTATGATGTCCGATTTGGGATCATCGAGCTATTTTCTAGGGATTGAGGTTCAATCTGATCGCAGCATCGCTATGTTCAGGATCTACTCGCTCGCTCTGGTATAACTGATACACGCAATGCTACTACACCCATGGAGCTCCACCTACAGTTTCGACCTACAAATGGTGTACCACTGATAGATCCTTCTTGCTATCGTTAGCTCGTTGGGAGTCTTGTTTATCTCACTGTCACCAAGCCAGACATTGTTGATGTTGTTCATGTACTCAGCCAGTTTGTTAGTGGTCTCACCTCAGTCCACTATGGTCATGTTCTTCGTGTGCTGAGATACTTGAGGGGGACTGCGTCCAGACGTCTGTTCTATGCCAGTTCGAGTCAACTCCAGCTCCACGCTTACTCTGACTCCACTTGGGCGAGTGATTCTGCTGATCGCCGATCTATCACTGGCTACTGTATCTCTCTTAGTACTTCACTCATTGCCTAGAAGTCCAAGAAGCAGACTGTGGTGTCACACTCTAGTGCAGAGGCAAAGCTTCGAGCTCTTGCTGCTACCACCTTAGAAATCATTTGGCTTTGATTGATTGATCGAGGTGTCCATTGTGACAATCCTACACCTCTCTTTTGTGACAATACAAGTGTCATTCAGATTGCTAGTGATCCAATCAAGCATGAGCTGACAAAGTACATTGGTGTTGATGCATCCTTCACACGGTCTCATTGTCAGCGGTCAACCATCGCCCTCAAGTATGTTCCATCAGAGTTTCAAGTTGTAGATTTGATTTCTTCACTAATGCTCAGACTCGATAACATCATCGGCTTAACTTACTCAAACTCAGTGCATCAGATCTTCTTGATCCACCTTGAGTTTGAACGGGGTGTTAAGAGTATTGTATATTCTACTCTCTCTCTCTCTCTCTTGGCCCATGTAGCCCATAAGGCCAAGGTAACAATGTTTATATATACCCTCTCAATTAATGAATAAGTTGCACAGTTGTGAATAGCAAAATCACTCTCTCTGTTATGCTAACAAATCGAATATTTAGTGATGTAAACTTCGGTTCATAAATAAAACTGAGATGTGTGTCATTATTTTGTAGGTATGACAAAGAAGCTGTCTATTTTGATGAAGCTGTTAGGACAGCAAAACGACAGCAGCTGGAATCTAGAATACTGAATGTAAGGCACTCTTGAACTTCAGTATTCTTTTGTCACCAAAGAATAGTATATCTCCTTGCGAATTAAAATTGTTGTAACCATTGTGCTACTCTGAAAAGTTCATCTGGTGTTAAAGAGCAGATACCAACATTCTTTATTACACATAAATACTATTGATATTTTTTTGGCACGCACCATTTCTTTCTACATATTTTGTTGTTCTGTTGCTAATTTTGTCCCAACACCCCCCCAGCTTGTCCAACCTGCGTTCCAGAAAATGTTGAATCATCTGCGCACAAAGGCTCTTGAAAAATTTAAAACTGACCTTAATCATTCTTTGGAGAGTGGAAAAGGTTTCACAGCATCTGTTCGAGAGACTACTGAATCCTCCCTCAACGAATTTGATCAAGGGTGTGCAGGTATACTTCTTTCATTGCCAATTATTGATTGTTTGTATAAATATTATAAATGCTCAGGGATGATAAAATTTATTCCAGGGAAATATTGTGTTTATATGACCATTGAAGAATGTAATAGTCTTGAATACTTGAATTTAAGTAGTATCAGGGAAAAAAACGAACCGGGCTTACCGGTGGGGATCGGGAAAGGAAAAACCGGCCGGTTTTTCCCTGTTTCGCAAATTCAAATTTTAATTTTCGAATTTCGGCTGGTTTTTAAGCAAATTCAAGCGAATTTCGTCCAGATTTTTTCCAGGAAATCCAGTAACCGGCCGGCGACCGGCATTTCCACCGGAAACGGGTTTTGGATCCTTGAGTAGTATAATGTCCTACAAAGAACAGCAACTTGAACTTGCTACGTTGTCTAAAGAGCATTATGTCCAACAGTTTCTTTTGTTGTACCAATATTTTAAAGTGATACTGCAATCTGACAAGTCTTTCTATTTTAGATGCTGTAATCAAGCAAGCGGACTGGGACTACTCTAAAATACTAGATAAAGTTCGGCGTGATATTGAAGACCATGAACTTTCAATTCGTGAAGGGAAGCTATCAGAACTGACAAACCATGCTAAGGTTAAGTATGGCAAGCTAAAATAAAGCCTTTTCATTAGTTTCTGAAGAGATACTTCTCTTCTAGATTTCCTTTGGCATATATTACGGCACTGGTTACCATATGGTAATAATTTAAGTTTTGTGTACGTGCAGGAGAAACTAAGAAAAGCACTTGCTGAGCCTGTGGAGTCCCTTTTTGATGCTGCAGGCCAAGCAACCTGGGCATCAATAAGAAACCTTTATAAACGTGAGACAGAGGCCGTCCTGCCAGAGTTTCTGAAAACCCTCTCTGGGTTTGAAATGGAAAGCACATCGTCAGATGTAATGGTGTCAAATCTAAAGGATTATGCCCGAAGTATCGTGGAAAATAAAGCTAAAGAAGAAGCTGGCAAAGTTTTGATGCATATGAAGGAGAGGTCGTCAAAATTCTCTGTTTCTTGTTCCTTGTACCAATCAATTTCACAACCTTCTGATAAAGTTTCCTGTTATTGCCAGGTTCATAACGGTGTTTAGTCACGATAAGGATTCAATTCCAAGGGTCTGGACAGGAAAGGAAGATGTCCGTGCAATAGCAAAGGATGCTCGATCTGCTGTATAGGACTCATGCCCTTCTCACCATGACAAATAAACTCACTCTTTTTTTTTTGTTGTTGTTAAATGTGCTTACACTTATGTTGCAGGCTCTCAAACTTCTGTCTGTAATGGCTGTCATTCGCTGGGATGACAAGCCAGATAGGATTGAAAACATTCTCACTTCAACACTTCTGGATGGTTCTGTTGCATCAAAGAGTGCAAGTGCTTCTTCTGCTGATCCACTTGCTTCAACTACTTGGGAAGAGGTAGGTTTCTGTTTATTTGTTCTTCCTGCAGCAAATAATAGAAGTGCGCATACCAAAGAACCATCACTTTGTGGAACTCTCGAAACAGGTTCCTCCAAAGCATACACTCATTACTCCAGCTCAGTGCAAGTCACTGTGGAAGCAATTCAAAGCTGAAACTGAGTTCACCATTACTCAAGCAGTATCCACACAGGTATGCATGTCATACCACAGAGCTTTGGTCTCGGGTTGTGTATTTACCAATAAGAGATTTTCTGCTAGCACATTGTTTATTCCGTTTTTCGAGAACATGCAGGAGATCTGTGTGCCACATTGTTTATTCCGTTAGAATGCCGCTAGAAGGTCGCATTTAGAGAAATCTGTAGTTTGAAGATTTTAATGCTCCCTTCGATAAATTGGATCACTTATGATGCATTAATCTTTTCCTAGTGGGTGAAATAGTCCTATTTTCTTATCTTTGACTTGACTTTTCATCTCTCTCCAGCAAGCTCACAGGCGCGGTAATGGTAGGCTGCCTCCTCCTTGGGCGATTGTTGCTATCGCTGTTCTCGGTTTTAATGAGATCATGGTGCTTCTAAGGTACTTGATTCATTAGCTGCACTATGTGCAGCAGTTCTTTACACACTGAAAACTATTACATGACAGTGCCATTCTGTTCTGCTGACCAGGAATCCCATATATCTGTTCTTGCTATTTGTGGGTTATTTACTGGCCAAAGCTTTAGCAGTGCAGCTAGATATCAGCAGAGAATTCCAAAATGGCGTGGTAAGATTTTGAACACTTGATATGAAGCTGAGTTTAAGAATTGTAGTTTTATTCTCAATGTAGTATGTTAAATTGTGAAAATAATTCCTACACGTCTCAACTAATTTTCTACTACTATACATATCCTGACAACTGGCTATGTTGCGTCAGAATGGCCAGATTTCAGAGACCAGAAACCTGCATTACCTGTTGAACCGTCTTGCCAAAATTTTGTTGCTAACTGTGGAAAGCTATTTTCTGTTTTCATTAACTGTGGTTGTGTAGTACAACTTCAACTTCCTTGCCATCATTAAAAATTTGAAATGACATATTGCCATGTAGATTCACCCAAATGCCAACTCTTGTGGTCGTTAGTTTGGTACGGGTACAAGGATCGATGGTAGAGCACTCGCCCTTCTAACCGCCGGCAAGGCTATTCCCTGTCGAGATAGCGAGGCACTGAGATTTAGTTGAACTTTTGATTTCTTATTTCTTATATTGATAATAGATACATGCTATCTCTTTTATAGGGACAACCCAATTTGACGTCTAAGAAATAATCTATAAGAAAACCTATCAATCCAATCTAATCTTTCTAATTATTAAAATTAACATTCCTAATAGATAAAGTCCTACCCCTAATAATAACTTGATAAATAAGGAATCACAAAATAACCTACGTAACCAGCTATATTTTACCCTAGGAAATCCACCAACCATGCACGGAAAATAATGTGCTATAGTACCGATAGGACTATTCATGTGGTAATCTTGCGATGCGTGTCTTTGTTCATGCGACATCTTCTTGATACGCCGCGCTATTTTTGCGCGGTACTACAGTATGAGGTACTACATGGGGTCACGGTTGAAGTCCTTGGTGGCCCCATGTTGACAAGAGTATCTGGTACCGGTGTCGGTTCGCTTGAGAGCAAATCAGCGACACTCCGACGTATGGTGCCCAAGGAGCCTTAGTGTGTCGTGGTGTTGAGGAAGACGTCGGTGGCATGGGCAACCGACATGGGGGAGCAGTTACGCCCCTTATTGCCATGGAGCGTGATGATGGCGGGAAGGACGCGACGGCGACGTTGTCCCCTCAGTCGTTGCGCTATGTATTGCCTATGGCGCAGCATCGGCCGGTCGTGTAGTAAAGATCGCCGCTGGACAGCAGCATCCTTCCTCTAGCAGCGCCGCATGAGGGGTGCAACCAAGGGCAGCGATGCCCACTAGGGTGGCATTGGTGGTGCCGTTGAGGTAGGTGATGGTAGCGTTGCCTCCTTCTGCTCTTTCGACTTGACCATCAATGTTCATGTTTCTTGGAGGATGGCTATCATGTTGTCAATTGAAACCATTATCTTTTCGTTGTCAGCCTTCAACATGGCGAAGGGAGATAGTTTGGCACCGAAAGCCACAGTGGGTGGCTCTGATACCAAATGTTGTGGTCGTTAGTTTGTTACAGGTCCGAGAACCAAGGGTAGGGCACTCGCCCTCATCTAACCGCCGGCAGGGCTCTTCCTTGTCGAGGTAGCGAGGCTCTTATGCTTAATTGAACTCTTTATTTCTCATTGCTTATTGATAATGGATACGTAATATCCCTTTTATAGGGACAACCCAACTTGACTCCTAAGAAATAATCTATAAGGAAACCTATCAATCCAATCTAATCTTTCCAACTATTGAAAATACCCTTCATAATAGATAAGATCCTATGCCTAATAATAACATGATAGATAAGGAATCCTAAAATAACCTACCTAACCAAATATTCTTTATCATAGGAAACACATCAACCATGTATGGAAAACAATGGTGCTACAACACCAACGACACTGTTCACACGTCACTACAGCCCTGGTACTGTTCACACGCCTGTTAGAGTGGCTCGCGGCGAAGCGACTTGTCCTCGGGCTGTGATGGTGGCCACGGTTGAAGTCCTTGGTGGCCCCATGCTGACAAGAGTACACGGTACCAGTGTCGGTTTGCTTGAGAGTAGATCAACGACACTCTGACGTACGATGCCCAAGAAAAAAGCGCCTTAGCATGTCGTGGTGTTGAGGAAGATGTCGGCAGCATGGGCAACCGACATAGGGCAGCAGTTATGCTCTTACTGCCATGGAGTGTGACGACGACGAGAAGGACGCGACAGTGGCGCTGGCCCCTCAGTCGTTGCGCTCTGTATTACCTATGGCACAACAACGGTCGGTTGTGTGGAAAAGATCGTCGTTGGACAAAGACATCCTTCCTCCAGCGGCATCACCGGGGGTGCAAACAAGGACAATGATGCCCACTGGGGTGGCGTTGGTGGCGCCATTGAGGAAGGTGATGGTAGCATCGCCATTGCAATGGCATGCGACACCTCCCCCTACTCCTTCAACTTGACCATCAATGTCCATGTTTCTTGGAGGCTGGCCATCATGTTGTCAATTGAAGCCATTATCTTTTCGTTGCCAGCCTTCAACATGGCAAAAAGAGATAGTTCGGCACCGGAAGCCATGATGGGTGGCTCTGATACTAAATGTTATGGTCGTTGGTTAGGTACGGGTCCGAGGAGCGAGGGTAGGGCACTCACCTTCATCTAACCGCCGGCAAGGCTCTTCTCTATCGAGGTAGCGAGGCTCTAAAGCTTAGTTGAACTCTTGATTTCTCATTACTTATTGATAATGAATACATGTTATCCCTTTTATAGGGACAACCCGACTTGACGCCTAAGAAATAATCTATAAAGAAACCTATCAATTCAATCTAATCTTTCCAACTATTAAAAATAACCTTCATAATAGATAAGATCATATCCCTAACAATAACTATATAGATAATCTTTCCAAGTATTAAAAATACCATTCATAATTGATAAGATTCTATCCCTAACAATAACTTTATAGATAAGGAATCCTAAAATAACATACCTAACCAAATATTTTTTGTTCTAGGAAACGCATCAACCATGCATGGAAAATAACGTGCTACAGAACCGATGGGTACTATTCACGAGGTACTACTGCACGTGCTACTGTTCATGTGACACTGCAGTGCCGTGGTACTGTTCACAAATACGCCTCTCGTGGCGAGGCAACTCGTCCTCGAGCTGCGGTGGTGGTACCGTCTTGCTCCATAACACAACTGGTCCAGCTATTCGACTTGCACCAAAAGCACATTACGCAGTGATGAATGTTACTCATTTTGCACTGACAGGACGTACTTCTTGTTTCCATGGGTCCTAGCTTAGTAGCTATCATTACTTAAAGAAAGGGAGGGCTAATCTGCACGAATAGCATTGAATGGAAGTGTAGCACGAGTTGTCATCTGACAGTATCATAATCATGTAGTCGCATAATATGTACAGTTTCATTAAACTGTTCTATTTAGATCAGTGATACTGATGTGAGTGATATGTTTGTCCCTCGGCAAAAACTTATACTACCATTGGTTCTTTATTCCAAAAGTTTCATTGTCTTGAAGAACAGAACAACACTCGATCCTTAATGTTGATAAAACTTCAGAACAAAACTTCAGGATAAGTACTGCACATGTGCATGTAGCTTACAAGTTACAATAAGACAATGTCTTCTAAGTTAATGCCTTGCGTTAGTATCTGAAGAAAGAATGTTATATCAGTTCTTACCTGGCGTTAATTCTGTCCGTTCCGAGATAAACTGATGATAAAATGAGTTGATCTTACCCTGCAGGTTCCTGGGATTATCTCTGTTTCAGCAAAACTAGTGCCCACATTGCAGAACCTCCTAAACAAAATCGCAACCGAGCAACAAGAAGGACAACACTACCCTCAGGCTGCAGAAGCTCCGCAGCCGGAGCCACAGCCACATCCACCCCCGCTGCTCCTGAGCCCCAAAAGCCCGATGAGCGAATTGCGGAGGCTACACATGCCGTTGAGCCCGGTGCGCAGGGTGGCGGCGTCTTCGTCGTCATCCTCATCATCGTCCACCGTGTCATCACCCAGGAACGCTGTTGAGGACCAGAAACCAAGACCAATAGTAGAGCCTGACAACGAGTCCAACAGTGCTTACTCGATAGTGTGATCCATCTGGGGGTCAGCTGGTATATACTGTCCAATTGAAGGTATGGGATTTTTTGTTGTCCTAATTTGAATGCATATAGCACTGATCATAGTAATGATCTTCCGTCAGTAGATATCAAGAGAGAATAATTAATGTAGCACGGTAGCACCCTTCTCTCGCAAATTTTGTAAGGAGGGCTGATTTGTAGAATGGACAAAGAATTGCTACTAAATGCTATTTTTCAGCATGTATAGAAGCATAGAGGAACCACTCGGTTGGAAAACCTAGGATTTGTTCAATGTAAAAACAATCTGAACCAGTCTTTTCAATCTTTTTCAGTCTTGCGGTCCACATTTTCATGATATATACTTGGATGGGTCGTGGTTGTGAAAATCTGCCGAGATTACATGAAGGCTGTCAGAATCATGATCCTAGGGTCTCATCGTATGATCCTGGTATCGTGATTCTAAATATTACATGGTCTAAGCCACTGTTTTATATTGTTCTACCTAATTAAGATCCTATACAGGCTCATGATCGGAATGGCCTCACAAAATTGTATAATTCATACAAATCGAGACTCTAGCAACCTTATTTACATACCTCCATGTATTATTTGCACATAGTTAATTACTCACTTCTAGGATCAACACTTACCGATGCTAGGGTTGCATGGTGAAGATAACAACACCCCAAGACTCGAGACTAGTAGCCACCCATAATCTTCCAAGATGCAGAGGACAAGAACACTGTTCTCTACATGGCATTGCCTACGCAACGCCTGCATGGAGCCAAGCACATGCCCCATGCCTGGCAGTCTCCCAAGATCCATGCAGCCATTGTTTTCTCCTCCCTGCTGGCACGGAGATACATCACATACAGGTGACAATACGGGGGAGGGAACCGAGCGGCAGGGCACATGGAGAGATTCGGCTTATACAAAGCCTAAGGTTTTCCTGCCCCCTGCATCACCACATGGCCGCTGCTGTTTGGTAGCAGCTAGATGTGAGGTTAGATGATCACAAGGCAATGGTTCAGTTTAGCCACAGATCAACAATACACAAGGCTAGGTACATGGTATGTGATATGTATCCATCGTCCATGCATGCATTGGGTCAGCCAGAATAACATAAATAAATTTCTCTGCTCTTGTAATTGGAGTGCCTTGAGGAGGCATAGTATAGTTCAGAGGAAGCTGGAATCAGGAGATCCTGGCATAGGATTCTTCAGCCTTTGCTCAAGAAAATAGGGCCGGAGACCCACACAGCCTACTGCCAACTGGATCTCCAACCCTACATTTTAGTCCAACATGATTGCAAGGTTTAAGATCTTGCCAGATCCTGAGTTCAACTTGCAATTCTACTACTGCTGAACTGGGGCACTAGCTAGAATAAGTAACCTTAAGTTATGGCAACACTGAGACGGTGTTGCCTCCCAGCAGCTAAACTTCAGTCCTAATACCGTTTCAACTACCTGAGCTATATTGCGCATTACAAAAATGGCGATTCTAGAGATGCCTAAACAAGAGGATGCTACGATGCCGTCTCCTTGAAGCTCTTTGTGAGCCAGATGGCTGTTTCCCTGGGAGATGCTTTCTCAGGGCCGAACGGCTTCAGCAAGATCCCCAGCTCTTCATACCTCTCCTGTTGCAACAGCTGCGCGCTGAACTCCAACAGCCCTTCCAGCGCCTCAGCACGCTGCTGGAACGACGAAGTGTCGAACCGCTGCTGCCTGGAGTCATTGGACCCTCGGCTTGAGACAGCAGTGGTGTTGCGGCCTGAGGAGTCGCTCCCGTTGTCCCCATCCGTGCGTAGCACCTGGATTGTGCATTTGTCCTTGGTGATCGACCGGTTGATGAATGGAGGTGTGGAGCACGAGCCATGAGCTAAAGAGAGCTTGTGGATGGGGAGCAAGGGGTCCTCGGACGAAGCTAGGGGGAATTCCGCAATTCTGTCAATCCGAGGCGCATTTACGGAGACATCGGGGGAGTCCAGCCGGTCCAGAATGCTGATGTTGCGCTTGTTGGGTGTTCCATATGTTGGCTGCGGGAGGGATACTCTT
Organism: Phyllostachys edulis; assembly: GCA_036346405.1. Lineage (NCBI taxonomy): Eukaryota > Viridiplantae > Streptophyta > Magnoliopsida > Poales > Poaceae > Phyllostachys > Phyllostachys edulis. Next base: position 6,320,877 of record CM070567.1, on the reverse strand, counting down.
CGAGCTGGTCGAGCGCTTTTGTTTGGAGGTGTTCTTGAGGGGGGCTGTAAAGGAGGAAGTAGAAGCTCAATGAATATCGGACCATTTGTTTCAACACGAACAATAAAAGGTAGCAAGTCATGCAAATGCAAAATCATGATAACGCCAAAAAATAACAGAGATAAACAAATGCATCATGACAAGAACTTATTAATAACTAGAAGACTAAAGGCCGACTGAACGATAAGCTTAATCAGATTAACATCAAAGTAGTATGCAGTGAGCATGTGCATGCGATAATCGAGGACTATGGCACTATGCAAACAAATGGAGTACGCATTTATCAGTATTATCAAGAGCATAAAAAAAAATAGAACAAGCTCAATTCGAAAATACCTCAGCACGGTTTGTTCTGGTATAAGATGTTTTTGGAGGTTCAAGCCAATTTCTAGTTGTGAATGTCTTGGCGGGAGTACTTTTGGGAGTCCTTAGGATGCTTGATGTCTTTGTTATGATGGCTTTACTGGTAACCTCGTCCTCAACATGACTGCTGTCAATAGAAAATTCTTTGACACTCTGAGTAGTTGTATATTCTTTGATGCTCCGAGTAGAGCTAATAGAATTCCGCTCAGGAGATGGTTTGCTAAATGTTACAATCCTTTCATTTCCCAATGAGTTTCTCCTGGCCATTCTTCTGCGCACGGAATCAGCTATATCATCAGGAAATGCCATCTTCTTAACTTTGTCGGTCAGAGATTGATGGATAGGAAGTATATTGCGAGTAGGACTAGATTTCAATTGGACTTGAAGGACATAAGGCTGAAGTTGTGGATGTTTCAGCAGTTCTGCAGCCTGTACAGGACATTTAGTGAATATTTACATCAGAGAAAACGAGTTTACATTCACATAAATAATTGATTAGTAAAGACTAAAGAGAGTATTGTGGAATTACGCTTGGTCTGTGCTCTGGACTTTTCCGCAGCATGCTCTTAATAAGTCCCCTACTGTATGAAGGAAAGGAAGCAAAACTTTGAGAAGCATGCTCCATTCAGGTAAGATGACAGGCAAAATGTAGTGAAAAATAAAACATTACTTGCTAACAAACTTACAAGGCACCAGAATATTTTGTGGGCAATGGTGATACTATTGACTTTGTGATCTTGTTAATCAGAGCTTGCATGTCCTGCCAAGAAATGATGAAACCGGACCCTCATAAAGTTCATGGAGAATCATGATTATTAGGACAGATATAGTAGTATAAATATATACCCAAATAGACTTGGCTACATGATATATGTAATACAATGAGCATCTAGTAACAGGTAGTAACAATCCCAAGTTTATTAATGTAATAATAGGACATAAACATCCAAAGCATGCCAAATAAATATCTAACTATACAAGCAGACATAAACATCCAAAACATGCCAAATAAATATCTAACTATACAAGCAGAAAGGTACACATGACGTTATTTTGTAGTTTTAACCATCAAGTTGAAACAACGTACATTTGTGGGGATCTAAGAAAAGGCAAGGTAGAGACTTACAAAAGCTTTAAACGCAGGCTTGAGAGCAGTCATTTCGTATATACAACATCCTGAAACAAATAAATTTAGGTAATGAATCGCAGGTTTGCTATCTTGGTCCAGGAAAGTGATTTCTCACATAGAAGTGATACATACCTAGAGACCAAATATCAGACTTGGTGCCATATGGTATATCTGCCAGAAGTTCTGGGCACATATAACTTGGTGTTCCTACCACCTGTGTTGAGGGCAATATACTACTGAAAACAGCATCGAATATGTACAGGAAAACTGAAAAATATTTGAAGTACTTACGGAAGATGTCAGATCATCAGAAGTCAATATTTTTGCAAGTCCAAAGTCACCTGCATTTGTTTATATTTGGAATTACATCATTACCAGGATTGCTAAAATCATACATAAAGTATTGTGCTTTTCCTTGGACTAAGCTACGTACCAAGTCTTATGCTTTGGTCTCTGGCAATAAAAATATTGGAGCACTGAAACAAATTTAGCAGCTTCAGTATACATTGTCACCATGCCTTAGAGATATAAGTATCAACGTGTGCTCCAAATGAAGCACTGTTACTGACCTTCACATCTCGGTGAAGAATGTGATTTGCATGCAAATAATCAAGAGCCATGAGAAGTTGCACAAGCCACCTGCAAAGCTTCTGCAAAATGAAAATATAGTTGAACGAGCAGTTCTTGGTTGCAGCAGAACAAGCTAAATATGTCGAAATGAAAGCAAGGCTACAAACTGTACCTCCTCAGAGAAATAGGTACCATTAGCTCTTTTAATAGCTTCAGCCCTGGACCAATACAGATTGTGTTAGCTACAGGGACTGAAAGTCGTGAACAAATAATTCAAATGATATTTGACAATCACAGAAATACGTACATGTCTCCTCCCCCACAATAACCTATAACAATGCAGACATAGCAACCCTGAAATTTCAAAGATAAAAAATGAGAAAAAAGCATAATAGATAAAAATGAAGCTATCTCACCCTCCCTACTTGCTAATTTCCTCCTTTCCTGTCCTTTTACCTACATTCTCCACCCATGAATCTAAAATGAAGCTATTTCACCCTCCCTACTTGCTAATTTCCTCCTTTCCTGTCTTTTTACCTACCTTCTCCACCCATGAATCTTTGTACTCAACGATGAATGGATTTCTCACTGTCGCAATAAGCTGCATCTGCATGGAGAACATTTCAGCGTAAATCAGTAAAAGCAGTATAACATAAGACTATATCTTCTAAGTTCAGAGCTTCAGATCAGTTCACCACTAGCCAAACTAACACAATTGCATCACCATGAACACGGTAATTTATCAAACAACCAAATCTTGGCCACATCTAATTATCCTGTACCAAGAATGACATCAACAAGCCAGTCTTGGTGAACAAAAGGCGTTTTCCTTGAAATCATAGCTAGGTACCAAATTATGAAAGTGTAGCTTATGAAGATGAAGTGGGGGATGCTTTGTAAACCTCCTGGTGAGCAGACCGGCGTGTGCGGTCGGTTTGTCGCGCAAGCCGTATCTTCTTCAGCACATACCTGCACAACATACAGAGCTCTCCATATGATCAAAATGACTGAAATGAAACTTTGACCAGAAGGTAAGTGAAGGATAGTGGTAGTCAGCCTCACTTCTTCTTCTCCACCTTGTGCCTCACTAACAGTGCAGAACCAAATGCTCCTTTCCCAATCTGCTCCAGTACCTCGTACCGATCCATCCTTCTGGAGTCTGTGTAGCTCACACACAGCAAGGTGTTTTTTTACTGCCCTGGAGAAAAAGAAATCAAAACTTTGGTCAAGAAATGGTGAAGAAGGTGGAACAACAAGTGCATTGAAGTACTCCATAACTCCAATGTTAGCACATGGCTGGTTCAGCGTACACTCTAAACTTAGGAGGTACCTTTAAAACCCTAAGACCAACACAATTTTAGTTAGATAAAAAAAATATTTTTCAGAGAAAATAAATGGATCGCAAAGTTGCTACCGCTCCAAGAAATATTTGGGGGAAAAGAAGAGGAGGCAAAACGTGAGCTCACATGAAAGAAAACTTAAGAAAAGACAAGCGATCCGAAATTACGGATGCAAAAGCACTTAGTGACAAAACCTGCCGACAACTCTAAACTGTTCTAAAAAGAAAAGAATGGAGCTTTGAACCGAAATGTCAGCTTCAAGAACGCATCAAAATTCAAGAGAAGGGGAGAAAAATTAGCCCCAACCACAAGTGCTACCAACTCCTAATCAAACTACCCCAATAATTTATTAATTGAATCCCAAATGCCAACTTCATGAGCACACCAAATATTCAAAGAGAGCAAAATGATCCCCAAATGACGGCGCATAGGACTCTTGATCTAATCCAAGCAACCAAAAATCCAATTTTTCCCCAAGAGAAAGCAAGCCAACTCCAAGAACACACCAAAACTACTCGAAAAATATCACCAGAAAAGAAGAATGGATTCCACGACTCCACCCGATCGAGGGAAGCAAGTAAAAAACTTAACACAAAGAAAAGAAGAGAAACCCAATGCAAGCTCAGGAACCTGAAATGCCAACTCCAACTCTCCGAGAACTCACCAAAACCACCGGAAAGATCCAAGAACAAGCACTCTCCGATCAGAAAAGAGCAGGCTTTGGTGGACTTACGGTGTCACGCACGCAGATCTCGCCCCATTTGATCGGAGACGACGGAGGCGGAGGCGGAGGCGGAGACGGAGACGGAGACGGAGACGGAGAGAAAGACAAAAGGGGATAGCTGCGAGTCGAAGAGGCAGCGAGGGAAACAGAGAGGAGAAAAGCGATGGGGTTTTGGATGGGTTCAAACTTGCCCAAAGGCAAAGGGAGAAGAAGTGGGGGAGAAGAGAAGGGCTAAGCCTCCGAGGAGAGAGAAAAAGGAACAAGGCTAGAGAGAGAGGGGTGGTGCGGTGATGGCACTGACGAAGAGTGTGATGACTGATGAGAGAGAAGGAAAGGAAGGAGGGAGGGGATGCGGACCCTTGCGGTGTGGTCAAATTAGTGTTTATATATATATATATATATATATATATATATATATATATATATATATATATATATATATATATATATATATATATATATATATATATATACGTCCGTTTTGTACTTCTGCAGATACGTACTTTCACTTTTAATATGCCACTTAAACGGATATATTATACTTCTTTATCACTTTCAGTATACTTAAATACCAATTGTAAGATACTCCAATACGACTTGATTGAAAATTTTTCATTTGAGCACTTTATTTTTGCTATATACCCTTTTTCATATATAAAAGAAGTATATACTCAAATTTTGCTATAAAAGATGGACTTTCATGAATTTTTTTTTCATGAAACTCACTTTGGGTATCTTATAATCATTATTGGAGTATACTCAAATTGATAAAGAGGTATCATCATAGATTTAAGTGGTATATGAGAGGTGGGAGTACGTATTCCCAGGAGTACCATACATTTCATATATATATATATATATATATTGGATTGCATCCATTTCAGATTTTTTTTATTAATTAACTTTTATTAATTTTATTTTAAAGTTAACCCTGACAAATTTTATTTCCAATTCTGGCTCATGCCATGACTAGAGGCGTTCCTTTGGTGACGTGGCAAAACAACACTGTCACGTCAGCCCGTATTTAGGCAAGCTTTTGTCATGTTACAACTAGTGATATAACAGTGTTGTTTGATCACGTCACGACCAGAGACGTGACAAAAAGTGCTATTTAACAGACTTATCCTACGGCGTAATAATGTTATTTTATCACGTCACGGGTGTTAACGTGACCAAAGGAGTTAGAATTGAAAATAAACTTTGCCGGAGGTTAACTTTAAAATAAATTTTTTTAAAAAAGATTAATTAATAAAAAAATTTCTCCATTTCATGATGAGAACTAAAAGGATTCGTTAGTGTGAGTGTGGATGTACTAATGGGACAGTATAATGCATTATACAAAGAACCTGCTTGTATTGTTTGCTAATTGCATGGATGAATTGTAGTCTGTAGAGCGCCCATATAATTAGATGAAAAGTTCAAAACTGTTTTAGGTTTATGTAAAGTTTTCCTGCAAATCTCTCTGCAGAGCACCACACAATCAACTGGAATCAGTGACCGCCTTTCTTACTCTTTTTTTTTTTGAAGATATGCCAAAATTCATGACTTTTTTTAATGATAAATATGGTGCATAGGGCCGTCTGGGGCTCACACTATAGGAAGCCATTTCTCCTGCAAATAATATTAACACAACTTGCAGTATATTATATAATTAGTCCATAGTTACTACCAACTTAAAAAAATAAGTATTTTATAATCTATACAGAGTTACAAGCATCTGAAGCAAAAATACATGTACAGAAAGGCCACTGGATGTAGCCTTCTTTGGCATGTTGTGAATCCAAGAGAGAGAGAGAGGACCTAACCTTAACAGAGAATCAAATTGCCCAGTGTCTTCCTTCCTTTCCCTTTTGCTGCTTCTCTTTTTTTTTTCTTTTTTTCTTTGTTTTTTTCTTTTCTGCCATGCCAATCTCTGCTTTTGGTTGCATGCCATGGCTTCTTTCTCTGCCTGACACTACATTGTGCAAGCATTGTTCATCTATTCTCTTCTTTTCACACATCAGCTAATGGTGCTTGGTAAAGAAGCTCGACCGCATTCATGCTTGTTGCAGCAAAATTAATTTAGCTTCTCGACCGGTTATTCCCAGTGACTCAAGTGTAAGTGCCTGCATTACAATTCACAAGCACTGCCTATACAGATGGTTAAGTCCCGATCATCCTAGAAAGCACCAAATGCACCACCAAAAAAACATGCTAGCCTCCCATTCACCACCTCCTTCATGCAAAATCATATATGATAGAAATATACTTTCGCCCTCGCCGAATTGCATTGGGTATAACTAGTAAAGCATCATGGCTGAAGCTTGTTTGAAGCCTAGAGTGGCAAGAATCTGATACAATTTTTCAGCTTCAATCGATACACATATCATATCGGATATAAGCTATTTATTATGCTATTTCGGTTCAGCTAGTGGCGGTTTGTCCTCGCACGGGTCCATGATATCGTTTGAATTTTTAGATAATAGTAGAGAAAACCTCTTCCGGCTTATGTATCCGAGGATACACACAGCCCAAAGTTTATTACAAATACCGAAGAATTCTTAACCAGACGAAACAATAGCCCTATAAACCATAATGAAACGGCAAAATAAACACCGCAAACACATAAACCAACGGCAAAACAAAAGCCGTAAAAACAACAAACATCTTTCTGTAAAGAAACAATGACATAAAAGTGTTTCAAACATATTGAAGCTTGTTACATAGCTTCCACCTATTCTTGTTGAAAATCTACTTTGTAACGACCTCCAATGTTTTGCTCCCAGCTACCAATGCCTCTCTTCTTCCTTGGCATTGCAAAGCTGACTAAGAGTAGATCCAATGGATACATCTGAATATAACCCGCAGAAGATGGTCAACAACTTTCTTGTCGAAAACGACATCATTACAACATAACCATATAGACTAGCATAGTGCAGCCACCCCACACCAAAATAGTAGCTTTTAAATCCGAATTGAGACCTAATAACTAGTTCTCAAAGATATTCTGAATATTATTAGTTCTGTTAAGATTAAAAGCAATTTGGACTCTGCGCCAAGCAAAATAGGCAAGACAACAATAAAAAAACAAATATTGTATGATCTCCTTTTGATATCTTCAGATTTAGCATAACAAATGAAAGGATTATCGCTATAGTTTTATAAAATGATTTATATATGCAAAGAAGAAATCTAAGGAAAACCGTATGATGGATCATTGGCTGTACTGTACTGTACTGTACCTGAGTGCATGAAATGAAATTCCGACAGGGACCGAACTGGGTCTCACATGGAGGGAACAGTGGAATCCAATGCGCAAATGCGGATCAAATAAAACAAAAACTAGGTGCATCTAATGATATGATAGAGGCAGCCTGAGAAAGAGACCCATGCTTAACCTCTACTATGCTTGAAGTTGGATCCAATCTAGACTGTAATAGTCATGTTTAAGATACTTGAATGATCTATATGGATAATTAGATTATTTGTGTTTACGGTTTGTGATAAGATTCTATGTGACTTGTTGATTAGTTATAAATTATGTATGAAATGTTTATTTGTGGAATAACTACTTTATGTATATTGGTTTTCTAAGTTTATAATTTATATTATGTTTTATTTGAAATCCATTATACAATGCACGGGCACTCGGTTAGTACTAGAAAAAAACAATGTCAACTCGAGTCTCAGATCTATTGGTTTGGTCAGCAAGTCCTGAGGTTTTGTGTGTGCATCTTGCATTTATACCCTTCTTAATTAAATGTATTTTTCTACACTCTCTCCAAAAACTTAATTTCAAGGGCCTCTGTGTGAATCTGTGATGGCAGTTCACGGTGATTATCCAATTCGGTTGATGGTGTCATGTGGTTTAGGTGCTCTAAGTTTCTCTTAATTTATGTATGTCTTCATCGTCAAGTGGAGTAGGGATGATCCGGTCTGTTTAGGGTCTGTTCGAACAACGTGGGCATAGCTCCGTATGAATATAAAAAAAATTCTGCATTCCAAATGAGTCCTTATTCTTAGTACTTTATATCAACCGGCCTTCGCTGGTTAGATGTGTTTTCTTTTTTTCAAGGAGAATCCATCCATCCAACTTTTTTATTAATTAACTTTTTTTTGAATTTTATTTTAAAGTTAACCCCCGACGCACCTTATTTCCAATTCTAACTCCTTTGGTCACGCAATGGGTGGTGGCGTGACAAAATAACACCGTCACGCGTCAGGATAAATCCCCAAAATAGCACTTTTTGTCACACCACTGGTTGTGGCGTGACCGAATAACACTGTCACGCCACTTCTAGTGGCGTGACAAGAGTTTGATTAGAAATGGTCTGGTGTGATAATGTTATTTTGTCACGCCACGAGTGGTGGCGTGATTAAAGGGGTCAGAATTGAAAATAAAGTGCGCCGAGAGTTAACTTTAAAATAAAATTCAAAAAAAGGTTAATTAATAAAAAAAAATTCTCCAAAACCTCGAATATACCAGGGCTCATTTGCAAAGAAGACCTTTAACTTTTCTGAAGGCCGGTTAGATGTGTTTTCTTTTTTTCAAGGAGAATCCATCCATCCAAAACCTGGAATATACCAGGGCTCATTTGCAAAGAAGACCTTTAACTTTTTTGGCTTTATCCGTTTCCCATGACCAGGTTCACAAAGTTGAGTAAATATTCCTGATTCCGTCCGTAGTTTCTCAAGCTTTGACTGCACCTCTCGCTTTACCTTCCGGCTTCTGCCTTCGCTTTGTTCGAGTGCTCCCCAGGCGCTACCGACCCACTGACACGTGGGTCCCACCCAAACTTCTACCCCGTTAATTCACCCTCCGAAATTCATTATGCTTGTACAGTATGCACGGGGAAAAGCCATATGTTCTCTGTGCATGCACCGAGAACAAACATGCACCCTCATCAAGGTGGAACTAGAATTAAACGAAAATGACCGGAGTTCACTATTTCACCGTACATATAACAGCATATATATTTTTCAAGAAATATTATATTAAATAGTAATTTATGCGGCAAAAGACTACAAGAGACCGGAGGTTGGACTAAACCAGGGTGCATAACTTTTAGGTTAGCGAGTGCACGTATAGTATATACATGATAATATCTGCTTTTTTTTTGAGGACCCGGTGTTCTGTGACACCGCCCCTGCCTCTCACCCCTAACGATCGATGCTAACACTGTTGTCTTGGTAAGATCCTATGAACAAGTGTGATTTCTCACGTTGATTGGATGGTTCACGTGAAATTCCGGCGGTGAAATTCCGTTGAATAGAGCTAGCACTAGGCGCGTCCCTCGATCATGTCCTCTTCCGTTAGGCATTTTGGAGCCGTAGGATCGAGAGCCTCGAACAGTTCAGGTCGAGGCGGACGAGAGGCTTTGAATTTCTCCTCAGCTTAGCTTTGATCCTAAGCGTCCATTCTCTATCGGCTGGTCTACGAGGCCAAGCAAATCGTTGGCGCCTTCACTGAAAAAAGACACAGCACGTGCTTCCCTCCTAAATCGTTGGTTGCCTTTGCAAAGCCGTTACTAGCTGGGAGATCTAACGTGAAAGAAAGAAAAGGGAAGGTAGAACAAAAAGGAGAGAACAAGACATGTCGATGCATGTCGTAACTGCACCAAAAGAAGATAAGGAATCACAAGCTCATTCTCAGCCAATGTGACCAGTGGCGAACTAAAATTTAGAAGATGCTAATAGGACTTGCTCATGGCCTGTTTGCGACCTACTGAATGCCGAGTTGCCGGTCAGTAGTAGTCTGCCTGAGTACAACTAAACTAGAATGCTAAAGGGTATACCATGAGCCGACTTCACATCGCATGTCGCGGCCGTCTTCAACACCCCCGTGCACGCATCACGCGTCCTCTTTCATGATTTTATCTCTTCTTTTCATAACCCATAGATACCATGGTTTGTAAGACGGGTGACGTAGCGAGAAATTAGTGGGAGTTCGGGCGAAGCAATGGCAAATGCCTACGCTAGCTGGCACCGGCTTCTTTTCTACTCCGCTGTTCATCGGCAACAAGGTTGGGCGGCTAACCATTGGATCCGGTTTTGCATTAAGACCCACTTTGTATAGTCTTACGATCAGTAGCTAGCTCGCATAGTACAATATCGATGAATGTCACGTCCATACATGCGCTTAAGTAAAATAATACTTGATGTTACACCAACTAGCCTAATAGCTAGGTACATCCTCTTCCCCTATATTAAGACCGCTCACACAGGGACAGAGTTATGCCTCGGATCTCTGAGGCAATAATCTGAGACCAGCATCAAAATGCCAACTAAATAGCTCCTGTGCTTCACACTTGCGGCCTGGGAGATGCACGCTAGCTGGCCGGTCCGAAGCATGGCTCAGCGCCCTCCGCCCCTCTGACATGTTACAAACAGTAGCTGACATGGCAGCATCGATACATGACTCTACATATGTCTAAGCGAGTACGTACGGCTAGCTGCTGGAGAGGCAAATCTGCAGCAGTGTAACACACGCAGTGCAGGCTCGAGAGGCAGTGTGTGACTGAAGTGAGCCATCTCATCCATTGCTGCAGCGAAAGCTCTCATGGTCATGGGGGTCGTTGCAGGCAGCTGCATGCATCGATCGCGTATGACGGTGTAAAGGCCGGCCGGCCATCAATAAGATGAGGTGATCAGATGGGGGTTCGTCACGTGCTTCCTGCTCCCTTCGCCGGCGCCGGTCTCGGCGAAACAAACGGGACGGCGACCGAAAGCAGTATTGAGATAATGCCTTGTCCATGCATCATGCATGGCTTGCGTTTTAATTTGTGTACTGTACTTTTGGTATACTGTATACAGTACGTGTAAATTCTTTTCGTACCGTATTTGTCCGTATGGAAAGCAGCCGATGGACACGTGTTGCTACCAATGCTTGGCTTCTAGAGCATGTACAGAAAAATGTGATTTCAGAAAGAGAGAGGATGAAAAAACATTATAGATCCCGAAATATTCATGGTTTTCAGTCGATGTAGGCATAGCTGTGCACTCTTTATATCACATCATCCTTCGCCTGAAAAGCAACTGATGGTGATATATCACTTGCAATATTTCTAGGGCATCATCATCATCGTCCATGTAGATGTCCGGAATCATCAGGACATCGGAAAAAAGTTTTTTTTAATATATATATAATCACAACTAATTGTTCAGGAGAATTTTGGTATGCTTCATCAAAACAATGTGGGATCAACCACATAGAACAATAAATCAGAGAAGAAGTTTCTAAAATATACTGGCCGAATTTGATGAATGAAAGAAATGCACTTGCACAACCCCACCAAAACTTGTATGCACTGAAAAATACATCGCTTAACTGCATAAGGTACAAAACACAAAGCAGCAAAATTTGTGTGCCTCGGTGTACAGAAAACCGACACAGATCGACAGGTTACAAAATCTGGCATGTGATTCTCCCTGCACGAGAAAATACCTCCCCCCCCCCTCCAACCGTAAACCGAGAGCAATACGGATCATGTAACAGGGGTTGAATCGAGGGGTCATCAACTGTCCGTTTGTCTGTCAAGCAGTTTCTTTGAATATACGAGGAAGGACTTCATGGATGCTAATGTCCAAGGGCTCAGGGCTCCTGCAAAAGTATTAAAGAAGAGACATAGTACACCATGTCACCATCTAAAAGCTGGTGATTACCATAAAGAGCAGGGAAGAGAGTGATGGTTATCTAACAGGTTGCGAAAGCAAACCCAAAGGCGTGAATGAAGGGTGTAAAGTAAATAGTGGTACAACAGATGCATCTAAGGTCACAAAAAGTGCTGAGCATCACAAGATGGTGCAAACAACTGGTATACAGAACACTCACATCGTAAAATTCAGCATATACATGGCAGCTAAATGCAATGCTAGTAATTCTGTTAGTAATTATGAGCAAGGATCCAAAAACTGTTACCAGGGCAAATCCCGCTCGGCGGTCGGTACCGGCCGGTTACCGGAAATCCCGGAAAAAAACCGGCTCTTCTTCAGAAACTGAATTTTGAACTGGGGTTTTTGAAAACCGGTAACCGGTCTAGTTACCACCCGAAAACCGGAAAAACCGGTTTAAAAAACTGAAAAAACCAGCCTGAATTTTGAATTGACGAATTTTGAATCAGAAAGTGTTTAATGAAGTGCATATTTAGCTCATACAATACGTAATCTAGCACAAAATATGCCTAAACCAACTTAGGAAGTGCATTATGGAGTTAAAAATTCAAATTTGAAATTGAAATTTTCCGTCAGGTTCGCTTTATTACTTTGGTTGCCACCAGAAATCTGTTCTCAAGGTAGCCGTACGATTTTTTCCCTAAGATCGAATCTTGTTTCCAAAGAGAATCCCACCGGGCGGCTGGCAACCGGAATTCCCAAAAAAAACTCGGTCAAAATTCGTCCAAATAAATTTGAATTTGAGATGTTTCCGCCGGAATTTTGAATTTGAATTTGAAGTTTTCCGGACGGTAATTTGAATCCCGGTTCCCACCGGTAAATCCGGTTACCGCCGTTAACCGGCGAGAACCGGCCGGGTTTTCATCCCTGAGTGAACTATTCTTCACATTTTGGCAAACATGGTTGTTTGAACCTTGGCAACAAATTAATAATGCAGTGGTGCACACAACTATGACTAGTTGATCATTTGATTGGAATCTAGACTTACCAATGTTATCGAAAGAGATGGCCAGAATTGGTTAACCTAAACTTAAGAGCCATATTAAACGCTCAGATTTTTTTGAACATAAGTAACATTCATAAAAACCTAAAGTAGGCAACGCTGACAACAAGCTACAATAGACACATATTTGGAACTTACAATTAAATTTCAGCTTGAGAACTTTCAAATTGTCAGGTATTAGGGAAATGTAGAAACATAAATTTATCTCATGCAGAAAGGGAGAATTACCTGCACAATGTTCGCCCCTTTTCTATTGTGCTAGGAACAAACCATATCTTCCGTAGAATTGGTGATTCAAATTGTACAAAGAACCCATCACTCTGGTCAAGCTTCCATTTTCTTGATCCTTGTCCTTTCCAGACCTGTATATAACAGATAATGTTAGTATCATCTTTTTCATTCTGGTACCCACAATACCATGTATGATATCAATAAGTTATCACAAATGATACACACTGATTTATCAACAAAAATAACTATCAGTGCAAACTGCAAAGCATGCAACAACAAACTACGGAAAACAAAAGATCAAACCAACACATAAATAGGGGAAGGAGGTGAATTGGACCTGTGGGTAGGAGATGATGCTCTTAGGTGCCACCATACAAGCAGCCCTCGAAAAAGAATCCTCAGAATATTGCCGCAAAAATGTGAAGCAATTGCTGTGAGTGTGGGGTGACTCAAAGGCCTACGGAAAAAAGAAAACATAAAGGTGTTGATAAGGAGGTTTTGTCATAAATTTGGAGTAAGTTATAACAGAACATTCAACAAATACAAATATAAAATTAAACCACATCCTAAGTAGTCTAAATTTCAAGATTTTTCATTTGTTTGTACATTGTATAAGTTTATGTCAAGCAGCAGAATGAACGGCCTGTAGAAGCAAAGTACCTTGTCAATGTTAACCACTGGGGCATATTTTTCAGTATCAGTCTTGTCATCATCAAGAAGAAAATTGACCCTTGCATCAACTTTTCCTGTGTCATGCCAAACTTTTATTGCTGGTTCAATCACATTAACAACAAACGAGAAGATATTTTGTCCCATTTCTGCATCTCCATACTTTGCAGCCTGAAATGGAATACATACAGCTTAACACATAAATGATGAAACATGTTTCGTCTACAATAGAAAGTCCTTTGTCTTCTGTCATTCATGAAAAATGTAGTTTAGGCACTTGATATAGTCTACAAGGCAGGGTTATTAAGGCGTCACCTAAGCATCGCTTAGGCAGTAAGGCGCTGCCGGTGTGCTAAGGCATCGCCCCGCCTTGCCGCGCATGCCCATGGCGTCCGCCTTAGGACGGAGGCGTCGCTATGGCGGCGTAGGGCGTTAGGAAGGCTTGAGGCGACGCCTTAGGCAGAGGAGGAGCGTGAAGTAGCGCTGGCCTTGTCCGCGACTAAACCAGGCCTACTGTGAATAAAATAAAAACATCTTACAGCCTCCTCGCACGAGCTGCGCTAGATCGGGCAACTGAAGTGCGGCCTCGTCTTCACCACTTGGCGCCGCCGCCGTCTTGTCTTCGGATCTGCGCCGCCGGGGTACTCCGCCACCCGTGGGTGTCGTCTTGCCTCCGGATCTGCGTCGCCAGGGTACTCTGTCGCCCGTGGGTGTTTTCCTCCGCCCGGAGCTCGCTCGGTTGCTCCGGATCTGCGCCGCCGGGGTAGGGAAGGGGAAGAGGACGGGAGAGGGTGAGGGTAGGGAAGAGAGAAGAGGAGAGGAGGCAGGGTTGAGGCGGCGGCAGGAAAGAGAGGAGAGGAGGTAGGGTTGAGGGTTGAGAAGTCCTGACGAGCACAGCTTGGGCCTGATGGGCTGCTGGACTGGGCCAAGTTTTTCTTTTTTGCTTTCTCTTTTCCTTTTCTTCTACTCTTCTTCCACACTGCTCGATTGCTCTGGATCTTCCTCCACCCATAGCACCTTAGGATGTGTGTAAGGCATCGCCTCACCTTACGCCTTAGCGCTTAAAAGGTGTGAGGGGGGTGGGTTGCCTCGCCTTACTGCCTTAATAACCATGCTGCAAGGTGCATCTGTATACACATTTGCATTTTAAGAAGACTATTATTCCCTTTATTAAACATGTGTACCTTAATTGGCATGCTAAAAACATGCAACATCTGAATTTGAAAGGAAAAGAAAAGATCCGTCACAGCTTCCTCTTAAGGCAATTGTATATGGGGTTGCATTGTCATTTTGGGAAAATGTTATGCACCTTAAAAATGCGTGCTTGGAGACTTTGGGTTATGGCGCCCCACACACACACACAAAGATCATCACACTACATAAAGCCATAAAACTTACCAGCTCGGTTTTCAGTGACTCCAAGTTCTTCCCAATGTCAATATTGGAACGCATGTTCTCTACATCAAGAGCTCGCTTCTTTTCCCTTGCTAGCTGAGTAAGCCTCTTGATTTTTCTCGAGACTTCTGTATTTTGTGGATTGTGCTGCAACGCTATTTGAAAAGCAGAAATTGCCTGCACCAGAAAATAATATAAGTACATCAGACATAAAATCTTGACACAAACATAAAAGAAATGGTTCATCTCAATATTGTAAATGATTGGAGAGCTCAGTCTGATGAAAGAGAACTTGAGGTGTACTTTAAACAATTTAGCCAGAAAATATCAGCACCATATGTGGGCAGATGAAAAGAGCAGCAAAGAAGAAAGGCCATGGTTCAAGCACAAAATAAAGGCCCCAATTACACATCAACACAGGTAATCAGGTTCAAGAACAAGCTGGATCTTGTTTTATTGGAAACAACAGCATGTATGATTGTAACATAGTAAAATGAACAAATTTTTTTAAAAAAATACAGCTTTAAGACTTTGGTTCATCCAATTATTAGTTTCACTACAATGAACATCAACCAAGGAGTCATCTGAGCTACATCTTCAGACCTTTACTTTTGATAATTCCAGTAAATACAAACACTGTTTAAACTAAAAATTTTGTGACCGCGATTGTTTCTCAACTTGCTAGAACATAGAAGACTTGGCCAAAGTTTACAAAACAGAAAAGGAAATGAGAATAGGATAGCATCCCTCTTCCCTGTTGAGCAAAAGTAATAAGGCATTTGCCTTTCAGTCTCACTCACCTCCTCATACTGCTCCATTGCCTCCAAAACACATCCTTTCCTGAAATAACCCTATATTACAGAAGAGGACAGTCTGTGAAATCTGATAGAAGAATAAATTACAACAGATAAATCGGAGTGCAACTTGACATTTATATACCTTCTCCCATTGTGGCTTGAGTTTAATTGTTGTCTCAGCATCAGCAAGGGCCTTATTAAGCTTAACCAACTGCAGAAATGCAGCAGCTCGGTTGCTGGCAGGGATTTAAATAAAAAGAAAAATCATAATTTTTCAACAGCCTGTACAACACAACAAATAAATTATGACACAGATACTCTAAGTTGTCAGCTTTAAGAGGACATTGCCATGCTTATTTACTGTATTCTTTACTCGCATACAAGTCCTCCTGAACCGTTTGATTATTACATCCTAAAACAATTTGTCTAATAAAAATTCCTATCCACCTTCCCAATCAGCATTTACCCAATGATGGTATTTCTGAACACACCACATCATTGGCTGTTTCCCTAATCTATATTCAACAATATGTCCTCCCCCCCCCCTCTCTGCAGTTTCCTTGCCTAACCCCATGATTGAATGGTTTAAGGTTCTGTCTCTCACCTGAGTTGCTACCTGCATACACCCGTTAGTTGGAACTTGGATTGTTTAATGTTATTCCACATATTCATTCCCCTCGTGTTCCTCATTTCATAATTTTATGTCAGAGAATGGGTTTATGACAGAATGAACAAGATCACCTCACCGTCTGCACCGTCAACAACAGGTAAGATTTACCCTAATTGGAACCGGGCATATGAAGTAAGGACTCTCTTCATGCTTATTCGGAACTTTTGAGGCAGTTCACATTACACATATGACCTCCCAATCGGTAAGGAAAAGGTAAAAGATGCAGTCTTGGTCATATTTTTGCTTTTATATTTGGTTGGAGCAGACAGTACTGGACAAGTGGACATAGATAGGTTTTTTCTTCTACATTTTGGAATATTAATTGCATCAAGAAGCAAATCCGCTTGAGCCAATGATGCATAGATCATGCACAGTGAGTGGATTTTCTGTCTTGGCATGGGTAAAGGACATACTGGAAAGTTGCTCATTTTGTCACATGTGAGCTAAACCCGCTACATGCACTTACGGAACCAGATACTTTATTGCAGCAACTCAATTGTTTCAGCCACGTCGATAACAGATAACATTGTATCAGCAGTGTGTTATGTCACAAGAATGTGGGCACATACGTAATCTTAGAGCTTTGCAACCATAACCCTAATTTCAAATAACATCTAAAACACCACAGAAAAAAGCCCAGCTACTTACATAGTTTCGCCAATGCAACATTCAAACTCTAAAGTTTGGCGGCTTACACTACATCCCTCGAAAGCCTAAACAAACCGACGAATCATCACCGCAAACTTGCAATACTTGCCGCACCGCAACAAATAAATCACACACACTCGAAATCTGAGGGCATTGCAGTCTCTGAGCCTGAATCCACACCGCCATTTTGCACCTAAAACACCGCGTACAAACAATGCAAACTTTGAGCGTGCTCCAGAAACCGCTGATCAAGTACCATTCTAGCGTTACACCTTTAGCTTCCCACGCGAATCAGGGACACCATTTCGCAGCACCCACCCACCCAATCAAACAAACGCACACACCGGTCTCAACTCAATTCCACCCACAGAGATCGATCAGAGCACTAGGATTTCGCGCACCAAACGAGCAGACAGGAAGAGGAGGAGAAGCGATACCTGTAGAGGGTGGGGTTGTCCGGGTCGAGCTTGATGGCCTGCGTGTAGAGCGCGGCGGCCTTGAGGTAGTTCCCCGACTTGAACTGCTCGTTCCCCTGCTCCTTCAGCGTCGCCGCCGCTCCTCCTCCGCCAACGTCCGCCATTGTAGCCGCCGCCGCCGAGGGTTCCGGGGGTTAGGGTTTTGGGGTCGCGAGCTCCTCTCCCTACACGCTTCTCTCTTTTTTTTTCTACCTATTCTCGTTTTTATTTCTCCTCTATTTTGTTCGGGCGAGAAGAGAAAACATTTTTTTATTTAACCTATTTTTAATTTATTTTTATTATCAATCTCATACAAACTTTATTTCTAAATCCGACCATTTTTTATCGAGTCACGGGTCGGATCAAACTGTCACGTCATTGGCGGTGGAGTGATAGAATTTGATTATGTCATGGTGGTAGACGTGACAAGATAACTTTTTTTGTAATCTGCGGCGAGTGGCGTAGCAAAAAAAACAAAAAATAAATTAAAAATGTTAAATAATAAAAATTGCTAAGAGCAACGTGTGTAGTACTGTACAGCAAGAGCGTAGTACAACGATGTTAATTGGCAGATCCTGTCCGCGAATTATCATTTTTATATTCATCTTTTTTTTCAACTCCCGATAGGAAGGTGTATGTAAATATGTGATAGCGATAGTAGTAAACTCGGATTTATGTTTTTGCGATTTTTTTTAGAAAAAAATTTGTTACTGAACTAACAGTACACCGTAGGCTAAATACCCATTCATGACTAAAGTATATATATCGAGTTTTAAAACGCAGGAACTTGAGAGAAAAAAAGAAACAATATAATTCTTAGACGGAGACTTAGGATTTAGGATTTAGGGTTTATGGCTTGGGAGTGTGGAACTTTTCCTATATTCATGCGACAATTCATAGTGTTTTTCTGTAAAAGAATGTGTAAAAATGCCCAAACTTACATACCTGTGATTGTGAACTACTCTCAAGCACATATGCATAGCTAGGCATCGGAAATGTTTCCCACAAACTCGTCAAAAATAACTTGTTTGCCTAATCTTTCCTAGTATTAAGCTACATGAGATTGCTGCCCTCTTATTCAATATGTACGTTTAGTCCTCCTATTGTCTCACGACGCGTGCGCTTGCGATGCCTTCCTTTATGAGAAACACGTGGCTTGACTTTCTACTCGCAGTTTGCCGGTTGTTTCCTCGCTTCAGTCGGCTGCGTCGCGCTTACGCGCTGCCTTCGCGTGGCTTCTTCAACCGGTTGCTATTCAAGCTACTCAATGCACTTTACTGTGCTGATGCTTTGTTTCGTCCGTGCGGTTGGTTCACACGGTGGCCTCGTAGTTTTGCTTGCGTTTCTTCAGCGGTCCATCGGCGCTGTGCAGTGTGCCCTCGAGCCGCTCGCTCCTGGACGTACACCAGGCAGAGGAGAGGCTTGTCTTCAGAGTGCTTCCTCGGCTGCATCACTGCCCTTGCGCCGTGCGTAGCCTCAACCGCCACTTCGGGCGCGCCGCGCTGCTCCCTTTGTGCATCGCGCTTCGTCTTCCCCCAACGCGTCGGTTCGACGCCTTGGTCTGTTGGGTTGTCTCCGAGCACGTCGGGCCTCTTTGTTGCTGCACTGCGCTTAGTCAGTTAGTTTTCATCCTTTCTTCCACCACTGTGTTGTCGTACCTTTCTCCTTGGTCGTGTCATTTAGCAGTGTTTCTCTAGCGGCGACGCTTGTGTTGCTACCGGCTGCACAGCTACGGTCGCGCCTCTCGTTCCGTACGGCTACTCTTCCTCTCGTTCGTCTGTGTCAGCCATCCAGTGTATTGCTCCTCCCTTCCTGTCTTGCGCTGCTTTTTTTTGTGAATGCAATATAGGATTATATCCTCCTCATATTTTGCTGTGGTGCGCCATGTGCACTCCCACTTCGTTGTATCCTTCCCATAACCATTGCAGCATGCGACCCTCCCACTTTTCAAGTGTTCCTTGTGCAAATCTTTATATTTTGCTCTATCAAAATACTTTTTCCCCTACTGATTATTGCTCAGCTGCTGCGCTTCATGATTGTGGTGCTCGATTAACTGCCTAATGTATCTACATGTTTGTGATAAAGATTGCATACTTGTTACCTGAAGTTGATTGCTGTTGTTCTGCTATGGGTCCTCCCCATAACCATTGCAGCCTGCGACCCTCTCACTTCGCAGGTATTCCCTTTGCAGATCTTTACATTTTGCTCAATCAAAATACTTTTTCCCCTGCCGGTTATTGGTCAGGTGCTGCGCTTCATGATTGAGGTGCTCGATTAACTGGCTAATGTATCTACATGTTCGGGATAAAGATTGTATAGTTCTTACCTCAAGCTGATCGCTACTATTCTGATATGGGTTTAGTATCCATTTCATAGGTAAGGACCCCTCATAATCTATGAAATAGGTCTCTATTCCTTTTTTTTCCCTAGCTATGCAAGTGATTTTTGATGTTTCAGGTTACCAGAGTGTGCAAACAACTGCTTTGTAAGTATGTAGCTTAGAATAGTTGGAGATTACAAATAATGCTTGTTGTATTGATTTGTGTTGGATTTACGCTGGATGATGAAATGGATCGGGAATGTTTTTTTAATTTCCATAGTTTGCCAAGTATGAATTGTGAGTTGTAACTTTCTATTATTCTTTTCACTGTTTCGAAGCTTATGGTCTATCTCTACAAATCCCTTGTTTAGCTTGTGCCTATAGGTAGTAGTATTGGCAAATGGTGCTTGTTATTGTAGTCCTCCAAAAACCAGCTTAAAAGTAGTTAGTAGTCTTAGTGCGGTGGTAGGAGCGGTGCCGTTTTCTTGGTTGACATCATTTTTGCATGGCAAAAAGGTTAATTTGCCATTTGGGACATCCCTTTTCAACAGTCTGACTATATAACATGCATCGTTCCAATGCAATGTTTTTTCTCTAATCCACTCTAAATATTTGAATCACTAATTTCCTTTAATCCACTAATTATCTGCATCACTGATTTTAGTTTGTTAGCTTCTGATATAGCTATACATTGCCTTTCAATTCCTTTCTCATATATTGTCATGTGACAAAACTGTCATTGTGGAGATACTTAGTTTTCAATGCCTTATGTTTTATGTAGTGGAATATCATACTTCCAAGATAATTCAATCTGCATTCTTGTTTAACTCCTTTTGGAATTCCTTTTGGTAGTCCAACGAGAAGAAGATAGATTTTTTTTATTTAATCCTTTATTTAATAATATTTTAAAGTTAATCTCTGGCGAACTTTATTCCCAATTCTGACCCCTTTGGCCACGCCACCACCCATGGTGTGGCCAAACTGTTCTGTCACGCCACCTATAGTGGCATGGCCAAAGCTGCTATGCAAGCCCTCAGCCACGCGCCGTGTCAACGTGGAGGGCTTGCGTGGCATTTGCCACGCCGTAACTCATGGCGTGACAAGCATGCATTGTCACGCCATGCGTTACGGCGTGACAGGGCCCAAAGTTATTAACTTCCACATGTGTCATTGCATTTGGATTGCTAAATTATGAATCGAGCTCATGGTTGAATTTAATTTGTACTTGATTTATGGAATTTCAATTCTCGATTAATCCTTCCGATCCAAATTATTTTCCTTTGATTTTAACTCATGTTTTTCTTGTGAAGAGACCAGATTTGAAATTGTATTTAATCGGATCATGAAAACCTATTGCAATGATAGGTGGTGCTCGTCGTCACTTTGGGGTCGTAGACCATTTCGTGCCTACTTCCAGAACACGTTTTTTATGTTGTTGGATGCCTTACTACGCGAAGAATTGAATGCGAAAAGATGACGAGATTTGCAGTTGCGAATTAAAATAGACTTTATAATAAAGCTGAGAATTACACGGTGCACAAGGTTTGGTTACGCGCGTAAGAAACAATATCATACACGATGCAACAAACAAAAGTACTCCTGGTCTTACGTGATGACGTCGAGCTCGTTTGTATATGTGATGTACCGCGACCTCGTACCCCTAGTAGGTGCAACGATGGAGCTCCAAAGGTAGGCTACCGTCGGTCTAGAAGCGAGATCGTCAAGGGGCCATGCCTGCAAGGAGATAGATTTCAGTTGCATTTTTTTGTGGAAGGTGACATTTATGACGAATAGAATATATTGTTACCTGCAAGGGAGCACGAGTGGGCCGACCCACGGGCAAATGCTCCCAAATCCATACCTGTAAGAGGTATGCGCATCCACCCAAGTTAACGTCCGCACTCCTTGATCGGCACACGTTTTACAAATGCCGGTAGAGACACACTAGTGTGGCAGAACCTCAACTGTAGATCCCTGCTGTCATTAAATCTGCCAAAATCAGCAAGTAAATGCAGGAGACGGCGTTGCCAGTACCGTTTAGGAACAGGAAGGAACCGAGAAGATGCCAAATACATGCCCGTACGAAGCGCCGCACTGTGTCCACATCTACGTTCGGTGGGCACACATTAAAGTACACGCACAGCCAGGACGCAAGCACCATGGATGGCCGGTTGTCCCTCAAGTCAGCAGGCGGGTCCTCCGGTTGAACTTCAAGCCACTCTCCTACCCGGTCTCGCCAACCCACGCTGTTGATGTCCCCAGTCACTAGAAGGCCGTCTATGGGGAGGCCGAGAATCATGCTGACGTCCTGGAGCGTGATGGTCATCTCGCCTGATGGTAGGTGGAAGGTGTGGGTCTCCGGGCCACCGGTCCACCAGTGTGGGAAGCGCAACACCGTCCATACGGGGGAGCCCATTGATGACTGTCCGCGCCAAAACAAGTAGACCGGCCTGGCAGACGTGTGGCTCATACCGCTCATCCCAATATAGAGGGGTGTGGGTGCGAGGGCGAAGCAGCTGGAGCACCTGCAGGAGAGATATGCAAATGAATGAGTGAAACAAGCACATGGTCAACAAGTTGGAGCTTGAGCAAAATACGGATTACTTCTTTTCAGTGGCATTGTCTAGTGGTCATGAGGCATGCATGCCACATGTTCGATACTATACATTTGTGTTCATGCTTAGACTCACAGTCAAGAATCAACATTGCACTTCACACTCAATGGACAACAATCTTTATTTATGTTATTTCTTTTAAATCATAGTGATATGTGGTATTGGGCTCTTTCTTTCTATGGATGATCTAGCTTGTGTCACAGATAAAGACAATGCTACTGTTACTCTGTCACCAAATTGCAAAGAGGGAAAAAAATGAGTATGTTTCACATGAATTTCATGCAAACTAGCAGAACATGAATATTACCATGAATTAAGGAAAGATGGTTTCCACAAGACCTTAATGAACATGCCATCACTGATCGAAGCTATCCATTGACTTGATGTTCTTATGCTACTAATATGACACAAGGTAAAAGCTACTATTTTCCTTATACCACTAGTCTCTATCATAGATCAAACAAGTTCCATGCACATCCATCCACGATATAGGGCTGAACAGATTTACCAACAAAATAAACACGACTAGTTGAACACATATCCTTCCATCTCTGCTACATCCATATAGGGGAGGACAATCCATGGATCAGTACATAATTAAAAAAAACCATAGAAATAATTACTAATAAAGCCAGCAATGGAGTCATACAAGTTGGGATGTACACAAACTATCGCAATCAAAGGAACCGAGCCAACCATGGAGTCTTGCATCTAAACTCAAGTTACAATCATATGAGAACTACACCAAATTGTGCTCGGCAATCACAACATATGCAGATAATCATAGAAATAGGGGATCTAGGGATGAGGAGGGCGACAATTTTACCTTGATGTCAGGGGCGCTATTGGGCTCGATGAGAGGGCCTAGTCTAGTGGCAACAGAGGGACGAAGGAGGAGGAAGACGGCGGTCGTCTGAGGTCGCCCAGGACAACGGAGTTAGGGGAGGAGGACAACGGCGTCGGGCGGAGGTCGAGGGAGGCCAGGTGTCCATGACATGGCCGGGCATTGAGGTCTAGGTTGGAAGCCGCACTGGGCGCAGAGGAGGAGGTTCCCGTGGCTGCCGGGTGCGGAGACGGAGGAGGGGCAGGCCGGGATCGACGCTGGGCGCGGAGAGGCAATGACGGTCGGTGGCGAAAGGAGAGCCGGCGGCAGGAGGAGAGCCGGCAGCTAGGGTTGTGCACGGGAGAGGAGAGGAAGACAAGGAGGCAAGGAAAATGAAGAACGGGCTGGACTGCGCGAGCCTAAGTCGCCACTGTCATGCCAGGAGATTTGGCGTGAAAAAGGCAGGCTGGTCACGCCAACTATAAAGCATGACAAATTATGCGTGTCACGCCATTAGTTATGGCATGACAACGGCCACGCAAGCCCTCCACGCTAGCACGACGTGTGGGCTAGGACTTGTGTGTCATGTTGTGTCACGCGCGAGAACTGTGGTGTGACAGCATGATTTGGTCACGCCATAAGTGGTGATATGACCAAATGAGTCAGAATTGGAAATAAAGTTCGCGAGGAGTTAACTTTAAAATAACAATAAAAAAGGATTAAATAAAAAAAATTCAAGTAGAGATGACCGGATGCCTGAATCAGATAAGAGTCATACTGTATTGCCAAATATTCCATGTTAGTGTCTTTCTGGATAACTGTACCATGCTTCTGATTGATGTTATGTTGCTTATGAGTTCTCATTTTTTGGGGGTTCAGGGACTAGAGAGTGTATATTGGTTCTATAGTAGAATTAGTTGTTAAGATTGAGGGATGCGCCTCAGTAAAAATTTGCACTGAATGAATCAATGACTTTGAAGATTGTTCAAGATCATGTTACTGTTATATTCGGCCAATTACAATGGAAATACATCAAAACACTACTCTTTTCTTTGTCATCAATATATCATGCATCAGACCACTCGATCACCTGAACATATATATTTTGCCTTTTTGTGTGCACGCATATTGGATTTCATTTGGGATTTCTCTGTCTCCAGATTCTATGATAAGGGGAACTATAGATGTTTCAAGTTGTGTCTTGTACGATGCTTGGCTTTAGTGTATAAGCAATCCGTAGCCATTTCGTGCTGTTAGTTGCTCTACAAGGTATTTTTCAGTTCTGTCATAGATGGTGTTTTTATAGTTCTTTCATATGTCGAATAAAGAATTGAATTCATTTATTCTAAGTTCACTGCAATGTCTACTCGTGGCTATCAATTTTCTGATTTCCAGAACTAAGGAGCAAAAGCCATATTCTTCTGTAACTTTTCTATAGTTCACATCGTCCACATGTTTGCTATGGCAGAGAGCAAGAGTAGTCTTTTGTCATAAAGAAAATGATTGCTTTTATTTTGTAGTGCGCAGTTGGTTAGCCTTTGTGCTTATGATCTCACACCATGTTAGTGAAGAGTGACAATTAAGTAAAGAGGACTCATGTCATGGCCAGTTCAATTGAAGACTGATTCAAAAAATAACTTGCGTGTTGAAATGCTTTCAAAATAAACTACTATGAAGATAGCACTTTTCTTTCATCGGTTGCTTATGTGAGAGATGTAAGAATGGAATTGTAGATAATCGCGTTTTGTTATAATAAATGCGCTCGATTTCCATATACTATAAAAATGTTTTGTAATCATTGTGCTTTATCTTAACTCACATGGTAGGAATAGCTTGTATCCTAAGTATTAGAGCATACAACGAATGCTTGCCAATCATTTTTTTTTTGTTTTTTCCTTGTAGATGAGTGTATGGAATTCCTTTTGGTAGTCCAAGGAAAAGAAGAGGAAGAGATGTCTGGATGCATGAATCAGATAAGAGTCAAACGAAATTGCCAGATATTCCATGTTAGTGTCGTTCTGGATAACTGTAACATGTTTTTGATTGATGTTATACTGCTTACGAGTTCTACGTTTTTTTGTTCAGGGTGTACACAGTGTATATTGCCTCTATAGTAGGATTAGTTGTTAAGATTGTGGGATGTGCCTCTCTAAAAATTTACACTGAATGAATCAATGACTTTGAAGATTATTGAAGAACTTGTTAGTGTTATATCCTGCCAATTACAATGGGAAGACATCATAACACTATTCTTTTCTTTCTCATCAGTATATCAGGCATCAGACCACTGGGTCCAAATTATTATTGTCTTACATATTTACACCAGTCCAGCCTCATACAAGGCCATACCATCTACCCCTTCGCCTTGACACATGCATTCCGACTATATTTACTAATACATTTTCCCCATCCTGCCCATAAATGGATTGAGTTTATTACAGACACATGCAGAACAGTGTATAAATTATCGTTAATTTATGTACGCCTTTCGGTATAGCCATTACATACATTATTCGCAATGAAAAATGCACCTTTCCATTTATCAATTTTCTTACGCCAATTTATACAGACAAAACCAATGGAGGCGCGGCGCGGCGTGCCATCCGCTCTAGTACCAAATATAACAGAACGATTCCACATAGCAAGGCTACTCTGGTCTCTAGTTCATACACAAAAGAAAAAACAACAGCACGATTCACTTTGGAATAAGCAAAGAACATGAATGGGACTAAAACCATGGTGACCACTGTCAAAATTTTACAAGAACAATGTGGGGACCCGGATTTGCATATAGAACCATCTATGTATTTTGAGCTAGTTCCATGATTAGTAGCTAGCTTACATAATACAACTATCGGCGAATATCACATCCATACAAAGCATATAAATAAAGGATTAATTCCTTATTTTCCACTGGAAGTCGGCCGAGTCCCTAAAATGCCATCGCGAAACTGCTCATCCCTTCATTGCTATCGGATCTCAACTTTCATCCCGTTTTTGCCACTCTCATCAGTTCCGTTAAGTTTGATTGTTGTTAACCCCTCAAAAGGTGTCAGATTTTTCTCAGTCTACCCAAATTGCCACTGGTCCCACGTGTCATAATTCATTTCTACCCCTTCATCCGCCTCATCGCCGAGGAGTTCTACGCGTGGCACGACGTCACACACTCATCTTCCAACTTCGTCCCCAGCGGCAGTGTGCCCATCCTCGGTGTCATCGGCATCGTCCACAGCTTCACTAGTGAGTCCAAGTGGATGGTCCAACCCACCACCATCCACTTCGCTGGATGGTCCAGGGTGGGCGGCACTGGTGTTTGGAGGGTGTCCAGCAAGGAGAAGCTGGTCATCACACCGTGGTGCAAGTGACCTGTAGGCGCCAAGCGGACGCTTGTCTTCTGCCACTACGGCAGTGCGTGCATCGACTGGGCCATGCGACGGCGATGACCGGCAGCGAGGTGAGTGGTGGGGGTGAAGGCCGAAGTCAGTCCAGTGCGGGAGATGGGAATGGGGGCAACGACGATGACAAGAGGTGATGTACATCGGAGAGGACATCGGAGAGAAAGAAAAAGAACACCGGAGAGAAAGAAGATGACGATGACGATGCACCAGAGAGGAAGAAGTACACCAGATAGGAAGAAGTACACACCGAAGATGACAATGAGGTCAGGAAGGGATGGATCCGGCGTTGGCATGGTCGAGGAAGGCAGATCCGACACCGGCGGTGACAGGGTCTGGAGAACGGCAGTGACGATGTCGGGGAAGACGGACAGATCCGCGCCGGCATGGTCGAAAACGAATGGATCCAACACCGTCTCCACTGTGGATCCATCGATTAGGTGTTGAGCAGTGTCGTGGAGCCGCTGTCGAGCAAGGCGACCTCCCCTCAACTCCCCCAACTCCAGCGACGACGATGGAAACCTCCCCCAACTCCTCACAGACTGTTGCCATTAGGAGGAGCTCGTCCCCGACTGTCCATGCCCACAACGAGCTCACTACTGCCTACCCCTCCACCATGCCCGCGTGGCACTCGCCAACCAAATTCGACAGTGATGGGATCAGGGATAGCCGGATCGAGAGGCGGCGATACGGGTGGGACGAGAGGAGAAGGGCGGCTTGTGTGCTCCATCATCAAGAGGCGACACAGGGCTAAGGGAGGGGAGGAGAAGGGCGACTGAGGGAAAGGAAGAGGTTGTCAGTGGGAGTCCATGGGAAAGAATAGAGAGAGGGGGAATAGGAGAGGAGGAGGAGGAGGAATAAGATGGAATAGAAAGAGAAAGAAGCAGGATAATATAGTCGTTTTGCGCATCACTTAACAGCCAACTCAACGAGAACTGACCGGAGTGGCAAAAACGGGATGCAAGTTGAGATCCAATGGCAATGAAGGGAGGAGCAGTTTCATGATGGCATTTTAAGGACCCGATCAACTTCTAGTGGCAAATAAGAAATTAATCCATAAATAAAAGGGTACTTAATTATTACATAAACATAGTAAATAGGCCTTATATTAGCGTTTACAAAGACAGTGGCCAGACCTCTGAGTTGAGTAAATAGCGACAAAAAGTAAGTAGCAAAGAATGATAGTAAACTAAAAGAACAAGGCCTCCATGCAATTGCCACAAACAATCGAGTAGGGCTAGGACCTAGTTATCGTCATCTTCGTCATTTCCATAGTCAGATGCATAAAAGTATCCATACACCGGGTCTTCTGCTTCATAGTCTGAATCCACATATTTGAGCAACCATGAGTATGAAGGTACTCAACAAGCCCTCACATTGAATGTAATGATATAGATGCAAGGCTTACCAAAGGAGGGATTTTATGTTTATTTTAGCACAAAGCCAGTTTGCTCAAATACTATAATTACTTTTCAAACCTATGACAGCCTTTTCAACTACAAAACCAAAGTTTTATTTGTGTAAGCAATTATTATCTCGATAAGGTTCCACCCATCTATAGTTACTCACAAGGTTACATCCACCTCAAGTTACTCATAAGGTTACATCCACCTATGGTTACACACAAGTTATCTCTACCTCGAGTTACTCATAAGGTTACATCAACCGCAATCATCACAACAACCATGTTTACGCCAACATGTCTCAGTTCACATTTAATTAAAACTAACCAAGTGTGACTTTCTCCACAATGTCCATAACCGAGGGCATGACTTTTCGAATAGATTAAACATTCTACAGAGGTTGTATAGCTTTACTCACAAGATATGATCAACTCATAATGTCAGCCGTGACACGCTTCCTTGGGTATGCGATGGAGATGATCATAACAAGGCTTTTTCAATACCCAGTCCCGACACTAGACCCTCTCCGGCGAGGAACCACTCAACATTAGGATCATGACCATTACAAGGCACCCCCAGAATGCCCTTAACTAGGCACATTTTTAATGAGGGGCCCTCTGTTGCTACGGAGTCACAATCCTTCTCGATATACATAAAAGTTACTCTGGGCGGGGGTGTTTATGCCAGAAACGGAGTAAAGTAGTTGGTCAGGTATATCACATACTAGACTTGTAGTTGCACGACTTAGTAGCTTAGAAATGCAGCATATGATTCGGTACTTAATCGACTCAAGTGAGACAATCCACAAACCCAACTCGTGTGCACACTGCACCTATCTCATACCAACCACTCGCCTAAGTCTCCACCATAATAAATAACATTTTCCTATTTTCAGTGGTAACCCACATTACCATGCTACGAATCATAATATATCCCAAGTTCTTGTTATTGCAATGTTTGAGTCCAATTCAATTTCAACCACTAAGCAGTGTCTAAGCACAACCAATTGTCATTATTGTTTAACCAAGGGAAGTGTTACTCATGTAATATTTCGTTATCAAAAATAAAGGATGGGAATAATAATAATAATCAACCTTTGGCATAGCTAGGTATCAATCTTTAACATAGCATTTCATAAATAATAGAAGCATGCAAGTAATACTTTAAAATGAAATACTTTGCATTTGAAATGTAGGTTCAACATGATCATTGTAAGGACTTGCCTTGCTCAAATGTGGATATTCCTTGGTTTTGGTCTTGGTCTGAAGCAGTGGTGAAATCTTCGACGATGTTGGAATCTATTTAACGCAAAAACACCAACTTCGAATAAATAAAATTCAAATGAACTCCAAAAATTACGTTGTTGGTACTTTTGGAAAGGTCTTGAATTTAGAAACAAAAAATCAAATCATTTAGATTTAAAATGAGGGAGAACGAGCTCTCCAAAGTTTAACCTGAGAAAAATTCTAGAAATCTGAAATTTCTAACATGTGGGTCCTGTTGGATTTTATTTTCCTTTTCCTTTTATTTTTGTTAAGTAAATCCTCTCTAACTGACAGGTGGAGTCCACCGAGGTTTTTAATTTCTTTTAGAATTATTTTTCTTAAGAAGAAAAAAGCTTATGTGGCTGATAGGTGAGTTGAGTTGGGGTTTTTTATTTTATTTTGTATTTATTTTTATTCAGGAAAATCCTGAGAGACTAACTGGTGGGGTCATGATCCACATGGACTCGGTCCACCCGACGACACACAAGTCCTGGGTCCCACCTGTCCGTGGCTTTGATCTATGGACCGGGTCTATATGACGGGTTGTAAGCGGTGGGGTTCACATGTCATAGACCCACACTTATGTCTACGACTTAATTAGTTTTCCTAATGACGTCGGGTCCTGTAACATCCCAAATGTATAATTAGGGTTATTCAAGTATAATTATATGTGTAGAAATTAAAACTTTTTCTCACATCTTGAAAACCCCTAATCTCTCATGTAATTCTTGTCCAAGAGTTGTGTAATCCAAAAACACAAAGCTCTTGTTGACCAAAAGTCAAACTCCTTTTCCAATTATCTTAAATCTTGTGCCAAACATTTGGAAAATATTTTTCCTTGGTCCCAAAACTGATGTGGGACCCCTCTGAAAAATATCCCAAGATGTAAAACTTGCTTGATAAATTTTGGAGGTAAAACAAATCCTTGATCAACCTTCATGAATTTCCTGAGAAAAATGCATTAAATAATAACCTCTGGAAATTTTATGTAAGGTTAATCTCATTGTCAGCAAGCTCCAGTTAAAATTTCATCAAATTTGGAGTTCAATTGCTATCTCAAATAATTCCGCTAAGTTTCAGCTGTTAAAAACTAAATTTAAAAGCCTACACTTGTTCCTTGGGCTAGCCACTTTGCAAAGTCGGTCCATCCCGACCTTGTCTGCACCCATCGACCTCCTCTCCACCTTGATCAGTCGCAGTAGTTGGATTTACATCCAACCGCCACGACCTCCTCCGCGATCAACACCGCAAAGACCTCCTCGCCTCACTGAGTCATAGCAGCTTGGATCAAAGATCCACGGTCATGACCTCCACATGTGTTAAATCTCAAAGACCTCCCACCTTGTTGAGGTCGTGGCCCTTGGATCCAAGATCCAAGATCCATGGCCATGACCTCCCCTCACTGTTAAGCTAAGCAAACTTCCCACCTACATGAGGTCACAGCCATTGGATCAAAAATCCATGGTCGCGACCTCCTCCTCTTAATCTAACTATCAGACCTCCCTTTGCACTCACTTGAGGTCGCAGCCGTTGGATTTACATCCAAAGGCCACGACCTCCTCTGAAAAACATCGCAGCCCAGGACCTCCCCTATCTCATGTTGTGCACCGTTGGATTTGAAATCCACGGTCACGACCTCCTCCTTGTCTTATGTGCATCAGATCTCCCCGCGCACGTGAGGTCGTTGCCCTTAGATCTAAATCTAAAGGCCATGACCTCCCTTGTGTGTTGCGCAAGCTCAAGACCTCCTTTGCGCCACGTGCGAGGCTCAGGACCTCCCCTGTCTTGATCATCACCGTTGGATCAAAATCCAAAGGTCTGGACCTCCCTCGCACTTCACGCAAAGCCTCAGACCTCCTTTGGTTGTGCGCCCTTGGATTTAAATCCTAAGGCCATGACCTCCCCCTCATGTTCTTAAGCCCATGTGCGGTTAAGACCTCACAGAGGTCCGCACTGCTGGATTGAGATCAACGCTTTGGACCTCTGTCCCATTTTCCCACGGCGCTTACACATTAAGGAAATCGGAGGGCCACGACCTCCCATCCTTGATCGTGTGGTGGGACCTCCTCGATCCTTTGGCGTAACGGTTCAAAATTGTCATCCGATGGTTAGGACCTCCCCTGGTCTTATCCAACGGTCAAAATGACCTCCTGTTCTTCTCCTTCCTCGGCGCGCTGCGAGCTTTGGCGATGGAGTTAATGCACTTTGCCACTAGGTACCTTTAACGACTCTTTGTTGACCGCATTTAATGCAGTCGACCTTCCGCCTCTCAGTCACCAGTGCACCTTGTCAATCTCATGTCCTTGCCACCCCATGGACCAACCCGTGGGCTAAGCTCACCATGGAGCTTAGCCCGACTCCTAACCTTCACCCAGGCTATAAGTTATCCCTTGAATCCTCCCTTGGCTTCCTTTGCACACAATTGATCTCGGCCTTGCACTTTGTGCGTGGTGAGCTCCTCATCCACAGACTCTCCAATTCTCCCACGACCATTGTCGAGCTTGGAGCTCCTCGGTGGCAAAAAGGGTTCCAGTGGCCTCTTCCTCCCTCTCTCTTGTTTCTATCTCTGGGCCTTTCTCCTCTGCGACCTCAACCCTAACTTCCTTTGGTTGGGGCATTTGCAGAGGTGGCCTAGTGGAGCTTGAAGCTTGGAGTTGAGGGTGGACTTGAAGCGGTGGAGCTCCCGTCTTCTCCAACTCAGGCCGCCACCGTCATCGACCTCATCGGCATCTTTAGGACCTCCTGTAACTCCTGGTAATCCCTTAGATCTTTGGGCACCCGCTGAATGCATGTTATGAGCTTTTCAGGGCACAGCAGAATGTCGCGCATGAGTGCTTTTTGCATTTTGTCTTTGGCCGTCTTTGGTCATTCTTGCCCTCTCCACGGCTCATGGCGTTTAAAACGCCGCCGCTGGAGAAATAGGCCCACAGGATCGCTGGCTATTGCGGTCCCGACGGTGCCCTCGGTCTGGCCGCCGCGTGCCCTAAATCGCCGGCGATAAGCCGTGGGGCGTCCTCAAATCTTTGTCGGACGTCCCGACCGTGCCATTGTCGTTTTAGGACAAAGAATTGCCGCTTTAATACCTCAATCATTGTAATCATTGGGTGGGTCTTAAATGCCTTTTAATCCGTCCTTTGTTGCGCATTTATTCCATGTCCAAGCGCGTGAGTTAGGGCGCTGGGTCTGGACATCCAGACCTCCTCCGAGGAGATCTGGAGCGTCCAAGATCTCCCCTTGCGCGATCGTGGCCGTCCAGACCTCCTTGGAGGTCTGTGACGTTTAGATCTCTGCGTAGGACCTCCTCGAGGTCATCTCACCGTTGAGGACCTCCCCCTTTAGATCTGGTCCGTCCCGGACCTCCCCTCATCGTTGTGGTCCGTTGGATTCTCCATCTACGGCCACGACCTCCCCTCACCTCGCGAGCGCGTGTGTGCGTTACCTCCTGGGAGGTCTGAGCCGTCAGATCTGAGATCTGTGGCTCACGTCCTCCCTACTTTGTGTTTTTTTTTTTTTAAATTCCATTGAAGTCTTAATTATAAACAGAATAAGGTAGAAACTTTAGAATTCCATATCTTTTTCATTTTAAATCCAATTGGGGTCATTCAAATTGTGTTAGCTCTGTCTTGAACTTGACTTTAATCCAAAAATGATTGTAAGTTGAGTTCAACTCCAGAGCACAGTTTTGCCTTTAGGTTTTAAAACTAACTTTAAATGTACACTCAAAATAATGCTTAACTTGTAAAATACATAACTAATGCTCTGTAGATTATTTTTGAGTGAGACCAACTTTGTTGGTTTCCTCCATTAATGATCTTACTGTGAAAATTAGTTTTGAGCATGTTGCTGTTAGGAAAATAAGGACTTGTGCATTATAATTTTGTTCAAGTTCTTGTTTTTGAAAATTTGTAGAGAGTGCAATATAGCTCCAAATGAGACGAACTCAATTGTGTTATTCATCTCATGAGGTGCTGGTTTTACAGTAAAAATCTCAGCGTCACCTCTTTTCTAGAAAATGTTGCCTCATAATTAAATTAGTGAATAGTGCGGTTTGGTATTTTTAGGGTTTGAGCAGAATTGATTTCATCATATCTTTTGCATTAAGAATCCAAATCAATTGGTTCTTGTTGCTAAATTCATGATAAATCATTGTCTTGCTGCTGTAAAATTTTCGTAGCTTTGGAGAAGTTTCTCTGTTGCGTCTTTTGGTTTTTAAATCGTTCTTATCGGTTCTTTCTCGCCTTTCCGTTAGGTTTCGACATTTGTGGTGATCCCGAGAGTGACCCTCTGCCACAAATTGACCAGCAACAACAAGGCAAGTAGTTTGATCATATCCTCTAATGCCCCATTACTTTAAAGGTTAATATGTTGTTTTACTTCTATGTATGCATGCTACTTTGTGTTAAATGTCGCTAGTAATCCTATAGTTGCATAATCTGTAGGAGTGTTTATCCTCTACTACCTATGAGCCTAGGTTATTTGCTGTGGTGGAAGCTCATTGGATGAGCTCTTATCACTTAGTAGTTTCGATTTAAATTGCTTAGACATGCTTAGTTATCGGTAGAAATGGGCGATCATCGACTTAGTCGATGGTCTTGATCACTCAAAACCGATTATTACTCCTATATGTCCAGCACTTGTGCTTTGATTAATTGTAAAATCAAAACTGAAAATAAAAGATTGATTTAGACTTGGGCATATTGGATGGATGGTGTGGTTTTTGGATGTGGTGGTATGCCCAAGTCAACAAGGACCTAATTCTTGCGCCATTGATCCAAGCAATTATGCGTGCTAACCACACGAGGGCATATGGAACCCTCTTGACTAAGTACTTTAGGCGGTGTTAATTGGGGTCGCTTTCGGTTGGTGTGTTTTAAAAATAAAATGTGTGTGTGATGTGGGAGGAGCATTAGCTTCCGGGTAGGTTGTGTGATGTCTCCTTCTCCCGTGGGTTGTGCGACTTCGAATTAGCATTGTCCATTGGAAATGTCTCGTAGGACTTAGCCGTCTTGAAGCATACCAAAGGTAGTGTGCTTAAAGGAAAGGCGGTCGGCGTGTGGGTACATTGGTACACCCTGCAGGATAAAACTATTGAATAGCCTCGTCCTAGGTTATGGACACGCTTGGTTATTTCCGTAAGAATTAGACTTCAACCTTTAATTAAAACTTGACATGGTTGGTATGAGCGGGAGTTCATGCTATTGTTGTGGTGACTTGGGTTAGTCACTTCGAGTTGTTCTTGTTGTTGTTACTATGTTATCTATCTCGTTGTTACTTCAACATTTAAAAATGCTTTGCCAAATTGCCTTCAATCTATTATGTTATTGCAAATAAATGTTGCTTTATGCTAAAATGAGTCCAAAGCCTCATCCACTTAAATAAAGCTTGCATGTAGCTATTTATAGTTCTCGTTATCTCACACGTAAGTCTTGCGGAGTACTTTATGTACTCATCGTCCGTGGTTGTGGTAATTTTGTGGCTTTTGTTGCGAGAGGAAGAAGGGAGCTCCAAGAGCCTCTCTTACGTGCTACGTGTTGCGACTTCTTGACGACTAGCTTGGCGGTCGGTCGAGATGCCTAGGGTTAAGGCACACCGATTGGCTTTGTGTTATAGCCATCTTTATGGCACTTTTGCTTCATTGTTATCTTAGTGTTTGTTGTTATTTGGCGAAAGGCCCTCTTTTGTAATAACCTATTCCTTATTAATATTAACTTCGGTTTGTTGCTTATGTTCTATGTGTTGTATGGAATTGATACATTCTTTTGTTGTGAGGTATGTATCTTGCGTTCAGGGAGTATACATCTCTCGAGACTGGTTTATTTGGTTGATAATACTAGGGTCAATTGGATGACTAAGTATTATGAGCTTAATAAATCCGGGTGCTCACAGGTCCACATGTCATACGAATACTAACTACTCCCTCCATTTTCCTATATTTGTCCACAGCCCACCATGTGCATAGACCAAGAAAGCACTAAACCTAACAAATACTTAATGAGAAATGACCATACATACCCATATTAAATGAAATACCACAACCATTTAACCTCTTCCAAAGCATTTAAGTAGGGGTAGAGAGAGGAAAATTGCAATAATACAATCTAGATTCCCGCAATGGACAATTATATTAAAACAGATACTCTTGAGGCCATGGACAAATATAGAGAAATGGAGGCAGTGCCAATTAACTCTAACTAATTATCAGTAACCTAATCATCTTGGGCCCACACGTCAGTGACTCTAACTCCATCGTCCTCCTCGGAATAGAGGAATGGAACAGAGGCAGCCGTGGCCGGCTCGGGGTCGAGCTCGGCATTGGCGGGGAAGGGCACGACGACCACCTAGGACCAGAAAAATGGAATACAGAGGTCTTGGAGATGCTAATGGCTGTGGTGGCGGACGGGAGATGGCCTGAGGCGGTGACACTATAGTGAGGTTAGCGGAAGTGCTAATGTATGCCATGGCAACTATGAAACAGAAGTACCCACGGGAAATTGAGGTGCAGGTGAGCACGAGGAAGCTACAGGGATTCTATACAAGGTGGCAGCGTGCCTAGAGGTGCTCAAGAGAGCTATGTCCATGACAGTCGGCAGCGAAGAAGAAGGTCGTGCGTGGCACCGGGGTTACAATGGCTAAGCGGCCACATTGTCTACCCTGCCAGGTTTAGGAGGGCTAGAAACATGAAATAACGTGAAGAGGTGAGGAAAAGGCTTATCAGAGGTGAAGTTGGCATTATGGTGCGCAGCGACGGTGTTGTACCAGAGCCGAAGAAGATGAGGCACTCTAGCGAATCTGGTGCACGACAAAGAAGAATGAGGTAACCATTAGAAAGGTGAGCTCGTGGCGAACAAAAATGGATAGGATCTTCAAGATCAAAGCTCACAAGAATGAGCAGGAGTTGGCGACGATGGAGACGAAGATGTTGGATCTGCAGCACAGTCATCGAGGCTTCTGGGGTGACTGAGTGGAGGGGAAGGAAGGGATCCGAAGGGGAAATGAAAAGGAGTAGATGGCGAGTACGGTGACATGCTTGGATCGACTTATAAAGGAGAGAAGGCAGCAATGTGGTGGTCATCTCGATGATTTCTCACGAGTGCGTAGGTGTTAACTCGTCGGCGAAGCTAACGCGGTGGCGTTGCACTACAGGCTCTTGAATGCTCCCTGTCCTTGCTTATGCAGAGAGAGAGAGAGGGGGGGAACCGCAAGAGAGGAAGAAGATGAACAAGGATGGGGGCTAATACGTGGGGTTGGGCCTACCTATCAACGAGAGCGAGGTGAGAGGGGAATGAGCGAGCGGGCTAGCTCGGCTGTGGCACGAAGATGGGCTGGTGGGGTATGCGGAGAGGGAAGGGAGAAGGAGGGGAACTGGGATGGCCGGTGGATGTGGCCCGAGGGGAGAGAGGGAGGAAAAGGTTAAAACGTTTTGATTTGATTTCAAGAAATAAAAAAATTCAAATTCTGAGGAAGTTTGGCACACTGATGTAAGATTGGTCCCGATGTTCCGGTGGATGGTAATTCGATTTGTAGATAGTGACTTTGACAACGAGGCTACCTGATCGAAACTCGATCAAATTGTCCAACAATCGCTAAACCATGCTCTTATTGTTATCAACCTCGCCAAGAACGACAGTTGACCTGATCACGAAGATAAATCCCTGCAAGCAATCAAAGAACAAGCAACAACTCAAGTAAAGAGTGATACGGGGGATGCCCGATCTTCACGACGTAGGATCGATGATAACTTTGGATCCGTGCAACCTGACGAACAAATGGCGCTAACCACTGTCAAAACAGCAACCTGCGACAAAAGAATTCGCCCAACCACACGCTCGTGATCCCGTCTACCTAACCACACAAAGTAGACGTGTCGCTGCTCCTGCAAAACATAAGGAATTACAAGAATAAGCGTATAGCTCTCTCAAAATAATAGATTCATATTCGTGGTGCCCTGTTACAATAATACGTAGCAGAATAAATAGGCCGATGGCCTTCCTAGTTCAGCTGTCAAATCGGACTCTACACGACTTACAAAAATCGAACTCCAAACAGAAAGCACACGCAAACAATAATTCCCTTAACTACTTTGGTTAGCCATATCTTGCATGCACCAGTCAAACAATAGGGAACATGACCGGGCCCACCAAGTCACCTGGTTCGGTTTCCTTTTTCTTCGTTGATTCAGTAGCCAGGCCATTGAATGCTTGCTTATTTCCTTCTCTTCCTTTACATGTATGCACATCACACATGCATTAGTGCACCTTTTTCCTAAACACTTTACGTAACACATATGCATGCATGCAAGCATCACGTGGCTTCATGCAGGATTCTTGTTCCATTGTTATTGGTTACGACATGCTTCTATATGTGTATAACTGTTGGTTAATTAATTTAGCCCTTGCTCGTGTAATCGGTCCAATTGGGATGTCCTCATCATCCTTCCCCTCTTGAAAAGGTGTCGTCCTCGACTCTGATTGTTCGGGTGCACAAGATGAATCCGATTGCTCCTTTTGCGGCTAAACACCGAATATAAGAAATGATATGTGTATTCCTTCAGGGCCTTCGAAGCGCATCTTCACTTTAGGCTTGTACAGATCATATATACGACTGCATATAATTAAATAAAATAGTAATAGCTCTGTGTCTCTAAGTATGATAGTTAAAGACCGAATTAAATTAGAGTTCTGCGACGCCCCGTGTCATTACCCAGGAGGTAATCACACTTAAGCATACGAATTACTATTCGTTTGCCCAGTAGAACACTGCTCCAACGAATAGTAAGCCATTTATCAGAGATAACGCAGCAGAACAATAAAATAGAAACTGCTCTTTATTACAACAGTTGCCACACAGGTCTAAGGCTTTAAATACGATAATTTAATTACAAACATGGAAAGACACTTTCCGCTATTTCCTGCTAGGTTTCTCCGTAGTCTCCACGTCCCACGGGTCAAAAGGGGCGATCATCTCGCCCTGCTTCTCACACCCAATGCCCCCGTCACCTGCGGCCTTTTCGAAACCTGCAAAATCTCCTCATCCCACTCGGGATAACTCCCGGTTGGATCAGGATCTAAGCAAGGGAAAGATAGCAAGAGTGAGTACTATAGTGTACTCAGCAAGCATTAGTAGCTAAAATGCAATTGATGACTATAACCTTTCATCCTTAGCAACAGTCTTACCTCTTCTCTTACTCTGAATATAAACCTTAAAACTTAGGTTGCAAATTTTAATTCTGAAAAGACTACTTGATTACTCGGAGAGAAGAAAGACCCCTAGCGGTTCCCGTAGACTCCAATCCAGGAGACTGGCATGAATTCATGATTTTGTATAGCACTGCGCAGGCTTGTACCACTTTACCCATAGCTATTCCGAACTCTTGATGCTAGGTTCACCGTATTTCCTTTGATGCGATTTCAAGTTCAGAATACAGAACGTTTTCCAATTACGTGATTAATTTCTCCACCCATTACTTTCCGTCGGTGCTGACCTTGCCACCACCGAGTTCGGGTAATGTTGGTTGGGCCAGTTCATCCTCTCTGCACCCAACACTCCACATAGTGATATAGCACCTCTTCTTACACTACACTCACACATAATACATACCCGTGTGGAGAGCATAATTACGTAACATGGTAGCATTTTCTACTTTCTTAAAGCAGGAAAATGGTTGTACTTGAAGATCTGACCTCTGACCGAGTAAGAGTTTTGTTTGTCCTTATATTATAACTATATGTAAAGGGGTCCCACCTCTTGCCCTCATTCATCCTGACCAAGGGCCCCCTTTACCCGCCATAATATTACTCTGCTTTACTCTCATTTCTCATCTCTTTTCATATCTAACATCTTTCTCATCTTCCTTACCTTTATCTCATTTATTTGTTTTGAGTTTTTGAGAAAATCATTTTAATGCAATACATATATGATAGAATAAGGTACGGTTTACATTTAATATAGCTATATTAATGAACAAGAGAGTAGCTTGCCTTCAAAAGAGTAGTAAAGCTCACTGTCGATATAATCCGATTCAACTCTCGCTGCAAGGCATTACAAATCTGCTTTGCAAATATCGCATTTAAACGGATAATAAATATTTAAGTAAATACTTAGTGACATTTTGGTGCTACTAAAAGTATATTAGTTAGACGATTCTTTTCATTAGTGAATTTTTGTGTTAATAAACCCTTTTTCGACTATCGCCAAGTTAACACTCACCGCTACTGTCGTTCCGGCATATCGGCTCTAGGGTTAGGACTAAAGTACACACTATCTAAAGAACGACGAGAAATGCTACACAAGACCGAATGTTAGCAACTCTAGCAAAATCTATGCACGCTCAAACATCTATCTGATTTTAATTAGCTCGGAAGTAAAACTTCAACTCTTAAACTAGGCACAAATTTAATTATCTTAATGATTCCAATTTATCTAAACGATTGCTAAGAGTCAAGATTAATTGTCTAATCGAATTATACCCAAAAATTAGCACTTAAATTCTAATCTCTAACTTAATTTTAATCCTAATTCTTTTTATTCCACTAAACCCCTACTTCATATTATCACCCAACCGGCCACCCCTTTTCTAATCTCACCTCTCTCTTTCCCTCATTTTACCTCTCCCTCACATCTCTCTCTTTTTCCCTTCTCCAGATTCTGAAGCCGCCGCCGCCATGGGGTTTCCTCCCCTCAAATCGGCGCCGCCTCTCCTCTGGCTCCTCCGCCACCTCCTCTCTCCCCTCGGCTCCACCGCCTCCTCCTCTCTCCCTGCCGGTTCCACTGCCGCCTCCTCTCTCCTTGCCGGCTCGGCGCAGGGTGGGGGTTGCTACCGCCATGGGCTCGGCCCATCTCTCCAAGCAGCGCCATCGCCTCCTCCTCCTCGAGTTCGGCGCGGCTGAGGCCAGCCCAGCGCCACTACTGCGCCTTGGCTCGGCTCCTCCTCTCGACCATTGCTCCCCCTCGCCTCGCTCGCCTAAGGCCCCTCGGTCCCCTGGTCCTCCCAGGTCCTCTGCTCTTGCCCGGGCTGGCCATGGCGCCGGCGCTTCATCCTCGGGTTCCTCAGCTCGCTACCTCTCTCCCTCACCTAACCCTCTTACTGAAGCTTTGGTTTTTTACTTTAAGTTGATTTAATCATGTTGCTTACTGATGCTTGAATGCTATGCATAGCTAATGGTGGTTTGATTGCCTCTAGATGATGCAAATGAGAGGTGATGGTGGTGATTTGGAGGTGGTTTGGCCGATGCATCACTAAGGTACTAAACCCCCTGTACCCCCTGTGCTTGATGACTCTCAACCCTCCCCTCTGCTCTGTGATGACTTGAATATACTGAGGGTGGATGGGATTGATTACCTGATGCCTGATGATTCAAATGGATGCTAATGGATGATTTAAACAAGCATATATGTGGGCTGGGTTACCTCCTGC
Organism: Phyllostachys edulis; assembly: GCA_036346405.1. NCBI lineage: Eukaryota > Viridiplantae > Streptophyta > Magnoliopsida > Poales > Poaceae > Phyllostachys > Phyllostachys edulis. The sequence continues at coordinate 6,279,960 of CM070567.1, read as the reverse complement.
TAGGGTTTTGGGGATGGGGAGCAGGTTGTAGTGCCAGCTTGCTGGTGCTCCTTGCTTCCCTTCCCTTTGCTCCACTGGTTTGGGTGGTGGCTATGGTGGGGATCCTCCTGGTGCTCCTGGCTGCTCCTGGTTCTCCCCTCCTCTGGTTGGGTTCTGAGATGGGGAAAGAGGGTTGCGGCGCCGGCCCTGTACTGGTGCTCTCTCTTCTTCTCCCCTGCAGTTTGGGGCTTGCAGGTGGTGGTGGTGTGGATGCTGGGCTCTTCCTCTTTCTTTGCCTCGATGCTGGTTGCCTTGACCTTGGGGAATGGCGGAGGGTTTGTGAATGGAATGTGGCTTATGTGGGGGAATGGATTGGGGCTGCCTTCGGCTGGGTTATCTCTTGCCTATGCTCTCCCTCCTCTTGTGGCTAAGATACTGAGAATATGGATGGGGTTGAGCTGAGGATGTTCTTATCTTGACTTGGGTTTGATCTCATCCTTATTTGTGGTAATTTCTTATTTACGGCCTTCCTATTCCTATTTACCACAACCCTATTTACCCTAATCCTATTACTCTCTATACATATGGCTGCCATCTTCTGTGATGCATATGAAAGTTACTATTGATGCTGAGGCTAAGTTAGCTACCATTGTGGGCTTTTCGATTGGTCGGAAATATATATGGTGGGTGATGCATTTCGGTATGCCCGATGATGTGTTGAAACAGAGGGCAAGGATAAACGGGAATGCACTATTGGACTTTAATGCGGGTGAGGCAAAAGAAATACGGTGGATGTTGGCTCTCATAACGTCGGATGATGAAACCCTCAGAAACATTGGTTGCCTACTAGCTTAGGTTAGCGTGGATGCCTTAATCATCAAGAGCCGGTTAACTTCGGTTAATCAGGGTATGTTGGTGATTAAGGAACCACCTGATTTAGGTGAGTATGGAAGGCCCTCTTGAACTTGAATATCTTGACGGCAATCCCCCTTCTCCACTCTAGTTGGCACTACTGATTTAGGCTTTACTAATTACTCCTTGAGCTTTTGGTTGCAAGACAGGTAAACGGAGGATAGCTGAATGAGGTGGCAAAGGGAAGCTTAGATGAAATGGATGCAAGCATATTAATTTGTAAAATTGACTTATTTTTGCAATTGTTGTTGTAAAAGATTTGTAACCTTAAATTTGAATTAAGCAATGGATTGTAAAATTTTAATTTCATTTTGAAAAAGGACTGATGTAAAACTGTGTTATTGTTAAATAATATTTGCTTGATTACAAGGTTCATTTCGTCAATTATATAATTGATTACTTACTGAGATTATGCTTGACATGGTTTAATGAAAGTTTTACTTATATTAATTACATGATTAGTATTGATAAGCTAGGTTTAATTATGCGGGTTCTCACAAGTTCACCTGGTAATATTTCATGTGGCTCAATAATTCTTTCCAGTCAAATAATATATTTAACTGAAAAGTATTAAGTGTGTCTATATATGTATCATCCTCCCCTTCTTCAAGAAAAGCCGTCCTCGGCTTTTGATAACCTGAAAATGTGCTTAACAAAGAAAACAACGTGTATGCATGGTATGTGTATTCATCGTCAATTGTTATAGTGTTCCACTTCTTTTGCACAATGTATTCAGCACAATAACCATAAGATAGATGTGATGTATTTATCTCAGCACTCCTTTCATCCACATTATTCCCCCACCCATGAAAAGAAGTCGTCTTCGACTTTTGTAAGCATGTATGCAAATTATTAATGGACAGACCAAAATCATTTTCTAATATATAAAAGTGGCTCATATAATCATATTTTGACTTTACAACATCAGTTTTATGTAATGGAGACGAGAAAATGGTTTGTGCCTTCCATGCTTCAATTGCGCTACTCTGAATTCTTATACATGATTGTTCAACAAAAGATGACCAAGTAGGCTTTATAAATCTTTCTAAACAGTAGGCACTCCTATTTATACTCACCTCTAAGTGATCATGACTTTGTCCAAAAGATGGTTTATCCTAAACATGCAATTTTAATTCAGCACGCTTATCACAGGTAATGCATATTCGATAAACATGAAACTTGTTGTCTATACCATAATCTCCAATCAAATTAAATTTATAAGTGGAGGTGTAGGTACTAGCTAGTGATTTTGAACATGCAATTTCAGAAACTCTCTCAATCACACTAGATAGCTCTATGGGTTCATCGAACATGATACAGTATAAAGAATCATCAGGGTATATTCTAGTAAGAACTTCATCATGAGTAATCAATTCCACTTTACGTAAATTAAGCGCATTAAACTCAGAATATGGAATATTCAAAGGAATACTAGAGTTCTCACTCTTACTTACCTCTTCTTGATGAACATTCAATTCAACACCATTATTGTTACCTTTAATGTCCTCCTCAATTGTTGTAGGTGTTGTAGGTATCAAATCTTCATGATGAAACCACGGGGCAGTGAGCACTCCATCCCCAACCGTGCTTATCTCCTCGTCTTTTACTTCCAATGGTGTTGGTTGTTGAAACTTCAACTCCTCTTCTTTAATATCAACCTGCACAATGTGAGAAACAACACTAGAAGCAGAGAGTAAATAGTTAGTTTCAGCAATAACCTCACTTTTAGTTTCATCTACTTCACTCATTTCTTTTAGTGTTTCCCACACACTCTCAAATGGGATGCTCTCAACCTAACATATGGTGGAATCACACAGCTCACAATTTTCAATACTCTCACTCAATTTGGCTATGTGGCTCTCATCCTCACATGGGTTTCGAAGCATTTCACCTTCCATTAATCGTGGGCCAGCAACAACGCAATTGCCATCAACCACGATCTTAGTGGATGAATGAGAACTAAAGAGTTGGCGTAGATTTAATTGATGGGCTTGCATACTTTTAAGTATCTTTTCCACCTTCATAGCATATTTCACAAGATCTTGCAGACTATGAAAATATTTATCTTGAAGTGCGATAACGATTTGAAAATTCAAGTCTGCTTTGAAGTATTTCTTTTCTTGATATGCACTGGTGATATTGGCACGACGCATTGCATGACTCAGCTCAACATAGTAATCTTGGACAACTCTGCATCTTTGTGCAATGCGCTCCACATGGCGTAGTAGCTCTCACTCATAATAGGATGGAACAAATTCTCTTCTCATGGCCCCTTTTAATTTGACCTAAGATGTAATGAGTCGTTTCCCACTTAGTTGTTGCCACCAACTAGAGGCATAGTCCTCAAAAAACAAAGTGGCCACTCTCACTTCCTTGGCTTTTGATTCGAACTTCTAGGATGCAAGCTCGATCTCCATGTCTTGTATCCACTCAAGATACTCCTCTGGATCATTACTACCATAGAAAGGAAGATATGTATACTCGCGATCTGCCATGGTTAGTAGCAAAGCAAAGAAGAACTATATATGTGGATGTGGAAGTTTTTATTTGTGGAAATCACTCAACCTCACCTTCTCTTACCGACCGAAGTTCTTATGCGTCCTTGATGGAATTGAAGAGCTGCATGCACTTTGGTGACGGTAGACGACACAATGTGATAGATTAAGCGAATTCAATTACACAAACATTGTTAGACAATGGCTTATTTGTGGAGCTTGGAGGGAAAAGTATTTACCTATACAATCTGAAATTCTAGATATTGTAAAGCTAGGTAACAATCCAAACTAGAATTCAATGCCTAGTTGCTGATCTTATGATATAAGCGAAGAACGAAGCAGCTCACTCCAACTCATGTACATGGCCCATGGGCCCACTTTAGGTGGCGCAGCACCTAATCTGACTCGGACTGGAAGTTGGATCTGGATTGTTTTGACGATTGCGATGTGCACCGAAGGAATTTGAAGGTGAGGCTAGATCTGTTGGAAAGATCATGAGATAAGCTTTCCATCAAGTGCTCAATCATCCCAAACGGACTCCGTATGCGACTTCTATACTCGTTTGAATTCGGACCTGACTCCAGAGGCTGAATTTGATTCCAAAACGTGAAGAACTCAAACTCTAGTTTGACTTGTAGAAGAAGTGGCGTGGAGACCTTGAGGAGGAGGTGGCGTGTTGGTTAATGTAGACTTGCACTCCTTTCTATCCTTGCCATAATTCCTAAGTACAAGAAATTCACAAGCACAAGATTTAGGTAGCCACCCATTCTCTAGATCGCAGTTATTCAACCCTAGGAACGAGCTCACCTGATAATTCTATTGTCGTGCTCATGCCCTAGTAATTGGTCCTTGTATAACTTCAGGTTGAGGAGTCTTTTTTGTATCTGTAGGTGTGATGTCCTTATCACACACTATTTAGCTTGTAGATTTTTATAAGTTTAATTTGGAGCAAAGATTTTAATTTAACTTTTTGAAATGCCATCCAAGATTTTGGAAATCCATAAAATGCAAAAAAATATTTTGAAATCCCATAAAATTCATTCAAGTTTAAAATTTTTAAAAATTGAGTTGTTACAAACAACGGAAAAGTTTACGGTAAGAGAACTGAGCAAAGTTACTGCATTTTCTAACAATTAAAAAATGGGTAAAAACTTCTGACCAGATTAATCGTCTCGGCAGGAATGAACTAGAATGGCCGAAATTATGGTCTGTACAAGATCAATTCTGTTGCGAACTAGGTTACCTACTAAAACAGAATGTTTTGACAACTCCAACTGGAACAGAATAACATTAACAAGTATATTCTAAAAAAGTGCCTTTGTTTCTTATAATTAGTTTTTGTTTGCTTATTGTTTTTATAAGCACCATTAGCTATTTTGTAAGATGATATACCAATTGGGTTATGTAACATCCCAAATGTGTAATTAGGGTTAATCAAGTATAATTATATGTGTAGAAATTAAAACTTTTTCTCACAACTTGAAAAAAAAACCTAAAATCTCATGCGATTCTTGTCCAAGAGTTGTGTAATCCAAAAACACAAAGCTCTTGTTGACCAAAAGTCAAATTCCTTTTCCAATTATCTTAAATCTTGTGCCCAACAATTGGAAAGTATTTTCTTTGGTCCTAAAACTGAGGTGGGACCCTCTGAAAAATATCACGAGTTGTAAAACTTGTTGATAATTTTGGAGGCAAAATGAATCATTGAACAACCTTAATGAATTTCCTGAGAAAAATGCATTGCATAATAACCTCTGGAAATTTTATGTAAGGTTAATCTTCTTGTCAACAAGCTCCTGTAAAAATTTCATGAATTTTGGAGTTGAAATGCTATCCCAAATAATTACGCTAAGTCCCAATTTGTTGAAAACTAAATTCAAAAGCCTACACTGTTCCTTGGGCTAGCCATGTTCAAAGTCGGTCCAGACCAATGTCTGCACCCCAGAGACCTCCTCTCCACTTTGATCAGGTCATAGCCGTTGGATTTACATCCAACACCACGACCTCCTCATGATCAACACCGCCAAGACCTCCACCTTGTTGAGGTCTTGGCCCTTGATTAAGATCCAACCTACCTGACCTCCCTTGTTATCAAACCTCAAAACCACCTTCCACCTTGTTGAGGTCTTGGCCCTTGGATTCAAGATCCACGCCCGACCTCCCTCACCGTTAAGCTAAGCAAACATCCCACCTACATGAGGTCACAGCCTTGGATCAAAGATCCACGGTCATGACCTCCCCGTGTGTCAAACCTCAAAGTCTACATCCCACCTTGGTGAGGTCACACCATTGGATCAAAAACCCATGGTCACGACCTCCTCCTCTCAATCTAACTAACAGACCTCCCTTTTAGCGGCTGTTGAGGTCGTAGTCGTTGGATTCTGATCCAAAGGCCACGACCTCCTCGAAAAACATCACGGCAAGGTCCTCCCGCCTTGGTGAGGTCGTAGTCTTAGATCTAAATCTAAAGGCCATGACCTCCCTTGTGCGTTGCACAAGCTCAGACCTCCACCTCTTCGATCGTAGCCCTTAGATCTAAATCTAAAGGTCCCGACCTCCCTTGCTCGCGCATCATATCGCACCTCCCGGTCATTGTGTGCCCTTGATTTAAATCTAAAGGCCATGACCTCCCCTCATGTCTTTTGATCGCGTGCATGTTAAGTCCTCACCGGAGGTCCTTGACTGTTGGATGGAGATCCAACGCTTTGGACCTCCCCTGTCCCCTTTCCTCACGTGCGTTTTCTGATTAAAAGAAATCGGAGGGCCACGACCTCCCCATCCTTGATCGTGTGGTGGGACCCGCTCCCATCCTTTGAGCGAACGGTTCAAAAATGACATCGGAGGGCCAGACCTCTCCTGTGTCTTATCCAACGGTCATAAGGACCTCCTGTTCTTCTCCTACCTTGGTCACGCATGCGTGCTCGAGCGGTGGAGTTAATGTGCCCAGCCACTGTACCTTTATGACTCTCTGTGACCCGCATTTAATGCAGTCGACTTTCATCTTTCAGTCAAGACAGCCTGCCCCTTGTCAACCTCATGTCCTTGCCACCCCATGGACCAACCCGTGGGCTAAGCTCACCATGGAGCTTAGCCCCAGCTCATAACCATCACCTCAGGCTATAATTATCCCTTGAAGCCTCCCTTGGCTTCCTTTACACACAACCGATCTCACCTTGCATTCTTGTGTGTGGTGAGCTCCTCCTCACTCACCTCCTCACCGGGTGGCTGCCATTGTTGAAGTCCTTGGAGCTCCTCTGTGGCACAAGAAGTTCCAGTGGCTCCTTTTCAAACCCTCGCTCACTTTTGCTCCCAAAACCTCTTGGAAGTTAACCCTAACTTAATTTGTTTGGGTATTTTTCAGAGGTGGACAAAGTTGAGCTTGAGCCGGTGCCTTGGGTCGTGAAGCTTCACCGCCTTCCCCAACTCCGGCCATCACCTCCACGACCTCCCAAAGACCTTAGGACCTCCAGTACACCTCCTGTTAGTCCTTTAGATCTTGGCACCCGCTGAATGCATGTTGCGGAGCTTAAGTTTTGGCACACGCTTGAATGTCGCAGAGCTTCCTTTTGCATTTTGTCTTTTGGCCGTCGGGTCATCTCATCCCTCTCGGCTCGCCGCGATTAAGGTCGTCGCCGCCGTCGAGTGAGCTCATGGTGTGCGCAACACTATTGCGCTGCACGGGATGTCTTTGGTTGTCGCCATGGCGAGGTCCGCATTGCGGCAATAACCACTTCTTTGAGCTCGAGATCTTGTCGGACAAAAATCTGCGGCGCTATTGCCGTTTTTCGGACAAAGATCCGCCGAGTTAATGCACTAATCATGTGCTCAAATCATTGAAATCATGGGCATGTCTTAGCTGCATTTAATCCTCCGTGTTATGATTTAAGACCTCCACGCGGACCTCCTTGTTGTCCAAAGACGATTTAACCTCTTGTCCAGAACGCGCGCGTGCGCAAGCACGTGGTTGTGAGCTCTGGGGCGTCCGCACCTCCTCCAAGGAAATCTGGGCGTCCAAGACCTCCCTTGCGAAATCAGAGCCGTCTGACCTCCCCGGAGGTCTGTGATGTTTAGATCTATCGCTAGGACCTCCTCGAGGTCATCTCACCGCTGAGGACCTCCCTTTAGATCCGGGTCCGCTCCGGACCTCCTTTCAGGTTGTGGTCCGTTGGACCTCCCATCTACCCACGACCTCCCCTCACCTCGCGCATGTGAGTTGCTAAGAGGTCCAGACCTCTGGACTTCACGTCTTGGCGTGTGTGATGTTCTCTGGGAGGTCTTGAGCCGTTGGATCTGAGATCTGTGGCTCACGCCCTCCCATGTCCTTGTGAGTTTTAGAAATTCCAAAGAAGTCTTAGTTATAGACCCAAATAAGGTATAGACTTTAGAATTTCATATCTTCTTCGCTTTTAAATCCTTTTGAGGTCATTCAAATCGTGTTGGCTCTGTCTTGAACTTAACTCTAATCCAAAAATGATTGTAAGTTGAGTTCAGCTCCAGAGCACAGATTTGCCATTAGATTTTAAAACCAACTTTAAAATATACACTTAAATCAATGCTTAACTTGTAAAATACAAAACTAATGCTCAGAGGTTATTTGTGAGTAAACCCAATTTTGTTAGCTTCCTCTAATAATGAACTCACTGTGAGAATTAGTTCGAGCATGTTGTTGTTATAGAAATGAGGACTTGTGCATTATAATTTTGTTCAAGTTCTTGTTTTTGAAAAATTATATAAAGTGCATAATAGCTCCAAATGAGATGAACTCAATTGTGTTATTCATCTCATGAGGTGCTGGTTTTACAATAAAATCTCAGCCTCACCACTTTTCTAGAAAATGTTGCCTCATAATTAAATTAGTGAATAGTGCAGTTTGGTAATTTTAGGGTGAGCAGAATTGTTTTGCTCATATCTTTTGCATTGAGAATCCAAATCCATTGGTTCTTATTGCAAAATTTCCTAAAATCATCCCCTTGCTGCTGTAGAAAATTCAGGGTATTTGGAGTTCGTTTGCTGTGCTGTCTTTGTTGCCTTTAAATCGTTCTTATCGGTTCTTTATCGCTTCCGTTAGGTTTCGACATTTGTGGTGATCCCGAGAGCGACCCTCTGCCACAATTTGAGCAACAGCAACAAGGCAAGCAGTTTGACCATTTCCCATCATGTCCCATTACTTTAAAGCTTAATACTTTGTTTTACTTCTATGTATGCATGCTACTTTGTGTTAAATGTCGTTAGTAATCCTATAGTCGCATAATCAGTAGGAATTCCTTATCCTCTACTACCAATGAGCCTAGGTTATTCGCTGTGGTTTGAGCTCGTTGGATGAGCTCTTATCACTTAGTAGTTGCGCTTCCTAACGCTTAGACATGCTTAGCTATCGGTAGTATTGGCGATCATCGACTTAGTCGATGATCTTGATCACTCAAAATGATTATTACTCCTATATGTCCAGCACTTGTGCTTTGATTAATTTGTAAAATCAAAAGTTGAAAATAAAAGATTGATTTAGACTTGGGCATATTGGATGGATGGTGCGGTTTTTGGAATGTGGTGGTATGCACGGGTCCCTAGGGACCGAGTACTTGGGTCACTAAGCCAAGCGCTTTTATGCACTAACCACGCGAGGGCATATAGAACCCTCTTGACTAAGTACTCTAGGAGGTGTTAATTATGAGCGAGCTCGGTTGGTGTGTTTTCAAAAACAAATGTATATGTATAGTGTGGGAGGAGCATTGGCTTCCTGTAGGTCGCCTAATGTCTCCTTCTCTCCGTGGGTTGTGCACTCGTAATTAGCATTCATCCTTTGGAAAGGTCTCGTAGGACTTAGCCGTGCACAAGACACCTTCTAAGTGTGCGTAAAGGAAAGACGGCCCGACGTGTGGGTACAAGTGGTACACCTGCAGGATAAAACTATTCAATAGCCTCGCCCTAGGTTATGGACATGCTTGGTAAGGTCGTTCAAGACTAGACTACAACCTTTAATTAAAAACTTGACATGGTTGGTATGAACGGGAGTTCATGCTATTGTTGTGGTGACTTGGGTTAGTCACTTCCGTGATTGTTCTTGTTGTTGTTATTATGTTATTTATCTCGTTGTTATTTCAACAATTAAAAATGCTTTGTCAAATTGCTTTCAATCTACTATATTATTGCAAATGAAACTTGCTTTATGCTAAAATGAGTCCAAAGCCTCCTCCACTTAAATCAAGCTTGCATGTAGCTAAATTATAGTTCTCGTTATCTTACACGTTGTTTTGCGAGTACAATAAACAAGTTATTGTACTCATTTGCTTTGCTTAACAACTTTGTTGCAGAGGAGGTAGAGCCCAAAGGGCTTTACTTTTCTGAAGTGTCTTGGTGGTTGGGAGAGCGACTAGCTTGGCGGTCCGGTCGATTGCCTTGTGGGCTAAAGGCACACTTGGTTGGCTCTTATTTTGGCCATCTTTATGGCACTTTTGCTTCATTGTTATCTTTTGTAATTATTGTTATTGGGCCTAAGGGCCTCTCTTTTGTAATATCTATTCCATATTATGTTAACTTCTGGTTTGTTGCTTATGTACTATGTGTTGTATGGAATTGATGCATTCTTTTGTTGTGAGGTATGTGTACTGCATTCTGGGAAGTATACATCTCTCGAGACCGAGTTTATTTGGTTGATAATACTAGGGTCAATTGGATGACTAAGTATTATGAGCCTAATAAATCCGGGTGCTCACAGGTTATATGTTGCATCATACAAAATTTAAAACATGCATAATGTATGTACATGTTGCCTTAAAATTCATATTGATACTTGAAGGTTGCGTTTTAGATGGTTTTCGAGTTCAGGGTGGAAAAACAAACTGTGACAATAATTGAAGGTTGTAAAGTGGACTATTTTCTAACAAAAATAGGTATGCATTTACCATGGCTTATGCTCAACTTGCCATAAGGCACTTATTTATAGAATTTGCTACATGTTGTATTAATGGCATGTGTCAATATCCCGCCTATACAACAACACAATATCTTTTATGAAGAAATGTTTAGGGCTTTGTCCAGATACATTTTTATAAAAAAACAAGAAACTTGGTTTGGTATTTTGTCGTTCTCGTTGCACATCGCACCCACCACAAAGTGATCAGACCACTTGCATTGGCTCACACTCTAAGGCAAAAATGCAAGCGCGCACAAGTTATAATTCTCATTATTAAAACAATATAAAAATAAGCTACCATTTCTCTCCGAAGGGCTAAAAATTCCCACATTAATTGGAGAAAAAAGAGAAAGATCTAGCGGTTAAGATTAATCTTATATAGATACAAGAGTTGTTACAGTTGTATAATGATTAATTGATATAAACATGAGAGTTGTTACAGTTGATGAGTATTCCCATCATAAGCATTATAGTTGTATAACAAGTACAATTATTTGTTTCGATATAAACATATGCATCTTAGTATCTAACCACGTAGTTGCGCGGGAAATTCGACTAGTTATTAAAATGATAGAGAAATAAGCCATCATGTTTGCTCTCAAGGGCTAGAAATTCTCACATTAATCAGTGAGAAAAGAGAAAGATCAACATCACTTATTTTGGTGGATCCAGGTTATAACGGTGCAGACTAATCAGATGTATATTACAACTATTATGGTTGTATAACAAACACAACTCTATTTTCAATCATAAGCATTAGAGTTGTATAATAAATACAAATTTATTTTAAAATACGTGCATATGTATTATAATAGCTAGCCGCGCAATTGCGTGGGAAATTCGGCTAATTAAATGTTTCATGTGAAATTTTTGTAAAATTCATGTGTTGCAAACGAGCTCTTATTTCTGATTTTTTAGAAGAAATCTCTTGTTGCGCACTATTCATGCCGACAACGTATATAGATGATAATTGAGGATATGTTCAAAACACATTAGTTTGAAGAATTAAAAAACTTAGAAACAATATAGTTTCCTGTAGGATTTGAACCAAACCGTTTGCATTCCAAATAAGCCTTAAAAGGAGTAAAAAATCCAAACTTGCACGCTTCTGACTATGAACTACTCACAAGTCACAAGGACAGGTGCATGGGCAACAAAAATTTATCCCATAAACTCGTCACAAATAGCTTGTACACGTGATACGATCCACTTGCATGGCTTCTTGTTTGGACCCGAATTTTTTAATCTGGAATCCTCTATATATATCTGCACTAGTCTCTGGATCAGTAGCTAGTGCACACTGTTACATCATTGAATATCAACTTGCAAACGTAAAGCTATTGCATAATATTGAACAAAAGAGTAATGACCTTGTCGGTGATCTAGAACCGATCTTACGTATGATTGTTTGATTCGAGGGGTCTCCTATACTAGAGCTGCACAGAGAATGACACAGGGATTTTATACAGGTTCATGCCTTCTCCGGAGAGAATAATAACCCTACTCCTGTGTGGTTGTATTGAGTGTGATGTTTACAATCAAGAGAAAGACTAATGCCTAATGTCTTGTGCTCCTGATTGATCCGTCCCTTCTGCCTTCTGATTTTAGTCTTTATATAGGATATGAAAAGGTGTTAGTTCCTTCAGACGAAGAGGCACCTCAACATTCCAAGTGATGAACCGCTTGATGGCAGTTGTCATTAAGGACGTGGCACCCCCACGTTGCCAAACAGTTGTTGTCAGAGATAGAAGTGATTCATGCGGTTACTCACAGTGAGTAGCATCATATATTAAATATCTCATGTGTTAAACACGGTGCATAATACTCCCTAACCGATTAGGCCCACAGGTCAGCAAGCCTTATAAATAGGTTTGTCGAAGCTAGACTGGTCAAAGCCAAATGAGTCGTAGAAGATCTTACAACTATACGATAGTCGTAGAGAAGCTTACGACTATACCGTGGTCGTAGAAAGACTCACGATCATCGGGTGGTTTACGACCAGACAGCTTGACCTCTCTCTTGTAAATATTTAAGGGGTATACTTAAGATCAATATGGGAATATTAATATCTATAATAAGAATTACAGATAAACAAATAAATGAGGATTATTATATCCTCATCATCTAGCCCCCCAGCTTCAAGTAAAAGTAACTTACTTCGAAAAGGAGTTGTAGAATATCTTATGGCCATAAGGTGGTCATAGAATGATGGTCAAAGGAAAGGCTTTTCGACTGGTATTTTATTTGATCAGAAATAGACTTGGTCAAGAAGGTAATTTCTCTTAAGGTGTAAAGAAAGACTCGGTTTTCTCAAACAGGCAAATTACATAATCCCAATTGACTCTCACAAATCTGTCTGTTGGAGCGGTTCCCGAAGAGGTGGCAACTGTTGAGTTCCCACGATCTCTTAACTCAAGCGTGCGGTTATAAAAAGGCACCGCAGACGTAGCTTAGGGTTTTTATTTTTCCCTATTTGCTTCAACTTTTCGTCGAGCTCTTGCGCTCTCCGCCGCTAACCAAATCGTTCTCTTTCTTGAAATCCTTCCACACCCAAATCACTTGCACTCAAAGAAAATGGCCGGAGCCGCTTCTAAGTGGGTGGAATCAGAGTTGAATTCGGCGAAGATAAAATCTTTGGTCGCTGCCGAGAAGATCCCAAAGAAAGAATTCGTGAAGTGGATTGAGGCTGATGGGCAACATTGGCCGTCGGGGGAAATCGGTAAGATCGTCGTCTCCCAGGCGTACTGCGAGTGTGGCCTTCGACTACCTGCTCATCACTTCCTTACTCTCGTACTCGAGCACTTTGGGGTGGAGTTGATGAACCTTGTTTCTAATTCCATCACAATGTTAAGTGTGTTTATGTACTTGTGTGAGGCTTACCTTGGGATTCTTCTAGACCTGGAGCTCCTCCAATACTACTATGGAATAAGCAGACAATCTGGAATCGTCGGGAGCTGCGGTCTGAAGCTCCACGACGGGAAGACCAAGGAGTATATTTAGATGTTTACCCAGTCATCATGGTCGGGGTGGAAGAGGAAGTGGTTCTGCTGGGAGACGACCACTGAAGACAGCATTTCCTTTATAGGGAAGACTACCGAGAAGATTTCTTCATGGGATTCAACTCCCAAGGATATTGGCCGGATTGCCCCCTAAATTCACGCCATTAAAGACTTAAAGGAAGAGGGGCTCACCGGATGGTACGTGATGAGGGATTTCATCACGCGCTGCATTAGCCCTTTGAAGAAATGAGCACAATCTATGTGGAAGTACTCCGGGGCTAAGGATTCAACTAGAGATTACAAGAAAGGTAAGTAATCTTTCAATTTAGCTTTCTTTTGATTAATCTCAAGCCTAACCACTGAATGTTTTATTTGCTTGCGCAGATCTCTCTCAGACGGAGATTGACACTCGACTCAAACTCGTTTGCGAGAAAGCTCTGCCACCTGATATGGTGGCTCCTTGAATCCTGACGGTCGTATCCACAAAGGAGAAGGGGGAACACCTAAAGGTAATCAAGGATTGATTCCTTCTTTGGGCCCTCATAGTCGTAGGAAACAATCACTAAATTATGTTTCTTTTTCTAACCTTTGCAGAAAGTAGGCATGGAAGACCGTCAGGACGACCAAGACGTCGGACTGATGATTATTGGCACGGATGCGGAACAAGTGAAAGCTCCTCCGACCAAAAAGCGTCAACTTGTAAAGACTATCGACAAGCAAGGGGCAAGCTCGAGTTTCAATCTGGTCAATCCCATTGAGAAATTTTTGCAAAAAGAGTTCCTACAGACAAAGCAAAGGCGATCGAAGCCCTTAAACATAAAGCCTCCAAGACCAAGGTACCATTCTACTATGATGACAAGACTTGTCGGTGTTTTAGAACCGATCTTACGTAAAGATTGTTTGATTCGGGGGGTCTCCTAGAATGGAATCACGCAGAGAGATTGACACAGGAATTTTTATACAGGTTCAGGCCTTCTCTGGAGAGAATAACAACCCTACTCCTGTGTGTGTATGGTATTGAGTGTATTCTAAACAATCAGGAGAAAAACTAAGACTATTACAGATGATAGTGCTTGTCTTCCTGATGGCCCTTGATAGCGTGTGTCTACGCCTTGATTCGATCCTCTTTTCCTTCTCTGATTGCCGCCTTTATATAGTCCGTGAAGAAGTGGGCGTTTCCGGTGAAGTGGCATCTCACCACATCCTCGTAATCAAGCGCATGTTGGCAGAATCATCGGGCGATAACTCCTCCACGCCTCGACACTATATATCGAGATAATGGAGCATTATGTGCTATTACTTGCAGAGTAACAACGATGATGATTTGCTTGAATTCCTTAATCAATTGGACCCACTCGCCTCAGAGGTTTAATTGATCATAAGGTGATCATGGTCGACCTGGTCGTAGAAGAGCTTACGACTATGACCTAGTTGTAGAATACCTTACGACTAGGTAGTGGTCGCGTAGAAGAACTTACGACCATAAGGTAGTCGTGGCAAGACTTACGACTATGGGGGTGGTCGTAGAAGAGCTTACGACCACCTGGTAGGCTTCTCCCTTGTATACCTAGAGATTTACATGATATTTCCCTATAATAATGATTATAGATAAAAGATAAAATGAGGATTATTAGATCCTCGTCATCTAGCCCCCCAGCTTCAAGTGAAAGCAACTTACTTGGTAAAGGAGTTATAGATGGTCTTACGGCCACGAGAGGGTCGTAGAAAGGTAGTCGAAGGAAAAAACTCTTTGATATTTGTGTACTACTTTGACTAGAAATGTGCTTGGTCAAGAAGATTGCTTACGACTATTAAATAGTCGTAGAACACTCCTATGATCACGAGGTGGTCGTAGTATAGTGATCAGAAGAAAAACCTTTCCGATTAACATTTCCTTTGGTCAAAAAGATCTGACCAAGGAAGTAATTTCGCTTGAGGTGTAAAAGCGAACCTGATTTTCTTGAACGGACAAGTTAGGGAATGTCAAACGACTCCCGTTAGTCTATCCATTGGAGCGGTTCCCGAAGCGGTGGCAACCTTTGGAATGCCACGCCTTCAGCCCAGGGCACACGGTTATAAATACTTACCGGGGGGTAAGACTTAGATTTATACTTTTCCCCAAATCGCTCGTGCTGTTCATCAAGTTCTTGTCTTCTCCGCCACCAACTCAATCGAAAATCTCCCCCTTCTGAGAGAAATGGCTGGGACAGTTTCTGAATGGGCCGAGTCAGAGATGGATGCAGTGAAGATTCAAGCCCTAGTCAACGCTGGGAAGATTCCAGAGAAGATCCTCGTGGAGTGGTTCGCGGCACATGGGCAGCATTGGCCGTCGGGAGAGGCTGAGCAAATCCCCATCTTCCAGGCATATTGTGAGTGTGGCCTTCGACTGCCTACTCACCCTTTTCTCACACTTATACTTGAGCATTTTGGGGTGGAATTGGTGAATCTCGGTCCTAATTCCATCACAATGCTCAGTGTATTTGTGTATCTTTGTGAGGCATACACAGGAATTCCAATGACCTTGAGCTCTTTCAATATTTCTACGAAATGGCTCGACAAGCTGGGATAGCTGGAAGTTGCGGCCTGAAGCTCCATGACGGGAAGTTGAAGGAGTATATTCAGATGTTTACTAGATCTTCATGGCCGGGATGGAGGAAGAGGTGGTTTTACTCGAAAGTCACCTCAGAGGACAGCCTTACTTTCGAGGGGAAGGCTGCCGAAAAGAAACCTTCGTGGGATTCGATTCCCCAGGATATCAACCGGATTGCCCCCTATATTCAAGCCATCAAGGACTTGAAAGAAGAGGGATTAACCGGATGGCATGTGGTGAAGGATTTCATCACACGTCGAATTAGCCCTTTGAAGAAACGAGTACCTCCTATGTGGAGGTACACGGGGCCAAAAGACCCGACCAGGGACTACGAGGAGAGTAAGTAGTTTTTCGACTTATCTTTCAGTTTGGTCTTCTTCAAAATTGTCTAATGAATATTTTTATCTGTTTTACACAGATCTTTCACAGGCAGAGATTGACGCTCGAGTCAAGCTCGTTTGTGAGAAGCCTCCACCACTTGGAATGGCAGTTCCTCAAATCCTTGCGGTTTTATCCGCAGAAGAAAAGATGGTACGCCTGAAGGTAATCAAAAGTCGATTTTATCCTTAGGACTTTATAGTTGTAGAAAAAACTTACGACTAGGTAGTGATCGTAGAAAATCTTACAATCAGGGAGATGTCGTAGAAGAGCTTACGACTAGATACTGGTCGTAGAAAAACTTACGACTGGTCATTGATTCTTCTTTTTCTGTTTTTCTTTACAGAAAGTAGGTATGAAAAACCGTCGGGACGACGAAGAGGTCGAACTGATAACCATTGGCGCAGGGATGACAGTGGACAAGGGTTCATCTCCTCCGACTAAAAAGCGTCGACTTACAAAAGTCGCCGACAAGGGAGGACCAAGCTCGAGTTCCTTCATTTCGACCAGATCCTCGGCAAAATCTACGGCACGCACAGTTGCAACAGAAGCCGAGGTTGAAACAACTGAAGCTGAGGAGGCTAAGGAACCTCTTAGGCGCAAAGCTCGCAAGACCAAGGACACACCGCAGCAGGTTTAGGTCAAAACAATGCAATGAGGAGGCTGAGGAGGTTGAAGAACCTCTTAGACGTAAAGCCCACAAAGCCAAGGTATCTTTTTATTATGACAAGAAAACTTTCACAGTTTCTGCCACTCCTAGTTTTGTCAAGCAACTAGAAAAGGAGAACTGGAAGGAGTTTATGTCTTTTGTGAAGAACAACGCTGATCCAGTCGAGCCTACCATTGAGGGTAGCGCCGCTCCCGAGTGGTCGAGATCGATCTCGCCCTCCGAAAAGTCGAGACCGAGAGATGGTTCTTGTTCAAGATCCACGACCAGACGTGGTCGTGGTCGAGCCCATTCTCCAACTTGAACTACGACCAGACGTGGTCGTAGAAAAGAAGTCGAAGAAGTCTTCCGTCGAGAAGATAACTCCTAAGTTCCTGATCAAGTCCAGGATACAGAGGTATATGAAACAAGCTAAAGTGTAAGAACAGCATTTACCTTTTGCTTTTCACAATTTGACTTGCTTTCCTTTTGTTGATTTTAGCCCGATTCCTTCAGCCCCCGAGGAGGCTTCTATCGAGAAGCCCATTGCCGCCTCTCCAGCGATTGGAGAGGTGTCACCGGAAGTGGTCGAAGGATGATCGCCCACCGGGTTGTGGAAGAAGTCGTGGCTCTGAAGTGGTTACCACAACCATCGAGGTCGTAGCTACGACCATCGAGGTAGCGGCTACAACCATTGAGGTAGCACCACGACCATCGAGGTTGCAAGAACGGCCATCAAATGGTCGTGGAGACAACAGAGGCAATGCAGGAGCCTCTGGCCGAGGTGGTGATGTACCGCCACCGTGCGGGAAAGGAAATCGCTATGCACCTCCTTCCCGGTATCCAAAGAGAAATCGCAATTCGTAATCGAAAGATGAGGAATACTTCAACTTCGCTCGATTTCTTTAACCTCGCTTCCATAGTGGGGTCTTCGCTTTTAGATCTCGCCATAGAGTCCCTCATCCCAAAGATATTCCCAATAGAGGGACACTTTTGACAACGAGCGCCTTGAGAAGGTTTGGTGGGATCAAGTCGAGAGTGGACAAGCTGAAGAATCCAGAGCTGGTTTACTCGATATTTGCTCGATCAACCATGAGTGTAAGTATTTAAGGATACTTATACATGTGGTCTTCCCTTGTTTCTTACTGTCTTTCTTTTTGCAGAAAGCTCTAGAACAAATTGCCGTTGTTGGTGAATATCACCGACAACTTCTAGAGCTACGACAGGAAAAAGAGGAACTCTGCAATCAGGCAGAGAGGTGGTAAGTCACTATTATTCGTAGTCGTTTTAGACTTGACTACTTATATAGTGCTTACGGGGTTTGTCGTGGAAAAACTCACGACTAGATACTAGTCGTAAAAGGCTTACGACCAGATGCTTCGTCGTAGGAGAACTTACGACTGGATCAATGGTTGTAGAAGAACTTACGACCAATTTCATAATGTTCATGTCCACTTTTCTCCTTTGTAGGCTAAACAGTGATGAAAAGACCTTAGTCGACTCGCTTGATTATGAAAAAGAGGAGTCGAGAAAGCTATGAAAAAAAGTAGAATTCCTCTTGGAGAAGCTTAAAGAAGCTAACTCTGCAACTGAAAAAATGCAGGATAGGATAAACAGTAAGTGCTGAACTTAAGACTGCTTATGTTGTTGATCTTTACCTGATTGTTGCTTCTTTTAGAAAAAGAAGATGATATGAGAAAGCTCCAGAATGAAGTCCAAGATAAAATTTTGGTTATTCGCGAGATTTCTCGTATCTCCAAAGATAAAGATCAAGAAATTACGAGGTTAAGATCCCGACAATCAGGTAAGCAATTCTTTACCTGCAGTCCTTTACGCGTTCTTTCCTTTTTCTTACTCCCATTTCTTTTCTAGAAATGGACCTTGAACTGGGAAGGCTCGAAACCGAAGTCAGTGATAAAACCTTGATCTATAACGAGACTGTCCGCATTGCTAAGAAAAATACAGAGGACATCAAATCATGGGAGAAGAGGCATGCTGAGACCATTGCTTCCCATGATGAAGAAATCGAGAAGTTAGATTCTCGACTAGCAGGTAAGGAAATCTTTTACCTGTGATTATTTTTGTTTTCTTTTCCTCTAGGAGTTTACTTTTACTTGACCATTTTATTCTTTTCGAGCAAGTGGCCAAAACAAACAACTCAGGAGGCTTCGACTGCACTCCAACAGAGATGGAGGTGATGAAGATTAATCTTCAAGGCCATATCACGCTCCTGAACAATGTACTTGGTGAGCTACGTACTGAGGGAAAAGCTCCTCAAGATGATATGATAGCTGCTCACATAAGTACTATTGGGGAACAAGTCGGGATTTTGGAAGAACTGACCACTCTGAAGGCCAATCAAGCTGAGTCGATAAAGGAGGCGGTCGAAACTGCAGTAAGTTATGCACTGGCAAAACTTAAAGCTCATGACCCCAGCCTTAATGTGCAACCAATCGAAACCGACTTCGACTGCCCTAAGGCAGAAGCAAGTCGTCTGATGGAAGAAATGCAATCAGTTAGCCGAAAGGTTTCAGAGGAGATGCGACTGGGCTCTCCCTCTTCAGAGTAGTTTGTAACAAACCTGTGAAAAACAAGCTTTTGTCGATGTATTATATAATCCATCTTTTTTCCTGCAAGTCATCTTGTTGAGTAGTTAGTAACTCAAAAGATAATTAACGAATGAAAGACTAAGAATTGAAGTCAATATTAATAACTTTATCCTAGCCCCCGACTATTTGCTTAGTTTGTTTAGACAAACTGAGTAAATAGTGGTACAAAGGGTTTCTGAAAATAGAGAGGTTTGGTTAACTTGTAGTTTTTGGTCACGACTGTCAAGCACTGGTCGAAAAAGTGGGAACGGATCGACACTAGGAAGTTCCTTCTAGCGGGCAGGAGCACTTGCAGAGAGGAAAGTCTTCAACTAGGTGATGTTACCATCTCCGACTAGATTAATTTAATCGAGAACAGCAACTTGAGTTAAACAAACATCCAAAAGACTTCAAAAAATTCGTTCGCCTTTCTTTGGAGGACTCGATAAGTCTGTCCTGGTATCAAGAGTAGGAAACTGAACAAAGCTAGAAAGTTCCTTCTAGTAGGCAAGACCACGTGCAGAGAGGAGAGACTTCGACTAGATGTGTTTCTTCCTCCGACTTAGTTGAGACGAATCGAATACACCAAAGGGAGTTGAATAAATCTAAAAAAGTGCACTCTGCTTAGAATATTTTTCAAAATAACTGAAGAAATAAACTAAGGTGAAAGGAGCTGGCTTTCAAAAAAAATTCGGCCAGAAAAGAACCCGAGCTCTTCGTATTGATGGCAAAAGTGAGTAACGAGTCAACACTAGGAAGCTCCTTCTAGTGGGTAGGACTACGTGCAGAGAAGAAAGGCTTCGACAAGGTGATGTTACCTTCCTTTCGACTAGTGTAAAGGCAACTGGGTGTTTGGAATATAGTCGAAAGATTATGAAAGCACTACTCAAAATTAAGACAATAGAGGTAGAAAGAACCTGAGCCTTTATTGTGCAATGGTTAGTTACACATTAAACTTATGTGAATCGGTTGATGTTCCAAGAATTCGAGAGAACTCGCCGCCTTCCATTGCTAATCATATCGACTCGCCGAGTAACTTCGACCATCGTAAGGACCTTCCCACTTGGGAGAAAGTTTGTTCCGATTAGACTTGGATTGGCGAGCCTCAATACTAAGTCACCTCTGACAAAGAAGGTCATGAGGTTGGACCTTCGATCGTAGTATCTGCTTGCAGGCTTGTTGGTAGACCGCCATTTGAATGGATTAAGGCCTGGTTTCTCCTTTCTTCAAGTAGATTAATATCATCCGCCGAAGTTGTTCTGGTTGGAGTCTTTGAAAGTTTCGACTGTGTTGACCAGTATCTTTAGTTCCGGAGGAAGCATGGCTTTAGCTCAAGACCGTAAAAATGGTGTTTCACCAGAGTTCGACCGTAGTCGCATTTAACCGCCCATATACGTAGGGTAACTCTTGTACCCAAGCCCCGAGCGCTTGATCACCGGTCAAGACTCGGTCTTAATTCTCTCATTATTTGGCCGCTTGCGCTCGATTGCCCCATTACTTTGGGGATGGGCCATGTAGCATAACACAACTTGGTACCCAACTCGTCACAAAATTCTCAAATTTTGCGCCGAAAATTGCTTACCATTATCTGTAATTATTCGACTCGGTACTCCAAATCGAGTAATTACACATCTCATCATAAACCATTTTGCCGCCTCCGTTGTTATCCCAGTCACAGGTTCTGCTTCAATCCATTTTGTGAACGTATCACAAAAAGAAACTCGAAACCTCCTGGAGCTTTGGGAAACGGTCCTAGGATATCGAGACCCCAGGTTCCAAAAGGCCAAGATAGAGGTATCGTCTGTAATACCTAAGCTGGTTGGTGTATTTGCCTGCTATGAAACTGGCATTGGACATATTTTTTTAACCAACTCTTTAGCATCGTACAAGGCGGCCAGTAGAAACCTTGTCGAAAGGCCTTGCCGACCAGTGTTCTGTAGGAAGCATGATTTCCACAGATGCCACCATGTATCTCGTGAAGGAGTGTTAATCCTTCGCTCTGCGGAATGCATCGCATGAGCACCCCTTGAGTACCTCGTTTATAGAGGACTCCTTCAAGCAAAGTATACATTTTGGCTTTTCGGGATAAGCGATCTGCCTCGGGATCGCCTTTCGCATGTAACCCTTCAAGATACTCATAGATGGGCGCCATCCATTTATCCTCGTATTCTAAAGAGGCCGTCTCAATAGGAGGTGTCTCTGGTTCATCGACCAGTGACGGCTTCTGGAGTTGTTCCAAGAAGACTCCTTTTGGTACTACAGATCGGGAAGAAGCTATTCGAGCAAGCTGGTCTGCGAGGAAATTATCCTTTCGAGGGATGAATTGTGCCTCGAAACCTAAAAAAATGCTTTTCTATCTTACGCACTTCCGATAAATACCGAGACATTGTCGAGTTAGAGCACTGGTACTCTTTCCTGACTTGATTCACGACTAGTTGAGAATCTCCTCTCACGAGTAGTCGGCGAATCGAGAGCGCCACGTCAGATGCCGATAGCAAACCTTCAGATTCGCCACGTTGTTAGTGGCCCGAAAGTTTAATTGTATGGCATACTTTAAGGTCTCTCCCAGGAGACACCAGACCACTCCCAAATTTCGAGCCACTTAAAGTAAGCGACCCGTCAAAGTACATCGCCCTCTGTCGTGGGAATCAGATTAGGATCCCGAACCGTTCAGATTTGTCCATTCGGCGACAAAGTCCGCCCAGATCTGGATTTAACGGCCGTTCGGGACACGAATGGATGTCGAACTCCCCAAGTTCGATCGACCATTTTGCCATGCGCCCCGCTTGCTTCCTATTCGGAGGATCGCTCCCAAGGGAAACTCAGACAAGACAGGCTATTTTGTGCGCCTAAAAATAATGCCGCAGTTTCCTCGAAGACATGAGGAGGGCATATAGAAGCTTTTGGACCTGAGGGTAACGCTCCTTAGGCCCGTGTAAAACTTCACTTAGTAAACCGGTCGTTGTACATTTTCACGTTCTACGACTAGTACTGCGCTTACTGCTTGTGGCGTGGCAGCTAGGTAAATTAAGAGCGTTTCTTCTGGCCTTGGAGAGACCAGAATAGGAGCACTCGTAAGGTACCTCTTGACATCCTCAAAGACAGTGTTTGCCTCTTTCGACCACTCAAAACCTTCGTGTTTTCTTAGAAGTTTAAAGAAAGATAGGAATTTTTTTTTCAAATAATCTATTTTTTATTATTAATTACAACATTATACCTGCGATAATATTTTTTACAGAAATATACTCCTGTCGCTCAACGGTTGAGCGATCGACACTTGTCGCTCAACGGTTAGTTCTAGTATGCACTCACTTATCTAGCCGCATGCATTGTGTCCGTTAGGCGACAAGTGTCCCGATCGCCGCTGAGCGATCGGGACCAATACCAACGGTTGAGCGGTGAGTATATTTCAGAAAAATATTATCGCAGGTATAATGTTGTAATAAATAATAAAAAATGGATTATTTGAAAAAAAAATTCAGAAAGGTAGTCCCTTTTCTCCTAGTCATGCGATGAAACGACTTAAAACCGCCATGCACCCCGTGAGTTTCTTGACTTCTTTCCTTGTGGTTGGAGGGCGTATTTGGAGAATGGTCTTTATCTTTTCGGGATTTGCTTCGATTCCTCGTATAGATACTAGGAATCCAAGCAATTTTCCTGAAGAGATTCCGAACACACACTTCTCAGGATTGAGTTTTAAGCGATGTTTTCTGAGGTTGTCGAATGTTTCTTGTAGGTTAGTAATATGATTAAGTCTCTTGATGCTTTTAACGACTAGATCATCAACATAGGCCTCTAGATTTCGGCCTAATTGAGATGAAAAAGTCGCTTGCATCAAGCGTTGAAAAGAAGCGCCGGCATTTTTTAGACCAAATGGCATTTTGACATAGCAAAATATACCAAATGGTGCAATAAATACGGTCTTTTCTTCATCGTCTAGACACATATTGATCTGGTGGTATCCAGAATATGCATCTAAAAAACATAACATTTCACAACCTGCAGTAGAATCAACCAACTGATCGATGCGAGGTAAAGGAAAATCGTCTTTTGGACAAGGTTTATTAAGATCATCACTTTGTCAGGCCGTAAAGCTAGCCTGTGCTCGATCACCTCCCTGGGGACTCCGAGCATGTCGGATGCTTGCCACGCAAAGACATCTGCGTTAACTCAGAGGAAGGTGATGAGGGCGTCTTCCTACTTGGGGTCGGAAGTATCCCCGATGCGAACAGTCTTTGAGGGCTCCCCTGCGTCCAGAGGTACCTCTTTGACCTTATCGTTCGGCTTTGGTGCAGCTTTAGGCTTCGACTTGCTAGCCGAAAGCTGACTTTCTTCTCGAGTTGGTTTTTGTCCAACCATCTCAAGGGATCGACAGTCGCAGGTATGTGCCATCTTCTTGTCACAATGAATTGTGATTACTCCTTTGAGGCCTGGCATCTTAATACATTGATATCCATAATGAGTAGCCATTAGGAATTTTGCCAAAGTTGGTCGTCCGAGTATGGCGTTATATGCCGTATCGAAGTCGACCACATCAAAGGAGATTTTCTCTGTCCTGAAATTAATTGGTGAACCAAATGTTAAAGGAAGAGAAACTTGGCCAATTGGTTTGACTGAAGATCCCGGTACGATCCCATGGAAAGAGTATCGCACCGGTCTTACCTTGGTCCTGGGTACTTGCATGTCATCCAAAGCACTCGTAAACAAAATGTTTAACGAGCTGCCACCATCAACCAAAACTCGATTGACCCGACAATTGTTGATGGTGGGTTCGACCACGATCGGATACCGACTTGGTCGAGTCGAAGGAATCGGGCAGTCACCCTTCTCAAAGGAGATGGTGACTTCCGACCACTTCGGTAATTTATTGACGAGAGGAGGATCTATGGAGTTTACCTCACGCTCAGACCTTAAGTCGCCGCTTTGATTCATATGCCGATGATCCCGTAGATGTGCTCGACGATGTGTTGCGGATCCTCGAACCAGCATCTCCTCCTCGTCATCTAAGGACTTATGACCACTGCTTGTCCTACCTACTCGAGAGTGGGAAGTGGTCCTTGTCGTTGTAGTAGTCTTCAAGCTTTCGCTGAAAGACCCAAGATTATGGAAGGTCATGTCCTTCCTTTTTATGGAAAGGACACCACCTAGGCTTATCATTTTTCCGATCGGGGCGCTTACCTTTGCCTTGGTCAGAGTGCGGCTTGGAGGTGCGTGGCTCTTTATCATTCACAGCCAAAACCTTCTTGGAACCACTGGCTTGGAGTTTTTGACTCTTCGCCTTGTTCTTGGACTTTTTTGCTTTCTTATCTTTCTTCTTACCAATGTCTCCTGGCTCTCGAGAGGTATTGTCTTCTCGATCGATTGTGTTGTTCCACTCGACCGCCTCAGAGGCAGTCGCATACCGATCAGCCATCTCAAAGAGTTCGGTGACAGTGGTAGGTGGATTTAAAGCAATATCTTCTGTTATCCTTCTACTACGAACTCCTTGCTTGAAAGCCCTGATGACAGATGAGTCAGAAACTTTCGGAATTGAATTATGAACCTGACTAAAGCACTTAATGAATTGGCGCAAGGTCTCGTTGTCGTTCTGTCTCATCCAAAGGTAAGTCGCCCTCCTTCCTGTATGCATTGTAAGTGCCTTGGAAATTCGCTAGTAGAAGGTCGCAGAGGTGTTGCCAAGAATAGATCGACTCGAGTGGTTGGTTCAATAACCACGATCGAGCAGACCCTTCGAGCACAGTTGAAAGGTAATTTGCCATCACATGTTCTCCTCCTCCTGCCGCTCGGACAGCTGTTGCGTAGATTTGAAGGAATTCGATGGGATTTTGGGATCCATCAAATTTTTCCATGTTCACTGGTCGAAAGCGAGGTGGCCAGCGAACAGCTCGGAGATCAGACGAGAATGCCCGACATCCAGTAATAACTTCTTGACGTCTCCTTTGCAGGAAAGAAGGGTTGATATCATCAGGTGGTCGTACTCGACGATACCCAGTAACAGGTTGACCCAACCTATGATA
Source organism: Phyllostachys edulis (assembly GCA_036346405.1). Classification (NCBI taxonomy): domain Eukaryota; kingdom Viridiplantae; phylum Streptophyta; class Magnoliopsida; order Poales; family Poaceae; genus Phyllostachys; species Phyllostachys edulis. The sequence continues at coordinate 6,254,443 of CM070567.1, read as the reverse complement.
GGTCTCAGTCCTACGAGAGGAATACTCCTCGTAGTTCATCTGCTGGTGTAGATTTCCATGTCGGAATGGTGAGCGATCACCTCTCTGAGGGGTTTGTTGATCATCAATCGTTCGAAAGACATTTCTCCGAGTAGGAGATCGATGCGACTTACTGTTGCGTCGATTCCTCCATGGTGATATGTTCGATCGACTGATAGCTGAAGAAGTAGTATTGCTATGACTTCTTGAATGATGTCGGCGAGGTGCTTCCAGCCTTGCCATCGTGGACCGAAGCCTTTGTGCGATCTCCTCGACGAAGAGATCGTACCCTGGCGCTCGGGCGAGCTCTCGAGTTGGATTCTCGAGCAAGTCATTGATGTACTGGAGTTCTTGAGCTTCCTCTGACTGATATTGGATGTGCCCAGGCAAATTCTTCTGGGCCGCAATCTTCTTTCGTCGAGTAGCCTCAAGATCTTCCATGTTAGACTCTTGAGACTGCCTCAATGAAGTGCGAGTATGTCGAGGATTTCCCTCGCGTTCATGAAGGTGTTGGTCGTGTCCGCCATCGGTGGTGCCCTTGCCACTGCCACGAGGGGGCGCAGTGTGTGATCTTCGGGGAGAGTCCCTAGCTTGGTCTCTAGGAGAGTGATCTTGATCCGAGGGAAGGACGAAGACCTCCCGTTGATGATTCTCACTTGCGCTCGAGGCCTCCCCGCTTGAGGAGTAGTCGAGAGACACCATCTGGCGACTTAGAGCAATCCCCTCCAAGTAGGGGAACTCTGGGTTATAACCGTCTCCGTCCGCAGGTGTGATCTGCGAAGAGATGGTCGAATTTGTAGGAAAAGCATGCTTGATCCCGCTCTCTCTGGTGTCATTCGGAGAGAGAGGATCACCAGATGCTGGTGAAATCCTGGAATTGTGGCTTCCAGAACTTGCCTCACCAAGTCGGACCGCCTTAGGGGGACTCGGACACTTCGAGGAAAAACTCTCGTCGTGTTGTGAGTCCACCTGGGTGTAGTCCTGGTCAGATTGACCCTTATCCTTTGAGAGGGTAGATTCCTCCCTTGGGCGTCTCAAGTGGGGATAGGGATCCTCCTCAACTCCATCACGCATTGTCTCCTCGGATCTCATGGAAGATCCCGGAGGCGCAGATAGCATTGGATGAGTAAATACTCTCAGAATCTAAACCGCATCCATGTCGACGTCACAGACCGCCAAGTCGAACCGCTTCTCCTCGCTCCATTCTCCGCCATAAATGCATGAGATTTGGGAAAAAGAGAGTATGTTAACAAGAGATTACCGGAAGATCCCCACGGTCGGCGCCAACTGTCGGTGTTTTAGAACCGATCTTACGTAAAAATTGTTTGATTCGGGGGGTCTCCTAGAATGGAATCACATAGAGAGATTGACACGAGAATTTTTATACAGGTTCAGGTCTTCTCCGAAGAGAATAACAACCCTACTCCTTTGTGTGTATGGTATTGAGTGTATTCTGAACAATCAGTAGAAAAACTAAGACTATTACAGGTGATAGTGCTTGTCTTCCTGATGGCCCTTGATAGCGTGTGTCTACGCCTTGATTCGATCCTCTTTTCCTTCTCTGATTGCCGCCTTTATATAGTCCGTGAAGGAGTGGGCGTTTCTCCAGGTGAAGTGGCGCCTCATCACATCCTCGTAACGGCATGTTGGCGAGAATCATCGGGCGATAACTCCTCCACGCTTGCTTGCCTATATATCGAAGATAATGGAGCATTATGTGATATTACTTCGCAGAGTAACAACGTATGATGACTGTTTGAATTCCTTAATCAATTGGACCCACTCGTCTGTAGGTTTAATTGATCATAAGGTGATCATGGCTAACCTGGTCGTAGAAGAGCTTACGACTATGACCTAGTTGTAGAATACCTTACGACTAGGTAGTGGTGGTAGAAGAACTTACGACTATAAGGTAGTCGTGGCAAGACTTACGACTATGGGGGTGGTCGTAGAAGAGCTTACGACCACCTGGTAGGCTTCTCCCTTGTATACCTAGAGATTTACATGATATTTCCCTATAATAATGATTATAGATAAAAGATAAAATGAGGATTATTAGATCCTCGTCAAGACTTTTTCAGTCTCACCTTCTCACGGCTTTGTTAAGTGACTAGAAAAGGAGAACTGAAAAAGCTTTGTATCTTTTGTGAAGGATATCGCTGCGTCGGCAGAGCCTATGGTTGAGAGAAGTACTGCTCCTGAGGTGGTTGAAATAGGTTTCGATCACCGGGAGGAGCAGGAAGCTCAAGGAGCAGTAACTCTTGCTCAAGACCCACGACCAAATATGGTCGTGGCTGACCCCATTCCTCAACTCAAATTTCGACCAAACGTGGTCGAAGGGAAGAAGTCGAAGAAATCTTCCTTAGGGAAGGTCTCTTCTAAATTCACGATCAAGTTCAGGAAAACAAGGTATGTAAAAAGACAAAAGCATAAGAACAACATTTACCTTTTGCTTTCTACAATTTTTGAAGTATTTTTGTTTCTGTGATCTTAGCCCGACTCCTCCAGCCTCCAAGGACGCCTCCCTCAAGAAGCATGTCACCACTTCTTCTGCAGTCGTAGAGACGTCAAATGTTTCTCCTGCAGTCGAAGAGACGACAACAGAGGCGAACGAGGGATCGACTCCTGTCCCCATGGTGGAAGAAGGCTTTGCCGCTAAGGCTACTACGACCACTGAGGTGGTCGTAGAGGCAGGTGCGAAGACGGCGAACGAAGCGGTGGAAGCATCTAACAAAGGTGGTGATGGAGCCTCCGACCACCGCGCCGGGAAGGAAGTCGTTAGAGACGTTCCTCCCAGTCCTCAAGGAGAAGCTACCATTACTGAAGAAGAAGAAGAAGAGTACTTCAACTTCTTCTTTGAGTTCTTTGGCCCAGCAACCATTGTAGGGTCTTCTTCATTTAGATCTCGCAACCGAGTCCCTCACCCTAAGGATATTCCTAATAGGGGGGATGTCTTTGATGACGAGCGCTTTTAAAAGGTGTGGTGGGACAAGGTTGAAGATATTGATGAACTCAAGGACCCCTAGAGGGTATTCGCCAAGTTTGCTTAGTCGACCATCTATGTAAGCACCTCATGCTAAACATTTTCATATTTGGTCTTTCTAGTCACTCATTGCCTTTCTTTATGGAGAGATCTTTGGAACAAATTGTCACTGTTGGTGAATACAACCGACAGCTTATGATGCTAAGACAGCAAAAAGCTGAACTCTGCGAGCAAGCATAGAGATGGTAAGCTACTGCCATTCGTAATCATTTTTTGCTCGACAACTTGTGCATTTCGCATGTTTATCTTTAACCTTTGCAGGTTTAAGAGTGATGAAAAATCCCTGGCTGACGCACTCGACCACGAGAAAGTCGATTTCGAGAGGCTAAGGGATGAAAATCTTGACCTGATGAAGAAACTTCAGGAGGCCAACTCTATAGCTCTTGATCTGCAAAGTGAGATAAACAGTAAGTTCTAAACTTAGGACTGTTTATGGTATAGATCTTCTGTTCTTTTTCTAATTCTTATTTCCTTTCAGAAAAAGAGGTGGAATTAGGTAGGCTCCAAACTGAGGTCAGCGAAAAAACCTTGATTGTTCATGAGCTATCTCGTTCCGCCAAAGAAAAAGACCATGTGATAAAATCGTGGGAAGAGCAGTCTGCGAAAAAGGATGCCTCCCACGACAATAAAATCAAGCAACTTGACTCTCAACTGGTGGGTAAGTAACTCTTTACCCACGACCAGTGTTTCTTATGAGTTGTTTAAGGATATGGTTCCAACTGGTCATACTCTATTTCAGAGTAAGTAGTCGAAATCAAGTGACTCTACAAAGCTTCGACTCGTAGTCAGGAGGAGACGAAGTCGTTAAAGATCAACATTTAAGACAACATCTCACTTCTAAACAATGTACTCAGTGGGCTTGGTGCTGAGAAAGTTACTCCTCTTGAAGACACCTTAACTGCTCAATCGAGTATTGTTGGATAGCAAGTCAGAGCTTTAAGGGAGTTGATAACTACTCTGAAGGCCAACCAAGCCGACTTGATAAGAGAAGCAGTCGAAGGTGTAGTAGGTTATGCATTGGCAAAACTTAAAGCACACGACCATAATCTCGATCTTCAACCAATCGAGGAAGACTTCGACTGCTCCGAAGCAGAAGTAACTCGTCTGATCGAAGAGGTGAAGCCGGTTAGCCAGAAGGTCGGGGAGGAGATGTAAATTGGATCTCCTTCATCAGAGTATATTGTAATAAGAAAACTTGTAAAGACAAGTCTTTTGGTTATGTATATATATATACCTATTTTTCCTGCAAATTATCTTGTCGAGTAGTTAGTAACTCATAAGATAATGAATAGAAAAAGAAAATTGAATTTAAGACTAAGAATTGAAGTCATATTAATGGCTTTATCCTAGCCCCGACTATTTGCTTAGTTTATTTAGATAAACTAAGTAAATAGTGCACATAAGGGTTTGCTTAAAAAAAGTTTGTCCTACATGTGTTGTCAATCTTGATTGTCATGTTCTGGTCGTAAGTGTTTAGTAACAAATAAACACTAGGAAGTTCCTTCTAGTGGGCAGAACCACATGTAGAGAGAAAAAAACTGCGACTAGTGAAGTTGCGTTCTTCGACCGTAGTAATTAAATCAATAGCAGCAACATGAGTAAGACAAACTCTACGGAGTGCCTTAAAAATTCATTTGAACTTTTCCAGTAAACTCAAGTTGTTTGGTACTGATAGCAAGAGTTAGAAACAGTACGACGCTAGGAAGTTTCTTCTAGTGGGCAGGACCACATGCAGGGAGGAAAGACTTCGACTAGGTTTTATGTCTTTCTCCGACCAGTTTAAACGTATTGAAGTTACTAAAAGCAGTCAAACAAACCACAAAAGTATACTCCACTTAGAGAATTTTTCAGAAGTGATGAAGAAATAAACTAAGGTTAAGAGAGCTGGCATGAGAATGTTTCGACCAGAGTTGTTAAACCCTGTCTCTTTGTATTGGTAGAAAAAGTTAGGAACATGTCGACACTAGCAAGTTCCTTCTAGTGGGCTGGACCACGTGCAGAAAGATAAACTGAGTGTCAAAAAATAATCAAAAGACTATCCAAGCACTACTCAAAAGTAAGACAATAAAGAGTAAAGAAACCTAAAACTTTATTGATATAGTAAGGAGTTACACATAAAATTTGTGTAACTAGTCGATGTTTCAAGAATTGGAGAGAACCTGGCCGTCTTCCATTGCTAGTCGTACCGAACCTGGTCGCGTAACTTCGACCACTGTGTAAGGACCTTCTCACTTGAGGGAAAGCTTATTTTGATTAGACTAGGATTGAATCTTCTTCAATACCAATTCACCTACAGCAAGGCTGTGAGGTTGAACCTTACGATCGTAGTATTTGCACAAGGCTTGTTGGTAAACAGCTGAACGAATTAGGGCTTGATTCCTCTTCTCTTCGAGCAGGTTGATGTCATCCGCTCGAAGTTGTTCCTAGGTAGAGTCGCTGAAGGTTTCGACTTGTGTCGACCTTATCTTAAGTTCCGGAGGAAGCATGGCTTCGGCTCCGAAGACTAGGGAAAATAGTTTTACACCCGTAGCCCGATTAGAAGTCGTACGAACGGCCCATAATACAGAAGGTAATTCTTGTACCCAAGCCCCCGAACTCTTTACAAGCTGGTCGAAGACTCGAGTTTTGATTCCTTGCATGATTTGGCCATTTGCCCTTTCGACTGCCCCATTACTTTGTGGCTGGGCAACAGATGCATAACAAAGTTTGGTACCCAACTCGTCGTAAAACTCCTGAAATTTTACACTCGAAAATTGTTTACCGTTATCTATAATTATTCGACTTGAAACACCAAATTGAGTAATTATGCTTCTCATCATGAACCTTTTGGCTGCTTCCATTGTTATCCCAGTAGCTGGTTCGGCTTCAATCCATTTTGTGAATGTATCAATAGCCACAAAAATGAACTCGAAACCCTCTGGTGCTTTTGGGAACGGTCCTAGGATATCGAGACCACAGGTTGCAAAAGGAGGGATCGTTTGCAATGCCTGAGCCGGTTGGTGTATTTGCTTGCTATGAAACTGGCATTGTACACATTTCTTAACCAACTCTTTGGCTTCATGAAGGGTTGTAGACCAGTAGAAACCTTATTGAAAGGTCTTTTCGACCAGCGTTCTGTAGGAAGTGTGAGTTCCACAGATGCTCTCATGTATGTCATGAAGAAAATTTAACCATTTTTTCTATGATATGCATCGCATAAGGACCCCTTGAGTACCTCATTTATAGAGGACTCCTTCGACCAAAGTATACATTTTGGCCTTTCGGGATAAGTGATCTGCCTCGTGATCATCATCAGATATTGTACCCTTCTGAAGATACTCGTAGATGGAAGTCATCCAGGTATGCTCGTAATCTAGAGAGGCTGTCTCAATAGGAGGTGTCTCTGGTTCGTCGACTAGAGACCGTTTTTTGGAGTTGCTCCAAGAAGACTCCTTTTGGTACTTGTGATCGGGAAGAAGCCATTTGAACTAACTGGTCTGCGAGGAAATTATCCTTTTGAGGGATATATTCTACCTCAAAACCGAAAAAATGTTTGTCAAGCTTTCTAACTTCTGATAAGTACCGAGACACTATCATATTAGAGCACTGGTACCCTTTTCCGACTTGGTTCACGACTAGTTGAGAGTCTCCTCTCATGAGTAGTCGTCGAATCCCGAGCGCTTTCGCTACTCGTATGTCAGCCAATAATCCTTCGTATTCTGTCACATTGTTAGTGGTAGGGAAGTCAAATTGAATAGCATACTTTAAGGTCTCTCTTATAGGAGATTCTAGGACTACCCCAGCCCTCGAGTCACTTAACGTAAGCGACCCATCAAAATACATCGTCCACTGGTCATGGGTATCGTACTGGGGATCCTAAACAGGTTCAGAATTTGTCCATTCGGCGACAAAGTCTGCTAAGATCTGGGATGTAATGGCCGTTCGGGACATGAATGGAGGTCGAACTCCCCAAGTTCTACTGACCATTTTGCCATACATCCCGCAGCTTCCCTATTCTGGAGGACCACTCCTAAGGGAAACTCAGACGGCATAATCATCTTGTGCGCCTGAAAAAATATCGTAGTTTCCTCGAAGACATGAGGAGGGAATATAGAAGTTTTTGAACCTGAGGGTATTGCTCCTTAGGTCCGTGTAAAACTTCACTTACGTAGTAAACTGGTCGTTGGACGTTTTCATATTCTGCGACCAGTACTACGCTCACTGCCTGTGGCGTGGCAGCTAGATAAATTAAGAGCATCTATTCTGGTTTCAGAAAAACCAGAACATGAGTACTCGTAAAATACATCTTGACATTCTCGAAGGCATTGTTTGCCTCTTCTGACCACTCGAAACCCTTATGTTTCCTTAAAAGTTTGAAAAAAGGAAGTCATTTTTTTCCCAGTTGTGCGATGAAACGACTTAAAGCCACCATGCACCCTGTGAGTTTCTGCACATCTTTTTTCGTGGTCGGAGGGCGCATTTGTTCAATGGCTTTTATCTTTTCCGGATTTGCTTCGATACCTCATGTAGAAACAAGAAATCCAAGCAATTTTTCTGAAGAGACTCCGAATTTTTCTTGCAAGTCTGAAATGTGATTAAGTCGCTTGATACTTTTTACAACTAGATCGTCAACATATGCTTCCAAATTTTGGCCTAGTTGAGGCAAAAAAAGTCATTTGCATCCAACGTTGAAAAGAAGCGCCAGCATTTTTTAGTCCAAATGATATTTTGACATAGCAAAATATTCCAAAAGGTGTAATAAATGCGGTCTTTTATTCATCCTCTAGACACATACTAATATGATGATAACCAGATTATGCATCTAGAAAACTTAAAATTTTACAACCAGTAGTAGAATCAACCAATTGATCAATACGAGGCAAAGAAAAATCATCTTTTGGACAAGATTTATTAAGATCGGTAAAGTCTACACAAATACGCTACTTACCATTAGACTTCCTAACCATTAAAGGGTTAGCCAACCACTCTGGGTGGTCGACTTCTCTTATAAAGCCTGTTTCAAGTAGCTTGTCCAATTCTGATCTGATGGCATCCCGTCGATAAGGTGCAAAGTTCCGTAATTTCTATTTTACGGGTTTCTTATTAGGTCGTAGATCTAGCCTATTCCCAGTCACTTCCCTGGGGACTCCGGGCATGTCGGATGCTTGCCACGCGAATACATCTGCGTTAGCTTAGAGGAAAGTGACAAGGGTGTCTTCCTATTTAGGGTCAGAAGTAACCCCGATGCGAACAGTCTTCAAGGGTTCCTCTGGATTCAGGGGGACTTCCTTGACTTCATCGTTCGGCTTCGATGCAGCTTTAGGCTTCGACTGCTTGGTCAAAGGCTGACTTGTACTTGCTTCTCGAGTAGGTATCTGGCCAGCCATCTCGAGGGACTTGTGGTCGCTTGTAAGCGACATCTTCTTATCACAGCGTACTGTGATCACTCCTTTGGGACCTAGTATCTTAAGACATTGATACCCATAATGAGCAGTCATTAAGAATCGTGTCAAAGTTGGTTGTCCGAGTATGACATTGTACGTCGTATCGAAATCGACCACATCAAAGGAGATTTTCTCTGTCCTGAAATTGCTTAGAGAAGCAAACATGACAGGAAGAGAAACTTGGCTAATGGGTTTGACCGAAGACCCTGGTACGATCCCATGGAATGAGTATCATACATGTTTTATTCTGGTCCTAGGTACCTGCATCTCGTCCAGGGCACTGGTAAATATAATATTTAATGAACTACCACCATCAACTAACACGCGATTCACTCGACAGTTGTTGATGGTGGGCTCGACTGCGATCGGATATCGACCTGGTTGAGTGGAAGGGATTGGACATTTTGCCTTCTCAAAAGAGATGGAACTTTCGACCACTTCAGTGATTTAATGACAAGAGGAGGGTTAATAGAGTTTACCTCTCGTGCGACGGCCTTGAACTGTTGCTTTGATTTGTATGCCGAAGATCCCCCAAAGATGCGGTCGATGGTATGCTTTGGATCTTGGAACGATATCTCCTCGTCATCGTCTGACTGCTTACGACCACTTGTTTGCCCTACCTCCTCGAGTGTAGGAAGTGGTCCTTTGCCAGTGTAGTAGTCCTCAAGTTTTTGGTGGAAAACTCGGCAGTTGCGAAGGTCATGTCCTTCCTTTTTATGGAAAGGGCACCACCTAGGCTTGTCATTCTTCTGCTCAGGGCACTTACCTTTGCCTTGCTCAGAGTACGGCTTGGAACTTCATCGCTCCTTATCGCTTATGGCCAAGACTTCCTTGGAACTATTGGCTTGAGGCTTTTGGCTTTTACACTTTGTTCTTGGATTTTTTTTGCATTCTTATCCTTCTTTTTGCTACTTTCGTCTGCTTCTTAAGGATTTTTGTCGTCTTGGTCGATGGTTTTGTTCCACTCGACTGCTTTAGCGACAGTCGCATATCGATCTGCTATCTCGAAGAGCTCAGCGGCGGTAGTCGGGGGATTCAAAGCGATTTCCTTCATAATCCTTCTGCCGCGTACTCCCTGCTTAAATGTTGTGATAACAGATGAGTTAGAAACATTTGGAATCGAATTGCGAAACTGACTGAAACGCCTGATGAATTAGAGGAAGGTCTCGTGGTCATTTTGTCTGATCCTGTACAGGTCATTCTCCTTTCTAGGGCAATTGTAGGTGCCCTGGAAATTGGCCAGCAGAAGGTCACAGAGGTGTTTCCACGAATAGATCGACGAGTGGTTGGTTTAGCAGCCACGATCGAGCGGACCCTTCGAGCATAGTTGGAAGGTAATTCGTCATGATGTGCTCTCCTCCTCCTTCTGCTCGGACAGTGGTCTTGTAGATATAAAGGAATTCGATGGGATTATGTGACCCATCAAAATTCTCCAAGTTCACTAGTCGAAACTGTGGCAGCCAGCGAATAGCTCGAAGATCAGGCGAGAACACTCGACATCCGGTAATGACATCATACCGCCTTCTCTGTAGAAAAGAAGGGTTGATATTACCAGGTGATCGTAGACGCCGATACCTGGTCGTGGGTGGACCCGACCTATCATAGGTCTTAGTCATACGAGGGTAATACTCCTCGTATTCCATCTGTCGTTGTAGATTTCTGGGTCGCAGTGCTGAACGATCACCTCCCCTGGGAGCTTGTCGATCGTCAGACATTCGAAGAACTCTTCTCCGACTGGAGTTAAGGTTAGGGGGACGATGTAACCTATTGTCGCATTGATCTTCATGAGGCAAGTTGTTCGAAAGACTGGTGATTGACGGAGTCGTACCGCTACGACTTCCAGAATGATGTCGGGGAGGATGCTCAAGTCTTGCCATTGTGCTTCGAAGCCTTCGCGTGATCTCTTCGGCAAAGAGGTCGTACCCCGGTGCTCGTGCGAGTTCTTGAGTTGGGTTATCGAGCAGATCATTTATGTGTTGGAGTTTCCGAGCTTCCTTCGACTGATATTGAACGCGCCCAGGAAAATTTCCCTGAGCCACCATTCTTCTCCTTTGGGTTGTCTCAGGATCATCTACATCTAACCATTGAGTTTGCCTTAATGGAGTGCGATCATTTCGAGGATTTCTCCCACGCTTATTAGAGTGCTAATCCCGTTCATTGGCGGAAGCACCCTCATCATTGCCATGAGGGGTCGTAGGGTGTGATCGGCGGAGAGCATCCTCAGGCATGCTTCTAGGAGAGAGATCATGATTTGAGCGGAGGGCAAAGACCTCCTGTGTATGATCTCCACTTGCGCTTGAGGCCTCCTGGCTTGAAGAGTGTTCAAATGACATCGTCTGGCGACTTGGAGTAAACCCCTCCAAGAAGGAGAACTCTGGGTTATAACCGTCTGTGTCCACAGGTAAGCTCTGCAAACGTGTGGTCAAACTCGTAGGAACAGGGTGCTCTCCCATATCCTCCGTAGGGGTAACCGCAGAGTTATGACCACCAGATGCTGATGGAGTGCTAGCATGATAGCTTCCAGGACTTGCCTCGCTAGGTCGGACTGCCTCAGGCGGACTTGAACATTCGGATGGGGAACCCTCATCATATTGTGAGCCTGCCTAGTTGCAGTCCTGATTGTGGTCGGATAGACCCTTGCCCTCTGAGGAAACTGGTCCCTCAGTTGGACATACTATTATGGGGGAAAAGGATCCCTCCTTAACTCCATCGGTGGCATGGTCTCCTGGATCTAGTAAATGATCTCTAGAGGCAGCATTACCATCGGATGAAATGATACTCGGCTCGTAGTCGAAGCCGACATCCATGTCGATGTCTACGTAGTCGGTCAAGTCAAACCAATTCTCCTCGTTCCACTCTCCTACCATGGAAGCATTACGAAAAAAGAGAATTTGTTGACAAGAAATCACCGGTGGTTCCCCACGGTCGGCGCCAACTGTTGGTGATCTAGAACTGATCTTACGTATGATTGTTTGATTCAAGGGGTCTCCTAGACTAGAGCTGCACAGAGAATGACACAGGGATTTTATACAGGTTTAGGCCTTCTCCTAAAAGAATAATAACTCTACTCTTGTGTGGTTGTATTGAGTGTGATGCTTACAATCAAGAGGAAGACTAATGCCTAATGCCTTGTGCTCCTAATTGATCCGTCCCTTCTGCTTCTGACTTCAATCTTTATATAGCACACGAAAAGGTGGTAGTTCCTTCAAACAAAGAGGTTCATCAATATTCCAAGTGATGAACCGCTTGATGGCAGTTGTCGTTAAGGACGTGGTACCCCCACGTTGCTAAGCAGTTGTTGTCACAGACATAAGTGATTCATGCAGTTACTCACAGGGAGTAACATCGTATATGTCCAACCCCAAATTTGCAATTTGGAATTCACTGTGTCAAGCTATGCCATTCCCTAGATCAGTAGATAGTACACACAGATACATTCTTGGATCGTTCACATAACCGTGAGAGCTCAAAGTAGGACTTCCACCGGGTCCATTGTCACGACCAAGTCCACGACCAGGCCACAACCAGATCTTGACCAAAGGTTGTAGTCGAGCAGGGCAAGGGACACCGGTCGGGCTCCACGAGCAAGTGCCACCATGCGGCACTAAGGAGGTAGGTCCGAGCAGCCATAGGCGCAAACAGCACTCGGTATAAACAGTGCTCGGTGTGAACAGCACTCGGTATCAACAGTGCTTGATGTGAACAGTGCTCGATGTGAGCAGCACTCGGTGTAAACAATGCTCTATGTGAACAGTGCAATCCCATAGTATATTACATAATAGGCCATGCGACCAACCGTTTTACAAAAATCCACGAAGGCAGCAATTCAACAAAAGTCAGAGTATAGAATCGAGGATGAGTGCGGAAGCAGAACAAGTCATAGTGGATCCATTCACTCTGCCCACAAGCAAGCAACTGGGGGGGTCCCGGCCTAAGCTTCACCATCTTCCCCACCATCAGGTCTAGCCTCTGAGTAGTAGTCGTAAGGGTCTTGATCGAGTGGGTCTGAAAGATTGTATCGAGCGAGACTGAGTACACAACCATACTCGCGAGCCAACACACAATGCATGCGTATAGATGCAGGGCTAGTCAAGAGAAGTTCAGGGTTCTTTTATTTGCACAAAGCTAAGTTTGAACTAGGTTGAGTATTAGGAAATCCTAAGACTTAGCATTTTCATAAATGAGTGATCATTTGTAAAGTACTAGTGGAGGTCCAACCTCCTACACCATTGAGTGGCTCCATCTACCCAATGCCTAGGCTATCCTGTATTTACCACTGGTCCCCGACCAGGCCTTTTCAAATCCCTGGGGCCCACCCCATCTTTCCATTTCATCCACAAACCGTTTTATAAAACTAAAATATAGTTCAAGCGATTTCTCGGCACCGCTCTTGACCGTGAGCACGGCTATCTAGATAGTTTTCTTACTCTGCAGAGTTCGCACACTTTAACCACAAGAGATAATTATCTTGATATATACACACGTTTCCTTAGACATGTGAATCAAGGGGAGATTATCACAAGGCTTGTACAATGCTCAACCTCAACGCAACCCCACCCGCTAAGGTTTTCACCGACCGGAGCCACGATCCCAGGAGGCCCCCTCTTGCGCCGTGTGGTTTTTCTGTGGCTTCTACCCTTACCCACGCCTCACACCCACTAGTGGCGAAGCCACGCTGAGGTGAACAAATTAGTTAGCCAGGTCGTACCCATTATAGACTTGTGGTTGTACTATTTTTACACGAGTGATCAACACAAGAACTTAGTCCTTTATTGATTTGGGCGGTATGTCCACATACCAACATCCTCTCGTGCCCCGGCACTAGCCACTCTTACCAGCCATCCAAGTCGAAATCAGTTTTTTAGGTTTTATTTTGTTTTTTTAAAAAATAACTTCTAGTCCAACATACCAGCCAGACTCCAACCTCAATTGCCCAAATCCAGTTTTCATGTTTTCAAAGATTTGTTGTCGGGCAATTTAATGCCCGCACGACCAGGTATCTAAGCAAGGCTAAGCATGACACTTAGATACATACTTATTAACTAGTATGTAAACCATTAATTCAAGGGTGACAAAGGATAGTGTCCAAGTTCAAGGATTGGAAGTTTATACACAATTATTATTAAGGCATTAACTATAAACTAGACCAGTATAGTTGTATAAATCATAGCAATGCAATTTCATAACTTGAAGCAACATAATTTGCAAAGACTGGGTGCAATATGATCAAAGTATTAACTCGCCTAGGTCAAAGTTCTGCTGATCTTGTTCTGGATCAACCAAAGGATCTTCGGTCGTCTCGGCTTCTGTATACGCAAGAATAACCATAAGTCAAATAAACACAGAGGAACTCAAATTGCAATCAAACATTCAAATGATCTCCAAATGGGGTGGTTTCAGTCTAGTCGAGTATATTTTTCTTGGGTTCCGAGTTGGTTGCTAATCCGTATACGAGTTTGTTTGGAGTCAACCTTCATCGTCGGAATCGAGCACGCATGTGTTTTTACACCTACATGTGTGATCTTAAACCAGAAGCTTTAGACCAATGTGGTCGAAGTAATATGGTCCATGCCATAGATCAGTATGGTTGAACTAATCTGGTCAAAACTGAGTGGTTGAAGCTTAGTGGTCTAAACTGAGTGGTCGAAGGTGTGGTCGAAACTCAGTAGTCGAAACTCAGTGGTCGACACTCAGTGATCGAACTGAGTGATCAAAAGTGTGGTCAAAACACAGTGGTCAGAACTGTGGTCAAGACACAATGGTCGAGACACAGTGGTCAAAAATGAGTGGTCGAACTATGTGGTCGAATCACAATGGTTGAACCGTGTGGTCGAAGATTGGTTGAAACACAGTGGTCAAAAATGAGTGGTCGAAGATTGGTCAAAACCGTGTGGTCGAACACAGTGGTCGAAAATGAGTGGTCGAACTGTGTGGTCGAAACACAGTGGTCGAAAATGAGTGATCGAACTGTGTGGTCGAAGATTGGTCGAAGTTGTGTGGTCGAAACACAGTGGTCGTGAGTGGTCGAACTGTGTGGTCAAAACACAATGATCGAAAATGAGTGGTCGAACTGTGTAGTCGAAGATTGGTCGAAACATAGTGGTCGAAAATGAGTGGTTGAACTGTGTGGTCGAAACACAGTGGTCGAAGATTGGTCGAAACTGTGTGGTCGAACCACAGTGGTCGAAGATGAGTGGCCAGAAGGGATTTCGAGTTTGTACATCATTTTGAGTACCTAGTCGAAAGGGGTTTGCGACAAACAGATCGGAAAGGTTTCGACCATCTGGTCGAAGGGGTTTTCGACCACCTGGTCAAAAGAGGTTTGCGACTACATTCCAAGCGAAAGGAGGGTCAACTACCTGGTCAGAAAGAAGTTCGATTATGCGAAGTCGAAGGAGGTACAACTACGTGTAGTCGAATGAGGTTCGACTATGCGTAGTCGAAGGAAGTACAACAAGGTGTAGTCGGAGAAGATACGACTACTTGTAGTCGAATGAGGTACAACTATGCGTAGTCGGAGGGGGTATGACTGGGCGTAGTTGTAGGAGGTACGGCTACATGTAGTCGAAGGAGGTACGACTACCTGTAGTCGGAAGAGGTACGACTACGTAATCGAAGGAGTTTCGGCTACATGGTCGTAGAAGGTTTGGTTGCGCATAGTCGAAAGAGTTTTGACTACGTGGTCATAGAAGGTTTGGTTGTGCATAGTCGAAGAAGATTCGACTACATGGTAGTAGAGGGTTCGACTGCGCTTCCACACAACAAGGGTGCATGAGTATCTGGTGGCCACTAGGAACGTACCGGTATTAGTGGAGGGGACGAGCTAGCAGGGCCGGGGTTGTAAAGAGACAAGATGATGGAGAGAAGCTCCACGCCATCAGAGTGGCTTGAGGAAGGAGAGTAGTCTTCGATCTTCAGGATAGCTCCAGGGAAGCAGGTAGAGGGTCCTGAAGAGATGTCTTAGAGTATTCCACACTGGCGGGGTCGATTCGACTACTAGGACTGTTCTGGTCGGAAGGGAGGAAGAGCGAGGTCAATGGCAGCTCTTGATGGGGATCAATAGTGATGGCGGCTTTGAGGTGGGGCTTGGCTGAAGCGAGCGCTCGAGCCTTACCTGGAGCTCAACGTCGCTTGAGGGAGGAAGAAAGTGGGGCTTGTACTGGTGTGGCGGGCGATGAGGAGCTCGGGGTTGTTGTTCATAAGCAAGGGGGCAGTAATGTCCGAGAGCCTGCGATGTATTCGGTAAGGCTTGGAAGTGGTGAGTGGCTGGTAACTTCAACTGGGACGGTGGCACAGAGCAGACGACGTGACGGGTTGAGTGATGGCTATTAATGGCCGAGCGACAACTCCCGCCAGCGCGCCTGAGTCTTGCGCCTTGACGCCAAGCGGGGAAAAAGAGGCCAACTACCACTGGTTCACAGCCAAGGTGGTTAGTTCGGCGCACTAACTCTGACAAAGAAACAACGGAGGAACAGAAACGGGGAAGAAGAAACAGGCTAGGGAGAATAGGAATAATAACCAGGGCAGGATCTTAGAGTGGTATCCAGTTCTAGTATTTTCCTTTGGTGATTCTCTTATTTTCATACCACCCATACCGGCAAGGAAATATGATGCAATCCAATTAAGTCTCGAACATGCAACCAAGAAGAATGACATTAGTTATTGTTGGAAATATGCCCTAGAGGCAATCATGGAGATGATTATATTTCATTATGTTCATGACATTGAATAATGTGTTATCTTGTTCCTAAAATAATATTGTTAATATTTATTATCAAGTATGTGACTTGGTTGTGAAACTATATATTTCTGCGATAGTTATTCTTATACGTTCCCTGGTCGGAAACATATGAGGATACATATGAATAGACTAGCATATGTATTGGTTGATGACTATGTTTCACGAGTCATAGATATGGAGATATCAAACCAATAATATGGACACATGTTAGAGAACATGATGTTGGATTAGACCCACCTTGAGACACTATTGAGATTGTTATGATTCTATGTGTCGTTAGTTGGTCTCAAGCAATGATGATGTATAATCCTTAGACTGAGATCGATAGTTTCCTACATGTGTAATAGCACTCTTAGGGGTTGCCAAACGCTACACCGTAACTGGGTAGTTATGAAGGTAGCTTTCGGGTATGCTATGAAACATGGAGAGGAATGTGACTGGTCGGATATGGGATTTGCCCTCCTAACATAACAGAGAGATGTCTCGGCCCTCGTTGTGATCGGATAAAGAAAGTGCATGGCCATGCCACTAGTAGTCGAAGTGTTCGACCACGTGAAGTAATCCGACACTCGATCGAGAAAGAATTGAACAGTCCATGGATGACACAACATCTCACCTGAAGTTCAACCAGACATCGTGAGGCAAAGGGAGTATACACAAGTAGGTCACTCAGTTTGATCGATTCTCGTCGTATGGAGATACTGGCTCGTCGTAGATCGGTCGAACGTAATCACAGAGTGGTCGTAACACAGTCGTAAGGAGTTACGAATCGTCGTGACCACATACAAATTGGTCGTATAGAGATAGGACACAGTCGTAAGTGATGAGGACCTAGTCGTAGATCATATTGCATAAGGTTCGTCCGATATAATTTGTGTGTATTCGGGAATCGCTATGTTCTGCTAGGAGCCACTACGACTAGTGATCGGAAAGGGTTTTCGAGTCATAACCGACTACGCATGAACCTACTGGGTCACACACTTAACGGGTTGGAACAAACCAAGACTGTACGATTAAAACGTGTTTGGATAAGATCCGTCACGAGCACTATATAAGGAGATGCATGAGGCTGTTGGGAGGTGCGCGAGAAAACACCACCAAAACCCTAGCCGCCATCTTCCTGAGAGCTCTGCCGTGCGACTTGGTGCTAGCACACCAACAGAGGGTTGTTCTCGCCTGGGCGTGTGGATACAGATGGGCGCTACTACGATTGTTGCGCTTGAGGACGATCCGTGATCTTCACGAGGAACTGCAGAGGTTGCTGGAGGAGACGATCGACTACGACCACTACATTGACGCGCTCTTCGTTGGACCAGGCTGCTCCAACCCTTCTTCCGCTGCTCTGCGCGTCTGGTGGTAACGATCTGTGATCATCTACTTGCTTGGCTTCCTGGTTTGCGTGGTAGAAATTTTTGTTTGTAGCTATCGTAGCATACCCCGCGACCCAACAGTTATATCATGAAAAGTTTTAAAATTTCCATATTTTCGCATTTATGAATTTTTGGGCTGTTACAGTATATTAAATATCCCATGTGTTAAACACAACGCATAATACTCCCTAACCGATTAGGCCCACAAGTCAGCAAGCCTTATCAATAGGTTTATCGAAGCCAGGCTGATCGAAGCCAAACGAGTCGTAGAAGATCTTACGACTATACGATAGTCATAGAGAAGCTTACGACTATACCATGGTCATAGAAAGACTTACGATCATGGGGTAGTTTACGACCAGACAGCTTGGCCTCTCCCTTATAAATATTTAAGGGGTATACTTAAGATCAATATAGGAATATTAATATATATATAATAAGAATTACAGATAAACAAATAAATGAGGATTATTATATCCTCGTCAGACCTTATGGTCGAAGCTTACAATTACCGTCCTTTCAGGTTAAACAACTCGAATAAACTACATGAAAGAAGATAACTCCAAGTGATAGCCTATCCATATGCTCATAGGCAATCGACCGGGGTTCGCGACCTAGTACTCCGGTGTCCTTCGTTGTAGCCACTCGTGTAGAAGTTGTAATTGTAGCCGCTCGCGTAGAAGTTGTAATCCTCCTTGGTAACTTTGAAGGCTTCTAAGATTTATTTTGTGTAGCATGTGAGTACATAAAGTACTCCGCAAGTCTTGAGAAAAATGCAATATGCAAGGCTTAACAATGGGGCTTATATGGTTATTTTGTACCAAGCAATATTTTAAGTTCCAATGGTTTTCATAAAAGCAACATTTGACAAAAGTAGTTTAAATAATTAAACTAATTATATCGTTAGTGGAGGTTCTAGCTACCAACCACTAGTATTAGTCTATAGCCGCCAAGGTTCAAAGGATAGGGCTCTAGCTGCCAAAATATCTACCCGAGAGTCCCAACTGCTCCCGGGTTTCCAAAATTCGTTTATTTGAAAGCAAAACCAAAATCTGCCATGTGGAAACCGCACCTTGCCCACCCTTGACCGTGGGCACGGCTATTTGAATAATTTTACACTCTGTAGAGGTTGTACAACTTAACCCACACGAGATAATCAACTTATAATATTGTCCATGACACACTTCCTTGGGCATGCGACTAAGAGATTATCACAAAGCCTTTACAATACCACGCTCTAACACCAACCCGTCCGATGAGCTTAACCCCAAGTCATGGACGTTATTTACCATCGACCCGGAGCTCACTGTTGTGGGGAATAACCTGCCTGGACATAGACGTATGTTACCATCACCCGGAGCAAGCCTCAACAAACATGGACGTCAACTATCATCGTCTGCATGTCCCAAAAAGGAACTCCTAACAACTATAGCCTGCGGGCGTAATGCTAGAATATAGTAAATTAGTTGGCCAGGTCCTCCCCATTGTAGACATGTGGTTATACGGTAGTGCTCAGTTTGGATAGACACAAGCGTCGGTCCTTAATCGACCAAACCGAGACAGTCAACAACTCAATCCACTCGTCCTAGTCTAAAACAAGCTTTCCACAATTTTATTTTATTTTGTAAACCAACGGTAATACCTATTGTCATACATTTCTCAAACTGATTTGCATAAAAGGGTTATAATGATTACCACCCATAGGATAAACATGACCGATATAGCTTGTCTAAGCGATTCTACCATATTCATAATCAATAAGGTTTTCAGTAATATACCTTTGTTTCTCTCAAAATTCTTTGACAATTATAAACACAACAACAACTTTACCCTTCAATTACTCTAACAAGTAGTGATATAATTATGACCTTGTCGTAACTCCAAATCCTACTAAACTCTGATAATGCCCATCTTTCGTAAGTCAATGCACCAAGCCAACTTCACAATTCTAACCTCAAGAATCCTCCAACAAAAACTCCAATGCCATGATTATGGAATTCTCCACTCTATTACTTGTAATATCTTTATTCAAATATTCATCATCTTAACCAACCAATTTATCACAATTTAATTCAACAATAATCAATTATGCCCATTGATCAACCACGTCATTGATTATGTTAGTCCTATAAAAACTTGTAGATCAACCAAACACTAAGAATCAATTCACTCCACCAAGTACATCAATTCTAATTCAACCAATGCACCAAAATGTAAATCATTAATTGTTATGATAATCCAATTTCATTCTTTATTCATTGCCTTCCCTCAATTAGTTCGTCAATCCTAAGTTTCCAACAATAACTACTAATCCATTTAATTCCACTAACATTAACATTTTATTTGTTCCCGACGATCTATTTAATCCACCAAGATGTTATTCTTTATTATATTCATATAATTCGGTAATAATGTATTCCTATAACCCAAGAATAGTGTATTCCTGTAATCCAACAATAATGCATTTCTATAATCCAACATAATGTATTCCTATAATCCAACGACAATTATTTTCTATAATCCAACAACAATGAATTTCTATAACCCAACAATAGTGTATCAATACTATGGATTTTATATACTAGGGCCACAATGGTTCATAGATAACAACATCAAATGGAGGTATATTCAAATTAGGATTAACTAACACTCCTAACATTTGAACTCGTCATTTTATGTAAATAGAAATGCACATTAATTTTTAAACTTAAAACGGGATTTAGAGGGAAAAAAATAGGTACAATATGATTAAAGGAGACTTCCCTTCATCGAAGGTTGAGGTGTAACATCCCAATTTTTGGGACTTTTTGAAAATTTTCAAAATAAAAATAACCATTTGATTTGTATTCATTTGTTAAAGCTTAATTTGAAAAACCAATTTAATATGAATAAATCAAACTTCAATTAAATTAAAAAATTGGTATATTTGATTTTCTGAATTTTTGGGCTATCCAAGTTCCATTTTTATTCCATAGAATTCTACTTATTTTATTGCTTTTCCAAAATTTCTTTTATTTCTTGTATAATTTAATTTAATTAATTATTTCAAATTGTTGGCTTTTAATTTGGAATTCTAGCTTATATAAATATTATTCAAATCAAATCCTGAATCTCTTTTCAACTCCAAATCAAAATCCAAATTCCATGTCTCAATTCAAATCTTTGTCCTAAAATCCAATTCATTTCTTGGCCAATTTTTTAATTCAAATTCTCAATTTTAATTCACCTCTCCTCAATTCGAACCGCATCCAAAATTCAAATTTCAAATTTCACTTCAAATTTTCTCCAAAATGTAAATATCATAATTTCATTTTATTTTTATTTCTTGGCCGAAAATGTTTTTCCTTTCCTTTTTTCCTTTTTCCTCTCTCTCTTTCTTTTCTTTCTTTCTTTCTTTTTCTTTTCCTATTTCTTTCTTTTCCTTCTTTCTCCTGCTCTCTCTCTGCGCTTCTTTCTCTGTCTCCGAAGTCGGCACTCGCCAAGACTGTCGTGGACTACACCTGCGCCACCAAGGCCCGAACCATGCGTGCTCGCGTGTGCCACAACCGCGACTCGATCATACTGTCATACTGCATTGCAGTGTGCCCCGCCTCTCTCAGGTGTCCCCGAGTCGCACCGCCAATCGCGTCACGCCGTTTGCCTATGCCCGTGCCGCACGTGTCACCTGCGTGTTTGCCACCCACTCGTCATGCCGCACCGTCTAAAGGGATACAGGTAGGCTACACTAGCTAGAAATTCAAAATTCTAATGTAAACCAGAAAGCCATACAAGCAAGAGATGTTACCACTAGACGCGCAGCGCACGGAAGAAGAGTTGGAGCAGCCTGATCCAACATCGAGTGCGTCAATGTAGTGGTTGTAGTCAATCGTCCAGCGTCCTTGATGTCGATTGTCTCCTCCAACAACCAATCGCGCTCCTTGTATAGGTTGAGGATCGTCCTCGATCAGCACAGCAACAACCGCAGTAGCCCCTTTACGGTATCCACACGTCTAGGGATGAAACATCGTACGTCGGTGTGCTAGCACCAACTCGCACGGTAGGGCTCTCGAGAAGATGGCGGCTAGGGTTTCAATAGAGTAGCTCACGTTGTCTGTATCTCTCCCAACAGCCTCATGCATCCCCTTATATAGAGCCCATGACAGATCCTATCTAAACCCGTTTGTTGCAACCCATTAAGTGTATGACCTTGTAGGTTCATGCGTAATCGGTTGTGACTCAGAAACCCTTTTTTCGACCACGAATCGTTAGCGGTTCTTAGCAGGATATAACGATTCCCGAATACACATAAATTATATCGGACGAACCTTAATGCAATATGATCTACGAGTAGGTCCTTATCACTTACGACCAGCTCGCATCTCTATACGACTAGTTCATATTTGGGCATGACCAGTTCGTAACTCCTTACGACCAGTTTATGACTAGTGAGTGATTATGTTCGACCAGTCTACAACCAGCTTGTATCTCCATACGACCAGTCCGTATCTGGTCGAATTGAACGACCTGCTTGTGTATTCTCCCTTTGCCTCACGATATCCGGTTGAACTCCAGGTGAGATAATTCGTCATCCATGGACAGATCAATAATTTCTCGATCAAGTGATGGATAACTTCATGTGGTCGACTCTTCGACCACTAGTGGCATAGCCATGCACTTTATTTATCCGACCACATCGATGGGCCCAGAGATATCTCTCCTGTTATGTTAGGAGGGGCAAATCCCATATCCGACCAGTCACATTCCTCTGTATGTTTCATAGCATACCCAAAAGCTACCTTTATAACTACCCAGTTACGGAGTAGCATTTGGCAACCCCTAAGTGTACTATTACACATGTAGGAAACCATACTGATCTCAGGTCTAAGGATTATACATCATCATTGCTTGAGACCAACTGATGACACATAAAATCATAACAATCTCAATAGTGTCTCAAGGTGGGTCAATCCAACACCATGTTCTCTAACATGTGTTCACATTATTGATTCGATATCCCTATATCTATGACCGGTGAAACATGGTCATCAATCAATACATATGCTGGTCGATAAGTCACTAGTGTTCTGACCAATAACATCCGACCGGAGATACATTTAGAATGACATCATATAAGTTAAAGAGCTTCGCCAGCAAGTCACATACTTGTTAATCTTTATAACTGATGATTCATTCAAGGAACATAATAACATTTATTCTATAAGTCATAAACATAGACGTGATACAATCATCTCTATGATTGTCTCTTGGGCATATCACCAACACCGTCCGCGCCATCAATGCAGGGCCGAGAACGCCACCGAGAATCCTGCTCGCGTTCCTCATTGATCCAAGTGACGCCTCTGCCCTATAAAGGGAGAACCACGTGCCCCTTGCTCCCCTCTTTGATTTGCCCAAACCCCATCGTCTTACTCCTCTTCGTTTGCTCAAAACGCATGAAGCTGTCAACCTTCTTCTCCAACACTGGCCACGTCATTTTCGCATCGATCTCCCTCTCCGATTCACTTCTTGAGGTATTGACCGTGTCACCACGTGTTCCCGGTCATCTTGTTGCCATCCCCCACCTCAATTTGATGTTTCCCGTCGCCGGAGCATGTCGCCACCATCACTCCATCTTCCCTACTGTTGGTCATCGTCGCCTCGCCGCCTCGGTCACCCTCGAACCGCCCCGACCCCACCGACGTGTTCACCAGACCGGCGTGCACCTCGAGCTTCTGCCACCTTCATCATTTGCCTTCTTGAGGCCTTTCGCCATGCGCCGTCCATCGCCTTCTTCCCCACGTCTTGTTGTCGTGCTACTCATGCGGTCTTGTCACCTCCCATCTCTTCTATGGGTCGCCGCTGACCCATTTTTCTGGTTTCCCGACGCCGCCTCGCCTCCCCTCGTTAGCGCCGCCACCCAGCCTGTGTGCCTCCCCTGCTCTCTACTCTGTTTCTTCTTCTTTCTATTCCTTGTGCCACTTCAAAGTGGGGCCCCATGGTCAGCAATTTTTTTACTCATTTAATCCTGAAAAGGAATATTCCCTTCTTTTCCATTTTCTATCATTTCATGTGATAATCAAACTTCTGGATGATCGTTCCCCTTCATACGAACTCCGATTCCGTCGATTCTTGTTCTTAAATTAGTATAAATTCATTATCTCTCTATTGATACTAATTTTATAATTTTTGGATTTTAATTTTTCTGATATTTATTTAATTGCACTGTTTTGCATGTTAGATTCCATCGTTGTCGAATCCGGCTCGGATCAGCCTGCAATTTGCAAGAGTATGATCATTCTTCAACAAGGGCAAGTCATAGACCTT
Source organism: Phyllostachys edulis (assembly GCA_036346405.1). NCBI lineage: Eukaryota > Viridiplantae > Streptophyta > Magnoliopsida > Poales > Poaceae > Phyllostachys > Phyllostachys edulis. Next base: position 6,230,545 of record CM070567.1, on the reverse strand, counting down.
TGATCATGGTGTACCTATTTTTATAAAATTATATTGTTTTATATAAAAATGCATTGCTAGTTTTATATCAACTGTTTTCGGGAGTAGCTAGATACCTATTCGACAGTATAACACCTTGATGATTTATGAATGCCATGTTTCCTTTGAAACCCTAGAAATGGATCATTTTAGTTGGACATATTTTATTACCAACATGGGGAAAACGTAAACATGCTTAGTTATGATGGGCTCACGATCACATGATTAATAATGTTAAATTTGACTTAATGATATATGCAATTGTGGTGTAGCAACTGTTGATAAAACTTGTTGTACCATGGCAAAGGATGTCATTTGACCGGTTGAACAAAAATGCCTTTATACTCAGGCGAATGATCGTGCAGTAAAGGGGGTGCATTTGGGATGAGGTTGTTTCGCCTAAGTAACCACTAAGGACTGAACTTTATGCGCCATTAATCTAGGCCTTACCGTACAGCCACATGTCATAAATAGGAAGGATCTGGCTAAATAATTTTCTAAGTCCAAGCATGAAGCCCGCATGATGTAGTTTATAGGTGTTCTCTTGATTATGGTAACTGTACTTCCATATTTTGGGTCGTGCAGACAATGGTAATGGTGTCTGTGTCTATCGGGGTTTGCGTAGGGTGATAGTAATTGACGTCCATGTCCAGGCAGGTTATCCCCCACAACGGTGAGCTCTAGGTCAAAGGTAAATGACGTCCATGACTTGGAATTAAGCTCATCGAGTGGGCAAATGTGAGGATAAAGTATTGTAAAAGCCTTATAATAATCACTTAGTCACACACCTTCGGAAGTGTGTCAGACGGACATTGTAAGCTGATTATCTCGTGTGGGTCAAGCTGTACAACATCTGCAAAGTGTTAAAAACTATTCGAATAGCCGTGTCCCTGGTTATGAACAATGCCTGGTGATTTCACACGAGGAGTAGAATTTTCTTAAAAATTTTGGAATGGTGGTTTGGTTGCGAAGTGAACGAGTAGTTCACTAGATGTTTCAAAGTACTTGTTTACTTATGTATTTAATATTTTAAATTATGCTTTTAAATATATTTATTGCATTTACTGTCCATACTGCTTTCTACAAAATACCATACAGCTATTCCTTATTCAAGCCTTGCATGAATACTATTTGCATATCATTCCCTACGACTTGCTGAGCACTTTATGTACTCATGGCTTTATGCCATTGTTGATCATTTAATGAGGAAGAATTAGGGAATCCAGAGTTTTACGAGGAGTAGTACGTTGAAGACCATGCGAACAGGGATGCCCCCCACTCAATTGCATGTGGGCATGTCGGATGGCTACCACAAGTGGTTTTCTTTCACCGCAAGTTTATTGCAAGTTTATTTATTTATCGTTAAGCCCTGCGTGGTAAACTTTGTAAACCTGGACCATAAGGTCCGTTGCTACTAAATAATAATAATTTGCCTTCTTAGATATTCATGATTTGGATATGATTTCATCGATGTTACCACTGTGTGAACTAGCTACTGATCATGGAACTAGTTTAGAATACACAGAGGACTTGGATTCAGAAATCAAGTCCCGACATAAGGTCACTCCATATTAGTCCAAGCTTGCCTCGACAACGTCGGATTCTATACGCGCGAAACAAGACAAATAAATAAAATAAAATCCAAAAATTATAAAATTAGTACCGGTAGATATGTTATGAATTTAGGAAGAAAAACCAACTGAATCGGAGTTCGTATGAAAAAGAATGAGTCTCCAGAAGTTTGTTGGAATGTAAAATCACTAGAAATTGAAAGGGATAGGAATATTCCGGGAATATTTCTTTAGGATTAAATAAAAGAAAAACATCTAGAGGCCAACAGTGAGACCCGATGGTCAGTGATATAAAAGAGGAATAGAAGAAAGAACAGAGGAAGAAACAGAGCAGGGGCGACGGCACTAGCGCATGACGCCGGCGTGGGAACGGTCGTCGAGGGGCAAAATGGAACATGGACGTCTCGGGGGTCCTCCGGGTGGTGATAGTGCGACCGAAGCGGCACGGCAGCGGCAGCTCTCCGGTGGCACCCTTCGGAAGGCGACGCGAGCACCGGCACGACGACGTTAAGAGGGTCATGTCGGGTCGCTTGGGGAGGCCGGGGGGAAGGGTCCGAGGCGACGGGTCGGTGGTGGTGGCGCAACAGCCGAATCGAGATGGGGAAGAGAGGGAGGGGGTCGGGAACACGATACGATGTGAGAGAATGAACAAGGAGCTCACCGGAGACGGAGATCGAGTGGGCAGAGCAACGACCGGCTTTGGAGGAGATGACGTGTTCCGGCGACGTCGCGGCATGAACTGAAAAGGGATTTGAGGGGGAATGATCCTTAGGTCTCATGAACACATGATGGCGTGCAAGGATTCTACTAGAACTCACCGGAGCGGTGGGATGGCAAGACGGGGGTGGCAGCTGACGCTTGGGAAGACAACCTCGCGTGATGGCGATGAGTGCACAGGAGGTGGTGGGTTTGCGGTTGAGCGAAGGGGGTGAATGCGTTCCCACGGCTCCAATTTAAAGGCTTGCGAGGGGAGAGAGCAGACGCGGCCACAACATTGATGGGCAGCGACGGGAATTACGACTCGGGTTTTAGAAACCGAAGAAACGACAAGGGAGCAGTGATGGCGCACAGCTCGGGCGCGGCCTAGCGCAGATGCAGCTCAGGACAGAGCAGAGCAAGCGAAGAGGAGGAAGAAAGGGAAGATGGATCGGAGTTGGGCTAGCTGGGCTGCGGCCAAGAAACAATGAGAGAAGTGGGCCGAAGAGGAAATGGGCTTTGGCCCAAGGAAATTTGTGGGAGAAATTCAAACTCAAATTGAATTTGAATTTAGGATTGAATTGGTTTGCAACTAGGGATGAGAGGAATTCAAATCACAATTTGAATTCAATTCGACCGACATTTGAATTGATTTTGAGATTTGAGATCCAAAACTTTTGAATTTGATTTTAGGGTTTCAGATTGGAATTCAATAACACCAAATAAAAGCCAAACTCTTTTTAATACTTAATTTAAAATTATTTTTACAAGAGGGCAACTTTTGGGATGCTACACTTCTTAAGTTTGTACCCACAAAAGAAAAGTCAACAACAGGATTCACTTCAGAATAAGCAAAGAACATGAACTGGAGCTAAAAACATGGTGATAACTGTCAGAATTTTAAGAGAGCGGAAAAGTTTACGACAAGAGAACAATTACTGCTGTCATAACGACTACCATTTACATCCTTAGTCGAGATAAACAAACTAAGATCAGTCCACTTAATTATTTACCTAGAGCAACATAAAACAAGAGCAACGTTACTACATTTTCTCTGATTAACCACCCCCTTTCTTGCTCCAAAATGAACTGAGAGGAGTTAGTCGTCCATGGCTTTAGCCCTCATGCAGCAGGACGGCCCGCGCTTCTGCCGCCGGCTGTCCTGCCGCTTCCCGTAGAGGTACTCCACCAGCTGCACCCTCGACCGACGCTGCACGGTCTTCATGGCGCGCCTGCTGGCCCTCTCCTCCTCGTGCTTCAGCAGGACCTGCTGGAACTTCTGCATCTCCAGCTCCAGCCGGCCGATCTTCTCCGACATCTTCCTCACCCGCTCCAGGATCTTGCGCTGGCTCCTGCTCCGGAGGTCGACGTTCTTGCCGTCGAGCCCATCTGCGGATGTGAAGTCATCGGTCTTCTTCAGGAGCTTGCTGTTGGTGTCAATCAGCTGGGAGATGGCGCCCTCGGCTTCTATCATCTGCACCTTGACGCCCTCAAGCTCCATCTCCGCTGATGCCTCCACGCTTGCTCTCAGTTCTTGGTTGATGGACTGAAGGTCCTTGAGCCTCTGCGCGTCGGAGGAGAGCCTCTCAATGACCTTCTTCTTCCACTCTCGGTGCGGTTCCGTGGTGACAGACCTTGGTAACTCTTGCTTGTCGATACTGAGATCCTTCACAACCATTAGGTCAGAGGAAGACCGTTTACCCTTGTCCTTGTCAGATGCCTCGCTCTGTGGCGGTCGCAGATCATCATGCCTACGGCTGTCACTGTTTGCTCTGACCACGCTCCACAATGCAAGCATCTTATCGTCAGGTTGTGCTGCCGCTGTTTTCTTCTTGTAACGGTGTGAACCGACTCTACGGCTGGGAGTTTGGACAAGGTCGAGCTGTATGTCCTTCAGCATTCGCTCATAATTCACTTCGCTAGCGTCACTATCCAAGACATCGTTGAGCTTAAGCATTTCAATCTGCTTCCTTGCGTCTAGAAGATTGCTGTTGAAATCAAACCTTTCTTGCTCGAGAACAACTCCGGTATCTGTAACCACCTTCTGGAGTGCTTTGATGGTTCCATGCAATTTCTGCAGCTCCATGTCTTTCACCATCTTTGTAGCGTTTTGGTCATCACTTGGTTTTACAGCAATCTTTGAGAGCTGAGGTGACAATGGAATTTCCTAGCAAAAGCAGTAAGCAAAATGAGTCCCATGAGGCCATGAGTAAAAAATAATTTCACAGTATGGTGAATGATGCAAATGCATACTAGATACAAATATTAGATTTCTCGAATATATATTCTAGATCCTTCAAGAGAGATCTTCATCAAAACATTGGCTTTCTTTCTTCAACTGAAGGATAGGAAAAACACAACTATGTTTCGCAAAAAGAATAAACTGTCACATACTACAACATGAACAGAGATGGGAAATATGTAAACAGAACATACAACAAATAATGCATACCTCCTTCCAGAGCTTGTTCGATGGTAAGCAATCCTTGGCCAGCGACAAGGTTTGTTTCTCTAGGGCATTGACTTCAGTTTGCAATGCTCCTAACAGTGTGAAATCACCATTCAGGTCAACCTTTAGCCTTCTGTTCTCAATCTCCACAGCATTTAGCTTGTCCTTGAGCTCATCCACATAAGAGTTCCTCCGAGTGATCTCCGCCTTTAAAACCTCCTTCTGTACCATTTCACTTATTTCAAAACTCTCACATGTTACGATGAGTTCAAGGACCTTCTCCTTGAAGAGAGCTGCATTGGCAGTGGCCATTTGCATGTTGGCCAGCAATTTCGTGATCTCTGCATTGCAAGACTTGACATCAATCACTGGCTGTTCTTTGCTCCTAAGCACTTGCACTTCACTCTGCAGCTTGCAGAGCTCCTCCCTTAACATTTCGTTAGATTTCTCAAGACCAGCATTGTCAACTTCTTTGCGCTGTTCCATGTTCACCCCACTCTCTTGTTGGCTCTTCCTGCCAGATTTCAATAGCTTCGTATCTCTTCGCGTAGTACGCCTTCTTCCGGTGGCAATTTCTCCACTAGAGCCATCGCAGATACTCATAGTTCTACTGAGCTCCTTCTCAAGATAGTTGTTCTCGAGTTGTAGGTCTCCAAGCTTCTTGTTCATCAGCCTGATTTCCTGATAAAGCTCATTGCCTGCAGCATGGAGAGACCCAAAATCTTCATGCAAAGACTGCAATTGTGATGTCCTCTCATCATGAAGGCTTCTGAAAATGACACCAAGGATATCTGTCCTGACTGCTTCACCAAGGAGAGTGCTGAATTCATCTTCAAACGACTTCTCTTTCTCCCTGGAGTCATATAGTTTGCCTGATAGTGAGGAGTTCTCTTCTATCAGCTTCTTGATCTCAGCCTGCAGCGACTGTCGTGACTCTTGCAGCTCTGAGAGTTGTCGAATCAAGAACTTTGCCTCAGATTTCAACTCGTCCACTTTGCGGTTACGAGCTTCCATCTCCTTCTGTAACTCACAGCTGATCTTTAAGAGATCATGCCTTTCACTCTGCAGCTGCAGCAGCTCCTCACTCTTTGCTTGCCATTCTTGCCTCAGAACACTCCTTTCCGACCTCAGATCGGCCACCTCTCGACCAAAATGCTCCAGAAGCGTAACAACAAGCGACTTCTCGAGGCTCTGGTTCTGCTTCACGTCCTGAGCATCAGAAATAGTATTCAGCAGGCACTTGATCTCATGCAAGATGAGCTGCACCACTATGTCAAGCTTCATTAGATCCAATGATCCATATTTCTCATCCAAATTTAGTACTTCCATCACAGAAACAATCCCTTCAGTTAGCTTCTGGTTGTTTTGTGACAAGAAGGTCAATTTCTCCTCCTGAACTTTGCATACCTCTTGTTGCTTCTGCAGTTGTCCTGAGACATCAGAATTTGCTTCTGCCATGTCACCTAAGCACCTCTGCAAGACCAAAATCTCGATCTGAGCTTCAACAATCTTGTGCTCCTCCTCTTGAAGTTGGTTCTCCCTACGGCGTCCTTCTTCTAGCAGAAGGCCTATCTGCTTCTGCATAGCACTGAACTGAGTCTTGCCTGAGTGAGTGAGTTCTTTGTGCTCCTCTCTCTCAAGCCTTAACAGCTCTTGTAGCTTGATCACTTCATTGAGCACCTTGTTTTTGTCCTGCTGAAGATCCAAGTGTCGTCCTTCTAACTCTGCAAACTGGGTTTCCATATTGAGTAGAGCACCATTGATGCTATCCACCTGAGACAACATTAAAGCATATAGGGATCAAGTTACATTTTTTAACCTTTGATGAAAAATAACAGAAAGAAATGAAGATTTCAGGCACCATACCTCATGCACAAGAGTTCTCTTTTCAGATCGAAGTACAGAATTCTGATTGCGGAGTGCCTGTGCGGACTCTTCCAAGTCTTTCAGCTTCCTTCTGAGGATCTCAAGCTCAGTATTATTGTCGGATAACAGATTTTCCAAGAGCACGTTCTTCTCTGATAGCTTCTCCATTGTATGAGAAATGCCCTCAATCCGTGCAATGAACATGGCTCGCTCAGACTGGTGGCCACTAATCTTGGAATTAAGGTGCTTGCATGATTCTTCCAATGCAGCCTTCTTATTCCGCAATCCTTCAACCTCAGTGGTTGCAGATGACAAAGATCTCTCCAAATGAGCATTTTTCTCCAACGTCCTCTCCAGCTCCATCAGATTCTCAACATACAGGGCTTTCGCACCCTCGTGGTGCTTGATTATCTCTTTTAGCTCAACATTCCCATCCCTCACCTCTTGTGCAAGTGTTTGGAGTGATTCCACATTGAAATTCACCACTTGTATTTGCTCCTTGATCGAAAAATGTTTCCTCTCAGAGTCACCCCTGTCATCTTTGAGGTGCGAAAGCTCATGTTGAAGCAGCTTCTTTTCCTCCACATGCCGAGACACCTCTTCCTCAAGTCGCCGCTGTGCATTCTTCAAGGAAATTATCTCATCCTGCAGACGAATTATCGCCGAGGTGGAGGAGTGGTTTTGATCATCCAATTTCCGGTTCTCTTCTCGAATCTTCTCCAATTCTTTCTGAAGTCCAACTTTGCTAGTTTCAATGTCCTTAAACTTACTTGCCTCACCATGCTTTTCAAGAGCCAAACGTCTTAGCTTTTCCTGTGCTTGTGCCAATTGCTTTTCCAATGATAGTCGTGTCATTTCCGCTTGCATGCTCTTGAGTTGCTCTTCTTGTATAGATATGCTAAGCTTTTCCAACTCAACGTGCTTCTCATTTAACTCTTCATGCTTCTCTTTTGAGGCATGCTTCAGCTTATCTAGCTCCAAATGCAAATTCTGGTTAGCTCTCTCAAGCAGAAGGCACTGTTCCTCTGTGGCGCTCAAATTCTGCAGTCCATTTTGCATCTCCTCTTTCAGCCTCTTGAACTCCTCCTGGGTATGCAATATTTCAGACTTGAGCTTCTGTAATCGATCACTGGATTGTTGGCATTGTGAAAACACAGCTTCCTTCTCCTCTTCTTGTTGTGCAAGGGCCTCCTTGAGGCAAAGAACTTCAGATTCAGCTCTGTCACTCTTTTCTAACACTGACGAAATCTTCTTCTTGAGGTCTTGATTTTCCTGTGACAAGCTTGATATTTCTTTCTGCAGCTTCTCATGGTCCTGGTCATCTGCAATACTAGGACATTAGTTTATTCTGACTTCTATTAGGATTTAGGATAATGTATTTATTGAGGAACTGAATTTGTACAACATACCTTTAACACGTTTTTTCGAATCACCAATGTTGACGAATGAGAGGAAAAATGGTGTCATATCACGATTGTCAGTGTCAGTTTCTGTAGATGCAGTTTCAGCTGGCAGGTCATCATCCAAGTCTAACTGAAACTCATCAGGAAATGCTTCTGCCATTTTCCGATGGGCCTGTCGGAGTTCCCCAGCAGCGTGATCATATCTTTCAGCTAAAGCTCGGTAAGCACGGTATAACTCCTCAAGCAAAGACATCAGCTCTGGACGCCTTCTGTAGTACATTTCTGCTCTTCTTGCAAATGAGTCAGCGTCCTCATCGATGATCTTGATCATCAGTTTGATTTTGCTGTCCATATCTGTGTAATCAAGCATTAACCAATACTAATTCAGCTCAGACCTTAGTAAATGTTACAAGAGGAGATATAGAGCACCAAATAACTTAAGTACATGATAGCACCAAACATTTGCAGCTACTGACATGTAATTTGCTATCTCTTTGCATTGCTAACATATAGAGTATCAAGTTAGATGTGCATTTACCTTGGCACGTTTAAATCCAAGATTGCCTCTATGTCTAACTTGACACTATATTCTCAAAAAAACTTGGAAACTATATCAAGCAGATGATGATCTAAAAGAAATTGGGCCACTTCAAGTTACAAAAGTTTGATCTCTCCCAAATATTTCTCATGTTCACCATCATCTGACAAGCAGCTAATGTGTGGTACCCAAGAATTTTCAAGAATAAGATCCTAATTAATGGCATTCCTACAGTAATTTCTGTTTAACAGACATTCATTACTTGATCATGTTCATGCCAAAACTACCATGCCTAATAAGCAATGAAAACTTCCCTAAAAAAACAATGAAAAATATCCATCACAATATATTTCACATATTAGGAATTTTGGTATTTTTCAGGGTTTCACGACAGAGAGTACACGACTGCCCCCAAAAAAGCACATAAATTGATCAAAACGGGCACAGACATCTCCAGATCTAGATTGCATCAACATGACAACATGGCATGCAACACTGGCATGAAACTTGAAGTACAATGTAATATAATAGTTTCCGAAAATGTTTGAAACCTTAACAACTATATATATGAAAAAATGAAAATTATATTATTTTCAATGTATATCTACAATAACACAGCTGTTTATAATGTTTGCTTTTGCGTGAGTTTATTCTGTACTTTTACATAAGGTCTGCAAACTTAATGGTACTGGTGTGAAACCAAATTGGTAGTGCCTCAGACATCATATTAATGCAGTGCCTACCATGACATTGATACTGCAACCTGATATAGCTATGTTACGTTACATGTGAGAGAAGCATCAGGGTTGGTAGTCAACAGACATATCAATGATAGAACAAAATGAATGTCATGTGATAAAGTTGCTATGTGGTAAAATTTGTAATGCTCCCTACCTGAAATTCATTTAAACCATAACTGCTAAACTAATTCAGGTTGATCATTACTTTAATGTAACTTAATTCAGGTTGATCAATACTTTAATGTAACTTTTTTCCAAGGTAAATATAATTCCACAAGCATGTACCATGTACTTACTGCTTAAAAAACCCAATCCAACATGGCAATATGTAAGTCTCAACAAAAGGACTGTCCATTTGGGTAAGTTGCTATCTTATATGCTAGTATTGAACTTGTTCATGTGCTTTTCCTAAATAAATCTGCTAACTTTCCACAAGAGACATGAGGGGTACAACTACATCTATACTTTATCATTAAAGCCTCACCCTCGCATTTACATCTGAAAATACATTACACGCTGCCTAGGTAATTGTACAATGGTTAAGGCAAGAAGCATTTAGGATTCAACACATAGATGCCAACCAATGCAATAGACTGGATACTTTCGTGATTTCACAACACAGCTACTCCCAATCAGACTGGTAATCGAAGACTAAAGTTAATATTAAGTATGGTTGCATGTCGCTATTTTTTGCCAAAGAATATATATGGAAACGTTAACTGTAGAATTTTGGGAATATTGTGTGCCCCTCTTGGATCCCCACACTCTTTATTTATAGTGCCAAATATCACAGATTGACTCTAACATAACCCGTACACGATTTGAGTCCAACTCGCACACAACTTGGACTCTTACCTATACCTATAGTCTAATATCTCCAACATTAACAAATAACCATAATGACAGAATAAAGTTCACCTGTGAGATTTTCTTGGAGCCATTTTGAGTTCTTCGGGCTTATATGACTATCCCACCACCACGAGTACTTGCGCATGGGGTTGTTTGGCGACATCATTGCCATCAAAGCCAACGAGGACACAGAACAGCACTCCTTGGCTTCTTAGGAGAACTTTTTTAACTTCAAAACCAATGCAGTCGATCAAAGCAATAGAAATCAGCCTACATGAAAATGTAATACCGGCAAACTACCTGCATAGTATTAGAAACTTCCAAAATTAGCACCTTATGCAGAAATTTTCTTTGTTGCCGGGCACGAAGCGGTAGAAATGAAAATGGTACAAAGCAAAAAGATGGATCAGAGGATCATATCAAGTTCTTTTTCCCACTCTCTTTTATTAGATCACCCTTCAAAACGAAGCAAGATTTATAGATGAGGGCTAAAATAGGCGATACTGATAGCAGTACACAACGGTCAAAGATTAAGATTAGCTGGACGTTAATGCGATAAATTATTTCCAAAACTCAGTGCCTCAACCTGAAACGGTCTACTTGTTGTCTTTCTGTAATTAAAAGAAAATCTTCTCCTTTTTTAAAAGATTCCGGCGTTAAGGTTTGAGAGGAAGCAATGACGAATCAGAAGCAGCAGTAGCAGCAACAGGACCACCCCAATCCGCGGAAGGTTTCTCAAAGATCAGCACATGTGCCAAGATTATGCAACCCCAAAGCCCCTATTTCAGTGCAGACTGAACTCCAAAGCAAGCATCTCGCATATAGTGGCTTGTTGATCGAAGCAATGCCCAAAGAAAAAGATACGAAAGCAAAAGGGAATACACAATTTATCAGAACACTGCAAACAAGAAGGGGGAAAAGTGAAACAGAAATGAACAAATACTTCAAGAAGAAGAAGAATCAGAAGCCTAACCTCCAGAATGGCTACAATCCCACTTTACTACACAAAAGCAAAGAAAAAATCCTTAAAAAACGGAGGCTACTTTCATAACTCAGTATGGAGCACCAAACAATGGAAGAATGGTAGAGAAAAGGCAAAGGAGAGCGGTGAAAAGAAAACCCAACTAACACAATAAAGATACAGCCAAACTAACCCAGGCCCCAAATCACCAAAAGAAAAGAGAAATGCAGCAAGAAATCCACACCTGCAGCAGGACGGGAATCACAGCATTTCATGAACTGGATACTGACCAAAACACATAAGAGACAGAAATCACACAAGCGGCATAAAAAAGGCAACCTTTAGGACGAATGAACCCGGAATCATACCAAGCAGCAGCGCTATTTGCTGCCATTAAGGAGGAGGAGAGTATGATGGTAAGAACCATCAAAGGAAAGAAGAAATCACATCATATTTCCTAAAGTGGGCAAAATAGGGACCAGAAATTACCAAGAAAAGGGAGAAATCGTCGCATTTCCTAAAGGGGCGGAAAGCAAAATCTTGGCATCACAAGAAGGGCACAAAGAGAAGCATTTTTGCCTGAAGCAAGCAGTGAGCCAAACCAAAACCACAGTTTTCTGCAGGAAAAGAAGGGCCATTGCCCCATATAAATACTACCCAAGAGATTATTTTGGAAAGAGATCATTTAGAAGGCAAATCAAATGACCACGAGAAACATGAGAAGCAAATGACCAAGAAACAGAACAGCAGCAGAGCCCGGCTAACAATAGCAAAACACGCACACAAACAATGAGAAAAAACACCGTCTTTTTTAGCCTAAGATGGGCGCAATCACATTTCACAAACACCATTGCCTAAATTACACAATGCCCAAAATCCAAATCAAAAAAGTGTTCATACCTTCAAGAGAAGATGAGAAAGGGAGGATCTTGGGGTGGATCTTTCCTCCCTGAAGAGTGCATCTGCAAACCCAAGAAAGAGATCCAGCTACCCCCCATCCCACCACCCCCTAGGCCATCCAAGAGAATTTTTTGCAGCACAGCAAGAGTGAGTGTGAGTGTGTGTGTGTGTGTAAACTTGGAGAGGTTCTCCTGGGCAGAGCAAATGCAATCATGGAGGACCAGAGGGAGCAACAGTGTGGGGGAGAAGGAAACTAGGAAAGGGTGCAGACGAGCAGTGATGGGGATACTAATTGCTTTTTATTTCTTTTTAATAAAAAAAGTAAGGACAAAGTTTAAGGCAGATCAGTTTCGTTTTTTGGAAGGAATATTTTGTTTTGCAAGAACAGGAACTGTGTGTGTGGGGGGGCTCTTGCCTCACACGAGTTACATTTTTTACTTTTACCTCTTTACTTATCTCTAATGGAAAAGCTAGGGAAAAATATTAGTAATGGTGCATCGGTCAAAAAAATTGCAGGAATATTTTCTTTTGCAGGAGTAGTGTGAAGTATTTGTGGGGCTTAGGCAGGGAAATTACTTTGTTACAGTGATTTGTTACCGTTGTGGTCAATTTGCAAGAATTAATAGTGCGTGAGCATCCGGTGTGGTTTCTGAACGTTGGCAATTAAACTTTTACACTTATTCTTTTGGAGAAGATGAGGAAATGGTAGAGGCAGCTTAATCGTGCGCATTATTAGGGGATACACACCCAGATTGTCAGAATTTTTTGGCGCGTCTCGTTCATTTTTTCATGTGTATGTTCTAATTTCTCAACTAGTTACTTTCCTATAAAAAAAACTAATTATTTTGTGAGATGTCTCAACTAATTATGAACCTGATGGGCCCCAAGAACAGTTTAACAGAACATTTATTTCTGTGGGGATATGATTCAATGTTTCAGGGTTATAGATGCACTTCAGAGGATGGCTTAATTTCTCTTACTTGTAAGTTTGGTTTCTCAAAAATATAGATGTACTTCAGAGGATGGCTTAATTTCTCTAAGTAGACTTGTAACTTGTAAATTTGGTCTCTCAAAAATAATGCTAGAAAAAATATAAATTTATTTCTCTTTGTAATTGCATTGTTTTTGTTTTTCTTAATCCAAAGAAATAATAATAATTTTGTGGTCACTATAGTTTACGTATGCACATTTACATGGATTGCATGACGATTAGACGTCATGTTCCTTGTAATAAGGAGTTGTTTACTGCCTGTAGTTAGTGTGAGGAGTTTTTTTTTCCCTAAATGACATTGTCACGCACGTTTTTTTACGGAAGTAGTGTCTCTCGCGTCGCATTGCCAAAAATAGCAGCACGGACGTGCCTCACTCCGCCATGTGTACAATTCTGGTCGTCTCTAGTCCAGAATCAATGTCGTTCGCATGTTCACTGTCCGGACAGGCGGTGTGCCGTCCGCACGCCCATCGCCCGGACAAACCGTGTCGGGGGGCGTGCGGATACAGCTTATCCGGGCGGTGGGCGTGCGGATGACACACGTGTCGTCACACCGCCTGTCCGGGTGATGGGTGTGCGGACAACATTGATTCCGGGCTAGGGGCTACAGAAATTGCACACGTGGCTGTGTGAGGCATGTCCGAGCTGCCATATTTGGCAATACCGCACAAAGAGAACCACATTTGCAAATATCGGCCGGCCGGAACAGTGCCATTTAGCCAAAAACTCTAGTGTGTGTTGGGGAGAGAGATTGTGTACGTAACCACCAATCCTAATCATTCTCTAGGCAGCATTTGTTTAAGCATGAATAGTGGAGGCAAGAATGAGAGCTAGCTAGGAAGGTAGTAGAAAAGCTATCAACATATTGAATAATGAAGTAAACAAGCACACTATATATATAAGTATACCTAAAGTGATAAAGGAGTATGTCAAGTTCTTTTAGAGCATGTATAATGGTACATACAACTATTGTCTATAGTATCTCTCTATGCCATCTATAAACAACACTAAAGATAGTTTCTACAATAGGTTGTCTTTTTTACATGTCTCTATAAACAATTCATTCATGTACAATATGTTTTGTTTCTAGTGTTACAGTCGACAACTGTATGAGAGACGACTCAATTCTCTCCGCTCTCCCTCTCTCCTCCGCATCATCTCGTGTCCTACGTATCAAGACATACAGACAGCTGACGTCACACTATTGTACATGCTCTTAGGTGGTATACCACAGGTGGGAGTAACTACACTCGGGAGTAGAAGGGGTGTGTGTGGGGGGCGCTATTCAGCCTTCATGTTGAATAACTATTCTGCGAAGCGGTTAGCCATTCCGCCTCCGCTTCGAGATCGGCAATAAAACACTCACACGCACGTCCAAAATGGTAGTAAAAAACCTCACGCGTGCCAACTCCCCGCCTCTCGCTCGAGATCGACAGTAAAACCCCCGCGCGCACGTCCAAAATGGCAATAAACCCCTCATGCGTGTCAAAACGGTAGTAAAAACCTCACGCCCACGCCCCCCCCCTGGCTCGAGATCGGCAGTAAAACCCACACGCATGCATCGAATAAAGCTGTAAAAAATGTTGCTCGGTAAACATGATCACGTGTCACCGCGTGCCGTTATATAAACTATTTTACTACCATTATAGTGAGGAAGAGAGGACCGTAAAATTCGGGTATGCTGGTTTTACTACGGGAAAATAATGTTACAAATTGTTTTACTGATCCAGTCAAATGTTATCTTTTACCGTAAGTGCTATCTGCTATTACTTCGAAAATGCATGTCATGTTACTGTTGTAACAAGTTTGTGCTTTATATTTTTTGGTAGTTACTAGAAGTTTGAAAAACGACATTATTGTAAAATGTAACACATATTACTGTTTGATAACATGTATTTACTATATGTTACGCGAAAGTTCTTTTTTGGTAATCATACGTTTTAATGTAAAATGTAACACCTATTACAGTCAGTTACAAATGTATTTACTCGATATTAGTCAAATACACACAAAAAAAACTACTTTGATTTGTTGAACGTCCTATACTTCTCCAGTGCTTCTGGGAGGGGCTTGACACTATTGCCCTTGTAGAACAAGAGATAAAACATCATCTGGGCCCTGTACTTATTCCCCCTTCTCCTACATACATATGGTAAAAAAATGCCACGCGTGAGACACTATACATCTGTAAAAACATACTACGTGTTGCGAGTGGTGGGAAATTCTTACCGGCTTTATCGATGTTGCCAGCGTTGATCTTTCACCGTCCCAGAACTCCAAGTACTTCATAACAAAGAAAGCGCAGTCGTTCTCTAGGACCTGCTTCGGTGTCGCCATGCTGTGCACTCTCCAATTCACGACGATAGGGAATTTCCCACTGGTCATGGCCTGCAGGGCTGCACACGGGCGAGGGATGATCCACTTCTTCACTGGGTCATGATGGTCCATTACCTTTGTTCCCTTTTGCTTGTAATCGTTGGAGTCCAGCACTTCCACACGCTTCTACGCTATGTTGAAGCAGTAAACGGACTAGTGATGATTATGTAAAACTAGGAGGAAGAACTGCAAAATGAGTATAAAAACCCATAAAAAAATATTACTTATCAGCTTTACTGTAATGAAAAATGTAATTTACTAGATCATGAAAGATAATTTACTAGATACGCATCGAATACACAGTAAATTACTTACCAGCTTTACGCACGTGATGTCTACTGCCACCATGTGCTCCTTTAGCATGTTCACTGTTGTACTGCTCGTTTTTTACGTACTCTTCTCATTTAACAATTTCTGTAGATGGGTGAAACACATTACTGTAAAACTTACCGAGGGTGACAATAAAATTCTTTCGCTGCAGTATTTCTTTGTAAAAAGAGGCTTTGCGACAAAAAAACATCTTATCGACAGTTCGATGGGGAGGAACGCCCTGTACCCATTGCTTTGTGGCCTCAGGTCAGCGTCGTCTTGGCGCAAACACTCAATGAATTGAGAGATGAACATGTCTACAGTCATCTGAAACGACTCCACCATGTCTTTTCCAGTGGTCTCTAGGAATTCGTCGTTGGACTTGAGCAGAGCAAGGCTGCAGTAAGAATGTCGTGCGCTTTAGTAATAAAACATAAGGGAACCCTCGGTAAAACATAAGTGGAACCTCAATAAAACAAAAAGTTGGTCAATCCAGTAAAGTCTCTAATGGTAGGGAAGTAACAAAGCATTCACGTATCGTAAAATATGTGACGATATTCTTCCTACCTTTTGAGGCTCTCGTCGTTGCATATCAACTCCCTCACCTCCATGGTCATGGCCATAGGCACTTCTGGCCACCTTTTGTACGACTTGAATGGCAACACCAGCTTGCTGGGAGCTTGTGTCATCCTCTTCCCTAACGCACCGGCATTGCTTTGGGTTGGGGGACCTCTCTTACATAGAGTTGTCTTCTCCACAAGCGCCTCCTTTTTGGTCGTCGTTGTGCCCGTCATCTTTGCCGGCCTGGGATTGACTAGTTTTATCTTGAGCTTTTGCTTGGTGTCGCTTATTTTACTGCCATGTGTCCAACAAATTACTATATATGTCACGCATAAAACTATCAGCGACCCTCTAGTATGTACCTTTGGCGCGCTGACGCTAGCCACTTGAGCCTCCTTGACTTTGCTCACGACAGTAGGGGCCTTCTCTACCTCCTTTACTAGCAGAGGCCCCTCCGGTGCAACGGTTTCGGTCTCCTTTACTGGCACCTGCAAAAAGGAATAAAAATGGAAGGCGTTACTATAAAAAATAAGTCAAATTACTTCTTTCCCCTTTATGTTTTACTTTGTCGTTACCTCCTGTGATCCTTTACTGTCGGTGGGCTCTGACGGGACATCGATGGATCCCTCATTTATTGTCTCCTGCGATCAAAAAAGAAATCAGATATGAATTACTGTAAGAACGACCAACATTACTTTGACCATGCGTACACGTTTTACTGCATTCGGTACTTTGGTTTGCTCTGGGATGGTGGGTGTAACACCCTGGCTATTCAGAAGCCAAGATGTCACCTAAATAATCTAACATACAACCATAAAGCAAAAGAATTTAAATAATATCTCATCTAATGACATAAAGAGATCAAAATTTAATAGAACAACAGTAGGAATTTAGTTTGAATCCAAATGAGTATAACAAAGGGGTGATCAAGGATCACAAGTAGTACTTAACCAACCATAACATAGAGATAGATAACAACCACATCTAACTTTATTTATTACAGTTCATTACTTAACGAATGAAAGACAAAACCAAGTCCTATTGTTGAAACTGGAGTATGGTGAGATGAATAATTAGTGTGTGTCTACTCCCTCCCAATAGAGCCATCATCAATGATCACCTAAAATAAACAAACAAAACAAAAATGAGTCCGAGACTCAGCAAGTACAGTGAATAATTGGACATACAACAAATATGAACAAGACAACATCTTTAAAGAATATGAACATAACACCAAATGAATATATGAAAGAATGGAATGAATGGATTGAATGAAATGAAAGGACTGCACACATGCTTATACCAGTATAGCTAGTGACACACCCGTCGGTGTTCACTTAAGCCCGCATTTAACAAAATACGGGGATCCAAATCCCGTATGAAGAACGTTTCATACGGGTGTCCAAATCTGCCCACATTGGAATGGTGAATCTTACGTGCCCATACTGGAATTGATGGGTCTTTATAATTCACTCCCATGGATGGAACATGACAATGGATGCATAGAATAAACTATGAATAATGAAAGACATCATCTCTAATCATGGAAATAACATATATGAAAGGAACATAAACATTGAATCTTCTCATGTATCATAGAAAAACACAATACGAACATCAAGCATTCAGCATTCACTAATCTTAAGAATATTAAAGTACTTGCCTTTCGCGTTGCGACACGTTAGTAGGCAACGAAGGTGCCCCTAAACCCGAAGCCTCTTCGCCTACACAAGTAAGTACTCGAAATAAGAACAACATGGTACAGGACACTACCAGTCACGTTCTATAACACCTGTCCGAACACCCAAGAATTAACCATTATACCTATTCTGAAAACAGACAACACCATCACAGAAACGCATCTGGACGGCAGCACGGTATAACTCATAACTATTGATCTGGGACTCGGAATGAGGTGAGCCCAGATCCTATGAAAACTTAACGAACATATCTACAAAATCCTAGTTGGCGAGATATCCCAATTCGGCCAAAATAAAATGCTAACAGGCAGATGAAATTATAAGACAGATTCTGTCTAAACGAAAAAGACAGCAGTAAAGAACAGAGCACAACTTTTGATCTACAACTCCGATTAGGGAGTTCTTTATCATTCTGGAAAGGTTATGAAAAATTATAAAATAACCTAGTTGAGTGAAAATCCTGAATTTGCCTTTAACTTAATCATAACTTAAAAGACAAATAGACAGATCAATCACGTCAGAATTCTATCATAACTTTTGATCCGTATGTCATAATTAGGTGTTATTGACGGCTACGGAAATCTAACAACAATATATAAATATCTCTAGGAGATGGACATCTCAAATTCGACCTCTAAGAACCAGAAAGTGGCCACGCAATCTACTGGACAGAACTAAACTATAACAGAAAGAATTCGATCCAATCCAATTAATCTAATTTCACTTCTAATCACCGTCAAACAGCGGGGAAAATATCTCGTTACCCTTAAAGAACCCAGGAAGATGCGGATCAAATCCCCCACGAAGAAGTCCCCTTTCCCCTCTTCTCTTCTCCTCCTTCTTGTGGTCGGCCAGCAGCAGGTCCCCTCCAAGGTGGCAGCAATGTAGGAGGTGGAGGTGGAGGCGCCAATGGAGGGAGATGGGCAGGAGGGGTGGCAGCCAAGGGGGAGGAGCCAGGAGGCGACGGCCAAGGGGGAGATGGAGGCGCAAGAGGTGAGGAGGGGGGAAAGATTGTGGCGGCTAGGGTTGGGAGGGGGAAAGGGTGGCGCCTCCCCCCCCATATACCCTCTCTTGGGCCTTCAGGTGACCCATGGCCCAAGTTGGCGGAATTTCACCGAAAAGCCCCTTTTTAATTCCATTATTCGCTGGTTGAACACTTCTTTGTTAGGAGAAATTCAAAAATGAATAAAGTTCTCTCTAATCGACTTTTGGGATATTACAGTGGGCAGTGACTCGTGGCCCGCTGCAACCGCCGATACGATTGGGGCTTGTGTTGTGTATGCGGCGGGGTGTAAACCCGGGATCGTGTCGGCTTCAATTGAGTCTATTATGTTGTCGATGCTTGACTCAACGTCGTCTGCACGAGAACAATACACTTAATCAGTAAATTATTGTGTGTTGCGTTAATGATTACTGTGTTGAGAAAACACAATTATTGCGTGCGCCTTGCTCGCTCTATTACATTTGCTTTGTCATTTACTATGTATAATGTATCTATTTACTGCTCATGTTACAATATTTTCCTGTGATGTGGTGCGTACCTTAAGGTCCGTCGCCCTTCGCCTCTTCTTGCGTCGGATGGAACAGCGACTACACTAGGACGTAGAGGAAACCTCCTGGATGCACCGGGGGTGGCGAAGCTGGTGTCGACACCGTTGCAGCTGGGGTGGCAGGCTCAAGTGTCCTCCTGACCTGGCCTACGCAAGAACAGATACACTTAATCAGTAAATTATTGTGTACTGCTTTAATGATTACCGTATTGTGAATACAAAATTATTGCATGCACCTTACTTTTTCTCTTGTGTTCGCTTTGTACATTCATTGTGTTTGTTGTTGTCTACTATGTGTAATGTGTCTATTTACTGCATATATTACAATGTTTTACTGTTATGCGGCGCATACCTTGAGATCCATCACCCTCTACCTCTTCTTGGGTCGAATGGAACAACGACAACGCCGGGACGTAGACGGTACCTCCTGGATGCACCAGGGGAGGCGGCAATGCTGATGCCGGTGCCATTGTGGCTGGGGTGGTGAGCCCAACCGGCGTTTGGGTTGTAGGCAATTATGTACACGCTAGGATGGGGGCTATCGTCTCCAAAGCCAAGGCGGATGGCGATGCTGCTGCTCGGACGACATTATCGGCGGGTATGGGGGCTACGGTGACCTCGACCTACGACGGCGATGTTGCTGCGGACGGTATTGCGGTCTCCTCCTACACCGGCTATGCAGAAGAGTCCAGGAACTTTGTGTTTGTTGGTGTGGAGGTTGTGCTCACGCACTCTAATGCCTGCGCCTTCTGGCCGCTCCTCGACTTTTTTGCCCTGCCTGCGTGGGACGCTGATCCGGACGCATCTGCCGCCCCGAGCAGCTTCCTAATGATGGTAACTACCTTCATCTGTGTCATCTCGATTTTGTGTTGCGCCCTTTGTATCTGCCCCATGGCCTTCTTTGTCTACCTCATCGCTCTCCCGGCCTTGTCGTCGAACTTCTCCAACGCCACCATCGCCAAGCGCAGCTTCCCCTTGCCCAACGATCCAACAGCGTCACCGAGAAGCGCGTGCAGGCTTGGGAAATGTCCCATAACGGGTTGTGTGGGTAACTCCGGTGGGTGCAACATTGTCGTCGCCTCGTGGCGGTAACAGGTCCTCTCCCTCCTCCTAAACTAGTCATTCAAACGACACAAATGAATTACCGTTGTACATTAATCACGTTACTGAAATGAACATCGTATTTTACTGCTTATGGACAAACATCAGTAACTCACGCTGAGCTTGTCGAACGTGTCATCGCCATTCGGTACCTTCATCCTATTAGCCGTGACTATCTTGTCGACTAGAGCAGACGTGAAGTATGCAGCGCATAGAATCTCGATGGCATCGATCATGTGGCTACACCTCAAGTTGTCGAGGTAGTGTAGTTGTCATGCATAATTTACTGCTTGTTAAAATATGTATTACTAAATGTTGTTCATGTGTTTAATGCATGCGATACGTGCGGGACACTATTACTTGTTAGTGTTCGTTTTACTAAAGTTGAAACATTTGTTACTGCGTGTGGTAGACTACATTTTTTGTGCGATAAAAATTACAGATGTGTGCGATCTATTTTATTGGAATCTAAGGTTAATAATTACTGTGATCCTACTCCACATATTTTACTAGTTATTGATGTGTAAAATACTAAAGGGGGCGGAGTGCCTCGTTCGTGCCCCTGGGGGTCGGAGCTGGCAAGTCTGTGCCTCTGGGCGATGGACCTTCCCTCGTCTGTGCCCCTGGGGCCCAAATCCCCTCTTGTCTGCACCTAAGGTCGTCCCTCTAGGGCACAGACGCCTCACAGTCTTTGCACCGCGCGCCCATCCCATCATGCTCCCACCTCCAGTCCCGTCGCTGCTCTCTCCACCCGGCCGGAATCAGATTCCCCCGTGCCAGCGCTACGTCTCATCGCTGCACCCTCCACATGGCCAGAACAACTCCACCCCACAGCTATAAAAGCCTAGGTTGCCACTTTCAGCTCGCAAGTAGAGAGACCGAGAGGAGGGAGTGAAGGGAGATCAACATTTCGCACGAAGTTTTTCATTTTCCATTGCCGATTGGAGAGTGTTTAGAGCGGTGTTTAGCGGTTGCATTAGTAGAAAATATCTCCATCAAGGCAAGATCATTGAGAAGAGGTGATTTTTGCCGCAATAAATAATTCACAATTAATTAGCCGTGTTTAATTAAATAGTGATTTATTTAGTTGTAATTAATTAGTCATATTTAAATTCATCATAACTAATTCTTTGGAGTTATTAAAGTTGTAATTAATTAATCATATATAATTTAGTCGTAATTAATTAATCGTATATAATTTAGTGGTAATTAATTTAGTCATAATTAAATTAGTTGTAATTAATTTAGTCAAAATTAATTTAGTCAAAATGAATTTAGTCGCAATTAATTAGTCCAAATTCATTATTTTTAATTAATTAGTCGCACTTGGTTAGTCGTAGTTAATCAATCATAATTATTTAGTCATAATAAATTAGTCGTAATTAATTAGCCCTAATTAGTTTGCTGTCATTTTATGTTAACAGGTAGTGTTGTAATATTTGTGCATTTATGTACTTCATTCCGTTTTAATGCTTCATTCCCATGCATTTTGGCATTCTATTTGTGCCGAACTGACTCAACATTTAATCTGTTGCCAGTCCTGCTTCTATCGGAGCTACTCGAACCATTGTACGATGAACATCACCGTAGCAACTTGTGGGTCACTAGAGATGAGGATGGTCCTCCATCCCTCGTGCTGAGGTCAGAGAAGCGTTACAGGGAGCTTGACCCTCACTACGTCCTACTCCTTCGGGACACGGGTCTGTTGCCCTTTGCGAAGATGCTCCACGTCGGCCGCTACTTCACCCTAGACGTGGGGTCTCATGTCGGCACTTGTTGACAGATGGAGACTTGAGACGCACACCTTCCACTTTCGGTGGGGAGAAATGACTATCACTCTCCAGGATGTCTCATTCTTGACCGGTCTGTCGATCACGGGAGCCACACTTATTCCACCCCATCAGTCGGTGGATTGGAAGGCCTGCTTGGCGCATCGGTTCAGTCTAGATGTCCCAGACAAGGCTCGTGGTATCCCTCGGACATGGCTTAGGCATTTCAGTCGATGCCCTGTGAATGTACCAGATGAGGTTGTTAGGATGTACCTCGTTGCATACCTTTTGTATATTTTCAGTTGGGCCTTGTTTACCGGCACAAGGTGATTGGGTCTACCCTAGCTTTGTCCATATCGCCAAGTCTTTGGTTAACGTTGAGCTTGGGAGATGCATCATTAAAGCATCGGATCAACTGTCCTTTGCGCCACATATAGGGAGTTGTGTGACGCTTCGCAGCACGGCACCAGTGTGAAACAGGTCCTTGCCGTCTACTACTTGTTACTGTGGTTGTGGAGTTGGGAGCACTTCCCTGTTGGCCGGCCCACCTTCGGGATTACAGCGCACCCGTATGCCGAGTTCCATGACCCGATAGATGGGCCCAGTATGGTCATGTAACATCCCAAATTTGGAGTTCATTTGAAGCATTTAAAAATAAAAATAACCATTTGAATTTTCTTGGTTAAGTTCAAGCTTAATTTGAATTCTCAAAAATAAAAACAATTTAATGTGATTAATCTAAACTTAAATTAAATTTAAAGTTGTTTTATTTGGGTTCCTTGAGTTTCAAAGTATTTCTGGAATTTTCTAGGAATTTTTGGAGCTTATTTGCTATTTCTTTGAGCTTGGTTTTATTTAATCTCTTTTTTGAAATTCGAAAAATCTCTTTTTCCGGATTTTTTCCTTTTGGGCTGAATCTCTTTTCCTTCAACCCATTTCCTTTTTCTTTCGGCCCAACCCATTTTCTCTTTTTCCCCTCGGCCTAGTCCTTTGCGCTGGCCCGTTTCTTTCTTTTCCCTGGCCCAGCCGCCAGCCTTGGCCCACCTCCGTTTTTCTCCACACCATCCCACCTCCTCCTCCCTCCTCCTGCTACTAGGTGGACCTGCCTTTCAGTCGCATGCCTCCCTTCCTCCTTTCCTCCTAGCACCAGGTGCCAATTTCATGTCCGTGTCCGACACGGTAGTGCCGCTGTCCTCCTCTTAAACACCCCCGTCTTGGCACTATTTAAGCGCTGCTCCCGCATCGAAATCTTTGCCCCGTCCATCTCACCTGAAGCCCCAAGTCGCCATCCCGAGAGCACCACCGAGTTCGCTGGATTCCGTCAAAGAAACTGTCGAAAATCAAAGGATTCCATCAGTCATTCCGTCACCGTCTTTGCATCTCCTGTTGTGCCTCCGCCGCCATCGGGTTCACCTTTATGCGTTCTCTGTCATGCTTCCATCGCCATCCCCGGAAGAACCTCACACCGATGTCGCCTCCTTCGTCCCCAAAATCGGCCGCCGCATACATCTCCGATTTCGCCGCTGATGAGCTCCCTCGCCTTCCCGTGTGTGTCACCCCGCATTCCAACTTCTTCTCTTTCTATCCCCTTACTCCTTTTTGTCTCTCCGTCGCCGAGATGCTCCATCGTTGCTCATCTTCTCCGTCGCTGGCCATCACCGTCGCGTCACCATTCCCGTCGTCCTCCGTCTGTCATGAGCCGCTCTACATGATCCCCGTGCCGCTGGTAACCTCGTGTGCACCTCCTTTCTCCTCGGGCACCCTTGCTTCACCATTTTAGCTGTGAGCCCGAGCCGCCGCTCCGCCATAGTCATCGCCGCCGCCCTTGTACCGCCGCCGCCTCCTTCAGCACCGCCGAGCCACCGACAAACCGTTTTGCCACTTGACGGCAGTCATCTCACTGTCGTTCGCTGCCGCCAACTCCACTGTTCCTCCCTCATTTTCTCTCTCTTCCACTGAGTCAGCCACCTCAACTGCCCCATCGGCATCTTTTGTTGCCGTGTCATCCAATCAGCAGCCCTCGTGTCAGCTTTGTGCACCGGGTTCACCGTGGACCTAGTCTATAGACCATGTGCCCACATGCCAGTGATATTGAATTTCTTTTCCTTTAGAAATTCAATTTCGGCTGAAATTCCTTTTCTTTGCTAATGCCATGCTGATGCAGTAATCTCAAATTTTCTTTTGAAAGAAAATTCTAAAATCCAAAATAGCGTTTTCTCTCTCTTTTTCCATTTTCAGCAAATCTTTCGAGGGTCTGTTCTCCTTCGTCCGAACTCTGATTCAGTCCGTTCAAATTCCTAAATTCATCTAAAACCAAACTCTTCCTTTTTATAGTTGGTTTTGCTATTTTTGGATTTTATTTGTTTTTCTTTTGGATTTACTTGTGTGTCGCGTGTTGTTTTCTCTCTCGTTTAGACAATTTATTTCCAGGAGTAGGAGCAAAAGCAAGGTTTGAAGATCCAAGTGTGTTACTGAGCAAAGACAAGGCAAGTCATAGTCCTTTTATCATGTTGAACCTATGATTTTAAAATTATATTGTTTTAAATCAAATTGCATGTTATCTTTATATCAACTGCTTTTGGGAATAGTTAATCACCTATTTGTCATTATGCCACCATTGCTTATTTAAATACCACGAATCATTTATCACCATAGGATAGTCATTATTAGTTGGACATATTTGCATCACCAACACGAGTATCATAGATTTTTTTAGTCATGCTTAGTTGTGTGAAGGGCTCATGTAACTTATTTAATAATGTTAAATTTGACTTAATGAGATCTGGAATTGTGGCGGGTAGCCACCATTGTTAAAACTTGTGTGGCATGATAGGGTATGTCATTGGTCTTGATTGAACAAAATGATTTCCACCCAGGTGAGCGATTGTGCAGTAAAGCAGGTGCGGTTAGCACATTGTTGGGTTGTGGTAGACTAGCCTAAGTAATTGTCAAGGACTTAATCTTGTGCGCCATTGAACTGGGCCATATCGTACAACCACTTGTCTAGTCTGGGATGGACCTAACTAACTAATTACCAATGTCTTAATTTCGCACTTATCTAGTGTGGGATGGACCTGGCTAACTAATTAGCAATATCTTAATTTCAATTCTGTCTTGGAAGCATGAGTTACGGGATGGACGTATACTCACAATGGCGTAAGAGGGGGAGGGCCCTGTCTGGTTGGAAAGACATTTAGTGTTGAAACCTTAGTGGGTAGAACTGGGTTAAGAATGAGCTTCGTAAAGGCCTTATGATGATCACTTAGTCGCACACCTACGGAAGTGTGGTCAGACAATTTGAGTTGATTTATCTCTTGTGGGTAAAGCTGTATAACCTCTATAGAGTTAAAACTGTTTAAACAATTGTGTCCCCGGTTATAGACAATCCTCGGGGATTTCACAAGAGTGGTAGAGTTTATTTATAAAAATATGTTTGAAGGTGAATGGGGAGTTCACTTAGTGAATATAATGTTCGCTCGATGGATGAGATTTTCACTTGGTGGTTTGGTTGGGAAGTGAATGGGAAGTTCAATGGTTATTTCAAAACAATTGTTTATTTATTTATTATTCTTTTCAATTATGCATTTCAATCTATTTACCGGTATTTACTGCCAATATCGCTTTTTGCAAAAGAACCATATTGTTATACCTTTGTTCAAGCATTGCATAAATATTAATTGCATACTATTCCCTACAACTTGTTGAGTACTTTATGTACTCACGACTTTAAACTTTGTTGCTCACTTGAACAGTATCGAGCTGCTCAAGAGTTCTACGAAGAGGAGTCCTTTGAAGGCTTCGCGAATTAGGATGCGTTCTCCTCTCGATTCCCTATGGTCTTGTTGATTGGTCTTTCCAAGTTTTTCGTTTCACTACAAGAGTTTATTTGTTTCTTTAGCTCTGTGTGGCAAGTTAAGTAAATATTGACCATAAGGTCCGGTTATTGTTACTATTTGTTATATTG
The DNA here is from genome assembly GCA_036346405.1 of Phyllostachys edulis. Taxonomy (NCBI): domain Eukaryota; kingdom Viridiplantae; phylum Streptophyta; class Magnoliopsida; order Poales; family Poaceae; genus Phyllostachys; species Phyllostachys edulis. Next base: position 6,204,233 of record CM070567.1, on the reverse strand, counting down.
AGATCTTTTTAGTTAAATCAATAAATGGAGGGTATTTCATCGATGTTTCTTGTGTGAGCTAGCTACTAATCTGGGACTAGTTCAGAATACATCGAGGGTTTCAGATGTGTAAATCTGGGCCTGACAGGCACACCCAGTGACCGGCCGGCTAGTTATCTTTGGGCGAGATGACCCGGAGGTGCTACCCATGTTCCTAGCGAGTTCAAAACGTTGCACAATGATAACATCATATGGTTTCTATAGAGCCCACTGTTCGTGAATACGGTAGAACCACATGGACTGTCCGTGTAATGCACATAGGACGTCGGGTTCCGGGAGATGACCTGCCACCATGTTTTTTCCCATATCGTGGAGCCTTTCGCGCCACAATGTGTAATGCGATATTTACTAGGTTGTGCCCCCTCCCGATGGGAGGATGCTCAAGCAAGTTGTCCACTTGTGAGTGAAACTCCATCTGATTCATGTTTACAATAGTCACCTACATCCATTCTTCTCACATAAATCTCTCTCGAATGCAGGCAATCGAGGCTAGGCCAACATTCTGAGAACTGGCAGGCAGTACAGTACCAACGGACTACGGTGTAACATCCCAAAAATTAAATTAAGTTATGAAATTTCCAATATTTCCATCTCAAATCCGAAGTTCAAAACTCTTTTCAATTCTCAAGAACAAATTTTTATCCCCGTCTTTCTTCGAATCAATCTCAGTCGAATTTGAATTCAAATTCTCAATTTGAATTCATCTCCCTCCTTAATTTCAAACCTCAATTGAAATTCAAATTAAAATTTGAATTTGAATTCTCTCTGAATTACAAATATCAGAAGGCCTATTCAATTTTGGTTTTTGGGCCAAAATCCATTTCTCTATTCTTTTTCACCGTGCTGAAACCCACTTATTTCCTCAGGTCAAGCCTGTTTTCTTTCCTTGGCCCATCCGGCCCATCTTCTTCTTTCTTTCTTCTTCCTTTCTTTCCTTCGTCCCCTGCTTCAGTCGAACGCCAGCGCTGCCCGTGCTTTGTGCCATGCGCCCGTTCATCTGCACCGCTTCCCATGTCATCTCGTTGCATTAATGTGCACCATCAATTCTCCACCGATGTTTCGTTCCTCTCCCTATTACGTCATCGTTCATCGTCGGTTCAACTCGAAACTGAAGTCTTCAATGCTTCAGTTTCCATCGCCGAAGAGACACGCCGGTTTCCCCCACCATCCCCTCTATAAATAGCATGCTTCATTGTACCCCTTTCCCTACGAATTGTCGTCGCGCCCCTTTCTTCTTCCTCTCCGGCCGCCACCTCGCCTTGCCTCTCCCGCCGCTCCAGTGAGCTCTTCACCCCACCAACCATGCCACTGTGTGTTCCCAAGCCTCAGGACTATGTTCCCTCACTCATGTTAGTCTTTGGTTGCAGATCGTCGTCGGAACGCGTCACGCCCCCATTCTTCTTCCTCTTCGTGCACCCGAGCCACCCCACCACAATCTCTTTCTCCGGTGAAACCTTTGCCCAACCGTGCGCATCACCATGCATTCCCAAGTCTCCTCCACCAAGTCTCCCCACCCCCTGTCTCCCTTTCTTCCCCTCAGCCGATGCCACGTCGCCCGGACCACCCCCGGCCTCCCCGAGTGGCCCGGTGGCTTCCCCTAGACGGCGTCGTGCCGGTGCTTGTGCCACCTCCCAAAGAGCAATGCCAGAGCACCGCCGCGGTCGTGCGCCCGAGCCTTTCCCACCGTCGTGCCACTCTGCCTGTGCTACCACCTCCCATCTCCTCCCTGGAACGTCGTCGTCCCATTTTGCCCACCGCCTGGCCCTCCTACGCCGTCGTTTGCCGGCGGTGCCGTCGAGCCGAGCCACCGCCCCTGCTCTGCTCCTTCCTCTGTTCTTCCTTCTTTCTCTCATTTCCTCTTATTGACATTTGGGACCCACATGTCATCCTCGGTCTTTCTTCCTTTCTTTCTCTCTCTCCCAATGACAAATAAACCCACTTGGCATTCTCTGAATATTTTAGTATTTAACCCGAAAAGAATGTTCCTTTCTCTCTCAATTTCCCTTTCTAACCAATTTTCGGATGTCCGTTCTCCTTCGTTCGAACTCTGATTCAGATGATTTAAATTTCTAAATTTAATATCTACCCATCAGTACTAATTTTATTTTTTTTGGGATTTTTTTGGATTTATTGTGTTTATTTGTCCCGTTTTGCGCATGTAGAGTTCGACATTGCTGAAGCAAGCTTGAACCAATCTAAAGGAGTAACTCCTACCTTCAACGAAGGCAAGTCTGCTTTGATCATGTTGTACCAATATTTTCAAAATCCTATTTTATATTATTGAAATATATTATGCATTGCTATTTACGTAAAATGATTATTTCAATTCTTAGGATGAATAGTTAATCCCAACTTGATTATACCTTCATTTGATGTTCTTATCCATGAAACATTGTTACCCTAGTATAGCAAATCCACGGTAATGATTACATTATTGTTGGATTAGTTAAAATGATAGAATTGCTTAGACAAACTTTATCGGTTATAATCATCTTTGGGAGGGAATTACTATCACCCTTTTTGCAAAATAACCTGAGAAATGTATGGCAATACATATTGCAGTAGTTTGGAAAATTAAAATAAATGGTGGAAAACCTGTTTGGATTGGGGTGAGTGGATGGAATTATTGACTTTCTCGCCTTGGTCGATTAAGGATCGATGCTTATGTTATTTCAAATTGAGCACTCACCGTACAATCAAATGTCTTGGGATAATCACTTAGTCGAACGCCAAAGGAAGCGTGTCATGGCCGGTATTTTAAGTTGATTATCTAGTGTAGATTATAACGCCCAAGGAAGCTGTACAATCTTTGCAGATTGTAAAACTGTTCGAACAACTGTGCTCATAGTCAAGGGTGGGCAAAGTGCGCTTTCACATGGTAGATTTTGGTTTGGTTTTCAAAAGAATAAACTTTAGGAATCTGGGAGCAGCTGGAACTCTTCGTTAGTTATTCTGGCAGTTGGTGCCGGTTGGGTAGTTAGGACTACTGTTAGAGCCCTATCCTTTGAACCTTAGCAGATAGAGCCTTGATACTAGTGCTTGGTAGCTAAAACATTCACTAGTGAAATAGTTAATTTAATAATTGAAATCGCGTTTGTCAAATGTTGCTTTATAAAAACTGTTAAAACTTAAAACATTGTTTTGTGCAAAAGAACCATATAAGCCCCATTTGTTAAGCCTTGCATATTGCATTTTTCCCGAGACTTGTAGAGTACTTTATGTACTCACATGCTACACTCAAAATATATCTCAGAAGCCTTCAACGCTGCTGAGGAGTAATACGACTTCTACGCGTGTGGCTTTGATGAAGGTCATCTAGAGTACTAGGCTGCGCTCCCCAGTCGAATGCCGGTGAGCAATTTGATGGACCACCACTCGGAGTTTATATTTTGTTGTTTCCTTTGCTGTAAAACTTGGTCATGAGACCTTTATTGTAATAAGTGGTCGTAAGGCTAGTACTATGTTATTTACTTTTATATCGAATTGTGATTCGAATTTGTTATCAACGTTGTATCCACTGTGTGCACTAGCTACAAATCTGGGACTGATGCAGAAATACACGGAGGGTTCAGATTCATAAATTCGGACCCTGCATACGGCTTGGACGGACATAACGCACATTGAGGTTCTACAGGAGCAGCTGTCGTATGACATTGGGACTTACCGTGACTACATCGAGTGGTATATACCATGAGCGCGCACCAGACTCACTCATCCTCCGCCAGAGTGTCCAGAGCATGTTACGCACCAGGACATGCTTCAGCACTCGTTAGATTGACATGGAGCTTGGAGGCATGACGACACTATAAAACACTTACAACCTATGCTCGCTTCAATGATGGTATTTTTACTGCGTGTTACTGAACAAGTCTTATTTGTCACTTTAGTTCGAGACAGGGTCCAGCGGATCTCACGTGCATTTGGGTTCGCCATCCGCAGCCATGAACAGACCGTTCCGGGGCTTCTTAGGACTCTCAAGTCCATCTACGAGGAGTCCAAGCAAATTATCAAGAACATGAGCTGTGGTAGGTAGAGAGACGACGTGCTTCAGGCTGCTCACCGAGTGGACCTACCTAGCTCACCTCCTAGGTCGGCACGGCCTAGTGAGACCGTCGGCCATCTTAGCGCTCCCCGTCGGTCATCCGCACTTCGGATCGAGGAAGTAATGTTCAATTTATGTCCTGATTGTTTATTTTGCCTTCAGTTATGCTAACATCATGCCATCTTCCAGTCGCATGTCTGTCGAGATGCATCACTATTGCGCTCAATGTCCGCATGGCCTAGTCAGACTGGTGGCCATCCTAGCACTCCCCGTAGGTCATCCACATTGCAGATCGAGGAGGTAAGTCATGTTCAACTTAGGTCATGATTATTGATTTCGTCTTACATTGTGCGTACATCATTCCATCTTGCGGTCTTTCGTTGGGCATGGGGGTGACGACGAATGAATTGATGAAGATGCGGTCATCCCAGCTAGTGGCAGGCAGGACTACACGGTGCCAAGATTTGGAGCATACCACCTAAGGTGGCCCCTATTCTACGCTCAGCAGAATCATGACCAGTACGGAGTACCATACCAAGGCTAGAGCTCCACCTCACTTGGGCCCATTAGTACATCGTACGGTCAAGGCCAGAGCTCCTCTGCACCGAGGGTCGTTCATAAATCGTACCTGGGGGGTCGTGGCTCCAGGGGCGGATTCATGGAGTCGTTCATTACTGATATGATTGTAGGTGGAAGCCAGTTTGGCATGACTGATGTTGGACATACTCAACTTGGCTAGAGTTAGCTTGCTGAAGCACCTCCACCCACTTAACAGTCCCCCTACGTTCTCCAAACAGAGATGCGTTCTCCAGACCGATTCACATACCGCACAGGACACGCTCAATGCAAGACCAGGACATGCACGTAGACATAAACACGGCAAGTAGAGAGTGGCATAAACGAGTGAGCCATATTGTAGCTCGTGTGTAATTACATTGTATACATTATGTGTGTATGTATCAAGGATGTTATTCGCTCTATTATAATGTGCTCTATTATCACATCAAATCATGGAATTTTCATTCTAAAAAATTTTCACATGAAATAACAGCGCATCATAGCCCCAGGAGGTTTGACCCTAGGGGCACGGACGAGGTGGCTCACGGCCCCTAGGGCGTGGACAAGAACACGTGTCGTGTCCCCACGGCTTAGTGGTACTATTTTTGTCTTTGATGCGCGGAGGGGGCTAAATTTGCTATTTCGCCTGCCAACAGTGCTATTTTAGCCAAAAACTCGTTATATATTGCATATTTCCAGTACATTGGTCTTGATGTTTTTTGTCTTCTTTTCTGCTCACTTGAACAGTTGATGGTTGTTGTCTACCTTTAGGGTGTGTTTGATTGACAGAATTCTAGAAGGATTACCAGGAATCCTTCATAATCCTACGAGATTACCTTGTTTGGTAAAAACTACCAGTAATCTGATTCAAGAATCTAAGATTACTTTGGTGTCGATTATCGGAACATGGGGTTCCCTATCGAGTTTATCTGGGAAATGATACGAGAACGCTGTCAAAATGAAGGCCCTTTATTGCTATGAACACACTGAGTGTATGTATGAGAATACAACGAGGATGTTACAAAATCTTGACTTGATTGTCGAATGTCTAATGAACATGGTGATATTACAGAAAACGTGGGCAACCCCCTTTATAGTGTTTGAAGGGGGTGGCAGTTAATGCTACTAAAGGCGCCTCCGATCTTCACGCATGTTCGCTAGGAGAGTCTTGAACCGTCGTGCCCTTTAGTCAAATGTCATCAATTGCCAGATGCGCCAATAGCCACCTTCCCGCTAGTCACATGGATAATGTTGTGTCTCCCAAACTGGTCGAGGATTGTCCAAACTTGTATAACTGGTCGAACAGTGTCCGTAGCTAGTTGTCTCAAGACTTAAACTGGTCGTTGACTAGTTTAGCCGTAACAAGGGGAATTTAAACTCCTTTTATATACTGGTCGCAAGTTCATAACTGTTATAAAGTGGGCCTCTTATTAAGTGGGCCTTCTTTGACAGGAACTCTGACTTTGATTGAAAAAGGTTGACCTGGTCAAGAATCCTCGTCACTTGGTAACTAGATTACCATCAATTCTAGAAATCTCTCTCTCGTATAAAAGGTGTCTATCTTATAATACCGAGGGAAAGGAATCTTTATTATTGCGCTTTTATCATTTGCTTTTGATTCATCACAGTCAACTTTTGAACTTTCAAAATCCAAAATCCAAATTATGATTTATTTTAATATTTGAATTATGGAATTTAGAAATAATTTTTTCAAAATACTAATTTCAAAACCAAAATATTGAAATTTGAATCGTAAATTTTGGAATCCAAAATCCAGACAATTTAAATGTAAAAAAAAAATCAAGTTTGGATCCGATTTTTAAAAAAAACTTTTGAATCTTAAAATTTGAAATTTCAGATTCACGATTTTAGAAATTCAAATACTAAGAAATTAAATTTTATAAATTCAAATTTTGAAAGTTTTAATTTTTGAATTTTGGAATTTCAAATATTGAGAATTTAAATTCCAAAACTCAAATATTATTTTTTTCTATTTTCAAACCCAAAAGTTTAACTTTTGCATCGTAAAAAATGGATTTTGGAATGTTGGATTGTTAAATTGTGAGAATTTAAATTATAGAATTCAAAATTTCATCTTAAAATTAAAATTTATAAATGGTAACCTTCAAGGTTTGAAATTTCAAACCATGTAATTCAAATTTGTGGGCTAGTTGGTTTCAATTATAAAATGTTTGAACTATGATAAAGATTAATTTGTAGTTTCCTTCAAATCGACCAAACGTTGGGATCTTATATTCCTAGTAATGTGTTTACCAGTAATCATATTGAGGAGAATATTAGATTGCAGGAGGACGCGACAATATGCATACCAAACGCACCCTTATATTATTTTGCCAGTGGCAAAAGGCACCTTCTATTCTATACACCCTCAGACTCCTACCACATTGCTAATATTATAGTTGAACAGAGCATCAACCAGTAATCTAATGCCCAGCCAGTGATCAGTAAATATTTTCTCAAGTGGTAAGCTAACCCAATTACTATATTAGCCTGTTACTTCATTTTGGTTCCTTTAGTAGTACTCTCATCTATCAAGATCTCTGTAAACAACACTACTACTCCTAGCATCAAATTACCTGTATCGAGATGTGCATTCGGACGATTAGTGTGTATCTACGCAAAGGGAGGACGTAATTTTGCTTTACGAACTGTCAAGCGAAAGTCTTTGTTGCCCAGCATGGAGGTCCCATTTAGAACGTGAAAAAAAATTGATTCTCGCAGAAATCGAACTGTTTTATATGGTACTCCCCATAAAAAACATAAAATTACCTGTTTCGGTTCTTACATATCCCCAAGAAATGACAGTTTCCTGCATACCATAATTTACCTCGGCACGATTATTTCCGTACAATTATCATGAATTTTTTAAAGAAAGAAGTCCATTCTACCCCTTCAAGTATTGACATGCGGACAAGTGACCCCCGGAAAAAAAAATCGGCCCTTTGACCCCCCCTAAGTTGCAAAACCAGACAACGTGCCCCCTCCGGCTGTTTCGTGCGGTGGTTTTGCTGACGTGGCGTCCGGTCGGGCGGTTTATACGTCGCCGCATTGCAAGGCATGAATGTGGGCAAGCCGAGGTGGCGGGGTGTTTAGGGGTTCCTTAGCATAAAACCTCCCTTACCCACTTTGCGTTGCTTCCAAGTTCCACCTGAGCTCTTCCCCTCTCTGGCGGCGGTAGCGAGGATAGGGTTTTGTCATGGCGGAGGAAGGAAGCTCCGGGACCTCACGGCCTCCCCGTGGCGCGTCCGAAGCAAAGGCGCAGGCGGAAGGGTCGCGATCGCGGTGGTGTCTGTGAGAAGTCATTGGACTACCTCCCTCTGTGGTTGTGCTATTGCAAGGAGAAAGTGCCAAGATGGATTTCATGGAGCGATGAGAATCCCGGGAGGAGTACTACACATGCAAGGCAGCCGGGGTAAGCAAATAGTTTAGATGTATTTGTGTGTATTGTAATTGATTTGGTTGGATTTCACTTTGATTTGGGTTCCATTTTTTGTTGGAGTAGCCTGATGGTTGCGGTTTTTGGCAGTGGCACGATCCGGAAACCCCTCCTTTTTTAAATCATTTGCTGTTGGATCTCCGTGATAATGTGTGGGGATTAAAGAAGGAGAATGCAGCGATGAAGAGGGAGAAGATGCGGATGGAGAATGACATTGTTGATGCCCAGAGAAATGTGGCAAAGGCCAAAGGAAGGCACGCCGTGGAGGTTGCTGTCCTGAAGAACAAGCTGGAGGAGAAGAAAAAGGAGGTGGCATAATTAGCTGTTAGAGTTCAGAAGCAGAACATGTTGAAATTCTTGTTTCATGTAGTAGTAATTAGTATATTTTTATTTTCTGTGTGGCCAAGTGGCAGTTGTAATGCTTGAATGTTGAATTATATTGAATGTAGTAATTCTGGAAAGGAACTGTCTCTGAGAAGTTTGGCACTGAAGATATGTGAATGTAAACAACATTGACTGTTCCCATCTTCAAGAAGTTTATTGGAAAGAGCAGCAAAAGAATTGGAGCTTCCTCTATTGCCTTGTATTAGATCCCATTTCGCTCCTTACGGTGAGGTACATCGACAATATCGGTTCGATTTGAGTTAGTTGAGATTCTAATTCAAATTGTAATTTCTTATAGACATTTATCCTGTCTTCAACAATTCCATGCTTTTTCCCAAACCTTTCACATGTTTGAAGCTTGAAAACATTCTCCTTCCCAAATCCCAAATTCCAAATTCCAAATTGACAGATATGTGAATGTAAACAACATTGACACTGAGATTGAAAACATGTTCAACATTGACAGATGTAAGAAAGTAAAGTTTGCCATTGCATTAGGTAATTACATATCCAAAACACATCTTTGACATGTCCAAAATACATCTGACAAAGAGGTTGACCTAGAAACATTCACCTATGAGAAAGGAAAGTTTGCCATTGCATCAGGTAATGACATATCCAAAACACATCTTTGACATGTCCAAAATACATCTGACAAAGAGGTTGACCTAGAAACATTCACCAAAAGCTTCATCCATCTGACAAAGAGCTTGATCTAGAAACATTCACCTACATATGAAATTAACCTAGACCTATATACTTACATGTCCAGACCATAGACAAGTCCAAAAGGTTGATGACAATGAACTATCACAAACTGACTACAAGTGTGCATTGACCTACATAGAACTATGACAAGCTGTCTACTTGGTAGTCTTGCTTGACTTCTTCTTTGATTTTTGAGCACCAGCTTCAACAGTGTGAATAACCTGCAAGATGGTAATGTTAGTATTTGTGGCTATGTACTACAATTTACTACAGAGCTTGATGTTAAGTACTGACCAATGCAATGCTTAAGTCTGGTGCAGAGCTTGATGCCTCTGCTTGCTTCCTCTTTCTAGTAGCTTCTCTCCTGAGGTGTGCAGTTGCTTGTTTCTTCTTCTGGTTTGCATTTGGATTAAGTGGACATCTTCTAACATTGTGGCCATCTTTTTTGCAGAGACCACATCTGACCTTACATCCAACCTTACTTAGCTTTGTCCCCTTAGGTGCCTCACCTGGTTCCCTTCTCCTTTCCTTCCTAGGTCTCCCTGGCATTTTGGTGTACCTAGGGGGTGATGGCTTAGGATGATCAAAGGTTGGCCAGTTCTCTTCACCTTGCACTGGCTCCAAACAATGCTCATATATCCTCTTGTAAACCTCTATAGAGTAGCAGCTGTCAATGTAGCCATCCAATTGCTGTGAACTTTTGTAGATGGCACTGATTGCATGGCAGCAAGGAAGACCAGATAGTTGCCAATATCTGCAAGAACAAGTCATTTGCTCCAAGTTGGCTATGTACTTCATTCTGTCCTTCTCCCTAACCTCAAATCCTTCCTTCCCATTCCAGAGGACATCACATTGAGTAGACCTTGTGACATTCAATTTTAGTTTTCTGAAAAAGTTTGGACAGATTGCTCCTTGCCACTTGTCTGATCTAGTTCTATTTTCTTGAATCCTGACCATCACTCTACATCTAATGGCATCTAGCATTGACAAGATTGGGAGAAACCTTGATTCCACAATGGAGTTATTGAAGGACTCACACATGTTATTATCAACTGAATCACACCTGGACCCTAGCTAAAAAAATGCCCTGCTCCAATGGGTTGGGTCAGTGATCATCATGTCCTTTGCACCTTTAGGTGTATGATGTGTTAGCTTTGCTCTGTAGTAATTGAACATGGTCCTTGATGAAGCCTTAGCACATCTCTAGAATTTATTCTGTAGCTTCTAATTTGAATGCTTATTCTTCCAGTTAGCATATATGTGCCTAGCACACATCCTATGCTCTGTCTTGGGCACTAGGTCACTTATGGCATTGAGAAGTCCCTTTTGCTGATCTGATATGAAGACCCATCCATTACCTTGGTCATTGATGTTAATATCCTTGATAATAAGTGCAACAAACCAGAACTATGAACTATTTGTTTCTTTTTCTACAACAGCCCATGCTATATGGTACATTTGGTTGTTGGCATCCCTACCTATAGCACATAATAACTCTCCATTGCAAGCACCCTTGAAAAAGCACCCTTGAAAAAGCACCCATCTAAGCCTACTAACCTTCTACATCCAGCAATAAATCCCTTTTTGCAAGCATCTAAGCAAACATAGATCCTCTGGAATACAGGCTTCACCAGAATCTCTGGGTCAAGGGCAACAACCACTGTGCTTCCAGGGTTGCTTCTCAATAGTTCAAGTTGGTAATCAAATACCCTAGTGTACTCACCTTTGTGTGCATCAATCATCTTCTGCATGACCATCCACTTAGCTCTCTTGCACTTGGCCAAACCAACATTAGCCATCATCTCCTACAGAATATTATAATAAACTTGTTAGGACAAAACAAAGGATCAAACCTAATGCACATGCACAATAACATATATGTGGAGTAATTGTCATACCTTAAAAACTGTCTGCTTTATGTTCTCAAGCTTCCATGTTGGGTTAGCCTTGATGAAAGTACCATATTTCTCTGCAATCACCTTAGCTGTCACTAGCTTATTGTCCCTTCTTGGAGGGCAGTGGTGCTCATCTACATATGTGCTGACTTGGAACCAATTGCACTTTGAGTTCTTTGGCCTATAAATCAGCCAGCTACATCCAGGCCATGAACACTTGGCTCTTATCCTGTTCTTCTCATCCTTGTCAAACTTCAAGTGATTACAGTTCTTTAGCCCATGCTTGATCAAAGCTTTCTTGATTGCTCTCTGCTTCTGAATACCATCCCAAGTGAGAACACTGGAACATCAGCCTTGTTGTCAAACCTTGGCCAGCTGCTCTTCTTCCTCTGCACATGCTCACCACCTTGTCCATCACTAACTTCCTCATATGAGTACTCATCACTTGAATTACAGTAAGGTGTCTCATAGCCTGCATCCAAGTTTGTCTGCTCTTCTTCCTCTTCAGTTTGGGTTAATTTGGATGTATCCAATTTATTAGCCATAACTTCACTCTTGAATGCCTTGGCAAGCTTCCTCATTTCCTCTGCTTCAGATTCTTCTGCAGAGCTGTTATCACTCTTGTATTGGTAATCACTGTCAGAACTGTCACTACCATCACCCATTATTGCAGCAGCTTCCTCTTACTACTAACAGCCAGAGATTCCTTCGCAGGTGATCTATAAAATTCCCTAAACCTCTATAGGCCTCTGTCTTTGCTTCCTTTTATTGGTGTAACAACATGTTTGTGCCCTAGCATAGGCACCACCACATCTACAACCTCTATATCATTGTGTTCTTCAATGTCAACCAGATTGTCATGCTCCCAGTCACTTTCATCGTCACTCTTATCAGATCCATCAACCTGTGTAACTTTAACATATATGTCGACCACCCCACCTTCAGTGATGCAATCAGACATGGTTTTGCAACTAGTGTCATCTACCAAAAGTCTGAGCCCATTACTCAATCCTAAACCAGGGAACAACCAATGCAATACCATATCATCAAGGATCGTAACATGGTCTCGAGATGACCTTTGATCTCGGCAACGAAACCTTATCGCGCTCTACGAAAGACATCCCCTCATCTCCACCCACATAATCGAAAATCATCCCAAAATTCAGGAATTCCCCATTAAAATGGAACCTCACCCCAAGAAGGTCGAGATTATCCATTCTTTGACCCCAATCTCCGCACGAAGAGATCGGGCGTCGACCAACTACTCTTTACAATCCCCAAAGAACCCTATAACCGAGAGGAGAGGCGAAATCCATCAGTTACATGAACCCTAGTACCGCTTCTCAAGCCGAAAAAAAACCCTAGAACCGAGAAATCCATAAGCTAAAAGAACCCTAGAACCGCTGCTCAAGCCCCAAAAGAACCATACAACCAACAAATCCATCACCTAAAATTACCCTACAACCGCTTCTCAATTCCACAAAAAAAAAACCCTAGAACCGCCAATGTTGATACATTCTCGCCACAGAAAACAAATAGGGGTGTTGAACTCACCTTGACGTTCGTTCCAAAGAGAGTGGGCTTCAATCGCCACCAAGAATCACAACATCTCCATCTTCTCCGAGCCGCAAGAAAGAGGGTTTCTTTGGAACTGCTCGGGTAGTCGGGCGGGCGGAAGAAACGCGAAGGACCTTGCACCAAATAACCCCTAAACACCCCCTGCCACCTCAGCTAGCCCACACTCGCCCACGCAGCAGCCGACGTGGCCAAACCAGCCCGACCGAACGCCACGTCAGCAAAACCACCGCACGAAATAGCCGGAGGCGGCACGTTGTCCGGTTTTGCAACTTAGGGGGATCAAAGGGCCGATTTTTTTTTCAGGGGGGTCACTTGTCCGCATGTCAATACTTGAGGGGGGTATAATGGACTTCTTCCTTTTAAAAAAATAATATTTTTTAAAAATATAATTACAAAAATAAATAGTCGCCCTAAAAAATTACAAAATGTGTCCTTCGCCCCCACGGTCCAGTACCTATCGCCAGATTGAATTATGATAACTTCTGTCACCATTTGAAATGGCGACAGGAAGACTAGCCCTATAAAAACCTCTTGAAATTCTAAAATTCGGCACATGACTCACTTTTATTCAGAAAAAAGAGAAGGATAGAAGAGTAGAGGGGAGAAGAGAAGCTAACGAAGCGTTGCCCGTCCGATTGCCTACCTCTCGGTAATGTTTTTAACCGAATGGATTACATAGTTTTAGATGTACGATTACATAGTGCAGTACGTTTTATATAATACTTTTCAGTGGGTAGTCTCGTTTTAGATATGCGGTTAATTGTGGAAATGTTCTTTATGGTGTAGTGCGTTAAATATGTCCAACGTCGTCAATTTTAAAATTTACTATGGTCAAGGAATTATTATGGAGAGTCCCGATGGGATTGATTTGCGTTATTTCCAATCGACGACCGTGCCTCTACCAAGACCAGAGTAGTGTACGTGGGGCGCTGTGATGCAGTGGTTGTTCCACACATTCCAAGTGGACCATGATGTGTACGATCTAAGAGTGAGTTTCCTTGCCCCGCGGGTAGCACAACCCACATATTGGAAGTTAGTGCAGCTGAAGGGAATAAATTCCTGGCAGTCATATGTACACATGGCGAGGGAGGGAGGGTGGAAATTGGTCCTTCTGGTCTAGGCATATGCCAAACCGACTCCTCCATCTGCGGCTGAACAAGAATTAGGTTCTAACGTCGAAAAAGAAGTCGGGGACTCTAGCCATAGCGCGGCGCACACAATGGTCAAACTCCGGAGTTCTTGATCTTTGTCGATGAAGACCTCTGAAGTACCTCCTTGATCGCACGCTAGTTATCTTGCTGACGAGGGTAAGGAGGTGGAATACATAGTGCAAAGGATAGATCTCGAAGACTGAGACTACGTGGCTTTGTCTGAAGATGAAAGTTCCGATGACGAGGATGATGTGGACCAGCAGGCGGTTCCATCCGACAGGAACATATACCAGTTCGACAACCTCGTCGTCAACGAAGGCTCCCGTGTGTCATGGGAGTACGACCAGAGCGAGGTCGGGCTAGGAGCTATGTACAAATGCAAGGAGGTCGTGCAGGACGCGGTCAAATTCTGGGCCTTGTCGGTGCGGCGCACATTCACAGTCGTCAAGTCTACCCCAAGATACTACGACGTGAAGTGCGGCATAGAGGGATGCCCTTGGCGAGTGCATGCATTTCAGCCTAAGTGGGACACCTACTGGAAGTGCTTTATAGTGGTCCCTCACGCATGTGTCGTTTCTGAGTCAATGCAGTCCCACCGGAACCTGTCATCAAGTTTCATCGCCAACCGCATGTACAGTGAGATCGTGGATAATCTAGATTTTGAGCTACGATCTATCATTCGGGCGATTGAGACAAGATTCCAGTACACAATCAGCTATGCCAAGGCTTGGAGGGCAAAACAAAAGGCATTAGAATAAAGGTTTGGCACATTCGAGGATTCCTACCACAACCTCTCTAGGCAACTCCGAGTCATACAAGACAGGAATTTCGGCACCCATATCGACATTCAAGACGCCACGCATCTGAAGTGGGCCAATAAGAGGGTACTGCAGCGAGCATTCTTCGCCTTTGGTCCATGCATCAATGCATTCAAGACCGCCAGTCAATCTTATCGCGAGATGGCACATTCTTGATCGGGAAGTATAAGGGCGGACATCGATCGCAATAGCGACGGATGGGAACAATCAAGTTCTTCCCGTGGCATTCGCTCTCATTGAAAGCGAGAACACGGATAACTGGTTGTGGTTCCTGAAGAATGTGATGATTTCTGTTGTGCAAGGCCATCTCAACGTATGCCTCATACATGATCGGCATGCAGGCCTGCTGCATGCAATAACCCAGCTGCAACAAGGACAGAACGTACCACTTGCATTGCCGGATCTGCAAAGCAGGTGGTGCATGAGGCACTTGGGTGCAAACTTCTACAAGCAGTTCTGCGACAAAGATTTGATAAACCTGTTCAAGCGGCTGCGCAACCAGAACCAGCAGCGGAAGTTCGAAACACTCTGGAAGATTCTGGATGAGCGGACCAAGATGCATAGAAGGGAGACAGTGAGAAGGGTCGCCCCAAGCGCTGACCAGGCCCCCTAATCATTGCCACAACTACCCACAGATGCTCCCAGATTGACGAGGAGGACGGAGGCGCAGGTGAAATGCTTCTCAGACTGGATTGAGCACGGGCCTAAGGAGAAGTGGTCACTGCTACATGACAGGGGTGGTGCTCGATATAGTGTCATGACAACTAATCTAGCCGAGGTGTACAACTGGGTCATACGCAGCGCAAGGTGCCTCTCTTCGTTTGGTATTGTTGAGGCAATTCTCCACTGTACGACGAACTACTTTGTTGATAGAAGCAACAACGCGTCACTCGCCATGACAAATGACAGAATACTCTACTCCGCCATGGTCACTAAGTACATAGAGGAGAAGAACAAGAACGGTGAAATGCACCGGGCATTCAAGATGGGCATAAGGGAGCTTCGCTTCGAGATAATGTGCAGGAATAAAGGACGTTGCGGGACGAACCGTGAGAGGGTCACCCACGAGTGCACGCTATGTCACGGTAGTTGCATATGCACTTGCAACAAGCCCCTTCTTCTGCATAGGCCCTGCTCCCATATCATAGTCGTATATTTGACGGTGACACAGCATCCCGGTCAGTACCTCTCTGACTATTTCACCAAGGAGGCGGTGATGCAAACCTGGACTGGGGAGATGTATAGTTACGCTGTGGTTGACCCTTTCACTGGCCATCCGACCTGGGAGCAACTAATCTGAGCCGCGGACATTGATAGGCTCAAAGGAAAGGTTGGCCGGCGACAGGTACGGTGCATTAGGAACGACATGCACGAAGCAGAAACCGGACGTCGTACGAAGAAGTGCTCCATTTGCAAGGAGTTTGGGCACACGTTCAAGAAATGTCCCACGAGAAATCCTTAGAACGAATGAGACATCGGCACTCCGGACGTCACCGCGGGGACCTCATCCGGTCACCCGACTCGAGGCAGTCCACATGGGGGACGTTGAGGTTGCAACCACGAGAAAGCACGGACAGTAGTAGTATGTTATTGCCAATGTTCTGAATTATCATTTTGATTAAGTGTTATGACGTTTTGCTGAATGTTATGTAATATCAGTGTGATTTATCGTAGTTCTGATAGTAATAGCAAATTCACATTTGTTTCCTTACATAATATGCAGTGCATGTACATGAGCAAGTGTATGAATTTCCGGACGCATCGCAATATCACTTACCGTCCTACTTACGAATCATTGATACCTCAATCGTCCTCGCAAAATTCTTCAGAAATTCACCGCACTAGAATAACATACGACGATCACAAAATGTTATTGTGAGCCTAATAGATTTCGTACCATTCAAAATCTATGAAAAATCACAAGTAGACAAATCAGATTAGATTTGGTACATTGCCGTCGATTCAATCGACGATAGGTTTCGTCGCCGAATGATGCGATGGCGAACTGGCTGGCGGCGGGCGAGAGGTCCTCGTCGCTAGTTCAAATAAAGATAGGTTCCTGTCGCCAGTTGTACTAGTGACAGGGACATATTTTTGTAATTTTTTTAGCGTGACTATTCATTTTTGTAACTATCATTTTAAAAATATTATTTTAAAAAAAGTCCAATTATCATTTACTACTCCAAATTCCAGACATCTACCTTCTTTAGCTAGATTGACATATTTTCTATTTGTAATTGCAAAAGTAGCCCACACTCGTATGAATTTGCCAAAATAACGGGGTGACAGTAAACTCCTCTCTTGCTACTTGTCAACTATGTACTCCAACTTTATCAATTTTTACCAAGTGACAGTACGTGCAAACTTTAATGTCGTAGACCAACCAGATTGCAACTTCACATCTTACCTGTTGGTCGTAACTTTCGTTGCGACCAAGTAACAATCATTTGCTACGCTCCTTACCGAAATTAAAGATCAAAAGGGTGGTACTAATGATTTGGCCGTTGTGGCACTAAACGTCAATGAAATTAGCCATTTTGTCAAGACATACTTCCTCGTATAGATAGTTACACACACAGTCTCCAAGTTACCACTTTGTCCGTAATAATTTCATCGTTATATATTGTTACAAAATCACGACAATTATATATCATTGAAGTATTTTATCTAATTTTAGAACCGGTTTTATGTGCATAATCTAAAAATGATTTCTAGGAAGGCTTACATTTGCAATCACAGAGTACAAATGTACTTAGTATGGTTAAACACTCTTAAATTACCTAGTCGCTCTTACGTGTCACCGGCAGATGATGAGTGTGTACAACACATGACATGATTATTCCCATGTTCTTTTGGCGTGTGATTAATTGCTGGAATGGTACACATTGAGGGTTGTTGACTTATTTAAGAGCAAGAGGTTGTATTAAATTAACTTTGGCATGATTTTTTAATATAAAGAAGAAAAAAGGTATATTCCTTGCTGAGAATGAATCGTGTGGACGTGGACACTTTAATTAGGTCCATGAAAATCCCCAAAGTATGAAAAAAATGAGTAAATTAGTGCAAATTGCACAATTGAGTCAACAAGCATATCATTGTGTACGAAAGGACGCCATAAGTTACTTCTAGTAGAAAAAAGTGTTGTTTAGTGTTATTATGGAATAATAAAAGTTTTCATTTCACCTGACTCAAAATTATGATAAACACAAAATTAGAAGGTTTTTCGTCATGCATTTTTTTAAAAAAATCTTAGGAACAAAAGCAACCGGTGAAGATTGCTTGCATTGGGGACTGTCGGCTTGTCTTTACCGAGAGCTAGCTAGCTAGCTTAGCGTTTCTTCGGTGCACTGTCAAAGTCATGACATTTACCCATCTGGGAAGCAACTTAATAGGGTTTTCCATCAGGCCAATTAGCTCCATTAATTTTATCACCTGATAAACTTTCATACATGTTTCTGAAAAAAGTTACCCTTGCTGACAACCCAGGCTAAGCTAGCATATGTGACCCCTAATTAATCAATAGTAATTTCAAGAGGCAATTAAAATGAACTCTCCAAAGTGCAAGCATGACAGTGGAGTAGTACCAACAGTGCAATGTCCCCACACTGATATAGATACACTGAAAAGAAGTACCTCCTCATCTAGTGCATGCACTCGGTATCATTGATGCATTGCTGTGGCTGTCCACTGGATGCAACTCTCCCCTGATCTCTGTCTGATCTCACCAAGCTTAATTAAATGGCCAACTAACTTTTCCTTCCTATGCCTTTATTTGCTTGCCTCTCACACCAAATGATGTGTAGTGCTAGGAATTAGGAACAGGAGTGCCGAAAATATAACAATGTATGTTTGGCAATACAAAAATTAATTGTTTTCTTCCTCTATATATATAGACAAAATGGTACTAGAAAGGGGGAAAAATAGATTCTGACACTTTCTATAATATCTACCTCTAAATTTTCTTGAAGCAAATAACGATTAAATCACTAAGGCCTCGCGTGGAACTCGGAATTAGAAAGAGAGGTCTAGAGATAGAAGAAGACTAGCTAGCTATGGCACTGTAAGCATCTCCTTCATTTTAATCTGGATCCACCGTTGATCCTCAACGTGGAACTCATAGCGATCGTACGTGCATGTGCATCAATATGTTAGGCTAGACGGTCATATTACCATCGAATTAATAAGTTGCAAATCAATTGTTCGTTTGTTAATTTCTCATACTGGTGCATAAATGCATGTACGCACACAGACCCGTGGGATTAGGGTGTGCATTGAGATTGCTTGTGGGCGCGTCTGCGTCGACGACGTGCGTCGATCGTCAGTACCACTTGGATCGATCGTACGTGCAGGCCAACGTAGTACTGACAAGTGACAGCCAATGGGATTTGGCACGTACAAACCTCCGGTAGTAGTACTACGAGTCTTTCTTCTAAATGGCACTCCTAGCTTTGTACCGTATTGCCCAAAAATATTACCACGGACATGCTGGTATCACATACGTATGCAATACTAGGCCTCTTGTGTCCGGATTTAATCTCCGTCGCACCTCCCTAGCCCGGACGTCTCTCGTGCGGACACGTGATCACCTTCGGTCGCCCGCGGCCCGAACAAGCTTGTCCATGCACCTCTCATCCAGACGCCGCTTGTTCAGACGCCTGCGTTCTCGGACGCGCCAGCGGTCACTTGTCCGTCGTTCGTGGTCGGGACGCCGCCGTCCTGCGACGCCAGGTTCTAGACGCGCCGCTCACCCTCCTTTCCGGTGTACGCCAAGAAAAAGGGACGACTTAGTTCGACAGCACAGCACACCAGCACAATTGAACTGGTCTACAGCTTCGACCATTGTAATTCGAGAGAGACAGCTCCGACCAAGTCTCCCGAGCACACTTGTCTACAGTTGCGGCACATTCACAAGTCGCAAGTCACGCGAAAATACGTGTGCGTGTGCGTGTGTGACTTTATATATAGTCCTCCTCATGTTGGGTTTCACATGTTTTAAATGGTGACAACGACACAAACTTATAAATTGCTCTTCCACCGCTTAGCTAGACAATATAGGAGTGAATCATGCGTGCTTTGAAATTTTACGAGTGAGAACAGGCATTAACGCCCATGCGCCCAATCCTAACATATACAGTACTAGGTAGGAGGGTATTCTTGTGGTTCACATAAATGACAGAAGCTATTATTTTGTTTGATGAATTTTTGGCTAATCTAGCGCGTTTTAATCTCGTATTTGTAGATCTAACCACTGCCAAACCGTATTTGAAAAAATGACGCCGCTGGCGCACGGTAGCCATGCGCCAATGCGGCATTGGCGCACGCCTACCGTGCGCCCACGCCGAAGCAACCGCCGTGTGTCCCCGCCGCCACGCCACGCCTGCTGGTGCACGGTGGCCCTACGCCAACCGTTGGCGCATAGTCACTGTGCGCCAACGTCCTCAATCTGCCACGTGTTAGGTTAGTTAGTTAATTAGGGTTAGTGTTAGGCTGAAATTTAGAAGAATTTTAAAATATAGTAAATGAGTCCAAAAAATTATGAAATTTTTTGTGAAGCCTCCCGACACCATGTTAGGGATGGCACCCAAGTGGCGAGTGCGGTAGTGCTCGCCCATACCCATGCCCGCGACCCCAATTTTCCCCCACGGGCATGCCCGCGAAGGACGACGGGCGAAGAACCTCGCCCATGCCCGCCGCTCATGGTACCGTCGCCCACTGCATGCCCATTTACCCGTGAACAGTTGCACTATCGCTCATGGTACCCATCGCCATACTGCATACTCATCACACATAAACAATGCACACATCAAGTTCATCTCAATTCACATCAACAGTGCATCACACATTCAACAACTATTAATGTTTTTTTGGACCATACATAAATAAAATGAAGTATGCTGCTAATGGATTAGCCCAAGGAAGGATTGGAAACTCCAATCTCTGCTTATGAACTGATATAACATATGCAGTAACCTGAAAAGAATGGAGAGAAATAGTATCAGGCATAACTTTGGCACAACTCTTTCCAAAATCTCTTCAATGGGAAATTGGGAATCTTGCATTCTAGAACATACAAGAGTTGAAGCGACAAGTAAACATGGAGAGTTAAAAGCCATGAGGTATCTTCAGTCTCATAAAGAATATCCAAAATTTCCATGCACACATCTATATTTAAACGATCATATTTTAGCATTTCTAGCACAAGACATTTGCGCTAAGAAGTACAAACTGCTACAAAGAGCTAGGGGAGTGAGAAAATTGAATGCAATAGATTCTAGTTCTAGTGACCAATTACTACACATGTCTGATGTGCGATTTTTCATATAATTCATTGACCAAAATACATGGATGTGGACCTTACAAAAATGCAGACTTACAAAACAATACATGTTCATCACTATTCACTTCACTATCAGTGGACATCATGCATCACTGAGACAATGGTGAAGACATCAACTTCTAGCAGCAAGTTTGTGAAATGGTTTAAATAGCATTACGTGGTTATCACTAACCAATGCATTCAGACCAAGTGGAATTTGCATAACATGTTTCTGATAGATAGGTACAGCTAGAAAAGCAGTATATGAGGTCATCTAGTGGAAATCATATGAGATGCCACACTCATTTGATGCTGCGTTGTGATTGAAGGAACAGAAAGTTAGAAAAACAAACAGGTTCAATAATGAAATGCCTTTAATCCTTATAGTCGAACCGGTGAAACAAGTTAGATGATGCACTACAAGCTTTCAACACAACAGCTAGCTATCCAAGGCACACAAAGGTAGAGTCAGAATGAAAGCATGAATATCCCATAATCATGTCGGATGACTATAAAACTTCATACATAATTTAACTAAGTGAATAGACTCGTCAAGAGTGGTAATAGTACCTTGGAACCTTTGCAGACATGACCCTTATTACCAATTCAACAACTGCTGTTGCAGAAATCCGAACTCAACTATAGTGGCATCACAATATTTCGAAACCTCGGCAGATTGAAGAGGAAAGAACATGTCATGTCGCCTTGTAGCATAATTGAAGACAACAGAATGATTAAACAGGAAGAATAATTCTGTAACTGCATCAGCTCATGGGACAGATCAAGCATATTAGGAACAAGAACTAAATCATGCACCTGACCGGGAGGAGGGCGGGCTGGCGGCTAGCCGGGAGGAAGCGCGGTGGACCGGGAGGAGGCGCGGTGGCCGGGAGGCGCGGCGACCGGGAGGACCGGAGGAGGCGCGGTGGGACCGGGAGGAGGGCGGCGGACCGGGAGGACTGGGAGGAGGGCGGCGGGGAGGCGCGGCGGACCGGAGGAGAGCGGACCGGGAGGACCAGGAGGAGGGGGCGGCCGGGAGGCGCGGCGGACCGGGAGGAGGGCGGCTCGCCGGGAGGAGGCGCGGTGAGGAGGGCGGCGGCCGGGAGCCCAGGAGGAGCCGAGGAGAAGAGAGATCTGGGAGGATTTGGGACCGGGACTGGAGGAGGTCTGGCGGTTGGAAGTGGGAATAGGTGGGAAGGCTGGGGGCTGTGAAACCGAGCAAGGGTTAGGGTTTTAGATTTTTTGCTCAGGGAGGGTCCCACTTGTCAGTCTATATGGCGGGTAAACGGGCGAAGCGGGTACGGGTGGAGCTTACTCATGCCCGCGCCCGTTTACCCGATGGGTAAGAAATTGTGCCCATTTTTATACCCATGGGCAAAGCAAGACGCCCATACCCGCCTCCATTAGGGTATTCGCCCGCGGGTACGCGGGTAATCGGGCACAATTGCCATCCCTACACCATGTACTTACTTGTGTAAATTTTTTATAATTTTATTTGTTCCGGATTTTTATCGCTATTTCGTATAAGTGTTCAAGACGCATACGATCCACAAGGCTTCACCGGCGTGCGACGACACGCATCTTACACTTACAACCTCTGATCGTTTCATTGACAACACTCGTACTCTTTGTTAATGAACCTGTTACATATGTTACTACAGTTGAAGCGGGCGCAGCATGTAAATAGCGCATCGGAGGCCGCCTTCCGCAGCCCAGATAGAACCCCAGAGGGATATAAAAAAAAGTTTTAAAGCACATCTCAGCGGAGATGAAGAATATAATAAAGAACTTGAGCTGCGATCGTTCAACGGATGACATCCTGTGCATCGGGCACAAAGTGGGTGGGTCGTGCTCAGCCGCTAGGTCACCACGGCCTAGCGAGTCCGACAGGCGTCGTAGCGTTCCCCGTCGGTCATCTGCGGGCCAGGTCAGCACGGAGGTAAGTTGCTATGTACAAATCTACGTTCAGTTTTTTTGTTATGCCTTACATTCCGCTAACACCATGTCGTTCTTCCGCCGTAGGTCCGTCAGAATGAATCAGTTCTGCCGTCCGGACCAGGTACATAGACTAGCGCTCCCCCTTGGTCATCTGCACTGCACATCCAGAAGGTACGAGGTTCTCAGTTTACGTCCAGAGTATTTATTTGTACTAACATTGTTCTGTCTTGTAGCCTTCAGTTGACCGTGGGGGCGACAGCCAGTTCACGTCGACTGATGACGACGATACGGGTCTCCCAGCTCCTGCCAGGGAGCAGTACACGATGCCAGGGTACAGACAATGGCAACCATGGTTTCTAGTGTACGCAAGGCAGAGCTCCTCTGGGTTCGCTATCCCACCGTACGTTCAAGGGCAGAGCTCCTTCAGGTTCACTACCCCACCGTACGTTCAAGGCCAGAACTCCTACGGGTACTCGGGAACCCCATACGTCCAAGGCCAGAGCTCATCCGCGCAACTAGAGTTGCAGGCATCGTACCCCGAAAGTGATTTTATAGCCTCCGTCGTGGATGAATTCTTCGGAGGTATCCCCCAGGTCGGCATGGTTCATCACGACGACTTGTACGCCTACCAGACTCTGCTCTAGAGTCGGCCTACTAGTCCACCCCCACCTCAACGGTCTACGTACCCCCTCCGAACCGACACGCGCTCTTCGAACCGGTGAATGTATTCCACGAGTCATGCTCAGCGCAAAACAAGGCCACGCACGCGGACACAGCCACAGCAGGCAGAGAGTAGTGGCTCGGACGAGTGAGCCATATAGTATCGTGTGTTATGCTATTTTGTTTTGCTATATTTGTACGCGTATTTTGGTTGTTACGTGTGTACTCCAGCGCCATATTGTATATCAACATCTCTAATAGAGTTGCAATGTAGCTTTTCTTTCTACATTCCGAGTCATATGAAATCATGAAACCCTAATTTCTGAAACCTAAAATCAAAATTTTTGCGACCTAAATCCTAAATTTTCCAAACAATACCAGAACACGTATAAAATTGTCGAAACATTACGCAATCAAGTCCACTGCGTGAGAACCCTTCAAAATAATATTCATAATTTTTTTGAGCTCATTTTCTACATTTATTGATTCGTACGGACATGACACTTATACAAAATAGCGATAACAATTTTGAACGAATAAAATTATGAAAAATTTACATAAACAAGTATACGGTGTCCGAAGGCTCCACACAAAAATTAAAAAAAAATGACTCATTTGCTATATTTTAAAATTCCTCCAAATTTCAACCTAACTAATTAACCTAACTAACTAATTAACTTAACCTAACACTGGCCTAACTAATTGGCTGGCGTATGGTCACCGTGTGCCAGCGGCCGAGGTAGCGGCTAGGGGCTAGCGGGCACACGGCGACGGGACCGGCGTTGGCGCACAATGACCGTCCGCCAACATCATATAACGTGATATCCGATATTGACGGACGGTGATCATGCGTTGTGATTAGCCCCGCAAATATGGGACGAAAAAGCGTTTATCCGCCAAAAACTCTTTGTTTTATTGCAACTGTATACGTACGCCCGATGGACGGAATCGATTTATTTGACCTAGACATCTGTACGTCGCTTGAGCTGTACGTCCATGCACTGTGATCAAGCTAGCTGAGTCAAACAAATCTAAAGCTAGCTAGCCATGTCTAACTGGATGCATGCATGCATATGCATGTGGTTTGGTGAAACCATGCCTTGTTTGTTCCTCTTGGGATCTAGCAAACGCAACTTTTCTGGGCAAATTAGATTTTTTTTTTAGATTAGCTTTAGGTTGCTAATGGGTATAGTTAGAGAGAGAGTGATAGGAGTTCCGACTCCCACTAGAGTGCATTCACACAAAACTAGGTAAGTTTGCTAGATACTTTCTCCGTTTTATTATATTTGTCTATAGCTCACTATATGTACAGACGTAGAAAACAATAAATCTAAAAATATAGCAAAACTGAGGCAGTATTTCCTCAGGCACGATCAAGACTACAAAGAACAATACACCTAATCGGATCGTTCGCGTTTATTTAAAATTCTCTATAGAGTACCCGTACCGCTACTATATATGTTAGACCTTTCTTTCGAAGAAAAGGTATGATGAAGAACCTATGTTGCTCGTGTGTTCAACCGAAGTTATATATATATATATATATATAAGTAGTGCTATATTAGCCACTTTACAATGGTGGCGAGCATGCATGCTAGCTCGCTTAATTATTAGTGCCTCCCCATGTGATGTGAGTAAGCAAAAGAAAGGGATATGGATGGATCTCTCTTTCTTCGAGTTTTTTTTAAAAAAATATTATTATTTTAAAATATAATTACAAAATAAATAGACGCCCCAAAAAATTACAAAAATGACTCCCTGTTGCGTGAACTAGCTACAGGTAGCTGTCGTCAGTTGAACTAGTGACAGGGACCCTGTTGACCCCCTGTCGCCGGTCTAGCTCTCTGTCAGGAAGTTCTCTGTCGCTAGTTGAACTGGCGACATGATCCCATATATAAAAACCCCGGGAAATCACTCCAAAACTCATTTTAATTCAAAAACAAAAACAAAAAAGAGGAGAGGGAGAGAAGAAATGTAGCAAAGCTCTGCTAGTTCGTTGCGGAGGAGAGAGAGATTGACAGAGCATCAGATCCGGTTGGCCATCTTGTAGGTATATTTTTTTGTAACTTTGTACATTATGTAGAATTAAGTACATCATTTGAGATGTAGCAAGTAGAATTTTGTAGAATTAAGTACATAGAGTTCAGTAGAATACCGACTTAGAATTCAGTAGAATAGCGAGTAGAATTTAGTAGATTAGATAATTGTAGTCAAATTATGTACTACATTATTTGAGCTGTGTATGGTGTAGTTCGTCGTATACATATTATGAATGTTACAACACTCGAACGATTTAGGATAAATCTGCAGAAATAGGAAGACACCTATTGCAAATATGTAAAAAATAATTCTAGCTTTATTTAGCTTCCCATTTGTGTGTGGTAATTATATTGTTAATGTCAAAAAATAATTTTAAACTACGAAACTAGGAAAATAGCAAGAACTTTGTTTATTGTTTATATTTGCACTTGGAAAATATTTAAAAATATCCTCTAAATTGGAAGTCCCTATTACAAATCTATTTAAATTGTTGAGTAGCTTAAATTTAGTTTATATTTTTGTGTGGTAATTATTCTGTTAACGCCAAAATTTATTTTTAAAGTAGGAATTTTGGTTTTTGTACATGCTTTGTGGTCTTTACAATGCATGCACTTAATTTTTAGGTATGACGGACGCAGGCCACTACGAGTTGCTTGACCTGATGATTGACGTGCATCACTGTAGTCGCATCAGTACCATGCCCCCCCCAGGGCGAGGCGCTGATTGAGCTTGGCGCGTTGTGGCTGGGCACGCCCATTAGAGAATGGAGGCTGCACCCAGACTGGGTTCCGAAGTACGTATAGTTCTGACCTTCATGCACTTAATCGCAGTCTGACTACTTTGCGTGCAGTCACGTTTGTTCTTAATCGTTTCGACATAGGTTGAGAGCGACAGGCCTCCTTCCACTAGCAAGTATGGTGGAGGCGACGTGGGAGGACGACCAGGACCGCAGTCCCGGTCATACGTCTAGGTGTTTTTCATACGACCAGACCCTACTGATGGCGCTGGTTGACCGCTGGAGGCCAGAGATGCACACGTTCCACCTTCCGTGCGGGGAGATGGCGTCGACCCTTCAATACGTCACCTTCCTGATCAGGTTGCCCTGCACTGGCTTCCATATGGCGGCATGGCGCACGGACCTCCTAGTGAGGTTCCACAATGTGCTGCCACAGGACAGCGGGTACACGAAGCTCAGCAGCTCGCACAGGCCGACATTGAGGTGGATCTGGCAGTTCTACATAAGTCTTTGTAACTATTGTCCTCTCGCATCAATTCTTATGTGAACCTTGCTAACGTGTACATGTCTTCTTGCAGCCTGAACATATGGGCAAGAACACAGGCGACGTCATTGTTAGGAGGCACTTCGAGGCCTACTTGCTGTGGCTGTTTGGGTGGGTCATGTTCCTGGGGTCCCACGATGATAGCGTCGACAAGCACTATGTTCAGTACGCACGTGAGTTGACGGACTGGCCGGTGGACGAGATCCAGCCCTACGTCTGGGGTCCGGCCGTGTTGTGCACGACGTACCGCACACTATGCGATGTGTGCCACCGGGCCCAGGAAGCTCCATCCTCTCTGGATGCCTACTACTTCTGCAACTGTGGCTCTTCGAGTGCTTCTAGATCGGATAACCACAGCTGGACTTGGTAGCGTACGCGGTCAGCTTGTACACCGAGGACGACGTCGTGGACCGGCCGACCATGGGCACAGTGTGGTGCCACCAACGGGTTAGTTTCATGATCATTTATTATTTTTCATAATGTACTCACAATTTCGGGTGATAAGTTTTCGTTGTTATATTCCATAAGTCACCTACACGCCGATCACTTCACAAGAGTCCTACCCAGAGTACGTTGCGATGTTCAATCAGCTGACGGATGACCGCGTCATATGGACACTGTACACTTAGGACTAGGAGAGGGTGCACGCGCGCGCGCCCGAAGGACTGTCGAGCCTGTGCACGCGAGACTATGTGTACTGGTACACGCGGAGGGCCTTGGTGCACGAAGTCTTCGTTGAGGAGTACCAGGTGCAGCGGGTCATGTGCTAGTTTGGTCTACGACAGGAGGTCCCAACCCCATAGGGGGGACGCGGGTGCCAGCGCACGTCTATGCATAAGTTCACGCTTTACTTCTTTCGTACAATGTGCGTTATGTGCCAACCAAATAATTGTCTTGCCGTCTATAGGTACACTAGGAAGGAAATACGTGGCATGGCCTCCTAGTTGGACAAGATGTCCTCTTGGATTGAGGCTTGGATCAACGCCTACGATGACCTCATCCAAGAGGATGCTCCTGAGTCCCTACGACCCCGGGACGCACGAGGAGTACATGGAGCGGTACGTCAGTCGGACGAGGCTTCGCTGCGTCTGGATCATGGTCGACCCACCACGACATGAGGCTACGACGTCTGACACGTACCCCCACCCAGCCACTCCACAATCCACAGCTCCGTACGTATTGAACGGTCCTTAATTCATATTTAATTTACAAGATTTAGGTTTCCAACTTGTTGATTACTTGTGCAGACAGATCTACACCGGGAGGTTCTCGAGTTGGCAGCCTCCGAGCAGTAGATGACGTTGGGGGACACTAGAGGGGTCCTGCAGCAGATCGTGGAGAAGGTAAGACGAGGCATCCAGATCGCCACTTGCCACACAGCAAGGGACCCGGTAGACTGACCAGTGCGAGGACGAGGGGTCAGCCAAGGTGGTTCACAGCCACGGGCTCCTACCCCGGACGTGGCGGGCATGTTGTCGTGGCATCATGGTGGGAGCACCACGAGACATTTTGGAGGTGAGCATAAGACATTCACTTCCGCTTCTTTGTTTCGAACCACACTAGTTACTAACGGCAATCTTCTCTTGCAGGTCCTGCGCTCCACCGGCACGTGGGGCAGGAGTACGCGGAGTCGTCGGGGCACACCTTCATGCCACCAAGTATGACCACCTTGCTTGCTTGCGTAACGTCCTTTTTCGTGGTTTTCGCCATGATTACATGCGTAACATAATGCTTCTTTATTTCGAACCCTACTAGGTACTAATGGCAATTTTCTCTTTGTGGATATCATGGGGATATGCTCATGATCTTAGGATGATGTTACAATTGGCAATGTCATTATCGGTTTGTCGAAACAGCATTTTCAGCAAGTGTCAGGACAATCGGTTGTACCGGCGTTTAAGTCGCGGTACGACCGCGGTGCGGTAATACCGGCTTGTAGATGGTGGTCGTACCACATCACGGTTGAACCGTTTGAGAAGCGGTATGGAATCTCCAGAGAGAATGTTTTTGGGGAGTTTTGGATTTCCTTGAAAAGCGGTACGACCGCAGGTATATGCGCGGTACGACCACGGTGCGGTAGTACTGGCCTTTACTTGGCGGTAGTACCGATTCTGGTTCTAAGTTCCGTTTAACTTGGAGAATTGTTTTTGGGTTAGGTCAAGTTCATTGGTTTCATTGCATATGTGTTGCATGATGCATGTTTTGACTAACGTGGGTCAAGTTGTGAAGAACTTGTTCCCGGAATCGATTTCTTTGTCTATTGTTGTGCAGGTTGCTTTGAGGTCAATGACAGTCAACGGCGAGGATGATCGGGATTAAGCTTGGAGAGCTGAGGTCCAGAACTATCGAGGATGCCGGGTGAGGTCAATGGAGTCAAGCATGGCGTATAAGGGACAAAGGTGACCGAACGGGCAGTTCGGTGCGACGGGTTGGATCAAGCGGCGCGGGGGTCGGTGCAAGTGCCATGGTGGTTTCAGTGGGAGCAGGATGGGAGAGACTTGCCGACATGATGAGAGCCGCTGGATCAACCTACACGTGGCGAAGCATGGGAGGTGTTTCACGCAGTTGGGACTCGGTCTTTGCAAAAAGATCGAGAAGGGGTATTTTGGTAATTTTACCAAATACCGCCTTGGTGACCTTTTGCCAACTCACGACGCAAGATGGCGCAAGGTGAAGCGGATTAGGTCAAGAGATGAAGACGGCGCTTTAAAATACGTGCGTATGTGACCCGTTTGTGTGTGGGCCTTAACGGGAGCCCATTATGGTTCAATCTTCTAGAAGGTCTAAGCCTCCACTATAAATAGAGGAGGGAGGTGGCTGCACCCCCTCAACCCTTTCATTACTTGTAAACCCTAGTTTTGCTTTTGTGCTTAGGGAAGGATAGTTGGAGGTTAAGGTTCTAGAGAGTTAGATTTGATTTCGTGCTCATGTATTGAGTCTTTGTCCTCCATGGTGGAGTGGCTGTAAACCAATACCATATCAAATCAATCCAAAGAAAGTTCTCTCAAAGATGAGTATATTGGCCTTCTTTCTCTCTATTTAGTGATTTGGGGTCTTTCTTTGATCCGCAAGTTTTTGCTTGGTTTCTTGCCTTAATCTAATTTGCTGTGACATGTGGGAACCCATCTAAGGTCATCTTGATCATCAATCACCCACGAGCAAGTTTCTAGATCATATTTTGGTTTTGACTCGGTTTTTTGGAGCAACCTTCATTCGAACGGAAAAAGGTCAAAACTTTGGCAAGGATCTTCACGACCGTTGCATGGAATAGGTTCCTGACATCCTTAGGAAGGTGTGTTTCAAGTTTCGTGAAGTTTGGAGTTACGGATCAAAAGTTACGTCAATGTTTTATTTCGTTTTCAGACTGTTTACTATTCATTTGCCTGTTTTTACTGTTCATTGTGGTTGAACCGACACTGTTCATCCGGTACAACCGGTACGGTTCATCAGGCTGTTTTTTGTGTTTTTTGTCGTTTCTTTTGGGGGTTTGAAGGGGATTAGGTACAAGTCTTCCGCTACGCTTATATATATTGATCTTCATAGTTCTCATAGCTATTGGAGTCAATATCATGTTTGAATCCGATCAAAACGAAAAAATAGATAGTGCTCTTATTTACCCCCTCTAGTCGTCTTTCCGGTCCAACACTCTTGGAAGTCCTGAGCTCCACTAGCACACGGGGTAGGAGTACGCGGAGTCATCGGGGCACTCCTTCGTGCCACTAGGTATGACCACCTTGCTTGCTTGCATAACATCCTTTTTTATGGTTTTCGCCATGATTACATACGTAACGTCATGCTTCACAGATCAACCACCGCCTTGGGAGAATGATTACTTGTCACACGATGAGGCATGCTACAGGGACTTCTACACCAGCTCAGGCTACTCGCGTCGGTCGGGTAGTGAGGCAGCCTGATCCTCTGACGTACTCGGACCATCGCCGGGCGAGACCAGGGGTGACACGCGGGGTGCGCCCCAAGAGGGGCCGCTAGTAATATTTGTTCCTCCAAATATCAGTCATGTCATGTAAATAATAATTTTTGTAGAACTAATATTATGCTAGTCTCGAGTTTCGATAACTCTTTTTTGCGTGCAAACCGCGACCACGTGAGAGATTCTGCATCGGGACACCCCACACCACCCTCTTTCTATGTCTTCACCCCCTACTTTTCATAGTAACGACACCGAGCAACTTTGGCCAGTGACGTGACCCAACAAATTAGCTTTGCGCAGCGACGTGACCAGGCGAGTTTGCTTTGCGGAGCGACGTGACCCAACGAGTCAGCTTTGCACAGCGACGTGACCCAACGAGTCAGCTTTGCGCAGCGACATGACCCAACAAGTCAGGGCCGCTGCCTTGCTGACGCAATTTTCCTTCAACCAAATTACAATTCAGCTATATACGCAGCGCCGGCTCGGTATATAAGTACTACCCCTTCCACGCAGGGTTCTCCTGCATCCAGACTTCAACACAACCTCACTCAGATGGAGAAGTACTTAGAGGAAATCCGTGAACTACAAAGGGAGTATGCGGCCTAGGAGGAACAAAGGGAGCATGCCAAGAGGCCACCTCCCCACAATGATGCCGCCCCCTGTAGCAGCAACCCCTACCAGAACATCCCAACCGAGCATTCGCCGCAACACCCGCCCAAGAGGGAGACGCCGCCCCTCTATTGGTGTAGGAAAAGATGCAAGTTCTTCAAGTCCAAGCACCGTCTCAGCCTGTGCATACGTTATTGGGGTTGCGCGAACTACTCCTACGACTATCCCGACTGTCGTTGGGACACGAGCTGCTATCGGCAGCTAGTAAGGACAAGTAGCAGTATGTTCCTCTACCATTTCTCTTTCAAATTCAGCACTAACAACCTCTCTCGTCTACCCATAGTCCCCGGATCCGCTATGTGGTTACCGCAAGTGGATCGATCTAGAGATCCACCCACATGACCTGTGGACTCTCGACTACGAGGAGTGGGATGCCAACAAGAACCGCGAGAGGAGGAAGGAGGAGCGCCGCACCAAAGAGCACAACCAGCGTATCCGGCGGGAGACGCAGGCCCATCTCGAGGCATGCAGGCATAGGGAGCGCGAGGCTCGCGACAGAGAGCACGAGAAAAAGAGGAAAATGGCGGTCGAGGCCAAGACAGCCGGCGAGGAGTACAACGCCGAGCTCGCAAGGAAGGGCAAATGGCCCTGGTCCACGCAGTAGTCTGACCCTCTTTGTCCATATGTCCCATGCATTTCTAATTCCCTAAAGGCACGCATGTACCGTTCTTGGTTCGTTAGCCTGCATGCCATGTAACCCCTCTTGTCGTACCAACTGTCGTGTTATTACTGTTGCGCCATTTATTCAAAATTATGCACTGTGTGTGAATTCTCTGGCGCATCGCAATATAACTTACCTTCCTACTCACGAATCATTAATACCTCGATCGTCCTCACAAAATTCTTCATAAATTCACCGCAGTACAATAGCATACGACGATCAAAAAATGTTATTGCGAGTCTTAACATATTTCGTACAGTTCAAATTCTACGAAAATCACAAACACACTGACCAGTTTAGGGTTTAGGATCCTGTCGCCAGTTCAACTAGCGACATCTCCCTATCGCCAGTTCAAATAGCGACAGGGAAGCATGACCATATAAAAACCCCTTCAAACCCTAAAATTCGTCACATGACTCACTTTTATTCAGAAAAAAGAGAAGCTAGCGAAACGCTGCCCATCCGGTTGACCACCTATCGGGTAATTTTTTAACCGAATGGATTACATAGTTTTAGATGTACGGTTATGTAGTGCAGTATGTTTTACATAATACTTTTCGATGGGTAGTCTAGTTTTAGATATGTGGTTTGTCATGGAAATATTCTTTATGGTGTAGTGCGTGAAATATGTCCGACGTCGTCAATTTCAAAATTTACTACGGTCAGGGGACTATTATGAAGGGTCCCGATGGGATTGATTTGCGTTATTTCCAATCGACGACTGTGCCCCTAGCAAGACCAGAGCAGCGTATATAGGGCGCTGTGATGCTATGGTTGTTCCACACATTACAGGTGGACCGTGATGTGTACGATATGAGATTGAGTTGCCTTGCTCCCCGGGCAGCACAGCCCACATATTGGGAGTTAGTGCAGCTGAAGGGAACAAATTCATGGTAATCATATGTACGTATGGCGAGGGAGGGAGAGTAGAATTTGGTCCTTCTGGCCCAGGCATATGCCAAGCCCACTCCTCCATACGCAACTAAACAACAAGGGGGTGTTGATGCCGAATAAGAAGTCGGGGACTCCAGCCACAGCGCGGTGCACACGATGGTTGAAGCTCCCAGAGTTGCTGATGCTATCGATGAAGACCCTGCGGAAGTAGCTCCTTCAGTCAGGCAAGCTAGTGGTCTTGCTGACGAGGGTGAGGAGGTGGAAGCCGTAGTGCAAAGGATGGATCTCGAAGACCAGGACTATATGACATTGTCAGAAGATGAAGGTTCCGACTCCGAGGATGATGTGGACAAGCAGGCGGTTCCATCCGAGTGGAACACATACTAGTTCGACAACCTCAACGTCAACGAAGGCTCCCGTGTGCCGTGGGAGTACGACCAGAGCGAGGTTAAGCAAGGAGCTATGTTCAAATGCAAGGAGGTCGTGCAGGACGCGGTCAAATTCTGTACCTTATCGGTGCGGCGCACATTCAGAGTCGTTAAGTCTACCCCAATATCCTACGATGTGAAGTGCGACATAGAGGGATGCCCTTAGCGAGTGCACGTATTTCAGCCTAAGTGGGGCACCTACTGGAAGTGCTCTATAGTCGTCCCTCACACATGTGTCGTCGCTGAGTCAGTGTAGTCCCACAGGAACCTGCCATTAGGCTTCATCGCCAACCTCATATACGATGAGATCGTGGATAATCTAGATTTTGAGCCACGGTCTATCATTTGGGTGATTGAGGCAATGTTCCAGTACAGAATCAGCTATGCCAATGTGTGGAGGGCAAAACAGAAGGCATTGGAATCAAGGTTCGGTACGTTCAAGGATTCCTACCACAACCACCCCAGGCTACTCCGAGTCATACAAGACAGGAATCCCGGCACTCGTGTCGACATTCAAGATTCTACACATTGAAAGTGGGCCAATAAGAAGGTACTGCAGCGAGCATTCTTCGTCTTTGGTCCATACATCAATGCATTCCGGCACTGCCGTCTAATCTTGTGCATCGATGGCACATTCCTGACTGGAATGTACAAGGGCCAGATACCGACTGCAATAGTGACGGACAGGAACAATCAAATTCTTCCTGTGGCATCCGCTTTCGTTGAAAGCGAGAACACGGACAACTTGTTGTGGTTCCTGAAAATTTTGAGGATTTTTATTGTACAGGTTCGTCCAAACGTATGCCTCATACATGATCGGCATACGGCCCTGCTAAGTGCAATAACTCAACTACAACAAGAAGAGAACGTATCACTTCCATGGGCGAATCTGCAGAGCAGGTGGTGCATGAGGCACTTGTGTGCAAACTTCTACAAGCAGTTTCGCAACAAGGACTTGATGAACCTGTTCAAGTGGTTGTACAACCAGAACCAGCAGCGAAAGTTCGAAGCACTCTAGAAGATTCTAGATGAGCGGACCAAGACGCACAGAAGGGATGTAGCAAAAAGGGCCGCCCCAAGCGCTGACCAGCCCCCGAAGCATATTGCCACAGCTACCCACAGATGCTCCCAGATTGACGAGGAGGACGGGGGCGCAGATGAAATGCTTCTTGGACTGGATTGAGCATGATCCTAAGGAGAAGTGGTCGCTACTACATGACAGGGGTGGTGCTCGATATGGTGTCATGACAACCAATATAGCCAAGGTGTACAACTGGGTCATGCGCAGCAGAAGGTGCCTCCCTTTGGTTGGTATTGTAGAGGAAATTCTCTGCGGTATGACGAACTACTTTGTTGACAGAAGCAACAACGCGTCGCTCGCCATGGCAAATGACATAATACTCTACTTCGCCATAGTCACCAAGTACATGGAGGAGAAGAGCAAGAAGTGTGAGATGCACCGGGCATTTAAGATGGGCACAAGAGAGTTTCGCTTCGAGATAATGTGCAGGGATAAAGAACGTCGCAGGACAATCCGCGAGAGGGTCACCCACGAGTGCACGCTACGCCGCGGTAGTTGCATATGCACTTGCAACAAGCCCTTCTTCTGTATAAGCCATGCTCCCATGTCATGGCCGCATGTTCGACGGTAGCGCAGCATCCCGGCCAGTACCTCCCTGACTATTTCACCAAGGAAGCGGTGATGCAGACCTGGAGTGGAGAGATGTATGGTTACGTCGTGGTTGGCCATTTCACTGGCCATCTGATCTGAGAGCAACTAATTTGGGCCGCGGACATTGATAGGCTCAAGGGAAAGGTTGACTGGTGACAGGTACAGTGCATCAGAAACGACATAGACGAAGTAGAAGCCAGATATCGTACGAAGAAGTGCTCCATTTGCAGGAAGTCTGGACACACCTTCAAGAAATGCCCCACGAGAAATCCTCAGGACGAAGGAGACATTGGCACTTCGGATGTCGCCGCGGGGATCTCATCCGGTCGCCCGACTCGAGGCAGTCCACATGGGGGACGTTGAAGTCACAGCCACAGGAAAGCACGAACAATTGTAATATGTTATTGCCAATGTTCTGAATTATCATTTTGATTTGAAAAAAAAAGTGTTATGACATTTTGTTGAATGTTATGTAATATCAGTATGATTTGTCGTAGTTAGCAATGTTATGTAAGAGGTCATTTCTCCAAAGTTCTCCACCGTATATGAATTCCCGAGCGCATCGCAATACCACTTACCTTCCTACTTACGAATCATTGATACCTCAATCGTTCTCGCAAAATTCTTCAAAAATTCACCGCACTAGAACAACATACGACGATCGCAAAATGTTATTGCGAGTCTAACAGATTTTGTACCGTTGAAAATCTACGAAAATCACAAACAGACCAACTAGTTTAGGGTTTCAATTTGTGGCGACGAGGAAATTTGGACCGCCACAGAGAGGTCAATAGGTCTCTGTCGATACTACCATGCCGCCAAATGAACGACTATTTATTTTTATAATTATCTTTTAAAGTAATATTATTTTAAAAAATTCCTCTTTCTTCCCTCCCCGACCAGTGAATCATCCTAACGTGTATCTCGCTTAACGAATGGAGCTTTAGCATGGATAGCCCTAGCCCTAGGCAGCAGCTTGTGATCGGCTTCCATATCTCCCGGCCGGATCCATCGCCTTCTCGGATGTGCACACGAAAAGTTCACATCGATCACTGACCCGACATGCATGCACATACGCGTGTACAAACTATATAGTAGTAACCCTTTTGATTGGTGTGTATGTACCCTACAAGTATATTGATATATTCCTCCTTGCAAGAAACACGGTGGGCGTGTCTCTTCGATTGCTCCGAAGGCTGGTTTGTTCGAGCTCGGGCCGGGTTCATGACTTCCCTTTTGGCTCAAAAGCCAACTGAAATGTAATGAAAAGTAACCTTTTATTCTCAAAATGAATTAAGTTTTACTTCTTATTCTAAAAAAGAATCGAAATAATATTTTTAATGGAAAAAGTCATTTTTCAGAGCGGACCAGCGGGGCACGCGTCTGCCCATTCAAAGCCGGGCTTGTTAGGTCCTGTCTAATGTTTGAACAGACGTAGATTGGAACACGGGAATTTTTTTTCCGTAGAATCTAAACTGTGCTGCGAATTTCCACCTACCTAGCATGCCATTAATTTGTGATTGGTGACAAATATCTCATTTTCTATTAAGACAAACAAATTGGTGAGATTAAGGTGTGAACAACGATTCTGTGAACGCATGAATAGTACTCGGCAACAGTACAGTAGAAAAAGTGAAATATTTACTATACCGCTTTTGATCGTAGAGAAGACACTACACAAACATTGTAGCTTTTAATCTAGACTTTGGTTTTTGTGAATAGACGATAGATCCTCCGCATCATCCATAACTTCCATACAGAGCAACCATTCCAGCTTACATTACATGACGAGAGAGAGAAGTAATGGAAAGGACCGGTGGAAAAGTGCCGAGGGAGCAAGCCGCAATGATGTGCGCAACGCAAGGGTGGCGGCGTGGCGCGGAAGCCGCCCGGCAACACCAGTTTTCCCCTGCTTTCTATGGCTAGATGCCCCTCCTACGGACGAGCAGCCTACTGCTAGCCCGATAGTATATTAATCATGTTTATATAATGACAAGAACACAGTACTTGCAACATGTAACAGATACAGTTTCTGAATTCTGACAGTGCAGGCCTGCAATGTCATGCTTACACCCTAAAAACCCGGCCTCTACTTGCACTTTTGCAAGCATCTGCCACCTTGTAAGTTGCAACTTGCAACCTCTAATGGCACCCATGCAGCCCTAATTTTTCTCCAATGTTTGATGCATAATTGTTCCTTTTCTTAAAAATATTGTCCTGAAGAACCAAAAAAACAAAAGAGGAAGAGGAAAGGACATGGATGATCCTGCTTTCTGGTCCTCCAAATCGGATCGTCGGCATAAAACACAAAGGAGTGCAGGCTTTCGCACCACCAGTTTCTATCAGCAGCGCACATCAGGCCATCACCCGTCAGTGTGCTCCCCAAAAAAATGAAATTGTTGGACTGTCAGATCACATGATTCTGCTGAAAAGATTGAGAGGGGGAAACCTATTTTGTCAACACGTTCTTCGTAATGTGAACAAATGTACGCTATGAATATAACATAACAACAGAAAAGTGCATAATTCGATCGTAACTCCTCTAAAAAAAATTCGATAACAACAAACTCGGATTAGCAACAATGCTTCGAAAGCTAATACCGAAAATGTCCCTGAGGACAAATGCGAATGATAAGGCTTGTTAGCTAAGGAAGAAGATGAGATAGCTGTGATGGCCTGAGCACATTCATTTTTTGACTCTGGCTCATTCGGGTCGACATGGTACATTGGTACTGACCAATGAGCTAGGGTTGGTGAGGTCGGTCTGGCCCTGCTCCGGCACCCCATCTTGGGCTGCTCAGTGGCGCCCATCGCTCACATGTTCCCAAGTTTGTCTCTTTGGGCAAGGGAGCAAGGACTTGGTTCCAAGCTTTGGACTTGTCCTGTGTTGTTCTTGTCGCCTGAGCTGCTGCACGTCACTCTGTGGCACTGCTGCTGTTGTTCAGGGCACATCGTCTCTATTGCAGTCAACTTCATGGATGCATCCATGGTGTAGCTTGCTGCCAAGATTGCAGATTAGGGTTCCATTACTTTGAGGAGGACTACCCATTAAGAATGCCACGGGGCTATCGCTGTACAGTTCGTACTTCTTGGCACAGATGCATGCATGGTATGACGGATGCTTGAGACTGGAAGTAGGAAACTTTGGCCACTTGTCTGATCTGATCCTTTGTTAAGTGAGGATAACAGAAGATGTCTGTGGGCTTCTTGCATTCCAGAAACAGCTGTCCCTTCCGAAAGAAAGAGAGGATAAATAAACCCTTGGAAGGAAATCAGGCAGCGGCAGCAGCAGCATGAGAAATTTAATTTCTAACTGAAGATCATGGTGAGCTGCCTGTTGCTAATAGGCTCGACTCCAATATAACTTTACCATAAGTTAGTACTAGATACATCAGTTCATAACTCATCATGAAACCAGACATATCTACAGTACATCGCATACTTATTAAGTGTACTCCGACGAAAATTTATCTCTCTACACAAGGCTCTTCATCTTACGCCTCAGCCACATGGTCCGAATATCTACACTCAATGAAAGGAAAATCTCCCGGTTGCTCGGATCCAAGAAGACATCCGGTGCAAGTGACTTCTCGATCGGCGAGAGGTCTGCCATGGCATTCATCACCTCGATGCACCGTGGGATGCTGTACCTGTCCACAAGGCTCTCTCGCTGTTTATTATCCCTCTGAAACCTGGGATCGGCATGTCCTTCCATAACATCAGATGTTCCATCCTCGCTGGGCCTCCTCAAGTAGTGCCATGGCTCTCCCCGCGCTTCCTCAGTAGGCCTCCTGGAGAGCTGCCATGACTCTGGCCGCACTTGGGTGATCGGTTTTGGGTATAGGTGCCCATTCATAGTCTGGACTTCAACGCCAACTAGAGTCTCCTGTTGGAATGAAGACTCTCTGGACACTGGAGATGGAGGGATAGGAGAGAGTGGCCGATTCATGTAATAATCATCTTCTTCGTCGTCACTTGAGTCGGCTGCTGTTCCATTCC
Organism: Phyllostachys edulis; assembly: GCA_036346405.1. Lineage (NCBI taxonomy): Eukaryota > Viridiplantae > Streptophyta > Magnoliopsida > Poales > Poaceae > Phyllostachys > Phyllostachys edulis. Next base: position 6,165,115 of record CM070567.1, on the reverse strand, counting down.
TTTCATTCGGTGTAGGTGCAGCAAGAATACTTTTACCATCCAAAATAACACCAACTGCAGAATATGAACAGAAATATTTTAATTTTAGGAACAGATTGAAATCCATAATAGAAATCAAGACAGCTTCAAAACAATAAACAGAATTCAAAATATTATGCTAAACACCTTCATCAAAAGGAAAAGTATCACAACATAACACATCAGGTGAATTCGAGTTATCCAAAAATAATATGCAGCATAAAACAAGCTATTCTGGAGGCCCCTATTTGTTAGAACCATCATTCCAGAGTGTGTACCTGCTTGCGTACCTGCAAAAGGCTGAGATCATCTACGCTAGCAATACATGGGTAAATTCAATGGCTAGACCTTATGCTCAATTGTTGAATGTGCATAAAATAGCTTCAATTATTTATGGTAGCAGATCGTCTCTTAACAATTTTCTTTCTACAGAAATATCAAAGGAGCTCGATATTTCACTATCAGATCATTTTTGGTATACCCTCAATGATATGCTATTTACCATGGTAGACTAAAATCTGCACTGTTACTTATTTACCGCACTGCATTATTTCGCAGTCTCTAGTTGTTGAATATTTCCTTGTTCAAGATTTCACAACAGCGGCGGTGGGTAAATACATATAGCATAGTTATTGATTCACACTTTCCTGTGCATTTAATTTATACATATCCTGACAAAAGCAAAAGTCCAGAACTATGCCTAGGGCTGTGTGGGCTAGGTCCCTCCGCGGCAATAGGCTATATATGTTAGTTTTTATCATTACAACATGAAGACATGTGGTCGAGTGGTTTATTTGTTGAGGCGAGAACACGAAGACTGAGTTGGAAGACTGGCTTGAATTTTTTTTAAAAGAATACTTCTATTCCATGTGCATTTCATTTATAACAAATCAGTACTGAAAGATGCAAAAGTGCAGAACTAGCCCATAGCTCGGCGGGCCTGGTCCCCTCGCCAAAATAGCTATAGATGTGTCACTTCCTCCATTCTTTCTAAAATGAGTGTTTCAGAATCCATGCAATCAAACTTTCTAAAATTTGACCATTAATATGTTTATCACTAGATTTGTCATTAAAACTACTTCCATGATATTACAATTTTATTAACACGGCCAAATCCTCAATCCCACCCACGTAGCACAACCCACGCACCGCCTCCATCATACACTGCGAGACGCGATGCTTCACCCTCACTGTGTACGTCGCCACCTCATGTCCCTCACGTGGTTCAGCCACCTTCAGCACCCCCCCCCCCCCTCCATCCATGCATTAAGGATGGTAAGCCATCGCCTTCATTGGTTCTCCGTGCATGCTATGTTGCCACCACCCTACCCGCCTTCATTGGTTCTCCGTGCATGCCATATTGCCACCACCCTACCCGTTGTGTGCCCACACTGCCTTGGTGTATAACCATTGCCGGCAAAGGTAAGTTCAACTCTGGTCATCCTCAATTTTTGGTTCCACCGCTGTTAGAGACTATGAAAAGTCATATTTAAAAAAGAGGTGAGAGAGTAGTTTTCATCATTAGATATGTGAACACAAGTGATCGAGTGGTTCATTTGTGGAGGTAAGAACCTAAAGATTTCGATAAACCTGGCTTGCATGCTCTTAAAAATATCCTATTTCAAGTGCATTTCATTTATAGCATATTCTTGTCAATGAAGCAAAAGTGTGGAACTACGCCCAAGGTTGGGTAGGCTTGGTCCCTTCACCACAATTGAGATGTGTTAGTTTTCATCGTTAGATATGTGAAGATAAGTGATTGAGTGGTTTGTTTGTTGAGGTGAGGACCACGAGCTTGTGAGTTTGAAGCCTGACTTGCATGCATTTTTTTGTTTCATGTGCACTTTCAGATCCCGTTTAGAACACGAAAATCTTGCAGGAATTTCACATGAACCAGTTCAGTTTTCGCAGGAATCGGGGACGTTTCTCGCATTCCAAACGGGGTCTCAATTATAACCGTCTATGATGCATGGACATGGCAGGCAAGCACCGAATCCGTGTCGGGCACCGTGTCGGACATGGGCATGGCTGTGGCACAGCTCGAATACTTCTAGGAGCAAAAGTACCGAACTAGGCCAAGGGCTGGGTGGGTCGGGTCCCTCTACCGCAATATATACAAATGTGTTGGTCTTCATTGTTTGGTATGTGCATACAAATTGTCGAGTGAGTTATTCGTACACCGATCATGTATGTCGCTGTCATCATAATTCATGACTTCCAAGTAAAAATAGGCACTAGCAATTATGGCCATGGTTCAAGGGCTCATCACAATTGAAACAAAGACCTTTCTAGCAATAGGTTGCTATCTCCGACTCTTTGTGTGTATTAAATGACAAAAAAGCTATTCGCGGGAAGGGTGGTCTAAGTAGTATTGTTAGTTAGGGCACTAGAAGGCTTGACCAGGATGGAAGGCAGCACCTAGCATCTCTTATTGTACGCCATAGCCAAGCTCATGACCATCTTCATGCTTGTCAAGTTCTGCAACTCGACATCAACACAAAGGGGTTAGTCATCATCTCTGATACTTCGATACACCTGAGAGGTGCCGTACCAGTATCCCGATACGTATCAGGTACTGGTACGGCCCCGATACGTATCGGGAAGTATCGGAAATACACACACTTTAAAATAAAGAAAATGAATTACCGATACGGTTGGATACGGCCCGATACTGCAATACGGCCCAACCAGCCCAAGACAACTAACCTAGAAAGCGCTCCAAATCTGACTCATGCAATCGTGCCCCCATTCCTTCGATAGTGCAGCCGCTTCCTCTGCTCACCGCCTCCCAGCTCCGAGTCCGACGGCCGGCGAGCCTCCTCTTCTTGTCGCCTCCTCCTCTACTCATCGCCTCCAAGGTCACACCTCCCAGCTGCGAGTCCAGCAGTCGGCAAGCCTCCTCTTGTCGTCGCCTTCTCCTCTGCTCATCGCCTCCAAGGTTGCCCCTCCAACGACTACTCCGCGCGCCTCCCAGCGACTAGCGGCCGGCGGCGCTCCCTCCTCTGCGCCAGGAGCCAGGACGCGACGTGAGGGGCGAGCAAAGCCATAGCCCCCCGCCGTCGTCTGCTCGTCGCATCCTCCTCGGCCTGCTCATCGCCCCTGCTCCTTGGCCTACTCGTCGTCGGTAAGCCACTCCTCTCCTTCCTCGGCCTGGCCTGCTCGTTCGCCGGTTAGCCAAGCGTAGGTGCCTCTGCTTTGTTTTTTCTCAATGCTCTGCCACTAGTAGAAGCAACAGTAGTAGTTGCAGACTACTAGTAGTATTATGCTCGGGGAGCTTTTAGTAGTATTAGTAGGAATAGGATATCCCAAGGAGCTTCTAGTAGTATTAGTAGTAGCAGGCTACTAGAACTATTAGTAGTAGCATTGTGCAGTAGTATTATAAATATTTTGTTCATTGTGCAGTAGTAGTATTAGTAGTAGCAGACTACTAGTAGTATTACAATTTCTCAAGTATCGTATTTTATATTTTTTTACTATTATACACACACACACACCCACATCCGTATCGCCTTATCAAGTTTTTTGAAGAAATGGAGTATCGCCGTATCACCGTATCCGTACCGCCATACCGGTATCGCGTATCAGTGCATCATAGGTCATCATGGTGTTCATGAGTCGGTGTAGCGTAGTAGCGCGCAAAACAGCTCATGATACTAACTCCACCATGCTAGTCGGGTGAGAAGCCCCATTGGCTCTCCCAATGGGTTGCTCAGGATTGGTGGTCTGAAGCGAACATGGCAAAAATCCTTACCAAAGCCAAGTCAGGATGCCCTCATCACACCCCAACTGGGCATGGCGCTTTGGACGACCTACAGCATGTGTTACAATGCCAGCTACACCTTCCCATCGTATGATTCCGCTAAGGCAAGGTGTCCTCATCATGCATAGGAAACTTCAATTCGTGGTAGCAAGACATGACCGCCTCTTCCATATGATGAATGAAACTAGCGCCGCAATCACATCTTGCATCTAAGCCATAGCATTCTGCTCAGAGGGCCATGGAAGGATGCACCTCAAGCAACTTTCGCATGGCCACAGCCAACTCGGTGAGGCTGTCAATCACCTTCATGAGAATGCCTTCAAAGTCGCATTGCCTAAAGGAGGAATACATGGTGCTCAACTCTTATACCAAGTTGTTATGGGCTTTGGCTCTAGGACGTAGATTGTAATTATATGGAACAACTAGTTAGTTGTTCTTAACCTCCCGAGGAACGCTATTTGTCTTGTTGTAATGATTGCAAGATTTTTTTTTTGGGTGGGCAGGAGGGGGATAAGGTTGGGATTTAGGAGACGTTCTTTTTGTGCTTGCCCTAAGTCCTCTGATACAATCGTTGTGTAACAGGCTAATAGACAACTCCTAGTCTTACATAGATGGAAACTATAACTTGCAAGACAAGAACAGGATTGCCTAAGTAAACCTAAAAACACACACTTTCCTATCTTAACTATTGCAGCCGAAACACCTAGCGGTGAGCAAAAGAAAACGGAAGCCGAATTTCCAAACTGTATAGACCGATTTGTGCCAGTTCGGGTGGTCAATTCAGCCGACAAATCATTTTCAGTCTTTTCACTTATGTAGTTTGAAAGTTCGGAGTTTGGTTGGCGTCTAACATCTTGAGCCCAAACCGACCAAATAAAACGAAATGAATGCAATAAAAACTCCCTTCAAGATCCCATCCCACCTCGCAGGCATATCGTAAAGATCCCTATGGTCTTGCATATCCTATCGTCTTCTAACTTTATTCCTCCTCCATACCCCTCTTTATTTCCTCTTTCACAATACTCACGTCACAATGTTGGCCTAGAATCGCAACCACATAACCATGTTCCTGCTCGGCTGCTCTTCATGTCGACATCCTGAGCTCCTGGCAACGCGTACTCGTGTCGTGATCTTGCAAAAGTCCATCATGGTGTTGTGCAGCAATCCAACGTTATAGCAAGGGCGACAAATTCTTTTTGTTTTGTTTTTAGAACTAGGAATTTGTTTCTTAAATGACTATTTTTGTTCTGTCATTGATTTGCCTATGCTATTAGAATATTAATCACGGAACAATGAACTAGCTGCCGAATAAACCGATTGAACCAACTGAAACTTTATTCAGACAATCAGGTTCGATTTGCATTTTCTATTCGGCTAATTTGGTTCCCAGAATTAGAAAGCCGAAATTAACAGTTTGGGCTGCAAATTTGCGAAAACCAACCAAACTAGCCAAATAATCACCCCTAATGCCATCGCCTCTTGAACTCTAGTGGGCGCTAGTGTGTTTGAACCATAATATCGGGTAATCAATCCTATCTGTACAGATTTCCCAACAACACCAATAAAAAGTAAAATACAACTCAGAGTTATGCCATTCGATCACATATTACAAAAAATCCATTGTTCCTGGGAGCACTAGAACAAGCAAATGGCTGAAAGGTCTATTCTTTGAAAGATAGCAAAACAAGAGAGAGAGAAACCCCATAGCTAGTGCAAATCACCTACCCAATTGACAGTTAAGGAAGAAATTTGTGCAATATTCTACGTTAACAACTTGCAACTTACTAATTCCAAGGGTTTGGCACCTCAATTGTATTACCTTTTCTCCCATACGGATTTTTACAATCATCACATTTGCAGTTGATGGAGCATCCTGCCCCTCCCTTCAAACACAGAAGAAAAAAATCCAAAGTCATGAGCTGAAACAAGAAGAAAAACTAACAGAATAGAGTTGGATATGGAACCTGGTAGCAGTCACAGTATTTCTTAAGGCAGCCTGACTTTTTGCAAGTGCATTTTCTTCTAACAAGGTCCATAGGGGATCTTATAAGTTGTTCCTAGAGACAATAAAATAGCAGGATCACCAAAAACAGAAAGATGAAATAATTAGACATTAATAAGGTCATGCTTGAACAACATTTATACCGCTGAATCTTGACCAGCCTCTGATGTTTGAACAACTTTCAAAGGCCAGACTGGTGTATTCCGTGGAACACCATGAAAAGGCTTGTTGTAACATGGTTGGCATCCACATGATTCAGAACAATGTGATCCAGAAGCAAAACACACACAGTAACTGCCAGAACATAAAGCAAATGATGGTTACAAATAAAAATAAACTTGAATTTAGCAGTAAAAAACATAAAGCAGGGTGTGTGCACGCACATGGATAGTTAGGTGGGTAGGGTGTGTGTTTGTGTGTGCAGGAGGTGGGACGGGGTGCGCAGGTGCATGCATAAACCAGCCTAGAATGTTCAGTGTTTACTCTTTCCATTCATCACCATCCATGTAAATCCCCTCTCCCCCAAACTCAGTTCCCTCCATGGGAAGAGTGCTGTGAAGCATTACATGGCAGTAATATGCAGGTCATGTACAGAAATCACAATCAGCCTGCTCCTGCGAATTGGGCTTCAAGTGTGCAACTTGCAGTAGAATATAATAGAAAGATAAGTACGGGTAAATTTAAAACTGAAAAAGGGACCAGTTTCCTCTCACAAATACAACAACTCGACATGCTCAAATAAAGTTGCTACACATGCTCAAATAGAGTTGCGAAATTTTGATAGTTAGGCGGTCTCAAATTGACAATATTCAGTGTCTCTATCATACATTTAAAAATGCGACCACTGAAACTAGGGTTACTTCAAAACAACACCAGATTCGTTAGGGATGGCAAACTAAATTAGCACCGAATCAAAAATGATAATCGCATCCTAGCCACAGCACAAACAATGAGGAGCTGGACTGGAAAAAAAACACATGGCTCTGGCTCGCTCGCTTTCTCTATCTCTCCCCCCCTCTAGCGCATCGAGTGCTATGATGATGAAACATAAACGAAATTTGGTATTGACGGGACAATGGAAAATCTAGCGAGCCCATAGGAAACTTACAGCTTCAGGCACTTGGACTTCTTGCAGCTGCACGTCCTGCACCATTCCCCTTCCTCCGCCTTCCTCCTAACCAACAAAAAAAATCAGACCAAAAAATAAACAGCACGCAACGAACCAAAAGAGGAAGTTGGAGGCGAAACCAAAACTTTGCAGAAAAGGGAAAAGAGACACCGACTTCTTCTTCTTGTCTGAGTTGCCGTTCGCCTCCGCCGGCGGTGACACGGCCGCGGGTACGGCGGATGCGGTTGCGGAGGAGGGCGCCGCAGATTCCGCAGCGGGGGCGGCCGGGGCGGGGGCTGGAGCGGCGAGAGGCGGGGGCGGGCCGCGGAGGGGGTCGTCGGGGTCCGATCCGGAGGGCTCGAGAGGCGGAGGCTTCGGGAGATCCTCGGGATCCGCGGTGGCCATCGGACACGGCGACGACGGCCGCTCGATTGGCGGTGGCGGCGGTGGATTCGCCGTGGTGGCGAGTCGAGGCGAGAGCGAGGGAGGAGGACACGAGGCGAGGTGGGATTGGAATGAAGAGGGAGAGGGAGGCGGATGCGGAGCCGCGGAGGTGATGGACGGCTCGGGAAGGACTTTAAGATTCGCGCGTGACGACTGGAGGGTTCGGATCGGTGGGTCCTTGTTAGATCCTGATTGCCTCTGGAGTGGTAAAAACGCGACTAGTAATCCTAATTACTCCCTCTCTGCTGTTAAAGATAAGTATACCCACTTAGGCACTTACTACTAGAGCGAACCTTTTTTTTTGCGACTAGTGGTGCAAATTTTATTTGAGAGAATATAAAGCCTAAATAACAGATGTGCAACATAAACCAGCAAAATTCAGTAGCTCAGCAAACACCTTGTTTAAGTAAAAATTTCAAATTTTGCATTCGAAGCTTTTTTGGGCTGATATTTTCCCCCGTTTCCCACTAAGGCGACAAGTTACTGGAACTTTTTTTTATTATTTGATCTATTTTTAAAAAATATTTTAAAGACAACATTTGCTTAATTTTAATTTCAATTCTGACCTCTTTAGCCACACGTTGTCACGTCACGGATCTCGCCATGACAAACGAGTGCTGTTACATCACTACTCTTAGCGTGACAGAATTTATCGCAAAAACGGACGTATGTTAGCTCGAATGGCTATCATGGCAGGTTTAGTCACGCCGCGGTCGGTGACGTAACAGTACAGTTTGATTACACCATAGGTCATGACGTGACCAAAGAAACCAAAATTAGAAATAAAGTTAGAGAGATATTATCTTTAAAATATTTTTTAAAAAATAGATTTTAAAAAAACTCCCGTTACCGCCGGTGTTCGCCGGCCTATACTCGATGTTCCCCCCCCCCCTGGAAATTCCTACGTTTCAAAAGCCTCAAGCCGTCAACAAAATGGTGTCCTTTGTGCAGTAATTACCTGGCCTGGTTGGTTGGGTCATGTACGGATGTTGTATGGTTGTCATCTTAACATGTAGAGGCTATTGGCAAACTATCACAAATCACTTGCAATGTACTATATTTTGGAACACTAGATGCAAGATCAGGTTTCACACGCAACAAGGCTAGGCAATCCATAGACAAAACAAACAGCGTTACATCACTTGCAATTCCCGGAAGCAAGCGACGGTGTAGTAGCACTTGACAAACATAGCTGAAGCTCCAGTGCATCATTACACAGATTTACCCCAAGTCGTTAGCTTGTCTCGGAGATAAACAATGCCGTATCGGCTACTGCTGTCGAAACAAGCCGGACAAAAGACACACACGGTCCGCGTACAAGGTAGTACCAGCAAAGTTCAACAACAATCATTCACAATAAATGTCCGAACGGTTCAATCTTATGCAACATCTAAGAAGAAAATCGCGGATTCTTGGATGATTTGCGCAGATGAGCGCGCATGCTTTTAGAAGAATGTCCCCTCTGGAGGCTGCACTAATTTCCGGTTGTGTGATGTTGCCATTTCTTTCTTAAGCTGCGTCAAGATACTCTCCATTGTGTACTCACGGCGCCAATTTGACAACAGGCCAAACTTCCTTTGGTCGACCTGCATTTGCGCCAAAATAAGTTTGAAATGCAAGGGAACACAGGGGATAGAAATTATTCAGAATCATAGTGCCATACCACTCCAGTCTCAGGATTTACACAAGTCATATTGATTCTTGAGTGAAATCTAACAGTTGGTGGCCGGTCTGGATAATCCTTGTCGCAGAAAAGCTTTAACTGATAAATTCGGCCCTCGTGGACGGTCTACCAAAGCCCAAATATAGATCAACAAGAAAGCACAAAACTCAGAAAACAACAATCATATCTGAAGAATACTAGAACAAGCAGTTGGAAACATCTTACGTTGTGTGGACCGATTATTGTTCCTGTCCAAGAGCGCATGTAGATATCATCTGCGTCATCCATTCCGTAGCTAACTGTTCCATCCCCAATGCCCTTCTCTCCTCTCTCAAGCTCTTCTAGCAGTCTGAAGTTCCTAGGCACTGCAACAACATTTTTATACCAGTAAGTGATATTAGTCCGTTTCCAATAACATCAATAACTTCAGCATGGGTACGTCTAATTAAATCCGATGTTCAGAGAGCTGCAGAAAAGATCATCAACAAATTCCACCCGAATACACTTTTTTCACAATTCCAATTCTACTTGCAAACTTTCTAGCGTAAGTTATTCCAATAACCAATTAGGAGCCAGTCGATAACTCAGGAATGTCTGCACCCTGCAGCAGCGAACAAACTATTCAAATGACAACCATTCTCAGATATTTCAGTGTGAATATCTGCTTCTGTGATCTTGGATTCTGATTTATTCTGTGCTTAATTTTCTGGTGTGCTATCTCCCTTGGCTGCCTAGCACATCAGAAGATTACTCACACAGGTACAGCTAAGAACCATCACAGCAAATGCGATTCTATTCTCTTCTGCTGTACTTCCAAAAACTACATCTTGCTTCGCAAGCTCCACCGAATAGTGGATATGTAGTGTGGAAGCAGTAAAGATTAATGTATGGAAAAACCTCTGTGCAGTGTATAGCATGTAGTAATGGCTAGCTACCAAAACTCGATAATTCTAAGCATATAAGTGAGCTGTACGATAGGAAAAGGATACTCAGGGCATGACTGTATTACAAGGATTTTGCCTAATCTCCATTAAACCAGCCAACCAACCCCACTAATTTGGAGCCAAATCATGGGAATTTATGTAATGAAATGGGGTCCCATAGGATTTGTTGAACCTCAAAACTACGAGTGCATTTTATTCCTAAATAATTTTTTGGGTCAAATCTCCACCTAAAAGGAGATTTCTTATCGGTGTGGGTGTGGGTGGGTTGGTATGGGTTTGGGGGGGACTAAGGCTTATAAGGGATTAGGGAAATCAATTCTAGCACAAATCATGGTTAAAGGAAGATTTACAACGAGTAAGTCCTATCTACCACCATTTTTGCGCAAAGCTAGTCCATCAAATCAAAACCTCGTGTACAGAGAAGCCACTGAAACCATGTAACGCATTCCAATGAAATATAAGTACTTGCAAATTCATCCTATCTTTTGGACAGATCAGACACTTCCTACTCCATGAGAAAGAGTGCCTACAGCTATGAACTTTAGCTTCATGCGTATGTTCATCCAAATGGGGCACACCTCAGCATCGTCCTAATCGCACTGGGACAACAGTATGCCTCGGGTGCAGAGCTTCCTGCACCATATCATACGGCAACCCATGAAAAAAAAATCTCTTTTAGAGTCTCTCCAACATCGGTATATTAGTTGCCTTGATATTGTCCAGAGAACCCTGCACCCAAGACATTCATTCCCCCGGAAGGTGGGAGCATATGGCAGCTTGTTAATTCTTCCTAAATACCAAATAGTATGCAAGGGCGAGCTTAAACGCGGATCATGGGGACTTAAACATGGGGTTAATTCTACCTAACTTTTTTTGTAAAATAAACTGCTATTAGCACCACTAGTCTAGGTTTTCAGAGAGACATGGGTGGATCTTGCGCGCGCGCGCTGAGGAAGAAGGAGAACCGAATCGAACCATGGATGGATCCACAGCAATAGCAAACAAATCGGCGATTAACTAGATGGATTGGAGAGAAACTTTTGGGCTTGGTTGGTCACGCCGCAGCAGAGAAGATAACGGAACAGACTCGAGGGAACAATCCGAGCAAGCTAGGGCTTACCGACAACTCCCGATGGATCTCCACTCGACGTCATTCCAGCGGAGGTGCGGAGGAGGACGCCGACGGCAACGAGAGAAGGATTCGAGGCGGCGCGCGTGGGAAGAGGAGGCGGCGGCCTGGAGTCGTGCGTGCTCGGCGGCGCGGGCACAGGCGAAGATTCCCCCTTCTGTGGCGGTGTGGTGCGGGAGAGGAGAGGAGAGAGAGAGAGGACAAGGGGGAGCCGAGCCGGGAGGACTGGACTGGAGGAGGCTAGAGGTCCAAATGGCCGTGCCTGCCTCCGTGCCTCGGCCGGGTCGGGCCGGGCCGGGCCGAGGCATGGTACTATTTACCCTTCTCAGCTATGGCACGGCCCAATATATAAACGGGCCGGCCCGGGCCGGAATGGTCCATCCTGTTTTGTTTGGGTCGTCATCGGGTACAATCTGGCTAGGCACGTCCGTTTAGCCTGTTGGGCGTGGCACGGCACGGCACGGCTAAACCCATTAGGACACGATTAGACTTATTTAGCATCGTTCGGTTAGGCATAGTCCGTTTAGCCCGTTCGGCATAGTACGATTAGACTTATTTAGCACTGTTTGGCTAGGTTGGGCTGACCCAGGGCCTGACCAGTTGGGCCGTGGACCCACACCGACTTCAGGCCCAGTCTTTCCATTGCCGGACGATAACAAGTCATGGCAGCCATGACCATTGACATCAGTATGCCTGTCGATTGTCGGCTAGGGCATGCTATCCTGTGCACAGCACCAAATCTAACTGGATCACGTGGAGATTATCATATTATAATCATCATGCTAATTTGCTATATTCAATTATTCGTTTCACACTTGCGATTTTGGTATTTCTGTTATGAATATTGTATGTATATTAAAGAGGCCCAATACGTAATATATATAGGAGGTACAACAGTGCATGTTATATACAGATAAGGCAATATAAAAGATAGATAAGGAAATATAAAAGAGTCCCTATCCTAACACATATTCTAACACCCCCCCTCCCCCTTCAAATACAAGGCGTATGCAATAGCGTTGCATTTGGAAATGGTTGACGCTAAAATATGGAAAATCCAAAGTCTGAGTCTTGATAATATCGTCGTAGTATGCAGCTCTTGAAAAATATGACGAGTATCAAAAGATCTCCTCCCATTCGGGGTTGTGTAACAACCCATAAAGCACAAGGTGCAAGGGATAAGAAAGTAGACCGCGGCAATATGACAAAGAAGGTGATAAAACCGATATGAATAGGTAGAGCTGTCAAATCAAGCCGAATAAGAATAGGTGAAAGCATGACAGCGCAGATCGAAGCCCAAGACAGCGATGGCGCGAAAGAAATGCGGCGGCCTTAGAAGCTCAGAGCAGCAGCTAAGAAAGCGGCGGCATCATAACGACTTCTACGATATGCACGCGGCTTAGAAAGAAGAGCGGGAGCGGCGGCTGCTGCCATGCATAAGGCAATTCCTATACTTCTATGACTGATAATAAATTTGTGGATTTGCATGGCTTAGACAAACTTAAAGATTAAGTGGTACGAACTTAGATGGACGCAGCAGAAGAAACGACACAAAGGATAAGAGAAAAAACTAATTAGCAGCTGCTGCAAATGCCACGACCAACGCAGGGGTAGTTTGGGCAACACAAAAAACGGTGGCAGAATGGTGAATAGGCGCTTTGCACAAGGGCAGAACGGTGAATTGGGAAACACCAAATGAGCAACGGATTACAATTGCTGCTCTTCTGCCTTGCTTGTGTCCAAAATCACCACACCATCAGATGCTCTGCAAAGTCCTCTTTAGTGTCATCTCATACTCCTTTTCTTGCTTCCCGATCTGGCCGGTCATGGGCTTCTTGACGACCTCGATGGAGGCCTTCTCGGGGTTCTCCCCCTTCCTGGTCCCCGGCTTGGGCTCGTACACGGCGGCCAGCACGATGGTGTCGCCTTGAGCCCATGGCCGGCCGCGGCGCGATCGAGGTTTCTTGAGTCTGAGGAGAATGGCCAAGTCGGTTCGTGTTCCGCCCATCCGAGCGGCTCCCCTCCATACTCCTCTCCGAGACGAAACGACGAGATGCATGGGTGACGGCGACACGGCAGGAGCCCGGATCCAGGCCGGGGAGGATGGATCTAGAGGCAGCGACGGTCGGGAGGGCGAGCCTGCCAGGATTCAGGCCGGGGAGGAGCGAGGGGCAGCGTCGGCATCGCACAAGGAAGTTCTAGCTCGAGGCGACGCAGATTCAGCGGCCTCTCCCTCGAGTTCCTCTCGCTTGTTCGCCGAGTTGACGAGGCGACAGCCAGGCAATGAAGACAAGGCAAGGCGGCTCGCGCGGACAGCCAGGCGATGAAGACGAAGACCAAGCTCGACGGTGACGGCAAGGACCAGATGATGTTGCTGCTGCTTCCACGAGGAAAACAAAAACTAAACGTGGCCGACCCCTAGGAGCGGAGATAGCTCCTCCCAAAGGCTACGTCAACGGAGAAGAGCGGTGGCGCTACAGTAGTCCTAACCCTAACACTAACCTTACTCTGATACCATGTTATAAATATTGTGTGTATATTAAAGATGCCCAATAGACAATATATATAGAGTGTACAAAGATGTATATCATATACAGATAAAGCAATACAAAAGACAGATAAGAAAATATAAAAGAGTCTATTCTAGCAATTCCGTGTTAGTACTTCTGAAATTAGTATAACCAATTTGGTAAGACCAGCTCACCGCTAGATATTTGCAAGCAATAGAGGTCACAATTTGCAAATCTCCCGAAACCACTTGCAAGATCTTGTCATAAGATGGAGAACCTCAAAAGCCTAGCTGGTGTTTTTTTCTCCGAGTCCCAAAGTTCCATTTTTCTTTACAGAATCAACATATTGCACAGGCAAGTTCGGCACGTACAAGACGGTCCAAACAGCCGGAGTTCTTACATAAGTCTTAATAATAGTTTGATCCCAAGTATATATAAGTCTTAACAACTTCATCCCAAGTACATAATATATAGATCTCATGCTAGTTTGAATGATCTCAGGTGCATATAAAGCAAGAAATGGTACAGATGAACAGGGATGGGCAACTCAACAGAGGCAGAGGAGATAATTTACTTGCGGTCCACTAAGCACAGGAGGCTCTTGGGGGGTAATTTGGACAGCTTGGTAGGTACATGTGCTGGATTATTGAACATTCCACTCTAGAGAAAGCACGGGATAATTATCAGACTCTAAACAGAACTGCCGAAACAAAACTCCGTTGTTCAGCAAACCCTGAAGCATGATAGAACCAACTTTGATGCAGTCTATGGAGCATTGGCGATCTGGGGAACCAACAAAGAAATAAGGAAATAACCTGTACAGGAACAGATATTAATTAGAAGGGTAGAGATTAGAAATAGAATTAACATCTGAACAAGGGAAAAAAGGTTGTACCTCAAGTGCCAAATGCTGTGAATTCAAGGAGCTGGCAAGCTGGACTTTGGATCCTCGTTATTTACATCGCCGCTGAGAGAAGGGAAAGAAGGGATGGACTTCAGAATCAGCTTCCTGCCGCTCTTGCAGATTGGAGACAATCCAGTACCAATGCGCAGAGGAGAGATTCTCTTTTTATTAGGTGACACAACCTTGACAGAAGTTTGAGGGGGTGAATTCCCTTTAAGGGTATCTGATGTGCCTTCCCCAAGAATCATTTCTGCATAGCTTTCGAATGGGGAGAGCACAATGTCAGACTTAAGTGGAGCTTGAGACTTATGTAGTCGAGAAGAACACCCAATGAGCTTGGTCGAAGATCGTGGCTTCTTGGAGCATGAAGGTGGAAGAGCAGCCAAGGGTCTGGAAATAAGAGAGAGAAAAATGCCTCAAATTTTAGTATTTTATATAAGAGGCGGGATTCACAGTAACATATGTGCATATGTATGATACTGATACACAAACCTGCAATCCACAACTGAAGGTGTTGTCAGCACATTCTCAGCAGGAGCAAGATCAGTAACTTGGTGAATAACAAGTTGTTTATCACTTTCACTTTTTCCTTCTTTCACACAAGCATTCTTTTCTTCATATCCCTGCTTAGCTTCCTCTATGCTTAAAACCGCAACTCCTTCAATGGAAAATAAAACCATCAAAAAGTGGTACATCGTTAAATTAAACAAAATTTGAAATAGATATACAAGAAAGTTATGTCATGGTCATATAATAACCAAAACTTTAGCTCTACTAAGATGATTATTACTTTTCTTTACTCGCTATTCTATTCAGTGCTGTTGCAACTTTTTAGAATAACATATGTAGATGTAGTTTTGGAGCTACTGTGACATCTTAACAAACATAACATCATCAAAGCACAATATAATCTTAGGATGTCTAATGGATTTTGTTTAAACAATACAAAAGTACACAAACAAAGATGCACCAGCACGAGTACGATTTTTGCTTAAATTTAAAAGTGCAAAAGGTGGCTAGGATAATTTCCAGCAGAAACAAATTATATATTAAGCAGGCGATGGTCCAGACTTCAAATTGAAATTGTGTAGCCAGCCCTACTAACTTCATCGCATTCCACAATGATGAAGTTCCAAGAAAACACCTTTCATACATATTCTGAGAAATTTTAGTACACGTCCGGTATGACATTTTCAAGTTGAAAGATCGAACTTGAGCTCCCCAACAACTTATTGAGTACAATTTTTTGATCTGACGCAATTACTCTTGACCTAAAGCTCCCTCAACCGTTACTATTGAATGAAACAGCACAGATGCAACTATGGTCTATGGAGCATGCAGGCAGTTTGTGAATTTATAAGACAGAAGCTTATCAAGATGAAATGGACTCACCCTCCCTTCTCCCAAAAGCATTCTTGCAGCCCTCACATCTGCAACTAATGGAGCATCCGACGCCACCCTTGATGAAGAGTAACAGTAAGAAAATGCAAGAGGGCTAAGTAAAGAATATTAAATCATGTAAGAGTTAGAACCTGGTAGCATTCACAGTATTTTTTTAGACACGATGACTTCTTGCAATTGCAGCCTCTTTTATGACGAGCCGAAGCAGGAGTTTTGTTAGAGTCATCCTATAATACAAAAAGAATTATATGAGCAATAGTAAAGGAGAAAGAAAGTAAAATAAAAAGATTGGCTCTTACCCCTGATTCCTGACCAGGCTCAGATGTGCGAATTACTTTAGGGGCAAATGCTAGTGGATTACGAGATTCGATCTGCTCTCGAGTAGATAGAACTGTTTCCATGTTGCTAGGCTTATTCAGACAGCCTTGACATGAACAAGGTTCTGAACAAAAGACTCCAGCATGAAAACACTCGCAGTAACTGCATGAGAATTAACCAAAATTCCATTATAGTAGAGATGGTAGAACATATCACAGCATGAAGACAGGATTTACAGAAATATCTAGTAAAGAACAAAGGACTCTTCAAAAGGGGCAATAGTAAGGATTGTGATTTGTGAGCTGAAGGATTACAAACTCTACAAAAAGAAGCAATAGAAAAAATGATTCAGTTCTAAAGGAACATCTTGGATAGTATCTTATTTTCTGATGCTCCTAAAGGAACATCTTGGATAGTATCTTATTTTCTATGCTAACTTGCTAAAATATCGTGTGCTAGAGAACCAAAGGTAGCCTGGGTATGTTGCATGATCTGCTGGTTCACGTCAACAGGACAGCGGTCTTTTTTTTCTCTTGAGAAACAATTACCCAGAAGAGCAACTTTCACTTATTAATATGAAGCCTGATGTCAACAGAATGGTCCAATGCAAATCATGGAAAGATATTGTTTAGCCATGTCATGGAAAACAAGCAAAAATGGTGCGTGAGTTATTACTGGTAGATTACAGATTTTGTTTATTATCATTGAAACCCAAATACAGCTAAAATCAAGGTTATTAAGGCGCTACGGTGAGGCAAGGCGCCAAGGCACCGCCTGGACGCCTAAGCAGCACTTTGGACGCCTAAGTGACGCCATACGAGGACGCCATACGAGAAGAAAGGCTGCAAACATGAAAAGAAAAAAGAAAAGGAGGAGAAGAAAATGTGAAACGTGAAAAGCCCAACCCATCAAGCTAGCCCAGCCCAACTCACCCCCAACTGCCCAACATCTAACCCTAGCCGCCTCTCCTCTCCCCATCTCCCACGTCTCTCTCCCCCTACCTCTGCATCCCTCTCCCCCCATCCGGCGCAGCTAGACACCAGCGACCAGCGATTTGATGGGGTGGCGGTGAGGCGAAATCGACGGTCATGGCCGGTCGCGACAAATGGAGGGTCGTCGTGGAGCAAGCCTTGTGCAACCGGATCCGGAGCAGTGGCGGGAGATCTGGAGGCGGCGACTTTGCACGGTGGAGGGGACCGTCGTCGTCGTTCCAAAGGTCCTCGGCGACGGGCTTGAGGAAGCGGTCGGCGAGGGCAACGGGTGGCCCCCGCACCTTGTCGACAAACTCCAAGATCCAAGTGAGCTCCCGGCTCCTCTTTTCTCTCCTTCTACCTCCCTCTCCACCGAAGGCTTCGAGCAGAGAAGGTGCAGGCAGGGCACGGGGAACCGCGGGGAGGAGGTGCCAACGAGCTACACGACGACAACAGGGAGCCGGGAGGAGGAGCCGCACGGGGAGAAGGCGGCAAGGCAGGGGCGACGCCTTAGCACCCGACGGCGCCTTACCGCCTAAGCGTCGCTTAAACGACATTTAGGTGACGCCTTAATAAGCCTGGCTAAAATGGAATAATAAGACCTAGAAACATAATTTTGTATTTCCAGCATGATCATTGATCGATCATTCAGTATTTCAATCTAGTCTTCAAGAATACAGCCATCTAAGATAGCAGCTCCAAAATTTAGTATCTTTTAGGTATTCTCTTTCATGTATGTCCCTTGTCAATTATTTGGTTCAAACATATAAATTCTCTGGGGGAAAAAGAGTCTGAACAGATGTCACATTAACTATAAGACATGCTTATCAAACCCTGTTCTCTCACAGGAGATAAACATTGGGCAAAGCGGAAAAACAGAAATACCAGTCAGAAAATTGAAAAGAAGTTCAACCCTCCTATTGTATCTTTAGAGTTGCATTCCTCTAAATGCTAAGTCAGTTGCATTTTGCCCTTATAAAGTCTTATACAATGCACACACCACAGCTTTCTGTTTTATGTCGTAGAGTAGATGGAAAGAATGCCCTATGCCTCTATGGCATCATCACTCAACATCACGTCACCATCAGTTGTTGTGATGCGCAGGTATGAGAGGCAGTAAGATAATGCTGTGGCTAAACCACATTGAGAGAGGAGAGGGAGGCTGAGAAAGAGTCTAGAGAGTTGTCATTTTCTTTGGCTGTAAATGCCACAGTAGTACAGTACTAATAGCGGGTGCTCCCAGATGGGACTTTTACCAGTGTAGCAAAAACTTTTCTACAATTCCATAGGAATTGGCAGGGCTCCTGCCCACATTTTCAAGAGAAAAAAATATCTAGAAACAATAAGATGGATAAGGAGAGAGAATAGCGGTAGGTTAGAAATTGGTCAAAAAATTGTAAATTAAAAAATAATCGCCGACAGTAAGGGTACAATTACAATCATAAGGCATTTCTGTAGAGATCCAAAATATAGGGGTACTTTTCTTGATCAAATAGTGCAGAGGTGGAAAATGAGTTCAATTGCAACCAAAAAACCATCAGTGTCATTATGATGATAAATCAGTCAAAACAAGCATTGATGATGTGGCCAAACTGTTGCACGGCAAAACTGAAAAATCGAAGAGCTGGAGGACCCTTATAACCATTCAGCTATCTACCCAAAAGAAAAAACCTCATGTGGACGGCTACTATGGCTCTGTATAGTATTACGATGGCTTTTCAAAAGCACTTACATTATTTCTATTTTTGGATATAACAACTACTTGAAAGCATCTTTTTTTGGAGGCAGATCTTACTAGAATCTCTAAAGATTACCATAACTAACTAGATTCCACGGCCCAACACAGTAACCCCTAACCATAAATAGGCCCTAAAGCAAAAGGTTGAAAAATCAACCAGCTCTGGAATGCAGGGAAGAATGAGGAAATCATACTAGAGAGATGACTGCAAAAGCAAGCTTGGACGCCGTGCATCAACTTGTCATGAATCATAAATAGTTAGAACAACGATTTTATATTAACATTCTACCCCAAAACTTGGAGCACCTGATAGAGCATGATAACTCACTAGACCTACATCTTAAGCATGGGAAAAACATGGATATGTAATCCTAAACTAAACCTCAATACTAATAAACAGCAACAATACCTTAGAACAGCCAATATTTCAAACTTGGATTTTTAAAAAAGGTGTAAGAGACTTACAGTTTCAAGCATTTTGACTTCTTACAGCTACAACGCTTGCATGAAGCGCCATCACCGTTATCAAACTTGAGTCTGCATAGTACAATTGCATTTCATTATTTGTCCAATGAAATGGTGCTGATGACATAAAATAATGGGCACAGACATAGTACCTTTTCTTCTTGGGACTACCCTGACCAGACTCATCATCAGCATTTGCAACCATGGTTATCTGAGAGGAATCGTCGTTTATAATATTTGGTCCGTATGTTGGTGGACAAGAACCAATAGCACATGGGTGGTTGCTGACTTGATTTATAGAAGTTTTAGCATCATGAGGGACTACTTTATCTTTTGGTATTGTGGCAAGGGCATTCAAATGCAGGCCAATACCAGGCAATGCACATGGAGGGGTTCTCGGAGGCTTTGAGTTGTTATCACCAGAAATAGTTTTGCGTCTGGGGGTAGTTGAATTTGCAGAATGACAATCTGAGGTGTTCTTAAAACCTTTATTAATAGCACCAGCCTTTTCATTGAAAAGGCAACGCCTACGCATGCCACGTAAATCCTGTGATAAGGCCTGCCAGAACAAGAAAACAAGTTCTTTTTTGTATCCATAAGAATAAACATTGATACTTCAGTCAGATTAGCAATAAATAGTAAAATCAGGCACCATTATGCAATAGATTATAGATGCAAGACTGGATTCATTTTTTAGACAGAGAGTTGAATCTTAATGACAAGGTTGTTAAAATGCGAACAACATATTGTCAAAGTGTGTACATCACGATGAAAAAGGGCATGAAAGACCTCAAATCAACATTGGTTTGCTAAATTGGTTCTGTTACATTTAATTTTCAAGCTCGTAACATTTTTTATATACAAGCATTGTTACATTTATTTAGACAAATAGGCACTTAGCTATTATTCATTGGTAAAGACAATATGTGAATATTTCAAAAAAAATAGATAGCAGCAAGAAGTATACATACATTTTGGTCCATTGGCATGTGATCACTGGGCTCGTTGAGCTTGTTGCAGATTTGATCATTTGACACCAACTGGCTTTGACAAGCACCAGGGAGCATTTGTGGGGTATAATCTGTTGCAGACCCTTCAACTGCCCCAGACCAGTAAAGATGAGGATCATGTGCAGAATTGCAAATGTAAGAGCCACTTGACCCACCAGTCAACAAGGATTTACAAGAGTAGGCATTATCTGCTTTTAATGTCTCGTTCACTAACTGTTTTTCTGCCTCAAATGGTGGAGCTAATCTCAGCATATCACTGCATAGTTGGTGTGTAATCAAGTAACCCTCGCCATATGCCACAAGTTCATCCTTATGTCGTTCATGTAATTGGTTTTCATGAGCATTTCTTCCAGAATGTGATGAGTCCATTTTGTCTGGATCACTCTGATCAAGGAGGACGCCTTCTTGTTCTGTGCACTGCTGGTCTGTAGAAAGATCTGTTTTACCATCAGCATTTTGATTCTTATCACTTTCCGCACTGCCACCTCCAAGCTGGATGGATTGAGGCAAATTACTTGTAGAATTTGATGTATTGTCAGAAGAATCGATAGAAGCCTCATTTAAGTAACAAGTAACACTGCAGTTTTCCGAAACAATGTTTTTGTGTTTGATCAATCTTATAGAGCTTGTAGTCCCTATTCGAGTTCTGATACTGTTAGGAGAGTTTGATTCTTGAGAAAGTCTAACAGAATCATCCCTGGTTAATATGACAAGACATATAGTAAGGCTAAAGCCTATAAATTTACCTGATCAGAAGTTCAGATCACACACAAGCTAGAAAGTAACGTAAATTTACCTGATCAGAAGTTTAGATTCCTTTGCTGGGTTGACATGTGGTGAGGCAAAGATTGAAGAAACAGGAGCCAAGTCTGATGACTTGAATAGCTGCACATTGTGTGCTGAGTCTAGAGGTTTAGGTGGTTGTATAGGAGATAGACTATTGATGAAATTAAATACAGGAGAGTCCTGCAGGTAGGAAAATCCAATTAAACCACAGGTCTTCATTTCATCACAACTAAACAAGTAAAGAAGTGAACTTAGCTGCAAATAATTTTGCATGATATCAAATCTAAACATACGAAGGTTGCAAAATCAACAGATACACGAACAGTATGGGAATGCCTAAATGTCAATGCGTTATGAATCGACCAAATCCAAACCATAACATCCACCAGCAAATGCACAATCTTCCCTATGAAGAAAAACTAGCATCTAAATAGGCATTATAGGCATCGAAAACATCTTGTTTCTAAATCGCATAAACCAAGTAATTGGCACCAACTTTGGCCCAACCCACCCCACCCAGAAAAAACACAGCCGCACAGGCAAAATCCCAAGAATTCCAGATGAGAACATTCTTGACGGAGGGAATGCCTCAGCACTTATATACTCCAATCGCATCACAAGTGATAAAATGGCTGCATACTAAACGCAAGCAACTCCATGTGTAACTTTCTTTCTGAAAACCCTAACTCAGTTATGTCTTATATTAATGAAGACACCAATCTTGCAGGCCATCCCTAAAGGACTTTCAACAGCCTAGATCGAGTAGCTAATCAATTTAGCAGGTCAAAGCATACAAGCATTGCAAAAAAAAGGAAGCGTGGGACTTACACAACCAGATCCTAAATAGCACACAGATTTAACCATGACCAAGTAATATGCCTAATCAAACTCTCACGTCCAAGCTAAAGGCAGCACTAATCTCGGCCCAAACAACATGAGCATCCAAATAACTCGCATTTCCCATGGATATGCACAGCAACAACTGAACCAAGCTGACCAGATCGGAGCGCATTGCTGCGAGCCACGGATCTAAGCACTAGTCTACCAACTGAAATCGTCATTTCTTAACAACGCGTACATCAAAGCGCCTGATACTTTGAGAAAACAAAGTGGGTAATATAAACAAACAGCCGACCTCCCAGAACTAGCCAACCCAACAACCGAATCGATTCATCTAATATGAACGGCCCAAATCCCCAACGAAGATACGCAAAACATGATGGGAGATTATGTGATTAGAGACGGAATCAAACCCCATCCTCTCCTCCGAGAAAACCCCTCGAGTCCCTCGAATCCAGCATCGCACAAAGCTCGGGAAAAATAGAGCGTCAAAAACCCTAACCGCCCACCAAAAGCATCCCCTTAAGCCCCAACCAATCGAACGAATCCAACCCGCAAACCAGCCGCCGACCCCTAAGGCCCTAACCCCCGAATCGCCCCCAAAAAAACACCCCTAAAACCCCAGAAAAAAATCGGGGAAAAGCAAGGCAAGCCGCACGTGGGCGAGAGCACGACCTCGAACCCGGCGGCGGCGCCGGCGCGGGGCCTATCCGGCGTGTCCATCTCCTCCGGCGCGTCCATCTCCTCCGGCGACCCCGCGGGGGATCTCCCGCATCTGCCTCCCTCTCCCTCTCCCTCTCGGCCGCCGCTCTCCTAATCTATCGCCTCCTGCTACGACTGACGAGTGATGAGGTAGTACCGCCGCTAATTTTTACTGGGCCTGCCCCGAGGGGCGAGGGCTTCCTCCGCTTTCTATAACGCAGCTAGTGTTTCCGCCACTGGTCCGTGCGCGTGGTCGGATGCGTTTCAAGGAGGCGGCCATGGGCGGGAAGCCCATTTTTCGCAGGCGGGGCCGGCGGGTCAGTGGGACGGGGCCGCGGCCTTGTTGGCTGACAGGTGGGGTCTGGTGTTAATACCCCATTGGGTAGTGCGGTTTGGTTGGCACAGGGTATCTACGCGTGTCTGCCGGATTGGGGTTTTGCGGTACTGCAGAGACATATGGCCCGTTTTTACAGTGCTCCGCGTTGCACCGTAGTTGCGGGTTTTTTTACTGTTTGCTGCAGTGTCGGTTTTTCCGTTGTGTACCATTGATCTAAGTCGTTTCTGTCGATTAGACAGTAGGGAAGCGGTCTAATGACACTTGTGTCCGTTTTCATTTCTGTCACACTGGTTCACGGCGATTGGGTCTATTCCAAGTGTCCTTATGTGGTTAATATCCGGATGGTAAAGTTAAAATTTAGCTAAGATCTAGTACGATTATTTTTTATTGGTTGCTAAATGTAGCGAGGGAAAATATATGTGTTGCTGACATAGTACTCGACACTTCTTCTCATATGTATGTTATTAATGGTCAACTCGTAAATTTCAATTTTAGCTAAGATCTATCGGACTGGTGAAATTATTCATGAGCAATTCATTGAACCCATCGGTGGCTCTAGCACAGGGACTATCCGACATGTCTGTCTCTTTCGGCGACCTCACGGTGGACCTCTCGCATCTACCTAGCTCTCTCCTCCCTCTCTAGCACTACTATGTTCTACTGATGGGTATTACCACCACCCCACTAATTTTTTCTAGGCTTACCTCGAGGGCTTCCGTTTTTTTCGACCTAGGTATACTACTACAAAAAAAAATTCAGCTGGTTCGATTGCGTGATGTTACACTTTTGAAGGAGGCAACCATGGTTGGGAAGCCCAGTTTTCTCGAGTGAGGCCACCGGATTAGTGGAATGGGTTCAGTCTTTCTCATTTACAGGTGGGTGTTGGTGTTATGCTACAGGCCACCTGTCACTGGCCACACTACACTCTTGGTGAATGTGGTTTGGTTGGGTGGGAGAGCCTAAGGCTAGAGGATTCAGATCATCTCACTTTGTGTTGTAATGTTACTGTAATTTTATCAGTTTAGACCATCTGATGAAAAAAAGAGGGGACAAGACGTTGTCGACACTGTAGCACCAAAAAAATATTGTGTTGTTTTTTAAACCAACTAATCTGGTGCATTCGTTTGGTAAACAGATAGATAGATGAGATTCACCTAATGGCATGATGCTGTAGCTATATGCCATTCCTATTGGAATGTCATAGGGTATGAATCCAGCCTAGGGTACGTGTTTTAGTCTCAATGAACTGTTCATCCTATTAACGTTTATGTTCAGTGTAACTTGTCTAGTACGTGTGATTAATGGCCAACTAGCGAAGCTCAAAATTTGGCTAAAATTTACCGTACCAATGAAATTAGCGTGTTTCTCGAGTATGTGTGGTTAGTGGCCAACTAACGAGACTAAAACTTGGACTTGTTACTACCACGCATCCAGACTAATAAGGCTAGTCATAAGCAATTTTGTTTGATTATTAAATGTGCGGTGCAAGGAAATACATGGGTTGCAAAAGTAGAGGATTCTCTATCCGATCGGCAATGGAGTTCGGGCATTCAGCCTATGAGGATTCAAGGCCAAAAGAAAAAAAAACGAGTCATGGAGTCGTGTTACATATGTAATATCAATTATAAATGGAATGGTACGTGGTTATCATTTTTTTAGCAAGATTGCGGGATTCACACTTAATAAAAGGTGTCTGTGAGAGAGTGAGGTGCACAGTTTTTTTAAAGCTGAGTTTTGCATTCACATCGTATTCACACGAAATACAACACGCAAAATAAAATTTGGCAAGTAAAAGTTGAGCACCGAAAGCTAGTGGTAGAGAATTTGGTTTGAATTTTAAGCATCGCATGGTCGAGTAGAATTTTAAGCATCGCATGGTCGATTAGAAGAAAAAAACTGGTTGCGCAGAGTTTTTTAAGTGTACAAGGTAGACGTACGCACACACTCAAAAGTCAAAACACACTACACTCACACTATTCACGCACATACACGCGTACGTGTTCTCTATACAAACTAGGGATTTATTCGAGTCACCCAAGGCATCGCTGAGCGTGGTCACATACTTTTTTACTGAATGCGCACACATATATATACTTCTAAAATCGATGGACATCAGCGTCAAACCTAAGACTTGAACCCTGATAGACTATGTACGTATCTGTATATATTTAAAAAAAAAAAAAACAGAGTCACCCCTAGTTTCTATTAACAGAAACTAGACTTACAAGAATTCACTTGCGAACTAAAGTCTTTGTGCAGCCATCTGCCCACCAGCCAGCTTCATTGGTTGCGCAAAGTTCGGGTACGGAGAATTAGCTATAAATGTATTAAACTATTTGTTACTAAAACCGTTGGTCGAGTTTCACTGCGCTACAAGAGAACACAATTCACGCTATTATACAAGGAAAATTTTGATTAGCATCACTCAGAGTGTAACATGTGTGTGACAAGGATTATACGTGTGTTGAGAGTTGGCGTGGTACTTGCACGTCTCTATGAAGATGAAGGGTAACAAGTAACGTGTAGAGTCACTGACAAAGTGCGTCAGCCCGAGTCAGCCATAGCTGTTTTTTTAATAACCTATTTTTTACTCAGAATTAAAGAAATAATACTATTTTTATAGAAATAATCATCAGTCGTGTACCGTTGACCAACTAGAAAAAGCCGCCCAAAGCGACACCAGTTTAGTCACCCTCTGGTTGAGCGACATCAGTTAGTCGTCCAATGGTTGAGCGACTCATATAAAGTCGTCGAACTATTAGGCGATTTTAAGTAATAACTTTATTGTTTTATTAATCCGATTGAAATAATTGTGTGACAATAAATGTCAAATTTTGTAGGTAAAACATTTAGCAAATATTGTTTCTATGATGTTATTTTTCTAAAAAAAAAGGGTGGTGATAAGGTTGGTTGGTCCGTTTGTGATCTTCATAGAATATCAAGGGTACGAAATTTTTCAGACTCGTAATAACATTTTGTGATCGTCGTATGTTGTTGTAGTGCGCTAAATTTCTGAAGAAATTTGTGAGGACAGTAGAGATTCGTAAGTACGAAGGTAAGTGATATTGCGATGCGCTAGAAAATTCATACACTGTGGAGAACTTTGGAGAAATGGTGCAATGATAACAACACGACGGTTGATCCGACAAGAGGTCACATGGCAGGTAGGCTAACAAACCAAGAACGGTATAAGTGTGTCTTTAGAGAATTAGAAATATATGGAACATATGAACGAAGAGGGTCGGACTAATGCGTGGACCAAGACCATTTGCCCTTCCTTGTGAGCTCGGCATTGTACTCCTCACCGGCCGCCTTGGCCTCGACCGCCATTTCCCTCTTTTTCCTACGCTCCCTCTCGTGAGCCTCACACTCTCTACACCTGCACGCCTCGAGATGGACCTGCGTCTCCCGCTAGATACGCTCGTTGTGCTCTTCGGTGCGGCGCTCCTCCTCCCTCCTCTCGCGGTCTCTGTTGGCATCCTACTCCTCGCAGTCGAGAATCCACTGGTCGTGTAGGTGGCTCTCTAGGTCGATCCACTTGCGGTAGCCACATAGCGGATCCGAGGACTAGAGTTGTCGTAGCTAAAAGGCTAGACAGTGGGTACAAGGGTACCCCGTACCCTTTGTCTTGGGAGAAGAACCAAAAGGAGGAGCCAAAGACATGTGTGCATGTATGTATTGCTCATGTGTGTAGAATGAGGCGCCCCCTCCTTACATGCCCATGGGGCTTTACTTATATGGGGCAAAAAAGGGCATTTACCTTCTTGCCCCCATAGGCGAGAAAGAGAGAGAGAGGGGGGGTATTTTAGGCACATTTGCCTAAAATACACTATACAGACTAGATTTACATATGTACAGCATCCCTGACGGCACATCGATACTCCCGACGATCCTAGGGTGCGGGGCACCCCTTGGTGCCCTGCTACAACAACTCTCTTGTCTACGTGGTCCGAGGTCGCGAGGACAGGTCCCGCGGTCCCGAGGGGCGAGCGAACGCAATCCTGCCGCCCCCGGCCCCTTGAGAGTCAGGATACCCCCGGAGAAGTCGGCGCGAAGCCGCCCCGCCGAGGCATGGGCCTCGAGGCGGGCGGCGAAGCAAGGCGAGCCCGCCTGTCTTGAGTCGGCATGAGTCGCCCCACCGAGGCATGGGCCTCGAGGCGGCGGCGAAAGGCGATGCGAGCCGTCTTGGCGAAATCGTGTGAGCCGCCCACCGAGGCATGGGCCTCGAGGCGGCGGCGGCGATCGGCGAGCCGTCTTGGCGGTGAAGTCGGCGTGAGCCGCCTGCCGAGGCATGGGCCTCGAGGCGGTAGCGCGTCGAGGTCGCCTCTACCGAGGCATGGGCCTCGGGCGGGCGGCAGTCGAGGCCGCCCCACCGAGGCGATAGCCTCGAGGCGGCGCGATGGCGATGCCGAGCCGTCTTGGTGAAGTTGGCACAGAGCCACCCCACAGAGGCATAGGCCTCGAGGCGAGCGGCGCGTAGTGGCGGAGCGGAGCCCGTGTGGGCGAAGTGTTGCATCATGGCAGCCGCTGCTGCCTTCGTATTCGACTACTTCTTTGGTGTGACCGTTCGCGATGCTCCTGTTGGGGACCTGGTACCCCCCCCCTTGGCCGCTCCTAGTCAAGTGCCGTCGTGACTTGGAGGGGTGTGAAGGGGTTTTGTCCGTCTGCCTGAGTTACTGCTGGGTTCTTCTGAGGTTCTGAGGCTGGCGAGGGGGAGGCAAAGCCGATCGCCGTCCCTCAACTTTCTTTTGATTGGGCTTGTTCGAGAGCCCAGAAGCTAGCGAGGGGGAGGTATAGCCGATCGTCGTCCCCCAACTTTCTTTCATTGGGCTCATTTGAGAGCTCAGAAGCTAGCGAGGGGGAGGCGAAGCCGATCGTCGTCCCTCAACTTTCTTTCATTGGACTCGCTTGAGAGGCCAGAAGCTAGCGAGGGGTAGGCGAAGCCGATCGCCGTTCCCCAACTTTCTTTGATTGGGCTCACTTGAGAGCCGGGAAGCTAGTGAGGGGGAGGCGAAGCCGATCGCCGTCCCCCAACTTTCTTTGATTGGGCTGGGTTGAGAGCCCGAAAGCTAGTGAGGGGGGGGCGAAGCCGATCGCCGTCCCCAACTTTCTTTGATTGGGCTCGGTTGAGAGTCCGGAAGCTAGCGAGGGGGAGGCGAAGCCGATCGCCGTCCCCAACTTTCTTTGATTGGGCTCAGTTGAGAGCCCGGAAGCTAGCGAGGGGGAGGCGAAGCCGATCGCCGTCCCCAACTTTCTTTGATTGGGCTCGGTTGAGAGCCCGGAAGCTAGCGAGGGGGAGGCGAAGCCGATCGCCGTCCCCTAACTTTCTTTGATTGGGCTCGCTTGAGAGCCCATAAACTAGCGAGGGGGAGGCGAAGCCGATCGCCGTCCTCCAACTTTCTTTCATTGGGCTCGCTTGAGAGCCCATAACGGGAAGCTGCAGCATCATTTGGCATAAACACACTATTGATTGAGAAGTATATTACTCAACCCAGACATATAGAAGTCCAGGTAATATTCAAGGATATCAGTCCTGCCAAGTCATTTTTAAATCATATACCCGCAGTAGTCCTATGTCAGTCTGTTGTTTTATGTGGCGCTATTTCAATATGTGAAGGTATTTGGAGACCAACATGGAAATGTAATTCACCTGTACGAGAGAGACTGCAGTCTACAAAGAAGGCATCAGAAGATTATTGAGGAAGCTCCAGCTGTAAGGCTTTATTACCTGTTAATGCCAAGGAATTTGCTTCGAATAAAAATAACAAATTCACTTTTCTGTTTATATTTTCTCTGCAGCCTAATGTGACCACTGAGTTTCGGTCTCATATCGGTGAAACTGCTGTTTCTGCCGCAAAGGTGACATCCTTGATACTTCTACTGAATATTGCATGCTGTGATTTAAGAGACAATTTGATGGTTTCAGATTTCAGTCCATTATTGTTGGTTGAGTTATTTGCTTGTTCCGTACACATCAGCAGTCCAGTAACCAAGTCATATATAGTCTTTTTTTAACACCAATTTACAGGATGACAAATATGCAAGGCTGCAAGCAACTCACTTCATATCTGAAGTCCAATTCGAACTTTTGATTTACTATTTGGAAACTTGTGTTCATTCACATTTTGTGGAATAATTTTCAGCTTATTTGCATGCTACTTACCCTTTTCCATGCATTTTGTTATAAAACAAGTGGCTCTTCCTTGTTTGCCCCCTCTGATTTCTTCTTCGATAGTTATTCTGTTTAATCTTTATATTTTATACACAGGGTCACTTATTGGATTCTTTGTGTTGAAGGCAGTTGGTTACTACAATGCTGGAACAGTGGAGTTTATTGTGGATACTCTTTCAGGAGAATTCTATTTCATGGAGATGAATACTCGACTCCAGGTACTATATCCACGATCATCATCTAAGACGCTCGTGTACCTTGCATATTTTTATTGTATGATATGCTATCACATTTTAGGATCCCTTTCTTTAAACCTAGGTTTCTATGGTCCACTTGAGATGATGTGTTGAATATCTTTCGATGTGCGCATGGATTCAGCCTGGACAAAACAATTAGAGGATTACCATCATGAGGCAAATTGCCTACGTTGTGAAACAAAAAACACTCCAAAGCTGCAAGACCATAAAAATGAAATAATATATTTCGAAACTATAAGATGAGCATGTGCAATCATATATATCACATATATATATATATATATTCTTTGAAGTTTTTTCTCTCCATCTGTATATGGATAGCCTGTTAACCACATTTAGCTTCAATACAAACTGGATGCAGTAGCTCTCATATACTAAATAAAATCACCTGGTGAATTAATCTTTGAAGGTTGAGCACCCAGTAACGGAGATGATCGTTGGTCAAGATCTTGTGGAGTGGCAAATACGTGTTGCAAATGGAGAACGCCTACCATTATCTCAGGAGCAGGTTCCGTTAAATGGTAAACCTTGTCAGGGCATTCATGTTCTCATCCAAAACTCTTACAGATGATTCCTTAATGTCTTGACTCATGATCTATCTCTTAGCTATTTGCATTCCTTCTCATCTTAAACTTGATCACATAACCATCTCTTCTAGTTTTAATTGGGTTATAATTTCAAAGATCCAACCTTTAATAGTTAACTTATTAGTATTGCACTTGTTCTGTACATTCTGTTGGAGCACGTCATGTTGTGATTCCAATCATTATTTCATGAATTCTTACTGCTTATACCCATTAAGCAGGTCTACTAGTGAGTATGCAAAATCAAGTCACATATTGCTGTTTACTTCGCTAGCTAATCAAAGATATTTATCACCAAAAGAGAGAGAGAAAATAATCGGACCATTCTCTAGAAGTGGATTGGAATACTTTTGTTTGCCTTTTAAACAAAAATATGAGTAATCCAAAAGCCCTATCTTGATATGTAAGGTAGTGGATTGGTTGCCTTAAATTAATGTCAAATGAACAATAATTAGCTTTTCTAATGTTCTAACACAATTATATGGGTAATCTCAAGTTTTATGGATATGTTGATATATTGACAGTTACAGTTCAATTTTTAGTGCCACACGAAGTCAGAATTATTTGTAACTACCAGTGTACCTTGATCCAGGACATGCATTTGAAGCCCGAATATACGCTGAAAATGTCCCAAGAGGATTTCTTCCTGCAACAGGAACCTTACATCACTATCAACCAGTCCCTTCTACCACAACAGGTAAATTGTGGAGATATCCTGCAACCGAATCTGTTACCAGTTATATTTCAGTATGTTGTCAGTATTCAGTAACATATTCTGGATCAGTAAGAGTTGAAACTGGAGTTGAAGAAGGAGATACTGTCAGCATGCATTATGATCCCATGATAGCCAAACTTGTAGTTTGGGGTGAAAGTCGCAATGCTGCACTAGTCAAGCTAAAGAACTTCTTGTCAAACTTTCAGGTATATAGACTCCTCACCTCAATTTATACATTTCTTTAGATATCTTATTTCTTTATAATTTTTATGCCCTAATGTGTCTACTCTCCATTGACGTTATGCGCTGACGTGCATTGATGCAATTTTAGCTGTCACAAAGAGCAGGGCTTACAGATGCATATATGATAATGGAGATATTTCAGGGACTGGGTGATTTTGTAGAATTGGCCTATGCTAATTTACTTAAAATTTAGTTGTTGCCTTTATTTTTTGTACTTATACCATGTAAAGGTCAGCAATCAGCAGCATACATTAAGTTGGATACCCTTTCTCTATGGTGGTTACTTGTTAAACTTTGCCATGAGTCCTTAATGATAGTCCGTTGGAAATTTACTACTCCTAATCATTTGCGAAGAAATGGTTTAAACTTCAGAAGTGAAGGGTTTTGATGTCGTCATTTTGATAGTTCCTGTCTGTCATACTGTCGTTAATGAATAGACAGATTGCAGGTTTGCCAACCAATGTTGGTTTCCTCCAAGAACTCGCAGGCCATAGTGCCTTTGAAAAAGGCCTAGTTGAGACACACTTCATTGAGCGCTATAAAAATGATCTTTTGAGTACTTCTGCTAAGGCCTCGGGTGAATCACATGATGCAGCTGAGCTTGGTGCAATTTTGGCTGCTGCCTGCATTTGCAGAAAGGATCACATTACCTCTGAAGAATCCCTCCGTATGTTACGTTCCTGTCCTTTTGTTTTGTCACTCAACAACATTGCTAATATGGCCTGATATTGACATATGCTTGTTGTTAGGTGACAAGACGTTTTCTGTATGGTACACCCGTCCACCGTTCAGGATGCATCACTTCGCCAAGCGTCTGATGGAATTTGAGTTAGATAAAGAACTCGATGGGTCGAGTGATGAACTTCTTAAACTGTTGATTACATATAGATCTGATGGAAGCTACTTCATTGAGGTGATTACTACGCACTGGCAGAATATTTTTCAAATGCTTTATGCTATTTGAATTGCAAGAGCCTATGCAATCTTCTTTACTGAGGTGGCTTCTAATATAAGTGTACAACACTAATGGGCAATGGTGGAAATGATATATTTCACATTTGTTTTTGGAAGTTGTATCTTCACATATTTGAAATTAGTCATTTTGAACGAAATATTTCTGATGATCATTGTATAATTACAGCAAAATCCTCTAGAAGTCGGTCTTTATAATGGAAGCTTCTATTCTGTATGCTCCATTTTGTTTCCTGATATGCCTTTCTACAGTTGACCTCAAGTATGTGGATAAAACAAAAGGACTTTTAAGAGTGCAACAATAGACAGAAACTTCCTCCAGCAGATTAGAAAGTGAATTTCGTTTACATTGTATCCATATCAGAATTTCTAGTCAGCAAGGCAATAAGCAACCTTTTACTTGGCATTTAACACTGCACTATCCTTGACCTCTCAATCAATATCTTCACTAACTGTGTCCCGGTTGTGACCAGACTGAAGATGATTCTTCTCCTGGTTTGGATGTCAAAGTAGATGACAGGGGCGACCATGATTTCCGGGTTGATGTTGGTGGGCTGCAAACAGATGTAACTCTAGCATTTTATTCAAAGGTTAGCCTGATACTTGGTGGTTGTGAGCTTATTCCTTAGTTTCTTCTGACTGTAATATCCTCCCTAAATTTCCTTTCTCTTCTGCTTTCAGGATAATAGCAAACATATACACATCTGGCATGGGAAGCATCATCATCATTACAGGCAGACCATGAGAGCTGAGCAGTTACTTGATGATAATTCTCAACCTAGCCGTGCTTCCGAGGGAAGGTCACATCCAAAAGGGAGTGTTTTGGCACCAATGGCTGGTTTGGTTGTAAAGGTTTTGCTTAAGGATGGGGCACAGGTGGAGGAAGCTCAGCCTGTCATGGTTATAGAAGCAATGAAGATGGAGGTCTGAATGAACTTGCTTATGGTGGCTTTTAAAATTTTGGTCAAATTAATCAAAGCTCACATAACTATCTTCTACTCTTTTTCTCAGCATGTTGTGAAGGCGCCTCGCGCTGGATCTGTAGAAGGGCTCAAAGTTACTGCCGGACAACAAGTTTTTGACTCCAGTGTCCTTTTCACTGTCAAGGTATGTGGTAATTATCGATCATGTCCTGGAAAGTTTAGAGTTTGCTTTCCTTTTTGTCACAACAAAGTTTATGCTAAGTCTAAATTTTGCCATAATTAGGTTTTGACCAATGCCAATCAAACTCCTTAAAAAGTACTCACACTTAGAACTTAGAAGATGAATCAAAATAAAGGAAACAACAGAAAAGTCTATAAAAGATCAGATTGAGAAGTTGTGCGTGGTGCGTCGGCAGCAGGGGCACACATCTGTGATCATGTGGCTGCGCCGTCAGGCCATGGCAAGTGTTAGCAGCTGCAAGCACCAGTTGCGGCAATTTTTGACCTTTTTTTAAAGTTCTCATCTATAATGAGTTTGATTAGCAACAGGGTTCAAAGATGTGCATATCTTGAGCTAAAAGAAGCAGCAGCGGTAGTAGTAGTAGCGGTGACCGAGAGCGTTATAATGGTTTGTGTATAAACCTGGGCTTCCCCTTTTATTAAAAAAATCCAAACTTTTCAAGAGTAAATAACGTCGTCGTTTTGTAAGCTTCTGAAAATCGATATCCTTCAATCCGTATGATATGAGTATGGATGCTTCTCGGTAACTCATCTGAACTCGAAATTATCCCTTTTCCAGGAGAACAGTGCAAATTGATACACCCAGAAATTGGATCGTAACCTTTCCTGTATAGTGTACATTACTGTGCGACATGTATGTACAATGAAATAAACAATGTAAACCGATTGGTCTGCCATTTCCCAATACGGCAGCAAACTGTGGAACGCCAATGACAGGGTCCATCTCGTCAGCCGAGTTCAACTTGGCAGCAGTAATAACAAAGATGACAGCGAGAGGTGTGACGTGAACAATCAATCAAAAATCACGGCTGCGATGATGATATCGACAGCGATCGATGGGCACGGTGAAAATGCCAATCAGATGAAGACCACATCGGATATTCGAAGAAGGTAAGTCCCCTGCTGTTACATCTGGATTTGTTTCGTCTGCAGAGACTTTAGCTGCTGCCCGCTTGCCACATCGAATTTGGTTTCCGTGCTTGCTTTTCCCGGGATGGCGACAAGCTCCTCTTTGGGTAAAGAGCAACAGGGGAGAATTTTTCTTGAGATGGATTGCCATCCAAGTTCAGACGGAACCAGTTCGAAAGGGACTGAACACTCGGGCACATTGCCTGCATCCAAGTGCTCAGAGATGATTCCTGCGTCATGAAAAAAGAAACACACGAAGGCCTGAGATAAATGCATATATGTTTCGCGACATCTACAGTACGTGGCCGGCTGCCGCGTAAAAGGGTGGAGAATAATTTTCTCACAAGCAAGTGAATTTGTCGCCTGCTTGCATTTTCGGCTGAGCAAAGCAAGTGAATTTGTCGCCTGCTTGTCTTTTCGGCTCAAATGTTCGTGCTATTGAGTTTTATGCAATAATCAGTTCACCTAAATGCTTAAGCGTCTAGGAAAAAGTGGACAGTGTACTCATACTTCACTGATGGCTTGGCTGGCGCTCAAGTAGACTGCACGAAACCTAGTCAAACTCACCGCAGCAAGGAAAGGTGGTGCACGTGTCAGAAAATAATGCATGATATCACATAAAGTAAAAGAGGTCAATATCTCCAACTTGTTATTGCACTACCATCAATAATACATCTAAAACTTCAACACTACTGTCCTTGTTAATACGATGAGCGCCCCCCGGGTTGAGATCAATACGATTCCTCAATTAGAAATAATATATTACAAGCTCACATTGGATTTTAAAAAAAAACATTAATATTTAAAAAGATAATTATGAAATTAATTAGTCAGAAAATATACGAAATTAAGTGGAATGGCGACATGCTCCTGTCGTCATTCCGGCGACAGGGACCCTGTCGCCAAAGAAACAATTGGGGAATGTTTCTGTTGCTAGTTCAATTGGCGAGATGACCCTGTCGCCAATTGGCGACAGGAGTCTGGTTGCTAGTTCAATAGGAGAGTTCAGTTTTTTGTTTTATTTATTTATGTGTAGCGGAACTTTTAAATTTTTGTAAAATTATTTTGAAAATTTGGTAATACATTGAAGTGTCTCCGCGTAGTTCGGAATGCAAAATCTGAGGATATTACGTAATATTTAACAGTCCAAATATTTGAGAAAAAGAGATGTATTTTGTTGCATAAGATATGTAGATCATTTGGCACGAAAGATGATAGGTGGTGCTCGTCGTCGCTTAGGGGTCAATGACCATTTTAGTGCCTATTTACAGAACGAGATTGGAAGTCGGCTTTACAACGCAGTTACGAATTGAAATAGAATTTATAATAAAGTTGCAAATTACACGGCGCTAGAGCTGTTCAAACGCCTAGCCGAGCTGGGCTTCGAGCCTGGTCTAAAATCGGCAGGCCCGAGCTTGGCCCGAAAAATTGATTTTCCTATTAAAATGAATTATTTTAATCCTTTTGGAATAAAAAAGTACTATTTAATTCATTTCCAGAATTAAAAAAATAGATTTCCATTTTTAATTGCTTTTTAAGGATTTCGGGCCGAAATTTCCATTTTTTACCGCTCGTGGCGGCGGCGGCTAGTCTCGAAGTCATCCGTGTCCTACAAGATAGGCTGGACAGTTCAATGATGTTAGAATAACACAATGTTGTCAGGACAAATTAATAATTATGATGCATACCGAACATAACTTACCTCTTGGATCTAGAGTGCGCCCAGGCGATGGAGAGTGGTAGTACGGTCCACGGTCTCACTTATAGGAGCCTTCCCCTTGTTCTCCAGCCGCTTGGCCTTATCGTACTCATCTGCTTTCTTGGGCTCGTCTGATGCATTTTCAGTTGGGTCGGGGCGAAGCCCTGCAAAATGACTAACCAGATCTAATGCTTTGTCTGTCTCTCCTCCGCTACGAACTGCCAGGGCTTCGCCGCGTCTCTTCTCCCCCTCTCATCCTCTCTCTTCTCCATCTGTTCTCATTTTTCTGGAATTAAAATGATATTTCCACCAATTTTTTGGGCTTTAAGTAGGTAGTTCGTGTCGCCAGTTCAACCGGCGACAGGAACACTGTTCACTTCCTGTCGTCAATCCAAATGGCAACAGGAAGCTGGACTAGCGACAGACAGTCAACAGGATCCTTATCGCCATTCCAAATGGCGACATACATCTACTTTTGTAAATTTTTTTTGACTATTTAATTTGTAATTACCTTTTAAAATAATATTATTTTTTAAAAATATGTAAGGTGTACATCAACTTAATTATATATCCTGCCATTTGGTAGACAATTTTCGCACTAATACAACGTGCAACCATTTGCCGTTCAAATACTAGTCTAGTCTAGTCTAGGTAATGTGTGCCGACACCTTGATGTGATGTCATGTTCATGTGTCCGTGAACATGTCGATATGAAGAGAATAATACGTGTAGTACTAGCCTTTTTTTAAAGGTTGTGTACAGTAGTAGCTTGGTTGGAATAATCCTTCAGACGTATACGCAAATGTTTTTCCATAGAGGATGTCGTAAGGCTTAATTGGCTGTGTGGACATTAGAGTTGAAGTCTTTGTTGTTCTATGCTGCTCTTCCACGGTGATCTGTTTGATTGAATTGGCCATCACCATCGCCCGATTTTGCAATGATCATTTATTGCATATATATAATTTCATATATTGTATAGAGTTTTGAACATCGTAAGAAACTAATAGCCCATACTTCTTCAAAGAAATGCTGTTTTTTCATCGTACTAGTAAAAGATAGTACGAAAACATTGACTTTTATAAAGCTAGCTGAAAATGAGATACACATGCAGCTTTCTAGTGTTATCTATTTCTTTTAGAGAGATATCGGTGTAATTTAATAAGTGAATCTTAAGATAGATATTGCAAACAAATAATCGAGTAGCAATTTAATAAGTGAATTATTCATCGTTATAATCCGGTCGAACGTGTAAGCTCCCTCACGTAGAGTCGTACACATATGCTTGCGTTTGACGTCATGAAAAAGCTCTGATCAGACGTTGACAACTACCTGAGATCCAGTTAGAAACCCATTAGACATCTTATTAAAATCAAGCACTATATGATGCTCCATTTTGTGTCAAGTTTTCTATATCTTCTTTTTAGAAAATTGCGCCATGTCTCTGAACTTACGAGGTTGTGTTAATTAACTCCTGAACTTGTATTTTACTTTCTCAGTCTTTGAACTTGCGATGTTGTGCCACTTAGCTCACTGAACTTACGCGGTTGTGTTACTTAGCTTCCTGAACTTACGTTGAAGCGAAGTTTATCGGATGCGATGCTAGCGATTTCGTCCCCTCTGAGTCTGGTGGACTCGTCGCTGCCCCGTTCCAACCGTGTTCATCATCCTCGTCACTTCATGCCGACAAAAACGGATTCTTCGGGCTCGAGAACGCACCGTACTTACGTCTTCGCCGGAGCTCCATCATCATAGCTTGCCGTAGCCCTCGCCCTTTGCCTCCTTGCTAGAGTAGAAGCTACTCACCCTGCATGAAGTCCATTTGGCCGTTTGTTAACAGAAAAGACTGAGTTAGCGAATCACTATGAGAGAGAAGTATTGTGCCCCTACTCTAGAACTGAGAATGTACTTCTCTCTCACGGCCGACTCAAAGAAGGCAAGAGCAAGGGCGGCGACAAGCTGCGACGGTGGAGCTCCGACGAAGACGTAAATATGGTGTGTTCCCGAGTCCGAAGAATCTATTTTTGTTAGTGTGAGGTGATAGGGATGATGAACAAGACCGGAACGAGACGACAACTAGTCCACCAGACTCGCATCCGACTAACTTCGCATCAATGCAAATTTAGAGAGTTAAGTTGCACAACCTTGCAAATTCAGATATTAAGAAAGTAAAATACAAATTCAAAGAGCTAAATGAGATAGTCTTACAAGTTCGGGTGCATATCTAGTGCACATAGTGCATTTGGTGCACATATGCACAAACTTTTTGTTTGGGTATCAAACAAGCATAAAAATTGAAAAAATTCTAGATGTAGTTGATGGTGTTTTGTTCCACCCTTTAAAATTTCAAGTTCAAACTCAATGTATGTTAGAAGAAACAAAAAAGAAATTCACTGTGAATAGTAACATTTCGCTTTCTCTTTCCTCTTTCCTCTTTCCATACTATTCACAAATAATTCTCTTTTTTGTTTCTTCTAACATACATTGAGTTTGAACTTGAAATTTTAAAGGGTGGAACAAAACACCATCAACTACATCTAGAATTTTTTTCAGAATTTTTTATACTTGTTTGATACCTAAACAAAAAGTTTGTGTATATATACACCAAATACACTATGTACACTAGATATGCACCCTACAAGTTCAGAGAACTATAGGACAATTTTATCTCTTTATTTTATTTTTGGGTAAAGTGTTGGGCTCGTATGCACTCGAGAGGTTGCGGCCTTGCGGGCCCACTTCTACTTAGACAAAAGCCCCGCTCCGGTCCTACCAGAATTGCCAGGTGGACTTTGCAAGGCCACCACCAACCTCGTCTTCTTCCTCCCTCTCCCGGCCGCGGCCGCCCCCGATTCCTCTCTATCCCCGCGCTGCTCGTGCCGGATTGGAGGCTCCCCGCCTGCACATTACCTAGGTCGCAGCGTCTCTACGGAGAATTCCGCGCTGTTCGAGCCAGTCCTCGCCCGATTCGGCGCCGGCTTGAAGGTTCTTGGGCTCAATTGAAGCTTCTTTGGAGAGAGAGCTCCGAGCTCGAGCCAAATCTTTCCTGCGGGGCCTGTTGGATTGGAGGTGTTCTTGTGCGGATTCTTCAGGTCTGTTCGAGCTCGGATTCCGCCCGCGTAGCGTGGTGTGGTGGTTCGAGGCGTCCGGGTCGGTAAAGGTGCGGGCTTTCCGCGCGCTTTCCCCAACTCTGACCGGACTCGTCTCTGTTGCGAGGAGCTCAGCTTGACGCCGCTTCCCCTTTTTTTGCCGTCCGCCCTGGTCTGATTCGGTGAAACGCGCCTCCTTCCGTTTCCCCTTCGGGTTCTTTGATTCGCACGCAAGGTGGGCCTCCGGAGGTAGATTCGTCGCGAACGAGGGGCCTTCGGAGTGAAGTGGGCCGCAGTGAGGTGGAGGTGGCCTGAGCGTGGGCTGGCCTTCGGAGCTTGGATGGGCCGCGCGTGAGGTGGGCTCCAGAGCGCGGGTGGCCTCCGCGGGCGAGGTGGAGGTGGCCTGAGCGTGATATGGCCTCCGGAGTGCGGATGGCCCGTGCGTGAGTTGGCTCCAAAGCTCGGATGGGCCGCGCGCGAGGTGGGCCTCCGCGGGCGAGGTGGAGGTGGCCTGAGCGTGAGGTGACCTCCGGAGGGCGAATGGGCCGTGCGCGGGTTGGCTCCAGAGCGCGGATAGGCCGTGCGAGGTGGGCCTCCGCGGGCGAGGTCGAGGTGGTCCAACCGTGATGTGGCCTTCGGAGCGCGGATGGTCCCTGAGGGCGAGGTGGGCCGCACGAGAGGTGGCTCCGGAGCGAGGGGGAGCAAGCGAGGGCGTGATGAGCACCCTTTGCTCCAAGCGAAGGCTTCGGGTGTTTGAGCGAAGATGTTCCGAAGGTGTAGTGGGCCTTCGGATGCTGAGCGAAGGTGGGCTTCAGCCCAGGTGCGGGGTAGTCTTCGGCTGAAGGTGTGCTTCGTCTTGACCAAAGATGGTGTCGTAGGGACAGTCTATCGGCCCTAGCAACCTGGTGAACAGTACTAAAAGGCACAAGAGGTACCCGAAGGCGGTCCAAAGCCCCGAAAGGTAGGCCGAAGGGTACAGGAGGTACCCCAAATGCGGCCCGAAGCCTCTGAAGGCTAGGCCAAATGGTACAGAAGGTACCTCGAAAGCGGCCCAAAGCCCCCAAAGGGTCAACCGAAGGGTACCGGAGGTACCCCGAGAGCGGCCCAAAGCCCCCAAAGGCTCGGCCGAAGGGTACGGGTGGTACTTTGAGGGGTGCCTGAAGGGTGGCCAAAGCTGTCTTATCAGAAGCGAAGGGAGAAGACAGGTGGACCAGGCACACCAGCTGAGTGAGCCTGGTCCACAAGAGCCCACCATAGACCGGGAGCTATGCATAGGGGTAGGAAAGGACACTGATGCCCCTGTACGGACAGTACCTTTCTAGGGGTAGATATGTGTCGTAGCAGGACACCAAAGGGTGCCCCGCACCCTCGGATCGTCGAGAATACCGGTGTGCCTTCAGGGATGTTGTTCATATGTAAATCTAGTCTGTATAATGGATTTTAGGGCAAATATACCCAAAATGCCCTTTCTCTCTCTCGCCTATGGGGGCAAGAAGGTAAATATCCCTTCTTGCCCCTATAAGTAAAGCCCCCTGCGCATGTAACAGGGGAGGCTCTCCTTATTCAACACATATGAGCAATACATACAAACACACTTGTCTTTGGCTTCTCTCTATCCGGTCCTCCACCCAAGACAAAGGGTACGGAGGCCTCCATTGACGGAGGGTCCTCAGACTCCATCTGCTCTAGCTTTTTAGCTACGACATTAGCGCCATCGTCTTGGACCAACAAAAGCTACAAACAGAAGAGTCAAGACACCGGCCGGCCCCAACCGACGATGCACTTCCTCAAAACCAAAGGCTCGTGATCACCTTCGGCCACCTTCATTCAAAAACACACACACACCGAGCATCCTTTGCGTCGACCTTCTGAGCCATTCCAAGCCTCCGAGACCCTCCAACAAGTGTTAGCTTTCCTTGACCCGGCTCATCTTCACCAACTCCTTCGAGCCCCTCGGGCACCCTGGCGACTGGGCAAGCCCCCATCACCGGCTGAGCAGCTCGGCACCTTCGCTAGCCCCGCCCAAACACAAAGACAAGAAAAGGAATTACAAGATTCCATCCCCTTCGGTGCCACCCCACCTTCGGCCCCTCGCCCTCAAAGCGAGCCTCCCCCGCCTCGCTAGCAGAGCACCTTCACGGCCACTTCGGCGTCGAACCACCTCAGCGTCCCGTCTGGCGTCGCCGCCACCTCAGGAGGCCCCCCGCCACCTTCGGTTGCACGGGGCCACCCCTCGAGGCCCCCCTTGGAGACTCCTCCTGCGGGCGCCTCCTCCGGCCAACCATCGCCTCCACCGGATCCACTTCGACCGTGGGACCGCCCCTCGGCGCCTCGCCCAAGAAGACCACCTCCCCACAGAGCACAACCGCTTCAAGATCACCCCATCGCTAGCTCCAGTCACCTCGGGGCCCCTGTCCACGCCGGCCAGCGCCTCGAGGCACCCTCGGACGCCTTGCCTCCACACCGGAGGCCACCTCTGTCCCTCCAAGATCGGGCCGCCCGCCTCCAAATGGGTGCCCACGGAGCTCACCTCGGTCCCTCCAAGAACGGCCGCCTCCCGCCCACGGGTGCCCACGAGCTCCTCAGTCCCCTCAGATCGCTGGCTGCTCCATGCAATGGCCGAGGGTCGCCACACATACCACCGGCCTCGAAAGGCCACGCCATGCAGCCACCGAGGGCCACCGCGGATACGGTCGAGCTCTAGCCTCAGGGCATCATTGCATCTGCCTCACTTCGCTACACCTCACAGCCGCCCAAGACCAGTACGTATCCCTCATTTCCATTTGGTGCTCTAGTACTTCACCTATAGTGCGCAGTTGGTAATTAAACATAGCTAGTGTAGCTAGGCAGCACGTGAATAGGAGGGCCTCTACATTAAAGGCTATCTGCCAACCGGTCAAGGGAGCTTTGCTACTGCTAGTAGTACCACCTCCAACGACTACACACGCAATCACGTGACAAGCAGGCCCCGTGATTTAATATTTGACACGGCTCAAGAAGCATGTAAAAAAGAGGGGTGTTTCTAGCTACATAGCATTAGGTATTATTTCATGTCTCGCTTGCACAGGAAGACTTCAAAACATGAATAGCTAATCCAGTACATGCTTGTAGTTGAACAGAGGCAATGAAAAAAAAGATATCGCGTATGACCCCGAGCCCCTACGCACACCAACACCCTCCGCAGGCACGCGTGTATAAACAAAGACGCCGCGTATGGCTCCGAGCACCGGTGCACACTAACTCACCCCCCGGGGTGTGAAGTGTATAAACAAAGACGCCGCGCATGGCCCCGAGCCCCGGCGCACACCGATGCCCTCCGCAGGCACGCGTGTATCAACAAAGACGCCGCACATGGCTCCGAGCCCCGGTGCACACTAACTCACCCCCAGGGTGTGAAGTGTATAAACAAAGACGTCGCGCATGGCCCCGAAGCCCCGGCAAGACACCGATGCCCTCCGCAGCACGCGTGTATAAACAAAGACGCCACAGATGGCCCCGAAGCCCCGGCCAAGACACCGATGCCCTCCGCAGCACGCGTGTATAAACAAAGACGCCGCGCATGGCTCCAAGCCCGGTGCACACTAACTCACTCCCCGGGGTGTGAAGTGTATAAACAAAGACGCCGCGATGGCCCCGAAACCCCGCCAAGACACCGATGCCCTCCGCAGTACACGTATAAACAAAGATGTCGCGCATGGCCCCGAGTCCCGGCGCACACCGATGCCCTCCGCAGGCACGCTTGTATAAACAAAGACGCCGCGCATGGCTCCGAGCCCCGGTGCACACTAACTCACCCCCCGGGGTGTGAAGTGTATAAACAAAGACGCCGCGCATAGCCCCGAGCCCCGGTGCACACCGATGCCCTCCGCAGGCACACGTGTATAAACAAAGACGCCGCGCATGGCCTCAAGCCCCGGCGCACACCGATGCCCTCCGCAGGCACGCGTGTATAAACAAAGACGCCGCACATGGCTCCGAGCCCCGATGCACACTAACTCACCCCCCGGGGTGTGAAGTGTATAAACAAAGACGCCACGCATGGCCCCGAGACCCGGCGCACACCGATGCCCTCCGCAGGCACGCGTGTATAAACAAAGACGCCGCGCATGGCCCCGAGCCCAGGCGCACATCGATGCCCTCCGCAGGCAAGCGTGTATAAACAAAAACGCCGCGCATGGCGCCAAGCCCCGGTGCACACTAACTCACCACCCCCCGGGGTGTGAAGTGTATAAACAAAGACGCCGCGCATGGCCCCGAGCCCCGGCGCACACCAATGCCCTCCGCAGGCACGCGTGTATAAACAAAGACGTCGCGCATGGCCCTGAGCCCCGGCGCACACCGATGCCCTCCGAGGCACACGTGTATAAACAAAGACGCCAAGCATGGCTCCGAAGCCCCGCAGACACTAACTCACCGGTGTGAAGTGTAAACAAAGACACCGCGCATGGCCCGAGACCGGCCAAGACACCGATGCCCTCCGCAGCACGCTGTGTATAAACAAAGACGCCAAGATGGCTCGAGCCCCGGTGCACACTAACTCACCTCCGGGTGTGAAGTGTATAAACAAAGACGCCACGATGGCCCCGAGCCCCGGCGCAAGACATCGATGCCCTCCGCAGGCACGCGTGTATAAACAAAGACGCCAAGATGGCCCCGAAGCCCCGCCAAGACACCGATGCCCTCCGTAGGCACGCGTGTATAAACAAAGATGCCGCGCATGGCTCCGAGCCCCGGTGCACACTAACTCACCCCCAGAGTGTGAAGTGTATAAAAAAAGACGCCGCGCATGGCTCCGAGCCCCGGTGCATACTAACTCACCCCCGGGGTGTGAAAGTGTATAAACAAAGACGCCGTGCATGGCCCCGAGCCCCGGCGCACACCGATTCCCTCCGCAGGCACGCGTGTCTAAACAAAGACGCCGCGCATGGCTCCGAGCCCCGGTGCACACTAACTCACCCCCCGGGGTGTGAAGTGTATAAACAAAGACGTCGCGCATGGCCCCGAGCCCCGGCGCGCATCAATGCCCTCCGCAGGCACGCGTGTATAAACAAGACCTCGCGCATGGCCCCGAGCCCGCGCATAGCCCTAGTTGCTCCAACGGCCACGCCTCGGCGACTAGGGAGTCTCCCGCCGTCAGGGCCTCGCCTCGGCGAAGAGACATCTCCAATCGCACACATTCGCGCAAAACCTAGTTGTTACAGAGGCACCGCCTCGGCGACTAGGAAGTCTCCCGCCTCGAGTGCCTTGCCTCGGCGGAGAGACCTCACACATTCACGCACATTAGCGCAAAACCTAGTCGTTCCGAAGGCACCGCCTCGGCGACTAGGGAGTCTCCCGCCTCGAGAGCCTTGCCTCGGCGGGGAGACCTCACACATTCGAGCTCATTCGCGCAAAACCTAGTCGTTCCGGAGGCACCGCCTCGGCGACTGGGGAGTCTCCCGCCTCGAGTGCCTTGCCTCGGTGGGGAGACCTCACACATTCACAAGAAACCTAGTCGCTCCGAGGCACCGCCTCGGCGACTAGGAGTCTCCGCCGAGTGTCTTGCCTCGTGGGAGACCTCACACATT
Source organism: Phyllostachys edulis (assembly GCA_036346405.1). Classification (NCBI taxonomy): domain Eukaryota; kingdom Viridiplantae; phylum Streptophyta; class Magnoliopsida; order Poales; family Poaceae; genus Phyllostachys; species Phyllostachys edulis. Next base: position 6,120,698 of record CM070567.1, on the reverse strand, counting down.
CAAGCTCATTGGGGCAAAACCTAGTTGTTCCGGAGGCACCGCCTCGACGACTAGGGAGTCTCCCGCCTCGAGTGCCTTGCCTCGGCGGAGAGACCTCACACATTCGCGCTCATTCGGGCAAAATCTAGTCGTTCCGGAGGCACCGCCTTGGCGACTAGGGAGTCTCCCGCCTCGAGTGCCTTGTCTCGGCGGAGAGACCTCACACATTCGCGCTCATTCACAAAAACCTAGTCGCTCGGAGGCACCGCCCGGCGACTAGGAGTCTCCGCCTCGAGTACCCCGCCTAAAGCGAGAGACCTCACACATTCACAAAAACCTAGTCGCTCCGAGGCACCGCCTCGGCGACTAGAGTCTCCGCCTCGAGTGCCTTGCCTCTACGGGAGACCTCACACATTCAAGACATTCATTCAAGAAACCTAGTCGCTCCGAGGCACCGACTAGGAGTCTCCCGCCTCGAGTGCCTTGCCTCGGCGGAGAGACCTCACACATTCACAAGATATTCACAAAAACCTAGTCGTTCAAGGCACCGCCTCGGCGACTAGGGACTCTCCCGCCTCGAGTGCCTTGCCTCGGTGGGGAGACTCATACATTCACAAGACATTCACAAGAAACCTAGTCGTTCCGGAGGCATCGCCTCGGCGACTAGGGAGTCTCCCGCCTCGAGTGCCTTGCCCCGGCGGGGAGACCTCGCATATTCGCGTTCGTTCGCACAAAACCCCTTCAATGAAAAAGCAACAAGATGCCACAACAAAAAACAAAGCCACCGTGCATGCCCTTTGGCTTCGGTACAAGCCAATACCACCCTCAGACGTGATTGCCTTGGCGAAGGCGACGCGCAAAGCTAACCCTGGCACAGCCCGGTCCCAAGACCAAAACATACTAGGGGGGACAGCGTCATCCTCGCCAGCACAACAAAGCATCAGGGCTCCCTGGAGCCCTACCAAAAGAAAGTTGGGGGACGGCGTTCTCGGCTTCGCCTCCCCCTCGCTAGCCTTGGGCCTCGCAAGCGAGCCCAATCAAAAAGAAAGTTGGGGGACGGCGTTCTCGGCTTCGCCTCCCCCTCGCTGGCCTTGGGCTCCGCAAGCGAGTCCAATCAAAAAGAAAGTTGGGGGACGGCGTTCTCGGCTTCGCCTCCCCCTCGCTGGCCTTGGGCTCCGCAAGCGAGCCCAATCAAAAAGGAAGTTGGGGGACGGCGTTCTCGGCTTTGCCTCCCCCTCGCTGGCCTTGGGCTCCGCAAGCGAGCCCAATCAAAAAGAAAGTTGGGGGACGGCGTTCTCGGCTTCGCCTCCCCCGCGCTCGCCTTAGGCTTCGTAAGCGAGCCCAATCAAAAAGAAAGTTGGGGATCGGCGTTCTCGGCCTCCCTCCCGCCTTTTAGGCTCGTAAGCGAGCCCAATCAAAAAGAAAGTTGGGGGACGGCGTTCTCGGCTTAGCCTCCCCCCCGCTAGCCTTGGGCTCCGTAAGCGAGCCCAATTAAAAAGAAAGTTGGAAGATGGCGTTCTCGGCTTCACCTCTCCCTCGCTGGCCTTGGGCTCCGCAAGCGAGTCCAATCAAAAAGAAAGTTGGGGGACGGCGTTCTCGGCTTCGCCTCCCCTCGCCTTTGGGCTCTGCAAGCGAGCCCAATCAAAAGGAAGTTGGGGATGGCGTTCTCGGCCGCCTCCCCTCGGCTGCCTTAGGCTTCGCAAGCGAGCCCAATCAAAAAGAAAGTTGGGGGACGGCGTTCTCGACTTCGCCTCCCCCGCGCTCGCCTTAGGCTCCGTAAGCGAGCCCAATCAAAAAGAAAGTTGGGGGACGGCGTTCCCGGCTTAGCCTCCCCCCGCTAGCCTTGGGCTCCGCAAGCGAGCCCAATCGAAAAGAAAGTTCGGGGACGGCGTTCTCGGCTTCGCCTCCCCCTCGCTGGCCTTGGGCTCCGCAAGCGAGCCCAATCAAAAAGGAAGTTGGGGGACGGCGTTCACGGCTTCGCCTCCCCCTCGCTGGCCTTGGGCTCCGCAAGCGAGCCCAATCAAAAAGAAAGTTGGGGGACGGCGTTCTCGGCTTCGCCTCCCCCTCGCTAGCCTTGGGCTCCGCTAGCGAGCCCAATCAAAAAGAAAGTTGGGGGACGGCGTTCTCGGCTTCGCCTCCCCCTCGCAAGCACACCTGAATGTCATCATAATAAGCAATCGCCTCCTTAAGCGGATGAGCATCAACCCTTCACGCCACTCTAGTCATGGGCACAAACCACTAAGAGTAGCCAAAGGGGGGGACGGTACCAGGCCACTAGTAGGATCATCGCAAACAGTCACACCGAAGAAGTAATCAAACACGAAGGCCATGCCTCGGCGTGGCGGCTCCACGTCGACTTCGCCCACACAGGCTCTACCACTGCTCACCGCCCGTCTCGAGGCTGTAGCCTCGGCGGGGCGGCCCCGACGCGCCGCCCGCCTCGAAGGCCATGCCTCGGCGTGACAGCTCCGTGTCAACTTCGCCCACACAGGCTCTACCACTGCTCACCGCCCGCCCGAGGTCAGAAGCCTCGGCGGGCGGCCCCCCGCGTCGCCACCTCGAAGGCCATGCCTCGGCGTGGCGGCTCATGCGTCGACTTCGCCCACACAGTTCTACCACTCGCCATCGCCCACCTCGAGGTCAGAGCCTCGGTGGGCCCCAACGCCGCCCTCCTTGAAGGCCATGTCTCGGCGTGGTGGCTCTGCGTCGACTTTGCCCACACAGGCTCGGTACCAGGCCACTAATAGGATCATCGCAAACAGTCACACCGAAGAAGTAATCAAACACGAAGGCCATGCTTCGACGTGGCGGCTCCGCGTCGACTTCGTCCACACAGGCTCTACCACTGCTCACCGCCCGCCTCGAGGCTATAGCATCGGCGGGGCGGCCCCGACGCGCCGCCCGCCTCGAAGGCCATGCCTTGGCGTGGCGGCTCCGCGTCGACTTCGTCCACACAAGCTCTACCATCGCCACCGCCGCCTCGAGGTCAGAGACGGCGGCGCGGCGGTTCGACGCGCCGCCTCGAAAGCCATGCCTCGGCGTGGCGGCTCACACGACTTCGCCCACACTCGCTCTACCACCGCCACCGCCTCCTCGAGGTCAGAGCCTCGGCGAGGCGGCCCCGACGCCGCTCCTACCAAGGCCATGCCTCGGCGTGATGACTCGCGTCGACTTCGCCCACAGAGGCTCTACCATCGCTCACCGCCTCACCGAGGTCAGAGCCTCGGCGAAGGCGGCCCGACGCGTCAGCCTCGCCTCAAAGGCCATGCCTCGGCGTGGCGGCTCTGCGCCGACTTCGCCCACACAGCTCTACCATCGCCACCGCCCACCTCGAGGTCAGAGCCTCTACAGAAGCCCCGACGCCGCCCGCCTTGAAGGCCATGCCTCGGCGTGGCGGCTCATACGACTTTGCCCACACAGCTCTGTGACTGTGCCACTAATAGGATCATCGCAAAGCACCACACCAAGAAGTAATCAAACACGAAGGCCATGCTTCGACGTATGGCTCGCGTCGACTTCGGCCCACACAGTGCTCTACCATCGCCACCGCCTCCTCGAGGCTATAGCATCGGCGGGCGGCCCACGCCGCCGCCCGCCAAGGCCATGCCTTGGCGTGGCGGCTCGCGTCGACTTCGTCCACACAGTTCTACCATCGCCATCGCCGCCTCGAGGTCAGAGGCTCGGCGGCGCGGCCCCGACGCCACCCGCCTCGAAGGCCATGCCTCGGCGTGGCGGCTCGCTGACTGACCGCACACAAGCTCTACCATCGCCACCGCCCGCCTCGGCTATAGCCTCGGCGGGCAGCCTCGACGCCACGCCCACCTCAAGGCCATGCCTCGGCGTGGTGGCTCGTGGTCGACTTCACCCACACAGTTCTACCATCGCCACCGCCTCGCCTCGAGGTCAGGAGCCTCGGCGGGCGGCCCGACGCCGCCGCCGCCTCGAAGACCATGCCTCGGCGTGGCGGCTCCGCGTCGACTTCGCCCACACAGGCTCTACCACTGCTCACCGCCCGCCTTGAGGCTATAGCCTCGGCGGGGTGGCCCCGACGCTCCTCCCGCCTCGAAGGCCATGCCTCGGCGTGGCGGCTCCGCACCAACTTCTCCGGGGGCATCCCGACTCCCAAGGGCCGAGGGCGATACGATTACATCCGCTCGCCCCTCGGGATCACGGGATCTGTCCTCGCGACCTCGGACCACGCAGACGAGGGAGTTGTCGTAGCAGGACACCAAGGGGTGCCCCGCACCCTCGGATCATCGGGAATACCGGTGTGCCTTCAGGGATGCTGTTCATATGTAAATCTAGTCTGTATAGTGGATTTTAGGGCAAATATACCCAAAATGCCCTTTCTCTCTCTCTCTCTCTCGCCTATGGGGGCAAGAAGGTAAATATCCCTTCTTGCCCCCTATAAGTAAAGCCCCATGGGCATGTAATAGGGGGGCTCTCCTTATTCAACACATATGAGCAATACATACAAACACACTTGTCTTTGGCTTCTCTCCATCCGGTCCTCCACCCAAGAGCGGCTATGTAGGACAACATGCGCCGAGAGCGGCAACCAGCCGAAAACGACAACAGAAGGGGCAGCAATAACCAACTTCCCGCACCACCATCGAGACCTCGCATTGAAGGAAGTCGGGGCGAGCACCAGCAAAGGATCATCAACATGATTGTTGGAGGATCCTCGCTCGGCATACACTCCAAAGGACAATGCCGTGCATATGCCCGGCAGATTCATCACCTCGCCACATACCCCGTACCCAGCCCGCCTGGCTACTCCGAAATACCAATCTCTTTCGGCGCAGAAGATGCTCGAGGGTTGTATTTCTCACACCAAGATCCCCTCGTCATCTCCGCCAACATCACGGATTTCGTGGTCAAACGCATCCTCGACCTCCTATTCGTGGACGCCTTCGACAAGATGATGATCCCCCTGGGACCGCCTGTCACCCTCGGGCGTACCCCTAGTAGGCTTCGGAGGGAGGCCCGTGACGACCCTCGGCCAGATCAATCTGGCCGTCACTTTCAGTGATGACTTCGCATTCTGGCCCGAGGTAGTCACATTTGACGTTGTTCAAATGCAATACTAGTACAACGTCATCCTCGGCCGGGCCACGCTCAACACCTTTGGCGCCATAGCCCACCACAACTACCTGTGCATGAAGATCCCAGCACTAGAAGGAATAGTCACCGTGCGAGGGGACCAAGACCTCACAAGGTAGACGGAGCTCGAAGCACTATCACTAGCCCGACATGTCCACACCGTCGGCCCGAACCAAAAAGAACTAAGCCTGCCTTCAGCGAAGTGGGCGCCGAAGCCAAGGCCACAGGGGCAACTGCAGAGAGTACCCCTCGAAAACGACACCCTAGAGAAAACAGTGGCCCTAGGGGCGGAGCTTCCAGCGGAGGCGCATGACGCCATCCTTCGAGTAATCCGTAGCAACGCTGATATCTTCGCCTGGGGTCCGGAGGACATCCCCAGTGTGGCACAGGAAACAATCGAGCACCGCCTATCTATTCGAAGCGACGCATCACCAAAGAAGCAAAAGTTGCGATGCATGTCCACCGACCGGTTAGAAGCGGCAAAGAAGGAGGTCGCCAAGCTCCCCAAGGCTGGGGTCATCCGGGAGATCAAACATTCACAGTGGCTAGCCAACCCCGTCTGCATGCCCTTCGACCTGAAGAATGCGGGCGCAACCTTTTCTCGCCTCATCAACAAAGTCTTGGCCGGCCAGCTTGGCCGCAACGTAGAAGCATATGTGGATGACATAGTAATCAAGAGCAAGATCGCGGGCACACATCCAAGCGACCTTCAAGGAACCTTCGCTAGCCTTCGGGCGGAGGGAATCAAGCACAACCCACAAAAATGCGCCTTCGGCGTAAAGGCGGGCAAGCTCCTGGGGTTCCTTGTATCCGAAAGGGGTATCGAGGCTAACCCCGAAAAAATTAGGGCTGTCGAAGAAATGAAACCCCCTCACACCGCCCGCAAGGTGCAAAAGCTGAGAGGGGGCTTCGCCGCCCTTAGTCGATTTCTATCTCGCTCGGCGGAAAGGGCCTTGCTATTTTTTAAAACACTCCGAGGAACCGAGCCGTTCCGATGGACGGACGACTGCCAGAAGGCATTTCAAGAGCTCAAAGAATACCTCACTCAGCTGCCAAGCTTGACCAGCTAGAAGCAAGGGGCAGACCTTCTATTATACCTCGCCGCCTCTTCCTCGGCAGTAAGTGCAATCCTCGTCCAGCAAAGCAACGCCCAGCTATAAGATCGAGGAGGCCGACTAGAGGGGGGGTGAATAGGCGGCTTTAAAAACTTCTTGGGCTAAAATCGAGTTTTACGCGGAATTGTAAATCAATTCGGTTTTGCGCAGTTAAAGCCTAAATCAACTAGTCTTTACTAAGTGCATCAACAATAGGAGACTATATGAAAGATAGCAATCATACAAATACAAGTAAGCAATTTAATATAAGAAATGTAAATTGCAATATAGTAAAGCACACGAAATCAAACCACAATGACACAACGATGTTTTACCGTGGTGATCGGAGACTTGCCAGTCTTCCCTAATCCACATTGGACCGGCTCCACAAATTGAGCCAAACACCTCTGAGGTAAGTCCAATCACTTGGACCGGTTCCAAAAAGAACCAACACCTCAATCCACTAGGGTTGCTCTTCCTCCACTACGAAGATGGCGAGCACCAAGCCACTCACAAACGCCCGGATCTTCTCACAACCTTCTTTGAGAAGATCACCGAACCACGACGCCTTCACCCCATCTAAGTGTCGGCAAACACTAAGAGTAACAAGTCGAAGACTCTCACTTGAACTAATCAAGTGTTTAAGCTCAAGTGGATACACAATCCACTACATAATGCAATACATGCACTTAGGGTTTGCCTCTCAAAGCTCACTAAGTGCAACACATGCACAAAAGAGTGTAGAGGGCTTGCTCTTAGCTCAATAGAAATGAATATGGCACCAGCAACCTCCCACAACCGACCAAGGTGGGTATATATAGCCCACACATAAAAACTAGCCGTTGGGGGAAAGATTCCAGAGAATCAGGGAAAAACCGGTCTGACCACCAACTAATGGTCGGTCAGATCGCCTATGCTCCAACGGCTATAAAATTAGCCGCTGGGCTTACTACTGGTCTGACCGCCAACTAATGGCTGGTCAGACCGCTCGAAGAAATCCAAGGGCATTCAGCAAAAAACACCATCTCTGGAATAAACATGCCGCAAAAACTTCGGTACTACCGCTCTCTGGTAGTACCGTTTCTTATGGGGCGGTACTACCGCACAAAAGCTTGCGGTGTTAGGGGACCGGTCAGACCGCTCAAGCCATGTCAGTCAGACAGATACATCATCGGTCAGACCGGCTGATATGGGCGGTCTGACTGCCCACTACCATCAAAGTTGAAAATAGATTTTGTACATTGCTTCAACTCAATTTTTAAAACACATTTGCCAATTGATGCAAGATGCACACAAGGGATGAAGGCTAGATTCTCAATAAGTTGCAAAACACATTTGCCGACTTTTAGAATCAACGTCATAAGGAATTAAGGTACATGGACTTAACCCATTTGCAAAACACATTCGCAAACTAAAGTCACATGCTACAAGGATTATGCATGAGCCTCAACTATTTGCAAAACACATTCGTAAATATTGGCAACATGCTAACAAGAGCTAGAACAAACACAATGAGCTATCAACACATGACTAACTCAAGCTACTAATCAAGACCTCTCTTAATAGTACGACAACCTATACTAGCAATCCGGTCTTCCATCCAAACACCAAGACCAGTAAAAGACTAAGAACAAATCCTTAGCAATAGCTAGTCATACCTTTGCCTTGCACAAACACTTGAAGCTTGATGACGCACATCTTTACTTCAAGTCCGGGGCATCGTCTTTGACATGCATCAACCCATGATCCATTCTTTACTTGACCTCTATCAACACATGATGGGTCTTCTCTTGACTCGATGATCAACTCATGATCATCTCCTCTTCGAGATCTTGATATGTATCAACACATGATGTATCCTCTTCTTGAACCTTGACTTGATGACGATCAACTCACGATGCTATCTGAAGTCTCTTTTATCACGGGACATAACCTATTCATCCAACTCATGGAAAAATATTAGTCCCACAACATGATTGTCATTACTTACCACAACATACCATTAACTCATAATGGTGGGACAAGATATTCCAATCTTTCCCTTTTTGGTAATTGATGACAACCATCATAATTGCAAGTAATTGAATGCAGATAAATATGAGTATGTATAAACTACATAAGTTTTGTATACTCATATGATTTGTTTCAAAGTAAAGATCCTTAATATTTGTTGATAAAGGAATATGGATCAATACTAATAAAACCATAAAATATAGAGTGAACTCCCCCTAGATGTGTGCATACACGAATGTGTAATGAGAACATATGCACATATTTAAGTTACACTTTTAGTAGAGTTCAACCTATATTTTGGATTCGAGGAATGCAACATAATATAGGAATATGATGTCGAATGCATACCTCTTTGCTTTTCACATTTTTATCCAACTGAGACTAAGCAATAGGTATAACAATAAAAGTGTTAGTCTCATAAATAGATTTGTCATTAATCACCAAAATGCTCCATTAACACATAATGGCAGGTCTAGATTCTTCAATCTCTCCCTTGTTGGTGATTGATGGCAAATCCTCTAACAATAAGAATATTTGGATATAAATCAACATGAGATAAGAATTTAAGCTATTGAACTGTATTCATGCATGTTACTAAGCAATTTAAATTATCCTTCTTTGGTACTATGCATGGATAGGTGAAAACTCAAGAGAGAATCCAAATATATTGATCATATAAACATTTTTCCTCTTTTGGCATCAAACACCAAAAATTCAAAACAAATTCAAGTCATCGTAAAGATGTTGCAAAAGAAAGAACTTGGCAATTGAATTTATTTTATTTTGAACAAATAACATGTTCCCTTTTTTTGAGCAAGAACCATTTGCACGAACTCCTATTTTATGGCCGAAAAGAGTAAAGCAAGTTGAAATGAGGCCATCTTGGAGTTTAAATAGAAGAATTGATATTTGAAACACATTCAAATAAACTCATCCATAGACGATACTTCACAAATTTATAAGTTTAAATCACGTCGAGCACAAGACCTTCTTGAAATATCTGAAAGGATATGAAAATAAGCTCCAAAAAATCTGAAATAAATCATGAAGCTAGTCAACCATTTTAAAGATGTGAAAATCACAAGATTTCAAAAAACTGAAATTTTCATGTTTTCATACTTTGATAATTCATTTAAGCTTTAAAACATGGTTGAAAAACTGGTTAAAATAGATCCAATAAACCAGAGAAAATTTGGCATAGAAGAATAACTGTAGATGATAAAAAGTCATCAGTATATCTTCCTCAAAATGTGAATCCATTTGGAGATATAAAAATCACAAATCAGCTCAAAACAATGCAAAATTCTGAAATTTCAGCATGTTGAACAAAGTGAGAAAAAGTCACAACTTCTTCAAATCAAATCAAAATTCTTTCAAATTTGATAGAAATAAACTTTGGACTCCTAAGAGACTTTTCCAAGAAGAATTTTCGAAAAAAGGAGTCTTTATTCAAGAGAAATGCCAAATTGAGCTTTGAAGGCATGAATTTTGCTTAAAGTGAAAATAAAAGGCAAAACCTTTTCAAATGAAAGTTCAAAAGCTTTGAAGTTTTCTAAACATCTTGAATTTCTGGCAAACACGAACCATAGAGATGAAACTCCCCCTAAATATATGCATAATGAGATGTGAATCAAAATTCATTGCATATAAGAGGATTTAAATAAATTTTGACGGAGTTTCCTCTATAAGATGGATCCAAGGAAGCATGACACAAGATAGTTATGATATGAATAAACATGCAACATCAATAAGGATTCAATTATAAACATATTATGGACAGGGATATTCAATTAAGCATGATCCATAACATAAGCATTCAAATATTCGACATAAGACTGATAGCAATAAGACAGAAGCATCCGAGGTTCTATAAGCTTACAAAAGATATTACAAGAGTAAACATTAAGCTTATCCTCACAAGGCAAGGTCTATCGGCCTAAATATGACAAATACTATAATTAGGAAGGAGGAGCCTCTGATTGAGATGGATGATCTCCCTGCTGAGTGGAAGACGGAGGGTGCTGACCACGTCCAACCCTCTGATAAGCTAGTGGCACTCGCTGCTGCTGGTACTCAGTAAGTCTCTCATCCATATGAGTCACCCTCAAATCCAAAGTATCAAACCTCACATTCAGTCCTTCTATCATGACTCTAGTCTCTGCTTGCCTTTGATCATACTTCACATCCAAGCGATCTACACTATACTGTAGGCGAGAAAGAGCTGTAATGATAAGATCTTGCTCCTACGGAGCCTGCTGCTCTGGATGACCTTGAGAAGACGATCCCTACCCCTGAGGCTAAAGCGGAGGTGGAGGAGGCACCTGAGGTGGAGCATCTCTGGGTTTGTACTCTTTATGCTCCATGTCATAAGCATTGTCAAAATCAATCTTACTTTGAATAAAATTCATAATGTATAGAGCAAAATATATACTTTTGGTCTTATCTCCCTTGGATGTAGCAATGTCTGTCGGACCCGGGAGTAACACCCCAGATCCTCTGTGCATTTCTGAACTAGTCCCATGATCAGTAGCTAGTTCACACAATAAACAGATATGGTAACAGCCATAAATCGCACAATTATATTAATTATCAACAGAGTTTATTACAAAAGAGGCTTACAAGCCAACAATAAAAGACAAAGAAGTAGTGGAGTCAAATGATTCGCCACAGTAATCGATCAAGGCATGGTCAAGTCGTCGAGATCCACACCGGTAGCAAAGTCCTTCTCTGAAATTTATTTGCATGAAGCAAGGATGAGCACAACTTCCATGCTCGCAAGTTACACCCAATAATAGAGTTAATGCATGTAAGGATATAACAAAGGAAGGCTTATTGGTTGAATTTGCATAAAGCAATGTTTTCCTTAAATACTTGTACTAATTTCCAAGGCAGTTATTCTATAACTAAAATTTATTTTGTAAATTCTCAAGTTTTATAGTCAGATAACATTCACACAAGAATGGTGAAGGATACCCTCCTATCACATGGCTTCCCGCCCAATTCCCATTTGGATAGAAATCCAAAGTCATTTGTGTCAAATCATTTTGAAATCAAAACCAGGTCTAACTTTGAGTGGCTTTGCTCAGCATGCCCATGACCGTGGACACGGCTATTCGAATAGTTCTTAGCACTCTGCAGAGGTGGTACAGCTTTACCCACATGACATGAATTCTCTAGTTTGTTTGGCATCCGTCGATACCACCACTCACTACCTTAGGTAAGCAGTCTAGAGCACGTGTCAAGGCCTTTACAATGCTTCATTCCACTGTAGTCCCGCCTCGCTAAGGTTTCGCTTCCTTTGAACTGACCATCCGCCGGATTTAAGCCCCCTCTTGTGCCAGGTGGGGATGCATAAAAAATAGGTCATAAAAGACACCCACGCAACCGGGTGGCATGACCACGGTGAAACATTGCAAATTAGTCAGCCAGGTCCCCTCCCCATTCTCAGGACATGTGGTAGTACGATGTGGCTTTGCAAGATGCAGCTCGAAGACTGGTCCTTAATTGACTTGGGCGACTTTTCAAACAACCCCTGAGCTTCAACCCATACCGGGATTGAGCCCTTGCATAAACCTGCACCCACCAACCATCCATTTCGCCCAAGTCCAAACCATCATTTAATTTTATTTCAATATTTCAAAGCATTTGTAAACTTCCATAACACACCAATGCTATCGATACAATTTAAACAACATTTGATTTTTGGCTGAAATTCCCCAAATCGGGTATTTTTGGATCTAAGCATCACTGAGCATATTATTTTCAAATGGTCCTAGTTCATACTATTGTATCAACTAGGTTTTATCTAGGGTGACAATATGTTTGATTCAATATCAACATTGGCCCTACAAAGGATTTAGGCATGTCTATAAATTTAAAACAGGAATTTAAATTACTGAATATAAACAAGCATATAGTAATAATTTAAAACAGAATTTAAATAATTTTAAATAATGGGTTCAAATATGATCAAATATGTAACTTTCATTGCTCAATTAGTTGCTCTAAAACGATGTCGAAATCTGACTCTCCGAAGTCGTCGAAATCTATACGCGAAAATAAGCCAAATTTAAAAAAAAATCAAATGAAGATTAAAATGAAATCCAAATTAAATAATTGTAGTTTATTTAGCTAGATCTTGAATTTACATGAATTTAGAAATTTGAATCGACGAAATCGGAGTTTGTATGAAGGAGAACGAACCCCGAAAAGTTTACAATTCACATGAAATGATGAATAAAGGATTTTCTTGGAATTTGGAATTATTTTTAATTCGGGAAAACGGTTGAGCATTGAAACATGGGGCCAAGCAAGCAATGGCAAGGCCACGTGGTCTGCATGACGCTGCGTGAGCCACGTCAGCGAGAGGGCGAGGTGGCGTCCACGTGGCAATGAGGTGGCAGTGACGGGGCAATGCCACGTCACGCCGGTGGGTGGTGGCGCACGGGAGCCCATGACCCGGCGAACGGCGGCACGGCTACCGGCGGCGAGGGTACCAATGTATGCGAGAGGATGTGGGGATCTTAGGGCTCACCTAGGCGGCGGTTGGGCGCGAGAGGAACGCCGGTGGCGAGGGTAACGGCGGCGGCGAGGATTGGGTCATGGCAGCGCAGGGGTTCAAGTGGCGCTTTGGCGAAGGCGGCGCGAGCACCGGGTCGGCGAGGTTGCGGCGATGCTGAAGCTGGGGAGGACGTGACCGTTGCTCCACGGGAGGTGGCGCTAGAGGCGTCGGCGTCTCTTGGTGGCCGGCGGCGGAATTCTTCAATACCGGTGAATAGAGAGTGGGGTAGGATGGGTGAGTGAGGGGGAAATGAGGAGTGGGAGGAGATCTACCCCGTGCTCCCTTTTATAGGGGCCGAGGGGCACCGGGGCGGCGAGGAGTCGTGGGAGGTCGTGGCGGCGGCGGTTGCGGCACGCGGGTGAACTGGGCGCGGAGAAAGGGGAAGAAGGTGGGGGTGGAGGCAGAGGCGGTGCGCGGTCGAGAGACGCGCTGCTGGGTTGGGGATGGTTGGGCGGCGGTTTGTGAGCTTCACAAGCAACAATGGCAGCGGCTCGGGCTCGATTGCACGAGGAAGAAAGGGGCAGGGAGAAGAAAGAGACGCGAGCGGGCCCACTTGTCGGTGGCAGAGAAAGAAGGAAAGGAGGGGCGCACGTATTGGCTGCTTGATCGCGATCCAACGGTTCGCATTTGTTGGTATGTTCGGACCGTTCCGGTCGTTCAAACCCGATCGGGCCGTTCATCTAAAATCCAATGGCTGAGAGAGGGAGGCGTGAGGCAGGGCGGTGTGGGCTGGCTTGGGCCGAATTAGATGGGGATTGGGTTGAATAGGAACGGGCCGAGTTTAGAATTCAGCCCAAAAACTGTTGGCCGAATTACAATTGCTTTTCTATTTGAAATAAAACTGATAAATAAAAAGGGCTTTAGAAAATAGCGAATAAAATCCAAAAAATCTAGAAAAATTCACAGAAATATTTCCAACATAAGATTGGTAATTAATTTTGCAAATAAATTATTTTGGCTTTAAAATATTTAGGAAAAAGCTTTTAAAATTTCCAGAAAATTCTAGAAATTAATTTAATTTTTATTTTCCAATTTAAATCAAATAAAACTTCAAAAGCTTCAATAAATTTTCTTTTTGACTTTTAAAACTTCATAAATTCAAATAAAGCAATAAAACTCTTTCAATTTCGTAAAATCCAACAAAATAATAACTTTAATTAATTTTAAATTGGTAACAACACTTTGGGATGTTACAATCTCTCTAATGATCAAATCCATCACATCAAACTTAGTACCATCCATTATGTATCTTACTACATTCCAAGCTCGCCCATGTATCTCATCATTATTCCCACACCTAGGGAAAAAAGTAGCTCTCGTGATCCTGTTAATGATGCTGGGAAGAGAGAGAAGACCACTTACTCTTCCATGGATAAAATGGTTTCTTTGATCATAGTACTCATCCACTTGTGTGAGAGCTAAGGGTTCTTGAAAGTGTACTTGAATTCCACTTGAATCTTTCAAATTTAAGGCCCTCATGAAGTCATCTTTGAAGGCTTCTAGCTTCTGTTGTCCCGTCATCCAAATAAAATGGTCATGGTCAGGGGACACATAAATTGTTGTATAGAATTGCCTGATGGCCTTGGCATGAAAGTTGCTCCTCAAGGAAACCAAAGAATCCAAGCCCACATTTCTGAATAAACAAAATAGTCCATTATAAGCTGGATTCTATCTAAGGTAGCTCCACTTCACAAAGCGATGATTTGCAAACTTCTTCTTTGCATAATAACACTGATAAATATCTTGCTGAAACGTTGTGTGGAACATATTCATGGTGGCATTCCTTGGAAATCTAAACTGATTTATGTGCCTCAATATGGTATATCGCTCGCCTTTGATCTTAGACACATCAAGTCCAATAAAAGGTGATTGATCTGGAGCAACGTCCTCAGATTCACCCTCATCCTCAAACTCTTCATAACTTTCATCATTCTCGCCGCTATCACTGTTTTCACTTGCTTCTTCTTCTTCAACATCTTCCATATGTTGATCTTCAACAAGTTCTTTTCCTTTTGAAGAAGTGGGAGTTGCAGAGCGAATCATTGTCTTCTTGTGCGGCATTGTCTCTGAGAAAATATTGCAAGAGTGTCAAAGGAATTCAAGGAATGAATTAACAAATTATTCAACACGCCATTTCTTCTCAGCTCTCTCTGTCTTAGGCAGTTAGACCGCCACCATGGTCGGTCAGACCACCAAACTGGCCGGTCAGACCGCCAGACTGTGGCCGGTCAGATCGCTAGTGACAGAAAGGGCAAATTGATTTTGGGAAGAACCCAAAATTTGCAATATCAGTGCAATGGCATAGTGAATAGTTGTTAATATAATCCTAATTTTTTTGCATAACAAGGATTTCCACCAATTTGAAAGAGTTTGGGCACATTCATGTCAAACCCTAGATTTTGGGGAAATTTACAATGTGGCAAGATTGCAAGTAGAGGAATGAGAGAGTACCAGCTTGATGAAGTGAGGAATCAAAGGACATGAAACCTTGAAGGAATTTGAGAACCAAATAGCAGGATGAAAAAGAACTCCCTCACCTAAGGTTCCATATTTTGATGAGATTAGATAAACAAAGTGAAATCCAATCCAAGGAATGATGAGAGGGGGTGAGGGAGAACCCCTTGATTACCTTGGAGCATCAAGAAGATGGCCGGAGAGGAGGATCCGGGCCGGAGAGGGTGAAGGCGGCCGGAGGAAGAGAGAGAAGGAGTTTTTCGGTTTAAGGAAGAAGAAGTGAGAGGATACCTGTTCGGGTGGAAGTTAAAGAACTCTCACGCCAAATCGGTCAGACCACTGGGCAAGTGGTGGTCAGACCGCCCAGGGTGGCCAGTCAGACCGGTTAAGTCTGAATCTAACAACAGATTTCAGTTATGAGATTTGAGAATAGATTGAATTGTTGTATTTTGCTCCAAATATTCACACAATCAATCGAGCAAACATATTTGAAACATTTCCAACTTATATAGCCCTTGAAAATCCAAATTTTAAATAATTTTTATGAATTAATCTTTTATTTTCACAAATGAAATCTTATTTTCAAGAAATTTCTTCAAAATAGCCAAATTGAGCAAGAGATGAAATTTAAGGCATCAAATTTCATGTATGGGCCATAAATACCATTATGGACCTATTCATATGAATAAATTTGGCTCAAATGGCAAAACTCACTTAAGTGCTAGAAAGTGACCACTTAGGTCAAACTAGGATTTTGGACGAGTTTCGAAATCAAATAACTTTTTCTAGGTTGGCTTTTTTAGAATATTTTGAATACCAAAATTGTTTAGAATGACCAACTCTAGGTTTTTTTTATTTTGGGATGATTTTCAAATTCCTTTTAGAATAGATTTTACACAAAAATCTAGTTTATGTCAAAAACAAGATACTATTATCTAGAATTTTGGCTAAAAACTCATTTTCATTTTAAATAGGTTTTTCTTAAGCCAAAACCTTTGCAAAACCTTTGAGCATTTGTATACATTTTGCAACTAGTTTTTCATAGGATTACTACTAGTTATGAAATTTTTGACTTTTAGCTAAAAGGCTCAATTTTGAAAAACATTACTAGCAATTAATATATTTGGGCACACTTAGGGATGTGGTATACATGATCATGATTTAGCACTCCCCCTTAATGTGCCACTTACTATCTTGATTAAGATTTTAATAATGAAGATTACGAACAAGAGCAAGAACACCCTTTAAAGATTTTTCATGGAATGCAACCTACACAAGGCACAAAAGAGCTAGATACTTAAATGTGAATACTTGTTACCGAGATAGCATTGGTTTATGAGATGAATTTATCTTCCTCAAGCTTGGCTCCATATTTTGCATATGATGGAATCCACCTCTTCATGAGTGAGCCAAACCTCCAATGCTTCTCCAAATACCTATTTAACATTTAAGCACCTTTTGGTACCCAAATTCGGTTGGACCATGAATGTTAGTTACAATACTTTTGGGCACCCAAATGGCCCTAACAATAAGCTTTGGTGAACTAAAAATTATAGCAAACACATTGCCATTTATACCCTTCCTAAGCAAATAATGATCATTATAGATAAGAGGCATAGGAGTGATACTTTTGGGACATTGTTTACCAATATGTCCCTTTTCCCGGCAATTGTAGCAAGTTGTGCTTTTGTTTCCCTTACTTGTCTTCTTTTCTTGCTCCTTGCCGGTTTGCTTCTTCTTTGAATGTCTTAACTTGACATCCATTTGATTTGGGCACACCGAGGCTTTGTGGCCCTTCTCATTGCGATACTTGATATATTTCCTCGTGTGTCTTACATTGTGCCTTGTCTTGCTATTTTCCTTCTTCTTTGGAGTGAAGCTAATTCCACTCTTATCTTGCAAGCATCTTTGCTTGCTCAATGTTTCATTGAGAGTGGCCTTCCCTTTGAAGCTTCTTTCTAAGTCAATTTTAAATTTTGTGACTTGGGCTTTGAGCTCATTATTTTCCTCTACAAGATTAGTCTCACAAGACATAGAGGAAATATAAGCATCTAATTTTGAGCAACAAGGCATATCAAGCAAATCATCACAAGAAGTGGATATGCTAACCTTAGATGAAATGCAAGAGCTAGGAGTTATACATGGCATATCATCTAGTAAATTACATGCAATGCCTATATCCACTTTGGGCTTATTGAGCTCATTTAGGAGGAGAGTTGCATGTTTATTTTTTAGAACATTATAATTATTTTGAAGTAAGTTATACTCTTTTTTCAAAACTTTGAATTTTGAAACCTCCTTTCCTAAATACTCATTAAGCTCCTCAAGCATATCCATCAACTCATCATATGAAGGCTCATCATCATCATTTATCTTCTTATTACCTTTTGCCATGAAGCAATGAGGTGATGCGGATGGAGTTGAGGAATCCTCATTGTCGGAGCTAGAAGTTGAGCATTTTTCTCCTGACATCCATTCTTGTATGCAATCATCATTAGTGGAGGTGGACATTTCATAATGATCTTGAAGATGAGTCCGCATCTCATGAGCATTCTTGATATTGCATACTTTATTGAACACCTCTACACTTAAAGCACTAAATAACGCGTTAATTGCTTGAGCATCGAGATATAAGCATTTCTCTTCCTTAATAGTTGGAGCAAGAGGATCCAATAGAGGAGAAAAGCCTACATCTACAATCCACCAAATTTTGGTGCTCATGGTCTTAAAATAACAAGACATGCGGATTTTCCAATGAGCATATTTTGTGCCATCAAATAGAGGTGTCTCACCAATGTGCACTAAATTACTAGCCGCCATCCTTTAATCTCTAGACGGCTAAGTCTAATAAAATGAAAAACCAAGCTTTGATACCACTTGTAAGATGGAGGAGGCCGACTAGAGGGGGGGGGGTGAATAGACGGTTTTAAAAACTTCTTGGGCTAAAACCGAATTTTATGCGGAATTGCAAATAAATTCGGTTTTGCACAATTAAAGCCTAAATCAACTAGTCTTTACTAAGTGCATCAACAATACGAGACTATATGAAGGATAGCAATCATACAAATACAAGTAAGCAATTTAATATAAGAAATGTAAATTGCAATATAGTAAAGCACATGAAATCAAACCACAATGACACAATGATGTTTTACTGTGGTGATCGGAGACTGCCGGTCTCCCCTAATCCACGTTGAGGTAAGCCCAACCACGTTGGACCGGCTTTTCTAGCTTTGGTTACTTTGGTGTTTTAAACTATTTAATAAAATAAGCTATATATATCCTTTATGCAGAGACCGAGAGAGTTTTCTCTTTCATTATCTAAAAAAGTCCTATTCACACCGGTTCATATAACCCAGTACACCATAAATTTAGAGATAATTCATTATTTGCCACTACAATGGAGTGAAATTTAGGATTTGTCACTACATGTGTGTATGACATCTGAGTCCTGGACCCAGATATCATGTACACAATAGTAACAAATCCTAAATTACCCACGAAAGTACAGTAGTAAATAATTGAACCTCCCCTAAATTTAAGCGGGGTAGTAAGTAGCGGCTGCGAGGCAAGGAAGGCAACCTCCTCATTTTTTTTGGGATAATTGATTATTTGACACTATAAAGAAGAGTCTTCTAGGATTTGCCACTCCTAACAATGCAATCCATAATTTGCCACTTCAAAAATTGGTTGCTTAATAATTTACCATTTTGGCCTTTTAATGACATTTCTATTGTTTTCTCTTTTTTTTTCTCTACATGAAATGATATTACTGTCCCTCTCTAATGTTCATATGTGTGTGTGTATATATATATGCAGTCAGTCAAATACTCAAATGTATCGCCCTATCTGGGTTAGGCTTTCTGTAAGAAGAATCTGTCCGGATTATGATTTGAAGTAGGTAGACAATGTGTCCGTGGACGAGTATTTGCAAAACCCAGCTATTCATAATCCATTTGGTCTGCTCTAATCTGGAATGTATCGTACGTGAGGGAACTCAATTACAAGTATACCCTGGAGGCCTGGTGGGTTGCTCTGCTCATCCGGCGCAGTGCAGCTTCTCTCACTGTGGACTGGATGCCATTTGCTCTGGAATGCTCAAATGCACCGTACAAGCCGTTCATTTTTGCTTCGAAATGAAGATGCCGATGCCACTAATACACTATATCCACCCTTCAACAATTCATTTGTCTGCCATTTGTTCTTACCCGTTAGTTCCTTGCCTTTTGACCCTTTTACACAAGTACTGTTAGTCCACTTGGTAGCTAGTAGGATATATATGCTTACATAAATATTGGAGAGGGCAATAATGTTATTTCATATAGGGAAAAAAGAGAGGAAATAACAAAAATATCATTAAAAGGTTAAAATAATAAATTATTAAACAGCCAATCTTTGGAATGGCAAATTATAGATTGTATTGTTAGAAGTGGCAAATCCTAGAAGACTCTTATTTGCAGTGGCAAATAATCAATTATCTCATTTTTTTTTTCTTTCATCCCAAAACCCCTTGGTTTCCCTCTCGCAAGCCCAATCCCAAATCAAAACCCCAATCTATCTCTCTCCGATCGCCGGCGGCAGCCGATCTTGGCGGCGATGCGGAAGATCGACATTGACTGGGCAGAGGTGATCGGCCCCTCCTCCCCCGACCGCCGTGACGTCTACTTCGCTGCCTCTCCCTCGGCGGCCCCCGCGCGGGCGGCGGCCAAGGGGAAGGGGGAGGGAGAGTTTGCGGGGATGTCGAACGATGAGCTGCGGCGGGAGATCGCGCGCAGCCGCAGCTTGCGCCCTGAATTCGAAGGGTTTCTCGGCGACGGCGGGAAGGGTAACCACAGCCGCCGCGCGGCGCTCGAGGCCGAGGCGCGCCGCCGGGGGCTCGACACCGCCGCGAAGGTTCGCTCGTGCGGTCGTATTTGATTGGACCCTCTCCATTACCACTTGTTTCTATGGACTAGCAGACTGTTTGTTTCTGCTCGTCAGGAAGTAATTAGAGGCAGCGCTGTACAACGTTGGTGCGCATTCTATTCTGTGCGTCTCGGGTGTGTCGGTTATTCTTAGAACCGTTTGTTCGTTTTCTTCGTAGGCTGGTGATGATCGCAAACGGGATGCCCGCTCCGCTGCGAAGAACGTATGCATTTTCGGTACGATTTCACACTTACCATCGTTACAAGTTTTGGGCTTATACCTCCAGCAATGGCAAGATAAGGATTGGAAAACTCTCGGTTCATGGGATTTGTTGCTGAAGTTCTTGTGGGAAATGCATGCGGTTTATGTGGGGTGATCTAATCAGAGTAAAATGACTGTTGAATCTGCTACAGTTTATTCATTACTACTTTTTTTGCGGGAGTTTATTCATTACTACTAAATGTACTTCTTTAGGGTTTGTGCAATTTAGTTTTTGGGGGAGTGTAGGAGCACTACACAAAATACTGTCTTGGTTCGGTGTGTGGCATACATAAAAAAATGCACACTATGCTTTTTTTATTGAAGGGTGCATGCGAGTACAAGGAGACGGAATTTAGGCCCCTCACAATACTTGTTTTAGCCTATCTGATAATGGACACAACGATGGGGAATCATTCGCTGCTGACCTTTTATCTTCTCTTTTTTCAAGATAAAAGTTGAATTCTCATCCACTGTCACCAATGTGTCGCATTCCCTTGTGTTTGCAGAAATTGAAGATGAGCAGGGGGAATATGCAGCTCGCAAATACTGTTTGAAGTCATCTCCTGTTTGCTCTACAAAGAAGAACTATGGTCAGGTATACAGTAATGCCATGGAGTGTTTTTTTTGTTAATCTATAGACATCTCTTGGTAATTAGGATGAGATCATTTTGAATGCAGCTAGGTATAACAACATGCAGAAGTCCTAGGCAAGGTGAACGAAGGAAACCTATATCAGTGGATAAGATGTACTCAAGCAAGCCATGTTCTACAACTTTATCTGGCCACCAACATAGAATTCATGCCATTGATCCGGAGGAAGCTGGCAATGAAGACAATAATTCCAGCTATTCTACTAAGAGGTATGCATCCATTTTTGCTAATCTGTTTACAGTCCCTGTTCTTTGTATTCCTTGCCCAACCTGTGCTAGGATCTCCTTGTTACTAAATCACAATAATTTTGTCTGCGTGTTATGTACAACCACCAGGTTTTCAGTTGGCCTGCTATATTTTCTCCCTGTGTTTCACAGTCACAAGGCACTACTATTTACAGCAACACTTGTGTTTACTTGTAAATATCAGTGTTTCGTAGCTGCAAATTTTAATAAACCACTGTTAGTTCGGAAATATTTTTGACAGAATTATGTATTTCGTATGTTGGTTTCGTTGTGTTTTGGAATATTGCAGACCTTGGTAATGGCAATGGAGTTCTGAAGATAGGAATCTTAATATTGTGTTCAATTAAAATGATAATAATACAAGTTGTGTCACTTTAGTTGATGCAGAGTTCGTACATCTACTATACCATGTTTAGCAATGACATGTTGGTGCACATTTCTTTGTGGAAAGAGAATGCCTTTTCTTATGCTTTTGTAACACCAGTACCAGTACCAGTGTGTGTGTGTACCTTTTTTCATTAAAGTCCACTTTTTATAACGAAACTTGTGTATATACTTCTTTTATATATGGAAAAAAGTATATAGCAAAAATAAAAGGCTCGAATGATTTTTTTAAATCAAATCACATTGGAGTATCTTACGATTGGTATTTAAGTATACGGAAAATGATAAAGAAGTATAATATGTTCGTTTAAGTGGTTTATTGGAAGTGGAAGTACGTACTTTTGGGAGTACGAAACGGGCAAGTACGTACTCCCAGAAGTACATACTCCCGTGCCAGTGCTAGTGCCCGCGTCTCACGCGTGTGATCGGCAGTAAAACACACATGTGCGCGTTAAGATCAGCGATAAAAGTCTCGGTATCACCCAATCTGACAGTAAAACAAAATATCAAAACGATTGTTAGTGAAATTAAAAAGGAGATCGCACGTCACCTAAATCGGTAGTAAAAAACTGTTACTCTCGGAATCTACGATAAAACCAAAGAATCATAGGTGCGGTGGTAACAACCCTACTGGTAGATTCATGTGTACCCAGCTAATTTTACTACCGACTTATTGTTTACTGTCCTCACCCGTTTACTTTGTTCAACAAGGTTTACTGTTTTTTCCTCGGTTGAATTACTATAAGTGCATGAATTTTTACTATCTTGGATGTGTATCTGATTACTGAACCTATTAACTAGTTTCACTTCACACCAAAATGAGTTTTATTGTAAGACAAGCTTACCGATATGACCACTCGATCCCTGTTCGTTCGGACAAAAAAAACACTCCCATGGCGTGAAGCAATAAAAAATGGGTGGGTGATCCCATGCATCCCACCATGGTTATTAAGGCAGTAAGGCGAGATGAGGCGACCCACCCCCGTCACACCTTTTAAGCGGTAAGGCGCGAGGCGAGGCGACGCCTTACACACATCCTAGGCGCTAAGGCAACAAATAACATGAGCATTTTAGGATCGAGGCCAGTGAGGTATTCAAGGGTCAAGGGCATCAATTTTTCCTTGGCTTTGATCTCCACCATTGGATCTTGATCATGCGGCCATCGGATCAAGCAATGGATGGTTAGGATCGAGGCCAGTGAGGTATTCAAGGGTCAAGGGCATCAATTTTTCCTTGGCTTTGATCTCCACCATTGGATCTTGATCGTGCGGCCCTCAGTGCGTGCCATTTGGTGCCTTGCCTTCGTAAAGGCAGAGGATACGTATCCATTAGGGATTCCCCTCCCCGTGTCTCCACCATTGGCGGCGCGGCAAGACGCGAAAGGACGGTTTGCCGTGGCGCAAGCGCGCGAGCTTGGTGCGGCATGGCGCGACGGTTGCGGAAGCACGGCGGGGTCGTCGTGGAGGCGCAACACGGTGGCGCGGATCCGGAACAGCGGCGGGAGATCCGGAGGCGGCGACTTTGCACCGTGGGGGGGGGGGCGTCGTCGTTCCAGAGGTCCTCAGCGACGGGCTTAAGGAAGATAGGCGACGGGTGGCCCCCGCACCTTGTAGACAAACTCCAAGATCCAGGTGGCCTCCCGGCTCCTCTTTTCTCTCCTTCTGCTTCCCTCTCCACCGAAGGCTCCTAACAGAGGACGCCATAAGCATCCGTGGCAAGGCGAGGGCGACGCCTTGACCCACGGCAGCGCCTTACCGCTTAGGCGATACTTAGGCGACGCCTTAATAACCATGCATCCCACTAAACGTGCTCCCCACGTAACCGATCATAAGATCTGCCCCCACCTCCCCCCTCCCCATGTTCGCGACCTCCATGCTCCACCACTGTGTCTACCGGAGAGGGTAGCTGCAATCATCCGCACTCTGTGTCTTCTGCTAAGCCAGACTAATATCTTTGCGTCCGACGTCCGACGAACCAACCTCGTCTTGGAGATCGTTCTCACGGACTACATGGATCGAGTCAAAGCATCCATCCAAAGGATCGAAGACTACATCGACAGGCAAAACGCAAAGATCGACAGCGCAGAGACCATGGAAGAGACGAACGTCCTCATCTGGACAATCGTCGACAGACTTCCTTCGCTCGATCGGTGCCAAGCTCGGCTCGTCGCCGCGAAGGAGCAAGTGGAGGTGTATCTCCACGTATTCCTTGATCCAGCCCTCGGCGAACCCTACGAGCGGGCTTACAAACGACTGAGGGCTGCGATAGGGTCCTGCCTTGGCCACTAGGGCCTCATTTCTTTTTCCCTTTCTTCCCTTCTTTTGTTATTATCGGACAATGTACAAAGAAAAAAGAAAATACGACCGACCACGCTATTTGGGCGAAGTATATTTAAGAATCCTTATCTCCAGTTGTGTACTGTTATGTACATATAACATTACTGCAATAATTTCTTTGTTTACTGGTTAAACACAAAGAGGATACGGTAATGTTGAAAACGCGATAAAACAAAAATACAGAATTACTACTTTATAAATGATCGTTTTACCTCTTCCTCAGATGCGCTTTTCTCATTACATCGACTTATGCTTGTAACGCCTGGCCGACATTTCCTGCAAATGATATGTGATAGCTCTTTTACTATAAAATGCGAAAGCAATTACTGAACTTCTAATTTGTTTGGAATTGCTGCGTGTGAAATGTGATTCCTGTATTTTACTGTACTACCTTTGCTCTTCTTTGTTTTGTGTGTTCGCGTGTGCATAGCTGAAAACACGGGTACCAATGCGTCTCTTCATCTCCAGACACAAAAACGTATGGTGGCGTGGAAGAGGCTGAAGATGTCCTCTGGCACATGGTCGATGTGTACCCTCAATACCAACAGCTCCAATCTCGACTCGCCGCTGCGAAGGACCAGGTGGAGTCGTTCCTCCACGTATTCCCTGATCCTGTTCCCGCCGAAGTCCATAAGCAAGCTTATGAACGCTTGAGGACTACGTTAGGGTCCTATGTTGGCCACTAGGGCCTTCCTTCTTTTCGTATTAGATCAAGCAATGTACATAAGAACAAAAAGCGATCGGCGGCTGAATCACCCGTAATATATGTAAAAAAAAGATGTCATCTTTATCTGTTACTGCTTTGTACGCATAATTTTACTGCATTGTGTTGCTTAACTTTACTGTTCGAGCGTGAAAACAAAATCCTCACCGTGATTCGACAGTAAACACATTACAACTTCACTGTCTTACTGGTGGTGTTTTACTATCAAACGTACGAGCACGAAAAAGTCACATGCCACAATAAAGGCAGTAAAACACATAACAACTTTACTGCCTTACCGTTATGTTTTACTATCAAACATACGAGCTCGAAAAAGGTCACGTGCCGCAAAAAAGACAGTAAAATGCTTCACGCATTATTGTCACGTATCATTATTTTCCATCAAAATCGAGTGCCGCGCGGGGTGCAGACATTTATGGTCCGCCGACTATAGTTGGTGGGCCGGCCGTTTGGGGGTTGCGCATGCGCGTCGTGACACCTGGCCTAGGTCGCGTGTGGTGGGCTAGCTAAGCGTAGAATAACTATTTTATGCTCGGCTACAGAATAATATATCAGTCATAAGATTCAAGTGGTAGATGAGAAGTGGGAGTACGTATTCCCAGAGTACTATACCATTTTCATATACACATATATATGGGAACATATCTAGTAGTAATGTTGATTTGGGTGGTAAGATGCCAATGCCAATGTGTGTGTGTGTGTGTGGGAAAATGGTATAGTACTCCTGGGAATACGTACTCTCACTTCTCATATACTACTTAAATCATATGATACCTCTTTATCTATTTGAGTATACTCTAATAATGATTATAAGATACTCCAAAGTGAGTTCAATGAAAAAAGGTTAAAATCCACTTTTTATAGCAAAATTTGTGTATATACTTTTTTATATATGAAAAAGGGTATATAGCAAAAATAAAGGTCTCAATGAAAATTTTCCAATCAAGTTGCATTAGAGTATCTTATAATTGATATTTAAGTATATTAAAAATGATAAAGAAGTATAATATGTTCGTTTAAGTGGTATATTCGAAGTATATTCGAAGTGGGAGTATGTACTCCCGGGAGTACGAAACAGGCGTCCTATATATATATATATGGAAATTACATAAGGCACCTGGGTGCCTAGACACCCACATGATGAACCGTCCGATACACGTGTATGATCGATGCAGATTTTGTTGTTTGGGTATGAAAATGTTTTATATATTTTGGTTGCTTTTACATTTGGTATATAGGGGCAGTACTAGAACAGTACTCACTACTTTGTTAGACCTGTTGCCGTAGGTTAATGGAAATGTGCATTATATGGAAATTTATATTTGGGGTGAAATCTTCTGTATCACATTTTTTTTTAGTAAACATTCACGTATGGTCTTATTTCTCAATATGTATCAGTATTGCATCTCATAGTGTATTATTTTGTTCAACCAAAGTATTAATCTGAAGTTTCTTTTCAATTCTTCCACACAGGAGGAAGGCGGAGCATCAGGATTCATCTCTTTTATATTTTCAAAAGGTGGGTGTGCTGACAATCATCTATAACAAGAAAAGTACTATGCTAAAATTCCTTTAGGATTTTGTTCTATACTAATTATCCATTTTTTCCTATTGCTTGAATGTTCAAACTACAAACTGTTCATTAAGGATCAAATAATTAATATTGCAGGATTTGAAACAATATTAATGCCTTGCTTAGAAGTTACGCTGTCATGTGGGGTCGCGTCTCTGTTAAGACGCCAAAAGGCACGGGGCAAATGCCCCTAGGCGCCAAAGGAAAAGGGCAATGCCCTAGGTCTTTGAAACAATCACCATTAGGCTGATTGTGATTTCTTTTATCTATTTAGAAAGTTTAATTCTGTTTTATCTCTTTAGGAAGGTTTGAATTAAGAAAGTATCTTTTAGGAAAGAGTCCTAGTTAAGGAAGAATAAGAGTCCTATTATCTTTTAGGAAAGAGTCCTAGTTAAGGAAGAATAAGAGTCCTATTTGCGATCAGATTGTACTCCTATATATAGGAGATAAGAGGTTAATAGAAAATCAGCAAAGGATTGGGTTATTCCCCAATCTCCCTTGCGCCAAAACCCTGCCCGCGCTACTGTTCATCGTGCGCTACTGTTCATCGTGCGGTACTGTTCACCGCGCGCACTGTTCATCCGCGCCGCCCGCTCGTCCCCTGACATCTTGGTATCAGAGCCACCCGTTGCTTCACCCACCATGTCAAGCAACGGTGGTAACGATGATTTCCAACAGATGATGCGCCAATTCGCCGAGGACACGGCGAAGTCCTTTATGAGTATCAACGACCGATTCGCTTTCGGCATGGCGGATTGATTGAGGCCAACATCAATCGATCGACTCGATGATCAACGATCGCACGCATGGAAGGGCGGCCTCCAAATGAGGATGACGGCGAAGACATCGCCATGCGGACAGAACCGAGGGAGCCGCCGCCGAGCCAAGATCAAGCCAAAGGTAGCTCGGCGCTTCGCCAAGCGTTTCCTCGCTTCGCCACCCTACCCCGCTACCTCGGGCGCCGGACAACCTCGGAACCCGCCGCGCTACATCAAGCTCAACTTCCCGTCCTTCGACGGCAAGGAAGATCCAATACCATGGATCAACCGCTGCGAACAATTTTTTCGCGCCCAACAAACGCCCATGGAAGATCGGGTGTGGCTCGCTACGTACCACATGATAGGCGTGGCGATTCGTGGTACATGCGCGCGGAGCGCATGGATGGTATGCCTAATCGGCGACTTCACCGACCTCGCCCATCGCCGGTTCGGCATGCTCACACGCCACAATCCGCTAGGCGCTCGACGAACCTCCGGCAGACATCATCGGTGGCCGACTTTACCGAAAATTTCGACCTCCTCGCCGCTTGCGCCACTTGGACGAGGAGTAGCAGCGATGCTTTTCACGGCGGACTTGGCGAGCCCTTGCAAACGAATGTCGAGCTCCAAAGGCCGACCAACCCGAGGTCGCCATGGACCTCGCCAGAGCCTCTGAACGTCTCGCCTTGCTACCCCAGCACCCGCGAAGACTTCGTCGGTCACCGGCCGAAGCGCCGAACCCTCCAACCACGGCCGATCCGCCAGTGGGTCTGGTCGGCTCATCGGCACCTTCTTTGCCACGACCACGGGCATCAGTTCGCCAAGCTGCTCAGCGCCACACCAACCGAGATGGAGGAACGCCGTAGCAAAGGCCTTTGCTACAACCGCGACGAAGTTCGTGTTCGCCACCATTGCTTTCAGAACGCATCTTTATGTTGCGAGTTGAGCCGGATGATGACGATATCGAGGAGGAGGACGGACGCCACCATCTCCTCCTCGCCTCACCGGATTCGCAAGTCCCAAACGATGCGACTCCGTGATGATCCACGGCGTCGATTGATGGCCCCGACGACTCGGCTCCACCCATAACTTCATCGTCATGAGCTCGTCGCTAAGGTTGGGTTGACCTTGGCGACATCGTCTGAGCCTCTCCGCGGGCGTGGGCAACGGCGACAAGGTGGCAAGCGGCGGGTATGCTACGCGACACCCTCTCCATCGACCAGAACACTTCATCCTCGACTTGCTCACCATACCACTTGGCGGCTTCGACATTGTCCTCGGGTCCAATGGCTCCGCCCTTGGGACCGATTGTCCGATTTCAACCTCCCGACGATGCGCTTCCACCGCCAGACCGGAGATCATCCGCGCGGTGTGGCTCCATGTCGACCATCACCGCACCTCCACTCCACCTCGACCACGAAGATCTCATGGCGAGCTACTCTCGACTGTACGATCTTTGACACGCCTCGCGGCCTGCCACCTCCACGCGGCCGCGACCACCGGATTCACCTCCTCCCCGGCACCAGCGCGGTGGTGGTTAGGCCATACCGATACCCGGCTACTCAAAAGGATGAGCTAGAGCGCCAATGCACCGCCATGCTCGAGCAGGGCATCATCCGGCGCAGCAACTCAGCTTTTTCAGCGCCCGTGCTCCTCGTCAAGAAGAAGGACGCATCTTGGCGTTTGCCGACTACTCTCGTGCCTTGAATGATAAAACCATCAAGGACAAATTCCCCATCCTCGGTGGTCGAGGAGCTCCCGGATGAGCTCAAGGAGCACGGTTCTTCACCAAGCCGACCTTTGCTCGGCTATCACTAAGTCCGGATGGCTCCGGAGGATGTGGAGAAGACCGCCTTCGCACCCATGAGGGCTTATTTGAATTTCTCGGTCATGGCTTTCGGGCCAACCAATGCCCCAAAGAACCTTTCAAGCTCTCATGAACGAGGTTCTTCTACCATACCTACGCTGCTTTGTACTTGTGTTCTTTGACGATATCTTGATTTATAGTTCATCATGGGCGGATCATCTTCGCATAAAGTGGCAAAGGTGCTCCAATGTCTTCAACAACAAGCAGTTTTTCCTCAAAAGGTCCAAGTGCCTTTTGGGGATACCTCGATGGCATACCTCGCCATGTCATCCGTGGCCGAGGCGCTGCCATGGATCCGCCCAAGGTGACAAGCGTTATGGATCGCCACGCCCATTCGCGCGCCCTCCCGTGGTTTCTTGGGATCGCCGTACTATCGACGCTTCATCAAGGACTTTGGCACCATTGCGGGCGCCTCGACACGCCTCCCGCAGGAGGCTTGCTTAATCTGCAGAGGCCGACTCGGCGTTCACCGCTCTCTGCGGGCGCTTACCACAGCACCGGTCCTCCAACTGCCAGACTTTGCGTACCGGTTCAGGGTCGAGCGCGACGCCGCACGGGTTCGGTCTTGCGTCGCATCGAACACACGGTGCCATCGCCTTCTTCAGTCGCCCGATTGCCGCACGCCACGCCAAGCTAGCGGCATATGAGCGTGAGCTGATTGGCCTTGTCCAAGCCGTGCGCCATTGGCGCCCATACGCGCGGCGCCCGCTCAAAGTCTGCACGGATCATTACGCCTCAAATTCGCTGATCGTGCTTACTATACCGCAAAGATCAATGGGCGAAAGCAAACTGCTTGGCTTTTGATTTTGCTTGCCGAGTTTAAACCAGTCGCCTCAATATCGTGGGTCGACGCGCTTCTCTGAAAGACGCGAACTAGGGCTCGCCGCCATCATCGCCCACGCCGCCTTATTCGCCGAACTTCGACAAGCCGCTCTCACGGAGCCCGAGCTCTCAGCGATCCGCAGCCGCATCGAGACAGGCGAACTCGCCAAGCCATGGTCCATGGTGGACGGCATCGTATGCTTTCACCGACGCGCCCACGTCCCGGCCACATCACCCCTTCACTCGACGGTTCGCCGCCGCCCATCGTGGTTCACATGAGGGTATTCAAGACGCCGCACCGCCACGCCGAAATTTCCATCTCCTTCAGATCGGGCAAGAGCGCAGCATTCGTCCGGCCTCGCGCCGTGTCGGCAAGAACAAAACGGAGCAACTTCAATGGCCGGATTGTTGCGCCCTTTGAGGTCCCATGCCGCATTTGGTCCGACATATCTATGGATTTCATTGAAGGTTTGCCGGCGCGGCGGAAATCGGTCATCTTGATCGTGGTGGATCGATTCTCGAAGTATGCTCACTTCCTTCCTTTGGCACACCCTTATTCGGCGTCGTCCGTGAGTCTGTGTGTTCTTTGCGAGATTGTTCGATTGCATGGCCTCCTTGCCTCGATTGTGTCCGACAGGACCCGGTCTTCACATCAAATTTTTGAAGGATCTGCTTTCCCAAGGTGGCACCACCTTGAATATGAGCACGGCATTTCATCCCCAACTGATGGGCAATCCGAGGTGGTTAATAAGGTCATCACTATGTATCTCCGCTAGTATGACAAAGCGATCGTCCCCCTAAGATGGACCCGCTTGGTTACCTTGGGCCGAGTTCATCTACAACACCTCCTACCATTCCGCTTACATACGACTTCGCTCCGGTCGTATGGGCGTGATCCACCATCCTTTCAGATTTTGAGCGGCGGGCACACACGCCGCCATTGATCGAGCTTCAGATCGCGACCTTTTTTCGTCGATGTACGCGGTCGCCATAACATGCTCAAGAGTGTTACAAAAATTCTATGACCGCAAACATCGCAAAGATTGACTTCGCCGGAGAGTTCAGATGGCTTCGCCACCATCGCTGGCCGCCACCTTGCTCGGCGACGCCGAGGAAGCCGGGCCTAAGTACTATGGGCCAGACGCGTTATCTCAAGATCAATGAGGTTGCCTATCGCTTGATTTGCCCAAGTCACCGCCACATGACGATTTCATGTGAATCTCCTTAAAAGTATGAAGGCATTCCTCCCGCAATTTCGCCACCATTGCCGCCTTTCTACATGGTCGGGTTATTCCCACGCCGCCACGGTGATACGTGCACGCCTAGCTCGGGATAAGTGGCGATTCTCGCTCAATGGGAGGGACTTTCCGCACCGGCGCGCCTTGGGAGGATGTGGTGACGCTCAAAGAATCTTATCTTATTTTCACTCGAGGACGAGCCGTTTGTCAACGGAGGAGAGATGTCATGTGGGTCGCTCTCTGTACAAATGACCCCAAGGCACGGGCAAAAAGCCCTAGGCGCCAAAGGAAAAGGGCAAATGTCCTAGGTCTTTGAAACAATCACCATTAGGTGATTGTGATTTCTTTATCTATTTAGAAAGTTTAATTGCTTTTATCTCTTTAGGAAGGTTTGAATTAAGAAAGTATCTTTTAGGAAAGAGTCCTAGTTAAGGAAGAATAAGAGTCCTATTATCTTTTAGGAAAGAGTCCTAGTTAAGGAAGAATAAGAGTCCTATTTGCAATCAGATTGTACTCCTATATATAGGAGATAAGAGGTTAATAGAAAATCAGCAAAGGATTGGGTTATTCCCCAATCTCCCTTGCGCCAAAACCCTGCCCGCGCTACTGTTCATCGTGCGCTACTGTTCATCGCGCGGTACTGTTCACCGCGCGCACTGTTCATCCGCGCCGCCCGCTCGTCCCCTGACATACGCCATCATATGTCACCTGAGCCAAAACCAAGCTATTTCTTAGACACTATATTGTACTTTCCCATTAGTAGATCGATCCTAATACCACTTTTACATGCAAATTTGACCTTACATGTGTTAAATTGAGTTGCCTATTAGGTTCAAGATGTGGTTCTCTTGGATGATGATGTGTGTAACATCCCAAAAATGCCTAAATGCAAAAATATGGGATTTTTAAAACTTTTCGTATGTTATCTGTTGCCATCATTTTTGCCTGCATTTTCGGGAGTTATTTTATCTATGTTTTCTTTCACCAACACTAGTCCTGAAAAATAGAAACCCCAATTACATAAACCCTAGAAAACAAAAACCCTATAAACAGAAACCCTAAATGCAGAAACCCTAGAAACATAAATTGCAAAAAGCAAAATAAACTTAAAGTATTGCCTTTTGAAATATTACATGTAGTGTAAACCCTAAAATCGAAAACATGTTCAAAAGCCCAACTAAAATTCGTTAGCAAATATCAGACTTATCTATCACCACAGGATAATTTCTTAGCAAATACCAGGTTTTAGCAAACCTAAGGATCTAATCCTTTTACCCAATTTCCCTAATCTTTTCTCTTTCCCTTTCCTACTGTCCCTCTGGCCGAACCATGTTGAGCCAACTCATTGCAACCGCACCAAATCTTCTCGGCCGAACTCCAGCTCATCAGTGCTCCCCCCCTCAATGGCATTGCCTTCGCTTCTCTCTCTCGGCGTCAACACTCTCTGGAGCATTGCTCCATCGCCGCAGCCCATGCGCCAAGCTCGCTGCTTGGCCGCTGCTCACACTATCACTCAACGCCGCCTCCGAAGCCATCAGGCGCCAAACCTCGCTCACTCCATCGCCCACTCCTTCCCGGTTTCCGCGCAAGGCTCACACCGAGTGCATTGCTGGCTCTCATGCAATCTCCTCCCCATCGTCTATAAAACGCCACAAGGAGCCTCCCCATTTCCTTTCCTCACCACCCCGGTCATTCTCCCACTATCTTCCTTCCATCGATCCCGAGCTCACAGGTAAGGCTTGAGCACCATTTTGGCCGACAAGCCCCCTCATCACCACCGGCGCTCCAGTGACCCCCGATCCGCGCCAACCCCGTCACCACGTGTTCCGGACCACCATCAACATTTCCCCTAAGCTAATTCTGTGTTTCGTCCACAGGAACCGCCACCAACCTTGTTCTTTCTCGTCTCCGGCCATAAGTGCCAATTCAGCCACCGCAACCTCTCTGGTGAGAAATGCTTCGATTCAATCCTCCCTAACCATCTCCTTACCTCCTTGGAGCTTCCCCGGGGGTTGATTGTTCACCATTTTGTGCATAACACCACCGCCGCTTGGAGCTCCCCTCACCGCTGCTGTCCATTGTCGCCAGGCAATCTACGACCGCCTCAGTAGCCATCTTCTACTCGGGTAAGCCCCTAGTAACCTCTAGATGCTCGTGCTTGTGTTTGTTGGGCAAAAGCGTTGCTGGAGCACCATGGCCGCCATTGGCCATCACGTCGCCGCTACAGGCCACTGGAGCCTCGCCGCCGGCACCAGTAGAATTGCCTAGACATAGGAATTCCATTTTTGTCCTTAGCCTAAGCCGAGAGCGCTCTAGGGCTGCCCTGTTTTGTCTAAAGGAGACAAACCCTGTAGCGTAATCGTTAGCTACCGAATCTTTGTCTTAGCATTCATTACTGAGTAATGCCTGGTTTAATTACGCCTTGTTTCGTTGACGTGCGGGGCCACGAACAGAAATCTAGGGGCATTAATACTTAGGGTTTCGCGCCGAGTCACTTACGCGCGAGCTCGAGCTCATTAAGTGCGCAATAAATCCTGGTCCATGGATTGGTAGACCGAATGCATAGACTCTAGTTCACACTATTTCCTAAGCCGTATCTATGATAGTGGGTCCCACATGTCAGTAAACGTTTTCTTTAGAAATTAAAAGAAACTAAATACTGTACATGGTCCCACCTGTCATTCTCGGAGTATTTCCGGTCAGAAAATAAATCGAAAAGAAAAAGAAAAGGGCGCGAGTCCCACCTCTCAGTGAGAGTTTCTCTCTCCCGTTTTCTTTTTCCATGATTTACATTAGGTTTAAACTTCGGAGAGCCCGTTCTCTCTCGTTTCAACTCCGAATCGAGTAATTTTTGTTCCTAAATTTGTCTAAATTTAAACTCTACATAACCCAACCAAAAACACCCAATTCAGAGTTTATTTGAATTTTTGAATGCAATTTGAATTCATATGTGCTTATTCGAACCTTGGTTATTTTTGCGTATTTAGAGTTTGAAGCCTCCGAAGACCCTCAAATCGATCAAGAACCAGATCAACAGTACCAAGAGCAAGACGAGTCAATACTTTGATCATATTGCACCTACTTTTTGTAATTATATTGTTTTAAATTATGAAATTGCGTTGCTATGATTTATACAAGTATATTGGTCTAGCTCGTAGCTAATGCCTTAATTATAATTGTGTATAAACTTCCAAACCTTGAAATTGAACACTATCCTTTGTCACCCTAGAATATGGTTTACATACTAGTAATAAGTATATATCTAAGTGTCATGCTTAACCTTGCTTAGATATATTGTCATTTGGGCAGTAAATTACTCGACATCACTTAACCATTTGAAAATGAAATTGGGCAGTCGAGGCTGGAGCCTGGCTGGTATGTTGGATTAAAAGTAATTTTAAAAAACAAAAGAGAAAACCTGAAAACAGATTTCGACTTGGGTGGCTAGAAAGAGTGGCTGGTGTCGGGTGCACGACAGAGTGGGCATATGGATGTGCCGCTCGAGTCAATAAAGGGCCGAGTTCTTGTGATGACCTCTCGTGTAAAAACAGTACAACTGTAAGTCTATAATGGGTACAACCTGACTAACTAATTTGCCCGCTGCCTCGCAACTTCACCATTGTTGGGTATGTGGAGTGAATTAAGGATAAGGGAGTCATCGATTTGCGCAGCGCAAATGGGAGACCTCCTGGGGGCGAGGCCCAAGGAGGTGATACTTAGCGTCGTGGAGTTGTGTTGAGGTGAGACATTGTAAAGGTCTTGTGGCAATTATCTTAGTCGCACACTTATGGAAGTGTGTTAAACAAACATTATAAGTTGATTCTCTTGTGGATAAAGTGTACAATTCTGCAGAGTAAGCAAACTAACTAGATAGCCGTGCTTACGGTCAAGAGCAGTGTCGGGAACTTGCTTGAACTAGTTTTCATTTTTGTAAAACAAATTGTGGGTGGAATAAAAAGCTGGGTTGAAACCCAGAGAATTGAAATGACCTGGTCAGGGACCAGTGAGAAGTACGGGAATGTGACTTGAGAAATGAATATGAGCATTGAGTGGATGGAGCCACTCAATGGTATAGGATATGGAATCTCCACTAGTATTTTACAACAAAAACTCAGTTTATAAAACTTGGCTTTGTGCAACTAAAAGAGCCATGAACCTCCCTTGATTAGCCTTACATCTATAATAATTGCATTGAGTGTTGGCTCGCGAGTACAATTGTGTACTCAGGCTCGCTTAACATAATCTTTCAGAGCTGTTTGATCAAGACCCATATGCCTACCACTTGGCATTTGGACCAAATGATGGAGAAGACGGTGAAGCTTAGGTCGGGACCCCCAGCCGCTTGCCTGTAGGCAGAGTGAATGGATCTACCACTACTTCTTTTGCTTCCGCTGTTATCCCTTCTATCTGTACTAAAAACACTTTGTGTACTATATTGGCCTACTTGACCCTTTTGTAAAACAGTTGGCCATACTGCCGGTGTTGTAATATATTGTGTTATTGTGTAATGAATGCGATGTATGTGAAGGATCCAAAGATGTATCTGCGTGTGCTTTCTACTGATCCAAGGAATGACACGAGTTTACACAGAGGGTCCTAAGTTACAGATTTGGGGTTCGACAGACTTGGTATCAGAGCCATACGAGACTGTAGGATAAAAGCATTAGCTAGCATGGTCGATAGAAACATGGGACTACGATACGAAGGATAGTAGGGCTTTTCAAAAATATATATGTATTTTGTTCTGCTCTTTACTTGTTGTACTTGTCTCCTTACTTCTTTCCCTTGGTCCTGCTGGTTATTGACCATTTTCTTGTTCAAAATTGTAGATGCCAGGACCGACCGAGCCGGAGCATTGGGACTACCACACCCATGGGGAGGACCCATGTCCGTGTGGTGGCTACACGGAGGTGCTCCACCAGCTACTGCAGCACCTGCGGTATCGCCAGCGTCCCATCTACAGGGGGCGCAAGACAGGAGAGGGAGACCAGGAGGCTTGGACGGTAGAGGTCTTCCTCTACGCGCGTGAGGGGGAGTTTGAGCCCCAAGACGTTCAAGATCGAGCACCAAATGAGCACCTCCACTTCAGCAGCTCAGACGCCGCCAAAGTTATCGTGACGCACAGGCGATATCCACAAAGGATCTGGTGGTCTCTACCCCCTTCAGCTTCTTCCCTTCCCTCCGAGAGGGAGAGCCTCACTGCGACATCCGCAGTACCACGGCCGTGGAGGACCCGTACCTGACCCATCAGGTGCAGCTGACACAGGTACAGGACAGTGAGTATGTCGAGGCGCTCAGGGAGATCACCAGGCTTCGACAGGAAATCACCAAGCTTCGACAGGCCCTCGCCACCAGCGAGGCAGACGCAGAGGCACTTCGCTCCCAGCTGGACGAGCAGGGGGCAGCCTTAGCGACAGGACCCTGTCTCCATCATCGTGCCAGACTCCAGCCCCAGCCGCTCTAGTCTACTGAGTCATTTGAGAGGGGTCATTAGGATAGAGGTAGCTGCGATGTGTAGTAGGGCTAGCTAGAGCAATATTTTGGAGATTAGCTAGCAGTTGTCCCTTTTGTTGTACAGAATGCTAGTAGTAGACGCAGCTGGTATGTACTTTTGTTGTAAATATTTGGCAGTTGTTATGAACCCGCTTTTAGTTTAATGCACTGTTATGGTTTTTACCAGTTAGCTTTGACCATGCTGTTTTATGTCATGATTGCGTTTTTATGGGATTGTGTTAGTTTCCTTTGTTTTAAGTATCAACCTGTCTAAGGCAAGTTGGACGAAGGAAACCTATGTCAGTGGATATAAGATGTACTCCGCAAGTAAGCCATGTTCTACAACTTTATCTGGCCACCAACATAGAATTTATGCCATTGATCCGGAGGAAGCTAGCAATGAAAGCAATAATTCCAGCAATTCTACTAAGAGGTATGCATCCATTTTTGCTAATCTGTTTACAGTCCCTGTTCTTCGTATTCCTTGCCCAACCTGTGCTAGGATCTCCTTGTTACTAAATCACAATAATTTTGTCTGCGTGTTATGTACGACCACCAAGTTTTCAGTTGGCCT
The DNA here is from genome assembly GCA_036346405.1 of Phyllostachys edulis. Taxonomy (NCBI): domain Eukaryota; kingdom Viridiplantae; phylum Streptophyta; class Magnoliopsida; order Poales; family Poaceae; genus Phyllostachys; species Phyllostachys edulis. Next base: position 6,083,663 of record CM070567.1, on the reverse strand, counting down.
GCTATATTTTCTCCCTGTGTTTGAGAGTTACAAGGCACTACTATTTACAGCAACACTTGTGTTTGCTTGTAAATATTAGTGTTCCGTAGCTGCAAATTTTAATAAACTGCTGTTAGTTAGGAAATATTTTTGACAGAATTATGTATTTCGTATGTTGGTTTCGTTGTGTTTTGGAATATTGCAGACCTTGGTAATGGCAATGGAGTTCTGAAGACAGGAATCTTAATATTGTGTTCAATCAAAATGATAATAATACAAGTTGTGTCACTTTAGTTGATGCAGAGTTTGTACATCTACTATACCATGTTTAGCAATGACATGTTGGTGTGCATTTCTTTTTGGAAAGAGAATGCCTTTTCTTATGCTTTTGTAACACCAGTACCAGTACCAGTGTGTGTGTGTGTATGCCTTTTTTCATTAAAGTCCACTTTTTATAACGAAAGCTGTGTATATACTTCTTTTCTATATGAAAAAAGTATGCAGAGCATCAGGATTCATCTCTTTTATATTTTCAAAAGGTGGGTGTGTTGACAATCATCTATAACAAGAAAAGTATTACGCTAAAATTCCGTTAGGATTTTGTTCTATACTAATTATCAATTTTTCCTATTGCTTGAATGTTCAAACTATAAACTGTTCACTAAGGATCAAATAATTAATATTGCAGGATTTGAAGAACAAGTAGACCGTGGGGTGCCCGGCAAATGGTAAATTTCTGTTTAAAATTGTGTTCATTGTGGTATACTGTGAGCTAGGTTTTTGATTTGTCTTTCTAATGAAACAATTGTATTTTCAGGACTGAGTCAAAGATCTACTACCCATCAAGGTAAACATTGTGCATTCTTTCCGAAGATCATCAATTCATGATAGTGAGATATTCTTTAGTTGTCGTTAACGTTACTCATGTAAACAGAGATGATCCGGAAGCTGTAGAGCTCACTAGCTCAGATATTAAATGTCCTGATCCTGGAGTATATTTGTCATCGCCTGTGATAAACTACTACATTCGGTAAGAATATATCTCCCTAATTTTAAAGTTGTAATCATTCTATCATCGTCATTTTTTAAGACTGCTCGAGCATGTCTCCAATTTTCTCTCTATCAAATGACCTGCATTATGCCATTATTAATAAAAAGATTTAATTCTATTATTGTGGATATATGTGCTTTGGAGTAGAAGCTTTTGTTGCCTCCTTGCTACCTTGCTATGAGAAGCAATCTCCATTTTTTTTTGGTGAGGAATTAAAATTATGTGTTGTAGTAGTGCTATTAGTAACCTAGTACTATCACTGTTTTGTAGATGCGTTGTCTTAATACTTGTAGCGTGTTTGCTTTGAGGAACCGGACGGTGAATGGAATTGGTTGGTCCATCACCACCTCATCCCTCATAAGCACATGGCTAGTACAAAATGAGGGATGAGGTCATCACACCAAAATCATGGGATGATCCCATGACCAACCCATCCTAGGATGAGATGGTCCCTAAAACCAAACATATACTCACTGTTTCTTACCTTGTTATCTACCTTTTGCGATAATTTATCTTGTTTGTTCCTCAAGTCTTTGTATTATCTTCACGTGGTAATGTTAGATTATAATATTTATGTTTTCGTTGGATTTTTGTTCTAGGGTGAGTTCTCAAAGTTCAGAAGATGGTGGAAGGGTGTCAATATATTTCACAGAGGATACATCATATTGCCAATCCATGGAATGTAAGTCGTTGCTTATTGGAATAAGAGTTCTAACAGATTTTCTTAAAATATTCACATTTACATCATGAAAGCCAAACTGATATTCATATGCTTGCAATAGGATCTTTTCGGACGGTCCATTTTATGATTTATAAACTTTTCTTATTGATTAATTTATTCTCAAAGACACGCATGGATAAGTTTATGATAGTGTCACCACAGCTTCATGCTTTATCCAGATCAATAACTTGAAATGCCTATGGTGCATCAATTCATAGTGACACCGATTAATTGTACATGCTTTGGGATGTGGCTCCTGAGATTCATAATATTCTCTTTATTGTTGCTAATGTTGGAATGAAACTTTGATATATTCCAAAGGGTCAAAAGGCCAATATAACATGTACATGTGAATATAAAAAGAACACCATAAGCAATATACATATCTAACACCCCCTCTCAAACTCATGGTGGATCGACAATATTGATTTTGGAGAGGTAGAAGCTATGCCGAGCTCTAGTCTGTGCCTTGGTGAAGAAATCTGTTAACTGAAGCTCCGAAGGCATGTATTGAAGAGCAATAGCTTCGTCCTGCACCTGAATCTTATGTACAAAGCATCTACTCCAATGTGCTTGGCGAGCTCGTGCTTCACTGAATCTCGAGCAATGCTGATCGCACCAGTACCGTCTGATAAGAGAAGTCGGTGCAGAAACTGAAAAACCGAAATTCTTAAGTAGTCACCAAAGCTAGGTGATCTCAGCTGTCAATGACGCCATGACTCGCAACTCAGCCTCAACACTCGAACGGTAAACGACAGCCTGCTTGGTCTTCCAGGCAATTAGAGAGGAATTAAGGAAAACACAATAGGCAAAAAGAGATCGGCCATCAGAAGGATTGTTAGCTTAGGTCGCATTAGAGTTCGCCTGAAGCTACAGAGAACTGGAGCGAGGAAAGAAAAGACAACGAGTGATGGTCCCGCGAAGATATCGCAGAACACGTAGAAGGTGACTGTAGTGGAGCTGAGTTGGAGTAGAAACGAACCGACTCAGAATGTGAATTGGGTGAGAAATGTCTGGTCGAGTGATCCCAAGGTAGATGAGGTTTCCGACAAGATGGCGGTTACGAGTAGGGTCCTAAAGAGGCTCACTATCAGTAGGCCGAAGGTGAACACCAAGCTCTATAGGAATATCCACCATGCGCTGATCAGAGAGACAAGCGCGAGCAAAGATATCCTGAATATACTTCTCCTAGGAGAAGTAGTAGCCCTCGGACGTAGAAGTGACCTCAATCCCAAGGAAGTAACGAAGAAGACCCAAATCAGACATCAATAACTGCTCACTGAGATGCTCCTTCACAAAATCAATCTACTGAGAGTCATCCCCAGTAATAATCGTATCATCCACATAGAGAAGGAGCGTCCGACCCCGAGAAGAGGTATGTACAAAGAGAGCAAGGTTGTGATTATTGGCGGAGAAGACGACAACAGTGACAACAGAGGAGAAGCGGTCAAACCAAGTACGAGGGGCTTGCTTGAGCCCATAGAGAGCGACGAAGGTGACACCATATCATTAGGGGCAGAATACCCAGGGGCGACTGCATGTATAACTCCTCACGCAACTCGTCATTGAGAAATGCATTCTTGATGTCCAACTGAGAGATGAACCACTGTCGAACAAATGCCATAGCAAGGAGAGTGTGAACAGTTGTCATGTGGGAAATAGGAGCGAAGGTCTCATCGTAGTCACAACCATGCTCCTATAGAAAACTGTTATAAATATTGTGTGTATATTAAAGATGCCCAATGGGCAATATATATAGGGTGTACAAGGGTGCAGATAAGGAAATACAAAAGGATTCCTGTCTCTATCTCTATATCTAACATATCTCTAACACCCCCCCTCAAATGCAAAACGTATGCAATAGCATTGCATTTGAAGATGGTTGACACTAAAATATGAAAAATCCGAAGTCCGAGTCTGATAATGTCGTCGTAGCATGCAACTCTTGGAAAATATGTCGAGTATCAAAAGATCTCCTCCATTTGGGGTCGTGCAACAACCCATAAAGCACAAGGTGCAGGGGCTAAGAAAGTCGACCACGGCAACATGACGAAGAAGATGAAACCGACATGAATAGAGAGAGATGTCAAATCAAGCCAAATAGGAATAGGTGGAAGCATGACAGTGCAGATCGAAGCCCAAGACGGCAGCGGCGCAAAAGAAGCGCGGTGGCCTTAGAAGCTCGGGGCGGCGGCTAAGAAAGCGACGGCATCAAAAATGATTTCTATGATCTACACGCAGCTCAGAAAGAAGAGCGGGAGCGGCGGCTGCTGCCATGCATAAGGCAATTCCTATACTTCTATGACTGACAATAAATTTGTGGACTCGCATGGCTTAGGCGAACTCAAAGATTGAGTGGTACGGACTTGGGTGGACGCAGCGGAAGAAACGACACTAATAAAGAAACGAAAAGACTCAAAGGATAACTAGCAATGATACTAGCATCGAAGACCCATCTCCTCGGCCAACCAAAGAAGCGGAAGACAAGACAATCCCAATAGGATACTCATCCCGATAGCATCCCAATCGCCAAGCATTGCGCTAGTACCCGTGCATCGGCAAGCACTCGCACTAGTACCGTAGGGCGCTACTTTTGATGAACACAACACGTGAAGGGATCAGAGGTGTCTTGTTGTTTTGCTTTGTCCTTCGCTCATAGGAACCAGGAGGCGAGGTGTTGTCCCATGCGCAACCAAAGACACACAAAGAACACCGCAAACCAATCCAAATCCTCCAATCCACCGCCGCTACTCGAGGGCGTCGGCGCAGCCAGTCGGGTTCCTCGATCCAAGCTCGCAAGATGCACGCGGTGCTCGAAGGTGGCGCCAGGGTCGAGCGGGCCGAGGAGGCGCAGATCCAAGTGGCGGCGGATCCGGCGGGGTGGCGAGGCGGCTTGGGTTCTCCAAAGCGTACGACGATCCCCGGGCCTCGGCGAGCGAGCATCGGGAGGCGGCGGCGGCAGATCCGGCTCCTCGACATGCTCGACCAGAGTCGAGGTCGCGCAGAGGCTAGGCTCGACACGGATCCGACGACAACCTTTGCAAAGTGACGCGGCGAGAAAGAAGCGCTGCGCTGCGTCTCGGCAGATCTGGACATGGCGATCCAAGAAGACCGGGCGTGTCGAGGCGGCTTTGGCGGCAATGGATCTCGCGGATGACGCGAAGCTGATGGAGGCGCGAAGATGAGGCCGCCCGGAGCGGAGATTGCTCCTCCGGGGGCAACGGCAACGAAGTGGCGAAGGCTAGGTCGTAGGCTAGGGTTTAGAATCTTTGCTCTGATACCATGTTATAAATATTGTGTGTATATTAAAGAGGCCCAATGGGCAATATATATAAGGTGTACAAGGGTGCAGATAAGGAAATACAAAAGGATTCCTGTCTCTATCTCTATATCTAGGGTAAAGTCCATTTTACAACCCTTAACTTTTCAAAAAATCTGAAAAACAACCTTGAAGTCGAAAACCAGACAGCACAGGACCTCAACGTTTGCAAACCGGACAAAATACGCCTACCGATTCACCTCGGTTTTGGCCGACGTGGAAAAATTTTGGCAAGATGGAAAAATTACAAGAAATTCATTTACTCAAGCGCCAATGACAAAGTGGGCCCTCAAAACAACCCATGATGTACACCACCCCTTCTCCATCTCCTCTAGATGAACTGCTCCTCCTCGATCTTGGCCATCTTCTCCAGCTCATCTTCGCCACCGAACAAAGAATGGTGGTGCCTTCGCTGCAGCCGCCTCCTCCCGTCGCCAGCTCCGAGAACGACTCCACCGGCGTCAGCATATCCTCCACGAAGATGAACCTGCGACGAGGTCCCTGGCCTCCTCGAGCCGGTCCCGATAGCCGTAGCGCGCGACGCAGCAGAACAGCTTGTGCTCCCCACCATCGCCGAGGGTTGGGGGAGGTGGCGCTGGCCGCTGAGGAGGGAGGGGACGAGGCGGCGGGGAGGATGAGCGAGGAGGCGGCGGCGCGGCTCGGGGGCATGGAGAGGCGGAGGAGGCACAGTGGGAGGAGGAGGAGGCGGCGGGGGAGAGGAAGACAGGGAGGGAGGGGCAGCGTGAAGGCATGGAGAGGGGAGAGAGAGAGAAAAAGATAAAGAAAGGAAAAGTAGGATTGACATGTGGGCCCCATCAGTACAAAACCAGGGTGAATCTGGCGTGGGGGGTATTTTGTCCGGTTTGCAAACATCGAGGTTCTGTGCTGTCTGGTTTTCAACTTCAAGGTTGTTTTTCAGACTTTTTGAAAAGTTCAGGGTTGTAAAATGAACTTTACCCCTATATCTAACATATCTTTAACAAAAACCACGCGCCACTAAACGAGCATTGTAGCGCTCAAGAGAACCATCCGAGCGGGTCTTAATCTTGTACACCCACTTGCACATGATAAGAGTGACACAAGGTCCCAAGTGCGATTATACCCCAAAGCAGTAATCTCCTCAGACATCGCAAGCTGCCACATAGGGTGTGCACTGAGCAGTAGTCTCACGGTAGGTCATAGGCTCATAGAGCAGCGGTTGCAAAGTCGTAGTGCTCAGGAGGCCTGACAGTGTGACTATAACGAAGATCGTATCTGGGAGGAGAAGGTGGAGCAGGACCCAGCAAGGACGGAGAAGAAGAGTTGGGAACAGGGCCCAGCAAAGACAGAGGCTCAACTAGAGAAGGAGTAGGCTGAGGACAGCGAGAGTAGTGCAAATGAAAGGGTGGAATCTCAACAAAAGAGTTGTAAGGAACCTCCGGTGGAGAGAGAACTGGAGGAGAGCTGGGAACAGGGCCCAGCAGAGATGAAGGCTCAACTGGTGTAGTCAGCCGAGGACGACCAGAGTAGTGCAGGGGAAAGGGGGGAACCTCAACAAAAGAGCTAGAAGGAAACTCCGGAGGAAAGGGAACAAGTGGAGCCTGTGAGAGGGAAGCAAAGAAGGTGGTGGAAGCGAAGTGGAAAGCTGAGTATCAGGAAAAGTCAGAAAAAAGATCGACTCAACAAGAGAATCTGAGTTGACAGTAGAGGGACGAGGGTAGTTAGGTCGTGACTTATCGAAGGTGACGTCCTGAGAGATCCTCATCCGACGAGCAACAGAGTCGTAGTAGCGATAACCCTTATGCTCAAGATTGTAGCCAAGAAAAACATACTCAACTGACTGAGCGGGCACCTCCTGCTTTGGATGACTTGATTTGTGGCTTGGGTTCTTCATTACCATCCCTCATGTCTTTATATAGTGCTCCCTAATTCTCCTCCAAAAAGAAGTTGGAATCCTAATCACATTAGGATTCATATAGAATCCTTGTATCACACATCTCCAAGTCCTAGTTGATTAGGATATGAGTCACCATACTCAACAATCTCCACCTTGACTATTATCCTTTGAGGTCAGTGTGCTTCTCTAAGAACTCGCTCCAAGTCGGCTCTACCTTTTTTGTTTTTTTCCCTTTTTTTTTTGTTTTTCCTCCCATCTTTGGGAGTGCCCACACCACAGGGGCTCATAAATGACAACCCCTTGTGGCTTTATATAGCTCCTCTTAGTTCTCCTCTAAAGATAAGTCAGAATCCTAATTCTATTAAGATTAAGATTCATATAGGAATCCTTGTAGCACATCTCTCCAAGTCTTAGTTGATTAGGATATGAGTCACCATACTCAACACATATGATTAAGATGTATGCGATCTTTGAAGACTTGCGGATAAACAAATGATTGTCCTGAATAGCATCTTATCTATTGGATAAAAGTTCTCTGATGAACATCCTGAAATTCATTTGTATACTTTCAAGTATTGTTGAGATACCTTACCAAATTACCAACACCACGTGCATTACAATGCCCTGCTCTTCCCATGCATTATAGCTAATACTGTTCTCATGGTGTGTTGTATCCGGCCTTTGCTACGAAGATGGTATGGATGGATCGGGGGTAGGCAAGGATGACGAGTATGACGACTCGGCGCCGTTGTTGAAAAAACAGAAGATAACTCAAGACTTCAGAGGGTAGTGAGATAGCAATCAGAAGACAGGAGTTTATTCTTTTCCGCCTCTCGATTACAGAGTTACTAGTTTCTTTTAAAGAGCTACATATGTAATTCGACTCGTACTCAATTCTATCTGTAATATGGAAATCTATCTGTAAACCTTCCCACTCGTATTCAACTCTATTTGTCTATTGTCGGAAACTGTACATACTATGCTGGCTGAATCGGACTCGTAGTCGGAGCTGCTTCTGCACCGTTGCTCTGGCCTTCATGATTGCGTTGCCTGTGCTGATAAGATTGCCCCCAATAAGAGTCCACAACATGGCGTGTAATAGTAAAACTGTTGGATTGGGGAGAAGATGGCTTTGCAACAGAATCTGAAACTGCTGCTCTGCGAGCATCATTTAAGCAGGAGGTTGCTGTTTGGCATGAGCTCAGCCATCCAAATGTTACAAAGGTGAACATTTGTGCTCCCAGTAATCCTTACTGTGAATCCAATAATCTATTTGCATTAGCATAGTTTGCTGTACATCAGCATGCTACTCATTCATGTAGCTTCTTTAGCAATGTTAGTTCAGGACTGACAATTTTTGGTACTGTCTTCTGTAGAGGCTTTGTTCTTGTGGTCCATTTCGAAAGTTATTCAAGTGTTTTATTTTTTTTCTTGCAGTTCGTTGGTGCATCAATGGGTACAACAGACCTTAAGATTCCTGCCGATAGTTCTGAGAGCGGTGCACGCACCGAGCTGCCGCCGAGTGCATGTTGTGCTGTGGTCGAATATCTCGCTGGAGGAACACTGGAACAATATCTAATAAAGAACTTTCGAAGGAAACTTGCATACAAAGTTGTGATTCAGATTGCGTTGGATCTGGCCAGAGGGTAAACAAGTTGGCTAACATCACTGCCACCACTCTTAAGATTTTATACAAAAAAGAATGCTGTCTCCTTATATATTTTTTTTAAAATACCCCTTTTACTTTTACTTGCCATTGGGAGAAGTGTTTTTTCGCCACCATGAGATGTTTAGACAATGATTCCATTTTAAACAATTCTGTTTTTTAAAAACCCCGTTTTAAATAATTGTTTGTTCTTCTTTTGTTTGTATCTGCAGGTCCTTGAAGGCAAGCCATACAATAGAAAGTGTGATGTTTACAGCTTTGGCATATGCTTATGGGAAATATACTGTTGTGACATGCCGTATCCAAACCTCAGTTTTGCAGATGTCTCATCTGCTGTTGTTCGTCAGGTTTGTTTTCAGCTGTTGGATCCACTGTTGCTGTTATTGTTATTATACAACAAAATAAGGACGCCCGCACACAATGTTAAGCCCTTGCAACAACATTGACGATTTTCATGTGTGCGTGCGCAGGAATTGCGACCGGAGATCCCACGCTGCTGCCCAAACGCAATGGCGAACATCATGCGGAGGTGCTGGGATGCCAATCCGGAGAAGCGGCCTGACATGGACGAGGTAGTGCGGCTCTTGGAAGCTCTTGACACGAGCAAGGGTGGCGGCATGATTCCGAAGGGCCATGCTACCAAAGCCGCTGCGATAACATCGCGCAGGTCAACCATGTCAATAGCATCCATAGTAGCCGCAACATCATGTGCACTGAGGTAGTTTGACATCTCTCTATCCACATAATCTTCATCCCCCTCTACACTAGCAAAATCTATATCAAGCAAAGCATTGTCTCGAATGAAATTATGCAAAGCCATTGTTGGAACGATAATTTTCTTTTGCTTGTCTTCATGGTAACTTGGCAAATTCAATAAAATATGTCATTTCATCTTCCAAATACCAAATGTACATTCAATGACATTTCGAAGGGAAGAGTGATGAAAATTGAACACATCTTTCAGTTCAATTGGTGTACCACCATTCTGGAATTCAAGTACATGATACCTCTAGTTCTTGTAGAGAGCTAGCTAACTTTTGCGGTTTGGGTACCCGGAATCCACAAGATAGTATTTTCCTTCAATATAAATGAAAAGAACTATTCACACGTAGCCGAAAGGTGCTAATGTATATGCTTGTCAGAAATGATGTCAAGCTTGTCCCCATGCTGCAGAGGCCCCTTCTTGAACTTGTCATAATGTGGCATGGCCTGCAATAAAGTAAGGCAAGAATCTATTACAAAGTTGGAACAATTGAACCCACACACACATGCAACAACATTTAAGGTTGCATACCTTAATCTGATCAGCCTACCACTCATTGCTTACCTTAATGGATCTAGTTTTAGGATCGATCCCTAGCCCGAATGCATGGAGCTTCAACGCCTTCCAATTGAATAGTCAATTTTCAAGTTGTCTCAATGATTCTTCAATTGTTTATGGATGTACTCATTCTTTGTGTGTTCTTTGAACTTTGTCATAAGGTTCTGATATCCTTTGTTACTCAAATATTGCAAGGGTCTATTTTTTGCTATGAACTCTTCCACACAAATATCAACGAATACTTCATTTGTAAATGCATCACATATTGTAGTGTTTGAGGACTATCATTTTTCCATCTATAAGTATCACGCATATCAGCAAATATGTAACTATAACATGAAAATCATGAAACAATGCATCTAAGTATCTAACTACATGACATCGTGTTTACTGCTACAATGGAATCACTAATATTATCGACGACATTCATACAAGATGGAGCTAGTATGTTCAAGAACAAACCATCAAAAAGGCAATAGAAACTATAATGATTCATCTGAAGTCCTTGTGCCAATAGAAATGTTTGTGGCATCAAGGATAAAATATAAGGTGTAACTAAGCTTTCACTAAAAGAAATCTAGGAACAAAATCTTAGTTGGTGTGATGTTGACTTTTGCAATGGCAGTATGGCAGTGTAGAAGGAAATAAGGAAGACCATGACAACTTCAATCATTTGACTTAGCTCCTGAGATAAGCTCTAACCTACATCACAAATTGTTGCCCTTACCACACTAGCATGAGGGTAAGTTCTCTACTTGAACAATAAGCATCATCAACATCGTGGGCTCAAATACTATTAGAGTGAGTCAATCTTTTCAATCATACAAGAGCAGCTCTACGCCAATATAATATGCAACCAGACCATCACCACTCATTCATTCAATCAACCAAGAGGTAGATGAAAACCGCATTAACATTTCACCAACCCAATGCAAATATGATTTCCTTAGGTTAGAAGTGTGAACAAAGAATCAAACGACTTGAACAAGCATATTAAGCAAAGATCTAGGTAACTACATATATGCATATACATCAATAAATCATCACGTCAATAGCAAGATCAATAAATCATCACAACAATGCCCAATAGGAAGGCATCCATTTCTACAACATTCTTAGCAGGAGATAAGCTATGAAGAGAAGGGAAGGACGAGTGAGCTTACGGGAGGAGTGGTGGTGGTATAAGGGTGAGGCGGGTGGGTTTGGCCGAGGGAGGCCGATAGAGGGGGTCCAAGGGCGATGGTTCGAGAGGGCAAGCGGTCAGGGGCGGCACCGGTCGGAGGAGAAGGCATGTGGTCCGAGGAGGCGGTAGGGGGGCAGAGTACGAAGTCAGCGTCAGGGGAGGCGGTCGGGGTAGGAGTGTAACATCCCAAAAAAACCTAAATACAAAAATATGGGATTTTTAAAACTTTTTGCATGATTAATCGTTATAGCCTTGATTGCATAATTTATGAGACTTATTTGAGTTGCATTTTCTCTTTTGCTAGTACTAGTGAGGTAAAACGAAAACCCTAATTTCAGAAACCCTAAGTACGGGAGCCCTAAAAACCTAGATTGTAAAAGCAAAATAATCATATACAAGTAAATCATCATAACAGAGTAATCTTTGAAATATTACAGGAAATATAAACCCAAAAATCAAAGACCTATTCGAAGACTAATATTTCGAATGTACGAAAGCCCAATTAGAATTCATTAGCAATTGTCAGATTATATCTACCGCCACGTGAGAATTTCTTAAAACAAATTGAAATGAGAGAATGGTAATTAAAATCCAAATTGGGTGTAATTGTACTATTAATAAAAAGGGGGAAATATTACCAAAGACATTTTTATACTTTCCTCAAATCAAATAATAAAGTGCAAGCAAATAGGAGCTTAAAAGATTTTTAGAGAGAAATAAGAAATAAATAAAATTCTACAAAAATTACAGTATGTACCAGACTTTGTCAGGAGCCTCCCAAAAAATTTCCATAATTGTTAGAGCTCGGCACCTATATTTAAAAGTTCACTTAAATCGTCAACCATTTTCTGAAATCTAGAAAACCCATTTTCTTTCTTCCTCCCGCTGACTGCTGGGCCCCACGTGCAGTCTTTCTCCTCCACGCACCCAGCCCTCAACGCTACGCCCTCGTCACCATCTCTTGCCCATGCCGTTGGCCACCATCGGCCCCTTTGCCCTCCCTGGATATAAAGCCATCACCTTAGGCCAGCCCGAAGCTCTTCTTCCGCGGCCTACCTCCCCCATCACTTCTCCACCAAGCCAAGGGCAAAAATTGCGCAGCTCCAGCTATGTCTGTGCCGGCCGCCACCTTGGCATCGACGTTCCAGCCACCTCGATGATCTCCTCTCCCCACCGACCGCGTCACTCCGTGTTCCACCACTCCCAGAGCAAAAACCCTCAAGCAATTGAAGGATTTTCCCACTGGAGCTCAGCACCGACCTTGTCTTCCCCAACCACGGCCAACTCTGCCCCTTCGGCCTCTTCTCCTAGTACGGTGAGCTTCTCGTCGATTCTTCCTTGAGGGAGTACCCCTACGCCTCCCTCTACCTCCCCTACCTCTCAATTATGCCCTCCCCTACCCGAACACCGCCGCCAAGATGCCCTCCACACGCTGCCGTTGGCTCCCGCCGCCAGCCCGCCTCGGACCATCTTTGCCTCCACCGACTGGCTAGGTAAGTTCCTCTAGCCCTTCTAGTGCTCATCCGCGCCTCCTTGTATCCCCTCTCCCTCTCCGACGCCGCTGCACCTAATCCCTTCCACAACTGGCCACCTCAAACCGTGCCACCACTACCCTGGGGTCACCTCGCTTGCTCGGTCTCGTTTCTGCCCTCTGCGACTGCTGCCGGTGTCCCCCTCGCCGCCGACGAAGCATGCCTGAGTCGCTTCTGTCCTCCTTTGCTTCTCCCTCTGTCTCCTTCAATGGCTCTGTTGCCTCTCTGTGTGTTGGAGGCATATGACAAGTGGGTCCACTCTGATTAAGTAGGTAGCTTAGAGTCCAATTAGCACTAAGATCAGGATTAGGTTAGTAATAAGCTAATCAATACTGTAAAATTAGTATGTATATATTTGAATCAGGATAATTAGTGATTAAGTAATTAGCCTAAGGATGTTAAGAGGTTAATTAATTGTAGACATTCAACTAGCAGGCTGTGTGAGGTTGATTAGTTAGGAGTTGTTAGTCAATTAGTACTAAGTATGGCAATTAGTAGTGACATTTCAAATTGAGCAAGCTCCCTGTTGGTTAAGCCTGTTAGTATATTATTAGCAGTTGGTGACATACCAGAATCAAATTATAAGCTTAGTTGAACTGTAGGTTAGTTAGTCATTGTAATTAGTGCTTTGCAAATTCAAAGTGATTAGGATGCTAAGAAGTAATTAACTTAGAAAGGGTTAGTTAAATTAATTAGTAGGTCAGTACTAGCTAATTCAAAGAAGTTAGTGTAATTTGAGATTACACCGTGATATATTTGGCAGGATCAACTTGTAAGTCATGACCGATCAAATAGCATTATACCAAAGTAATAATAGCTATAGTAATAAAGGAGTAAGAATCAAAGGGGCATTACCATACACTGTGTAGGTCAGCAAACACGTCTTTATTTAGATTAGTTAGCAAGCGAGTATGGCGTCTAAACATAGTGATTAAATTATTAACTGAATAATTAGTGTATCCAAATCATTGAAATATGAGGAACAAAAGACAGAAGGGGACCCATTAGTATGTAGGTCTCACTAGATGGCAGTGAGCCCTAAGTCATTGCAAAAAATTATAACAACTTAATAAATTAAGTAATTAGTAAATCATGTAAGATGGTTAACCTGGATAATTAGATGTTAACTAAAAACAACCAATAAGTTGTTATCATTTATAGTGCGAATACAGATTTAAATCGTACCGAAATGATAATAGTCATAAGGTTAGTAGATTAATATAAATCAAAGTGTCAAGATATTAACTGATCATCATTAATACGCAGTTAGGAAGTCAGCATGGGGAGATATGAACAAACAAAACACTTTGGTTAATAATTAGTAGACTTTATCCATTAGGCTTTGGGTTCAAGTGTATAAGTCCTAGTTAATACTTCCATAATGGCTAGGTTCCACTTAGTTGGGAAGTTTGACCCAAAACCTATCAGTACTACAAAATAACCATGAGAGATCATTATGTCACTAGTCGACAGCCCTAAGATCCCTTAGCTAAAATGTAGTAGTAACAAATATCAACTAGGGCAACAATACGACAATTGCACTTCACCTATAATTAGGTCTTAATGGCAATTTGAAACTAAAACAAGAATTAGCAGCCAACGATACAACTGGTTAACTCACAAGGCTAATGTCTAGCCCGTGCTCGGAAGTTCCAACTAAGGCTCATGGAATTTCCTTGATAAATATAAATCAATAAGAAAAACCATTAATTGAACTAGGTCTCATGTGTCGGTGAGACTTATGTCTACCCAGAGCAAACCCCGCACTTATGCATAGGTCTCACCTGACTTTTATGGAACTTCCTCAGTAAATAGGAAGTAAAGTCTAAAAGAATCATTAGAGCAGCTAGGCGTTGCATGAGCAGCGGTGGTATGCTCTCATATAGATGACAGAAGTTCATCTACCAAACATCATCGTCTAGGCTCTAGCCACCATCCACCACTATCAGTTCCCAATGATCGGACAATTCATGATCCAAAGGTGGATCAGAGGATCCTACCCAACTGGGTAATCTCTCCCATCTCGGTAACGATTTAGGAATGTTCCTGCGGACATTCTCTCTCTCTCCCTGTTAGATTTATCTTGTTGGAAAAATAATTCATCCCCTTACTAGTGGGACCCACCCCGTAAAGTTAACACCTGCTTAATAGATCCCGAAATGTAATTACCTTGCAAAGGTCGATTGTACCCATCACTTGTACTCATAGGATAGCCATCCCTAATGTAGGGACCCGGAATATTGGAGGTTTATACCAAATTAAAAATCATACCAAAAGCATAATTCTTAATCAAGAACAACCGGTCCTTAATTAAAAATCATACTAGAAGCATAATTCTTAATTAGGTACAAATCCAACATTCAGGTTCCCGGATATATGTCATTCAATATTTCCCAGGATCAGTGAATATTGCACATATATCCTTGTACAACATTGCATCAGACATACAAGGCAAACATTTACATAATTATACATAGGGATTACACTTCGGTTGGATTTACAATATTATGTGACTTTGGTCACAACAAAATTTAGCAGCGGAAACTTGAAGTAAACAGCAAAAGCCACCAATGGTCCCATTACCCTCAGGCTATTGAGTGGAGGTTAGAATTAGCTTCACTCGTTAGCGTCACCTTGATCGGCGCTAACGGGCATCTCATATAAACAAACATCCTTACCTGCAACAAGAGGTTATAAAACCTGAGTACAGAAGGTACTCGCAAGACTTACACAAACTATGAAAAGAAAGTGTTTAATAGATCCTATTCGAAGGAGTAGAATTTGTACATGCTTAAGGTTAACAACAGGAAGGTTATAATGGTTTCAATTTTTGCGTAAAGCAATACATCTTAATCCTACACTTGCTAAGTTTTAATAAAGTAATTTTTATAAACCAATTTGGACTAAAACATGAAGTAAAAGAGAGCATAATCATAATCAATGACAGCAATAAAGTGGCTGTCCAAAATTATCAAAAACATTGCAAGAATGTCTCTCATACCGAAATAGTACCCATAACCAAGTGGTAATTCAAAATCTATACAAAGATCTATTCAACTCAAACGTTGTCCATAACCATGGACACGGCTATTCGAATAGTTTTAAACCCTGCAGGGGTGTACATCCTTACCCACACGACTTAGTTAGCCCGTAAGCCTCCGGAATAATAGCACACTGCCTTTGGTATGCCGGCCGGGTAAACTAAGATTTGGTGTTTTTCAACAAGTTGACACTATTGAGCTGGAATACCCATGTGTGACTGATCCCGCTTAGTTCAAGTTACTAATAGAACCTGCCAACCGGGGGTTCACATGTTGTGCCGAGAATGCCGATTCGATAAACAAAAATTAAATGACAGAAAGTAGAGCTGTGCTAGCCGCACATATTAATTTGCAATCGGAGCCCTTAAGGTACGTACATGTGATGGAACGCATGTACGTCCTCACCCTCTTAAGAACATATGATACAGATATGAGATCAAACACATATGTCCTTACTTTCCTGTTTTCCAACTCAATAGCATTAACCCTTTACTTAACCAAACAGTGCCCATACACTGCGTGTGGAAGTACGTTGGGGCTTGAATCGTCCAGTCAATGTTCAGTCCTTAATCAATCCAGACAAGATAACCACATTTTCCAATCTTGTGCACTGAGGCACCCTCACTAGCATCCACTTGTCCAGATTTAAAATTAATGTAAACAAACAATATTTGATTTCATTTCAGATTTAAATAGACTGAACAAAGAATAAAATAAATGAAGTTCATTTAGTGTTCCCAAGTTTGACAAGGTAAGCTTGTCAAACACTAACGTTCTACGGACTGCAAGGCTAAGCAAAACTGAAAACAAGTATTTAATTATAGAAGCACTACCTTAAGTTTGAGTGTATGATTAGATTAAAGGTAAGCCTCAAGTGTTAGGTTGTAACTATCTAGTGACAGATAACAAATAATTTTTAGAAAATTAGCATGCAACAGTATCTCTGTATTTTGGAAATCTATAGTTCACAAATTCTGGGATCAACATGGTGCAAAGAGGATGCTTGCCTTGTTAGAAGTCCACTTGTTCACTTTTGTAGGCGTAAATGTTCACTCCGTGCAATTTATAATCTAGAGAGAAAATACGATAACGAATAAACACCGATAAAATCGAGAAATCCAAAATGCTCAGAAATGCATGACAGTTACATATTAATGAGGTTATGATTCTACATGCATTTAGATATAGATTTTAGTTTAATTAGAGTTCAATTTCTTATGAACTTGTTGAAGTTAAATCAATTTCTAGTGTAACCATAATAACTGACAATACCTAGAGTTTAGGTGATATTGCTTTCCTTAATAGGATACCTAGTACTCACAAACACACTCTCTCTAGGCATTCTATGTATACATCCACGATGATCATACCGTCAAAATTAATCCTCTTATATGTTTTCCTCTTTCGGCAGACTTTGATGGTGATTGTGTGCATATCTATTATCTACAGACTTGGTGTCCTATCGACAGTTAGTTGCTAATGGTTACTTAATTTGCTTTTTAAACTTAACTGCTAATTGCCGACTAACGATAATTAATTATCATCTTTATCATCTTAGTGATTAAATTTGGTTATCTTTACTACTAGTTACTCAATTTAGATTGCTCTGGAAAACTGCGTTAGTGTAGTTTCTAATTAAGTTCGTCTTGGCAGTTTATTTGGTAACATTTCACCAAGCATTTGGAATTAATCCCTAAGTATTTTCAAGTTACTTTCTAGGTAATCTACTAATCAACTTTTAATTAAACACACACAGATGTGGGGGTTCATTGACATTAGACTACTAATAATCCTAAACACCATAAGTGGACCACACTATCATGTATACCAACAGAGAGAGTGATAGAGGGAGGTTCCATGTCATGGAGATCAGCACATAGAAGGATACTTACACTATAACATTTAACTAAGCTATTTGTTCAATTACAATCTTGACTATTTTGATTACTTGATCCTAATTTACTTCACCTTGGTCACTGATGGTCATGAGTCTTTAACTGGATAGAAGATCCTTTAATCACTTGCATTAGAATCCCTGCTGTCATATCTACTTATTTTCCAAGTTATCTTCTTTGTTGTATTGCATGGAGGTACAGTTGACTAATCTTTTTACTAGTTCAATTATCTATTTAAACAGATTTTTGAGTCATCAATTAGCTAATTACTTAACTAATTATCTGATTAAAATGTATACACACTCAAAAATACATTGAGAGCTCTGAAAGAACAGAGGGTCACCGATGACCATCGTATGAGAATACAATCAGTCAATTGCTTATCTAAAAACTATCCTAATCTTATGTCTTCCCTACTGTTCAAACATTTTGAATATAGAGAAAAGATTAGCTTATTTGAAGTACTGTCTTAACCAAACTTCTTGCTTACCAAATTTTCGATTTGGCTAAAATGGTGCGGGTCTTCTACTGACATTTCAAGCTTGCAATTTCTTTCTCTGTTCATTTATTTCAACCAAGGTGCTTTTACAGATCTGCATGTTTAATTAGCAACCCCACCAATTAGATTTAACTAATCAATTAAATGGGATGGAACCTACTGTCAAATTTTAACCTCTTCTCTCCTCTGTTCAAATATCTAGCAAAAGTACAGATTGCTAAGCTTGAAAGCTACTGGCAACTAAATGACCCACTAATTACAGTATTAAGACAGACTTTTAAATACTAGAATTTGTCAAGCTAGTATCCTTTTGACAATTCTGATTTTTGTCAGGTTATTGTCATTCATCTTATAACAACCAATTTTGTTCAGGAATAAGGTACTGATGCCTGAACTTCCTTTACTCACCTTCAGATTTTCTAACTAAAGTGACCTAAGGGTCATACAAAATATTGGTTAGCATTAGATGGATGATTTCTCCAGATGGTAACACTTGACCTTCCAAAAATTCCTTCTAATCGACTTTTCTGATCATTCCTCCTTTCAAGTGAAATTGTCAGAAGAGAACTGTTGGTAACTAAACTTCTTCACAATCTCGGATTTCAATCTTTGTTAACTCAATAAGTGATTCAACAGACATACAAAATTTCCTAATAGCAAAAGCATTCAGTTGATCTTACTAGTGGTTCCAATTTCTCAGAGTGAAGGATGAACACAGAGAGGAAGAATAGGCCGTTGCCGACGGCTTGGGGCGGCTCATGTCGCCGACATCTGAGCGGCGAGGAGGAGGAAGACCGGGCTGGCGCTGCAGGGGTAGGCCGGCGAGCTCCACTCGGGGATGGTGTCTGACACGGAGCTGCCTTCTTCTGCTTACGGGCCGTGGCCTGCAAGCGGATGTGGATCTTGGCGGATTGGGGAAGAGGCCGTGGCGATTCTGTGGTCTTAACACCAATTGGAAGAGGGGAAATGGAGTAGGGAAGGTAGGAGAGGAGCTGGGAGAGGGAAAGCCGAGGAGGGGCTTCGTCTTGGTGGCCGGTACGGCGGAGCGACCGGGAAGGGGAGCTGGGGACGATGCAACTTGGCGACGAAGGGCGCGAGCACCACAGGGGCCGGAGGAGGAGCGTCTTGAACAGTTCTGCGGACCGGCATGGGGGGGAGGACGGCGAGCCGCCGAGGCAGCGGGCGGATGGGGAGCAGAGTGGAGGTGAGGAGGCGGCCGGCGGAGGGCGGCAGGGAAGTGGAGCTCAATCGATAGTTGGGCGGCGGAGCTGAGGCGACCGGATTAGAGATGGTGTGGAGGGGATGAGGTTGGGAGAAACAGCAGAGAGGAACGAACAGGTCGTGTGGCCTTTTTATGGCGATGGGGCGGAGAGCCAGAGCTGGAGCGACGGCAAGCGGAGGAGGGCGGCGGGGAAATGGAGGCCGAGGAGGACGGGTCGGCCATGGACCGGGAGGGGAAACCGGGAGGCGATGTGGCCAAGAACGGAGCTGCTCCTACAAATGGGGATCAAGAAGCTTCGACACGACGGCGGCGTGGCATGCGCCTGAGTTTACTTGAGCGGCGCCGGCGCGTGTCCCAGTATTGCCACGGTGAAGGGGTCGTGGAAGGAGAAGGCGGCAGGGACCCCATGGCCGTGAGAGGAAAAAAAGTGGAGTTTCAGTTTTCGGACAAATGATTGATGGATAAGTGAATTGTTAAATACAATTATCAGGCTCCAAAAATTATAAAAATTTTCCGAGAAGGTTTCTAATATATTATAAATTTTTATACAATTGTTTGAAGATTTTATGTTCTATGTATATTTTTCTAAAAATTATGTTCATGATTTATTCACTTATTTAAAATTCATTTAAAGTATATATTTATGAATTAAGTTTGAATTTTTCTCATGGTTAATTTGGATTCCAAAATTTTGGTAAAGTTCATTTTCATTCATGATAATTATTCTAGTATTTAAATAAATTATTTTCCATAGATTTCTATGAGTTTTATTTCAAATTTCTTTTGTGACTTTAGTTTGAGTTAGAAGTTTATATTTGATTTAAATTTTTTAAATGCATAAATTATGCACATGCTCTAAAGATAATATAAAATGCATATAATTACTGTTTATTAAAATTGGGTTGTTACACCTAAGGGGTATTTTGGTCATTTGTACAGGCCCAAGAGACTATAAATACCCCATGTATCTCTCATTTGGGGGGAGAGCTCTCTTGAGCAATGAAGAAGCATATTAAAACTGGTGAGCCCTCAGAGGCTTCCTCCCCGTAGGTAACCCCTTATTGGATCATCGACAGGAGTAGGGCGGTCCTCTCGGATCCCCGAACCTGTATAAATCCTCATGTTATTTTTTACTCTCGTGGACAACGGCCCGTCAGACGGCCGACATCTACCCCCTCACTTGTGTTTGGTTTTTACACCTACAACATTGGTGCCGCCCGTGGGGACGTAGCTAATGGACGAAAGGCTATGTCTCCTACCAAAAAATACTCCAAGTCCACGAAGCCTCCTCCGGCTCCGGAGGGCAATGATCTCGTGCACGGCCCATCTGCTCTTTGAAGGAGCCCCAGCCGAGCACCCTCGTCGGAGATCAGGGCCATCCACCCCTAGATGGACAACGTCCTACATGCCGTAGGGCTCCCACGCGCGTCCTACTCCGGGTCGATGCGAGGCCCAGCCAAGGGCGAGCAGTTTAGGGCACCATCGCAGCTAGAAGGCTAAGGATTCTGAGACAAACCATCACCCCTGGGAAGCATGATGTCCATGCGGCGCGAGCAATGAAGGCTGCCACCTATGTAAGATCGAGGAGGCCGACTAGAGGGGGGTGAATAGGCGGTTTTAAAAACTTCTTTGGCTAAAACCGAGTTTTAGGCGGAATTGTAAATCAATTCGATTTTGCACAATTAAAGCCTAAATCAACTAGTCTTTACTAAGTGCACCAACAATATGAGACTATATAAAAGATAGCAATCATACTCATACAAGTAAGTAATTTAATATAGGGAATAAAAATTGCAATATAGTAAAACACAATAAATCAAACCACAATGACACAATGATGTTTTACCGTGGTGATCGGAGACTTGTCGGTCTCCCCTAATCCACATTGAGGTAAGCCCAAAATCAATTGGACCGGCTCTACGAATTAAGCCAAACCCTCCGAGGTAAGTCTAACCACTTGGACCGGTTCCAACACGAACCAATACCTCGATCCACTAGGGTTGCTCTTCCTCCACTCCAGAGATGGTGAGCACAAAGCCACTCACAAACGCCCGGGTCTTCTCACAACCTTCTTTGAGAAGATCACCGAACCACGACGCCTCCACGCCGTCTAGGTCGGCAAACACCAAGAGTAACAAGTCGAAGACTCTCACTTTAACTAATCAAGTGTCTAAGCTCAAGTGGATACTCAATCCACTACCTAATACAACACATGCAATTAGAGTTTGCCTCTCAAAGCTCACTAAGTGCAACACATGCACAAATGAGAGTAGAGGGCTTACTCTTAGCTCAATGGAAATGAATATGGCACCAGCAACCTTCCCACAACCAGCCAAGGTGGGTATTTATAGCTCACACACAAAAACTAGCCGTTGGGGGAAGATTCCAGAGAATCTGGGGGAAATCGGTCTGACCGCCAACTAATAGCCGGTCTAACCGCCCTAGCTCCAACGGCTATAAAACTAGCCGTTGGACTCACTGCCAGTCAGACCGCCAACTAATGATTGGTCAGACCATCCAAACCGGTCAGACCGCCCATTTGCCTACGGTCAAACAGCTCCACGAAAATGGCTAAGGACCAAAAACCACCTCTCTGGAATAAACGTACCGCCAAGGAAAATATCGGAACGACCGCACAACGGACGTACCGTAAACAAGCGCGATACGACCACACAAAGGCTTGCGGTACAAGGGACCGGTCAGACCGCTCATAGCACGCCGGTCAGACCTATACCCAACCGGTCAGACCGTTGATACTGGCGGTCAGACTGCTAGCAGCCATCCAAGCTGAAAACAGATTTGTTCATTTGCATCAACCTAATTTTCAAATCACATTTGTCAATTGATGCAAGATTCACACAAGGGGTGAATGCTAGATTCTCAATAAGTCTCAAAACTCATTTGCCGACTTTTAGAATCAACACCACAAGGAATTAAGGTACATGGACTAAATCCATTTGTAAAACACATTCGCAAACTAAAGTCACATACTACAAGGATTATGCATGAGCCTCAGCTATTTGCAAAACACATTCGTAAATATTGGCAACATGCTAACAAAAGTTAGAGCAAACACAATGAGCTATCAACATATGACTAACTCAAGCTACTAATCAAGTCCCCTCTTAATAGTACGAAAATCTATACTACCAATCCGGTCTTCCAACCAAACACCAAGACCGGTAAAAGACTAGGAACAAATCCTTAGCCCTAGCTAGTCATACCTTTGTCTTGCACAAATACTTGAAGCTTGATGACGTACATCCTTACTTTAAATCCAGGTTCTTGACTAGATAATCATCAACACATTATGATTTCCTTCTTCTTGAACATCCTCAACACATGATGATTTCCTCTTCTTCAAGAAACTTGATATGATGCTCATCAACACAAGATGACATCCTTTTCTTGAACTTGGCTTGATGATCATCAACACATGATTATCTTCTTCTCTTTGGGATCTTGATACGCATTAACACATGATGCATCCTTTACTTCAAGCTCTTGACATGATAACGATCAACTCATGATGTCATCCAAAGTCTTCATCCTCATGGAACATAACCTATTTCACCAACCCATGAAAAATGTTAGTTCCACAATATGATTATCATTAATTACCATGACATACCATTAACTCATAATGGTGGGACAAGATACCACAATCTTTCTCTCTTTGGTAATTGATGATAATCACTTCAATTTGTAAATAATTGAATGTAGATTGGTATGAGTATATACGAACTACACAAGTTGCATATACTCAAAGAATATATGAGCATATATGAACTACACAAGTCTCATATACTCATATGAATATATTAACTACACAAGTTATATATACTCAAGGATATGTTTCAAAGTAAAGATCTCAAATATATGTGGACAAGGAATATGGATCAATACTAATGAAACCACAAAACATAAAGTGAACTCTCCCTAGATGTGTGCATACATGAATGTATAATGAGAACATATGCACATATTCAAGTTATACTTTTAGTGAAGTTCAACCTATATTTTGGATTTGAGGAATGCAACAAGATATAAGATTATGATGTCGAATGCATACCTTTTTGATTTTCACCTTTTTATCCAACTGAGACTAAGCAATAAGTTTATCAATGAAAGTGTTAGTCTTACAAATAGATTTGTCATTAATCACCAAAATACTCTATTAACATATAATGGCGGGTCTAGATTCTTCAACCTAACGTACTACTGTTAGGGGATAGTCCCGACATATAAATCTCGTATGGGCTCTCGAGACACTTTCCCTCCAAGGGATTTCACCCTCGTGGTGCATAGGGCGTACGACCTCTGCGGTCTACCCTAACAAAAGTCCAAGGTGGCTTGGGCATCTGTCGGCTCCACCATGGTGGCTCGTATCCTACTGGACCTAGGGCATGAGCGACTACCCTCGTGGTGCATAGGGCATACGACCTCCACGGTCTCCCCTATCAAAAGTCCATGGTGGTTGGGCGTCTGTCGCCTCTACCATGGTGGCTCGTGTCCTACTAGACCTAGGGCATGAGCGACAACTTAGGCCTAGTACCAAGTTGATGGATGTGCTAAGGACTCGCCCCCTTTAGATCCATGCCATGCGTTGAACGACCTCCGGGTCCCCGCACGCCTAGCTTTGTTGCTTGGCAAGGGTTAACCATTCTCATGCATTCCCGATCATCACAAAAAAAAGCCCTGCCTATAGGGTAAAAGAACTCCATCGCCCTCATAGTTTGGTGTCCCACGACTTAGCATCGTGGGCGCTACCGGTGTGCCTGTGACTTACTGTCGTGAGCACACATCCATGGTGCCCATGAGTTAGCCTCACGGGCACCTCCAAGTCCACTAGGGGCTACCACCCCTAGTGGCCATTCGGTGCCCCACAACTTAGCCTCGTGGGCGCCACCGGCGTGCCCGTGACTTACTGTTATGGGTACACGTCCAAGGTGCCTATGAGGCTAAGCCCATGAGTCCATGAGTTAGCCTCATAGGCATCTCCAAGTCCACTGAGGGCTACCACCCATAGTGGTCATTCGGTTCCCCACGACTTAGCTTCGTGGGCACCACCAGTGTGCCTGTGACTTACTGTCGGGGGCACACGTCCAAGGTGCCCATGAGTTAGCCTTATGGGCCTCGTGGGCACCTCCAAGTCCACTAGGGGCTACCACCCCTAATGGTCATTCGGTGCCCCACGACTTAACCTCGTGGGCACCATCGGTGTGCCCGTGACTTACTGTCGGGGGCACACCTCCAAGGTGCCCATGAGTTAGCCTCATGGGCACCTCCGAGTCCACTAAGGACTTCCACCCATAATGGTCATTCGGTGCCCCATGACTTAGCCTCGTGGGCGCCATTTCGGTGTGCTTATAACTTACTGTCATGGGCACATCTCCAAGGTGTCCATGAGTTTGCCTCATGGACACCTCCAAGTCCATTAGGGGCTACTGCTCCTAGTGGCTATTTGACGCCCTACGAGTTAGCCTCGTGGGTGCCTCTCCGATATATCCACGACTCAGTCTCATAGGTGCACCTCTAAGATGCCTCATGATTTAGTCTCATAGTCACTCTCAAGTCTACCGAAGAATGTGACTCCTAATAGCTTTGTGTTGCTCTTCAACAACACATGTATACCTCATCCAGGCAGCTCGAATCATCTACCATCGACCTGGCTCGAATATTAATCAAGGACTATCATGTCTGCATAAAGCTATTACCTTAGAGATCTTAGTATCTAAAGCTCGGATGGGACTTTACTTGTCCCACGGCAACAACTTTGATTATCTGTCATGTTGAACGAATGTTATCTTGCTACAAGAAACAAGTGTTGGTTATTCTCTCTTTCACACAGAGATGCTTATGTTATCTACCTATTCCTATAATATTTCTAGCTCGAACTACGACGATTCTGAGGAGTTCTACTTCGATGACTCTTATCAATCAGCGGAGCAAGAGGACGACTTCGAACGCCCTGCGATCTCAGACGCCCGCGCCCTCGCGGCTGCCACGTCCTGTGACTTCGCGCTGCCCGGGCGCTACATGGGCAGCCCGTTGAATTATTCCTGCTCCATGAGCTAGCTAGCTAGCTATTGAGCAGGACGAGGACAAGTCCAGGAGGATCCGCTTGTATGCCAACTCCGCTCTCCTGATGGCCTTTTGGTTCAATAGCTACACATCTTATGTAGCCATCCTTCGTCTCTTCCTGCTGGAAGGGTTTCCAACCGAAGATGATTAATTAAATTCAATACTAGTTTCTATCAGGAGTAACAAAAACATTCCAACTGAACATCGAGACATAATTCATCAGTAGTGACTCTATACACCTGCAACTAGCAGACCAATCCAGATGTGATGCAGCTAGAGAAACAGACTGGCTAACACAAGGAACCCCTTTCGCAATCACCTCACCAAAAAGAAGAAGATGAAAAAAGAAAAACCAAGGCAGCGTGTGTTTGCAGCTCGTGAGGCAATGATGCTGCTAATTACAAGAGTCAGAGCAAGCGGCATCACGACAGTATCAGCACAAACCACGTGAATGCTATGCCAGCCAGGCCTGAGGCATGGGGCAACGCGAGCGCGATCAAATGCGCGATGAAGACGCAGCCGATCCTGAACCAGACGTGGCCGCTGCGACGCCCGCGCCCTCGCAGCTGTCGCGCCCTTACAGCCACCGCGCCCTGCGCCCCGTGCGACCTGCGTCCGTGGTGCCCTGCGCCCTTACGGCCGCCCTGCTTGCACGCTCTGCGCCCAACGGCCGCCCTGCTCAGAGCGCCCTTGCGCGCCCATGTTCCCACGACGCCCTGCACCCAGCTGCCACCCTGCTCGGAGGGGTGCAGCCAGGTGCCCAGCACCCTGCCACTTCTTCCATACGCCCGGTGCTCTACAGCCAGGTGCCCATTGCCGGGGCGGAGCTACGTGAGAGCATGGGGGTGCAACTGCACCCCCAAAATTTTTGTACAGCACTTTCAAAATTTTTGCATACAGATTTTTATACAGTATATATACCTAGTATAATACACAGACTATACAATAAATTACATTAAGTTATTCTCAGCAATCAATAGCCAGTAGCCCACCAACACAAATAATATTTTGTGATGTCGGTTGTACTAGAAACATGTAATTTGTTCAACTTGAAGCTTTACTATGTCATTTAAACTTTTATATTGAAATATGTCATTTAAGTTCGCACCTTTATGCACATACGAGTGCGCTTTCAGTAGATATTTTGTAAGGTCGCGGATTTATTCCTGTCCTCCGTCTTTCTAGACATGTGATATAAGACGTACGTACGCATGTGTGTGGTGGAGTATATGCATATATGTCTTCTTTGTAATCGCAAAAAAAAAAATTTGCACCCTCCATAAACAAAATCCTGGCTCCGCCACTGCATTGCCCTGCCGCTACCTCCCTCGGGCCACAGCGCCCTTCCTCCAGGCGCCCGACGCCCTGTCACTAGGGCCCTAGCGCCTTGGCAGCAAGCGGCCTACGCCCTGCCTTAGTACTCTTGCACGCGCCTTAGTTCCCTTGCACGCGCCTTAGTGCTCTCCATACGCCCTGGTACAAACCTCCAAGGTACAGTAAGTCACGAGCTCTTGCATGCATTCTCACGTGAAAGGGAAGACTAGAAAAGGCAAAGTTTTATCTCCGGAAGAAAAGCAAGACTAGCGATCCTCTCGGACACACACAACCACTTCGTGCGTCTTAGATCATGGTGATCTCCTAAAGTTGTCCTATGCAGATCATGGTGATCTCCTAAAGTTGTCCGACAGTCACATCTTCTTTTATTTTTAGACGTGGGTTCCGCTGTTCCTCTGACATGATACAGCATCTCTATGTTTTCCTTTTTCACGTGAGGCCATATCTTTGTCTTTGGCTAATAGCTTCTTCCACAATGCCTTGCTTCTGTTGTTCCTAAGCGGAGGACTCCCCAAGGCGAGGGGTCGCGCGGGGCTGTGCGAAGCGGCGGACGCTCTGTAGGTGCGGGGAGAAACTCCAGAGGCACGAGGTGGCCGGCGAGGGGCCGCGCGAGACGACGGATGTTCCGGAGGTGCGGGGAGAACTCCGGAGGCGCGAGGTCAGCTGCGAGGGCACGGGACGCCGTGAAGACGCTGTGAGGGCGCGAGGCCGCCGCGGGACGCAAGGGCACGGGGCGCCGCGAGGGAGCATGGCGTTTGACGCCCAGGAGTAGGGCTACAGGCGCATGCATGTTGTGAGCTCAATGATGGAGTAGGATGGTAGTGGGAAACATGCTAGGCGCGGGTGCTCTGCTGACTCGGATCTACCTGCGCATGTAGCCTTTTCATCACTTTGTTCCTTGAGGAGGCGAAAGATGCATGACAAGTGGGTGTGAAGATGCTATATGAATCAATATTCCTAGCTTCGGTGCTAGCAATGTCAAGAATCTTATCACGCTGCGGAGATGTATGCACAAAGGACTCAAAAGTCACAGAAAATGTTCGTACTAGCCTGTATGTCTGATCAGAAATCAAGCCGGTGGTCCACATGAATTGAAAAATTCCATAGTGACCATGGAAATCATCAATCAGAGCATTTCCTACCATATAGCCCTTTAGATTGATTGATTTGTCTCCAGTGGCCTCATGGTGCCTCTTTATGGCTTGAGCCAATTGAGGAACATAGTGACGAGCATAGCTCTCTCCAGTCAAATAAAATTCACGCCCCTTGTATTGAGGAAAACGTTCAAGCCACTTTGTTAAGAACACCAATGAATCCTTAGCAGTCCTCTCATCCCCATTGCTCAGAACATCATCAGAGGTGTTTGAATAGGAATAACCAACACCAACCGGTGAATCAAGTGTTGGAGCTAATCCTGCCAAAGTTGAAGTTACAGAGTTTGTAACAAGTTCTGAATTCTAGGTAGAGTTGGAGTCTTCTTTTCCGTTCTGAAGTTACAGGATAGTATTCTTTTCCGTATCCGAATTGTATTCTTTTCGTATTCGAGTCTGAGTTTGCATCGGTTGTTAGCAGCCTTTATAAGGTTGGGCTGGGTCCTGTAAGTCAGATAACATAAGCAATAGACAGAAAAGAAAAAGCTGCAGTTGCAGCACCACTAAAAGACCACTGTTCTCTGTTTTCGTATTTGCTATTGTTCATCGTTTTGACAATCACTGTTTAGTCCGAACTTCAGACATCTAGTTTAATTGTCTAAAACTACATCAAGGAACAAGATATTTGCAACTTGGTTCCAAGAGTAAGGATTCAGGTGTACACCCTTTTCTTCCGCAAGTCCAGAAGTCATTGATGAGCAACCTGGCCCTCCGTTGAGCCAGAGCGCGAGAGGCTTGTAGGGCGGGTCATGCGCGGCCTCGAAGAACCAGTAGAAAAGCGCGGCGTCGTGTTCCTCGCTGGTGGTGACGTACCCCGCGTAGTGCGCGAAGCTCGCGTTGAAGGCCTGCCCCAGCACGTGCGGCACCTGGTCCCTCTCGGCATCACGGCGACTACTGGAAGTTGGAAGCGGAGACAACAACGAATGGAAGTAGTAGTATCGTCGCGCCGCGCCGACGATCGCACGCACGACACGGGGGAGCAGTTGGTTTCTCTTTTGGTTGCTCAACCGGCCACAGACCAACCTGGATTCCCCGGGTGAGTCTTCTCTTACCAGCTTTCTTCGCCCGGTCCCGCCCAGCTTCGCTCGACCCTGCCCGGCGCCGCCTCGGACCCTTGCTCCGCCCCGAACTGCCCAGCCACCGCCACGCCTTGCCCGACTTGGTTCGCCCAGCACCGTCTAGGGAAGCACTGGAACCTGCAGGGTGCTTGGTCGGCTGCAAGGCACTCGGGTGCGCGGGGCGCCTGGGCTGCAGGGCGCAGGGCGCACAAGGACGGAGCGTTGCAGGGTGTGCGGCGTCTGCAGGGCGCTCGCTGCAGGGCGTCTGCAGTGCACTTGGTCGGCTGCAGGGCGCTTGGGTGTGCGGGGGCGCCTGGGCGCAGAGGCGCGGACGCCAGGGCGCATGGGCGCGGCTGCCAGGGCGCAGGGCCACGGGCGCCAGGGCGCCGTCACCAGGGAAGAAATCGCGCCAGGGCGCAGGGGCACGGCTGCCAGGGCGCCGGTGGCACGGGCACCAGGCACGTAATTTTATGTGTATATTGATGTTCCTTTGTCCAGTACTTATCTATTTTATGTACTGTTGGTATTGCTGGAGCGAGGGCGCGAAAGCACCACCAAGGTGCGAGGGCGACAGGAGTAAGGCCGCCGCGAGGGCGCTTGGGCATGCTGGATTATTCCATTGGGTTTGAGCCACACCAAACGGGTGGGCCCAGTGGTTAATGTGTGTTGTCTCATACTTCCCCATATCTCATTTTGATTGTCTCATCCTCGGATCATATGCCCCTGACCCTGAGGCCTAGTGGTCGGTCTTTTGACGCCCGCTTGGGAGGTCTTGGGACCGAATCCTGAGGTTCTACCAGCTCACTTCTTATTTTAGTGTGCTGGAGTGATATCCTAAAGGGAAATGCTCCTAGACGTTTGGAGCCGGCCCGGAGTGCTAGCAAATGCGTGCCGCCTGTGTGGGTTCTTGGCGCGGTGACTGGGGTACGAGCTCCACGTACACATGTTGGACACGACCCGATGCGAGTGTGCAGAGCGTGCCTGGTGTTTGAGCTCCAAGGCGCTCGAGGCATGCGTTGAGCATGTAGAAGCTTAAGCGTAGTAGGCCACCTAGTCACAAACTCGGGGAGCTTGGAGTGGTGAGGTGTCGGGGGCGCGAACCGTGGAGTGGCGACGGGGAGTTGCGACTCGCGAAGCACGGTGCGCCGAGGCACCCACGCGCCGAGGCGCAGGGTACAGGTGAGGACGCCCACACAACACGAGTGTGTAGCGTGCGAGTATCCAGCTAGCCTTGAACCCTTTCCAGTTGGGCTGGTAGCCAAGCGTCCGGGGCTAGAGGCTCACGTACGCCCCTTATACAAACTTGTCAAAGTATAAAGCATTTTAGATAGGAGGAGCTAGGATTCCTCAACACTATGGCGCCGTCCGTGGGGACGTAGCTAATTGACGAAAGTCTATTTCTTGGCAACATTTTTCTTCACGATTCCCCATTCTATTTCTTGGTAACATCGGGAGACATATCCAGAGCTCTTTTTTTCTTCACGATTCCCCATTCTATTTTCTTGGTTTTGGCCGGTGGAGCTCCTGGCGATTCTTCCTCAGTGCCTCCTCTTGGTGTCGCTTCTGGCTCAGCCTAGCGTGGCTGCTGGCACCGCTGCCCTACGCCATCGCTCTCAGCTCGGCTCGGCTCCTGCGCTCGCCCACATGGCTTCTCTCCCTACGTGTGCCCATGCCTGGCTCTGCCCGTTTGCGCCCTGCGCGATTCATTCTCTAGGCACGATGCGTAAAAAAGTGGTAGTTGTAGGGCGCAGGACATCACGGGAGCCCGGGCGCACGAGGGCGCACCGAGCAAGGCGGCCGCAGGGCACTTGTTTTTCTTGGCATTGATTGTTAAGTTAATCACGGCTCATGTCACGTTTTCTTAGCAGTTGCATGCACGTAGAATCGTGTACTGACTACTGAGTTTTGTTAGTCAGTTTGCATCGTCTACGTGAGTTTGTTTGCATGTCGCGTCTATTCGCATGGGATACGGGTTTAGTTAGCTAGTCTGTTTAAAGTTTGTTAGCTCTGGATATGCAGTTTGTTGCATGTGCTGGCGTCGGTTGTATAAACATATCATGATCAAGGAAGCAGAGAAAAAAATGGTAGTTAGCGGCGCAAAACAAAAGACTTCCGTCTCTCCTGCGTTGCTTTCTTCTTCCTGTATTGCGTGCGTGAGTTCTTGGTGAAAGGTGTGCGTGTGCTAGCTTGCGACAACATTGATTGCTCCTCGTCATGGCATTGGGCTATGGGACGGCGACCTCGACGACGCAGCAGGCCGTGTGATGCGAGCTCTAGGACGTCGAGTTAGCGGCGTCTCTTGATGGAGAAGGCGAGCGTCAATAGCACCCCCGACGGCGTGTGTGCGGCTCAGCAATCTTACCAGCATGTACGGTCGCAGGCAGTACGACGGAGTTGCGGGTGCCGACGTTGAAGGCATGGCCTTGGCATAGATGATGATGGCAGCGATGATCTTAACGACGTGACGGCGAGCTCCAGAATATCTCGTCGGTGGCGGCGTGCGTGGGCGTGGGCGATGACTCTGGCGTGGCCATTCGATGGATCATCATCACCTTGCCAGATAATCATGCATGCAGGTGCTCGAGGCTGGGGTTTGGGCGGAGGTGAGGTGGCCCGAGGCCGACGGAGGAGCGGCGGCCCGATGTTGACGGGGACGCGGGGCTCGGGCGGAGGCGAGGTGGCCTGATGTCAACGGAGGCGCGACGACGGACTGAAGGCGGCGTGAAAGTGCCCCGAGGCTCGGGCTCGGGTGGATGTGAGGTGGCCCGATGTCGACGGAGGCACGATGGTAGCCCTCGTCGGTTGCACGAAGCCCCGGCAAGATAACATTCGTTCGACATGACAGATAATTGAAGTCGTTGCCGTGGGACAAGCAGAGTCCCATCCGAGCTTTAGATACTAAGATCTCCGAATGGCCACTAGGGGGGTAGCCCCCAGTGGACTTGGAGGTGCCCATGAGACTAACTCATGGGCACCATGGACGTGTGCCCCCGATAGTAAGTCACGGGCACATCGGTGGCGCCCACAAGGCTAAGTTGTGGGCCACCGAATGTACACTATGGGTGGTAGCCCCAGTGGACTTGGAGGTGCTCATGAGGCTAACTCATGGGCACCTTGGACGTGTGCCCCCGACAGTAAGTCACGGGCACACGGGTGGTGCCCACGAGGCTAAGTCGTGGGGTACCAACAGACCACTAGGGGTGGTAGCCCCCAGTGGACATGGAGGTGCCCATGAGGCTAACTCGTTGGCACCTTGGACGTGTGCCCCCGACAGTAAGTTACGGGCACACCGGTGGCGCCCACGAGGCTAAGTAATGGGGCACCGAAGAGCTACTAGGGGTGGTAATCCCCAGTGGATTTGGAGGTGCCCATGAGGCTAACTCATGGACACCTTGGACGTGTGCCCCCGACAGTATGTCACGGGCACACCGGTGGCGCCCATGACAGTATGTCACGGGCACACCGGTGGCGCCCACGAGGCTGAGTCGTGGGGCACCGAATGGCCACTAGGGGTGGTAATCTCCAGTGGATTTGGAGGTGCTCATGAGGCTAACTCATGGGCACCTTGGACGTGTGCCCCTGACAGTAAGTCATGGGCACACTGGTGGCGCTCACGATGCTAGGTCGTGGGGCACCGAACTATGAGGGCGATGGAACCCTTTTACCCCGTAGGCGGGTTTTTTTTATGGTGATCAGGAATGCATGAGAATGGTTAACCCTTGCCAAGCAATGGAGCTAGGCATGTAGGGACCCAGAGGTTGTTTGGCACGTGGGCACCTTGGATGAATTATTCTTACTGTTGAAAGAATAATTTATCCTCTTACCAATGGGACCCACCCCACAAAGTTAACACTTGCTTAACAAATCCTGAAATGTAATTACCTTGTAAAGGCCGATTGTACCTCTTACTTGTACTCATAGGATAGTCATCCCTAAGGGGTATTTTGGTCATTTGCATAGGCCCAAGAGCCTATAAATACCACATGTATCTCTCATTTGGGGATAGAGCTCTCCTGAGCAATGAACAAGCATATTAAAACTCGTGAGCCCTCGGGGGTTCCCTCCCCAGAGGTAACCCCCCGTTGGCTGACCGACAGGAGTAGGACGGTCCTCTTGAATACCTAAACATGTATAAATCCTCGTGTCATTTTTTACTCTCATGGACGACGGTTCGTCAGATAGACGACGTCTACCCTCTCACTCGTGTTCAGTTTTTACACCTACAACATATCTATATTTCGTCTGCAGTATTTCTTTCATCAACTCCTTTGGATATACTTCGTCTGAAGTATTTTCTTCATCAACTCTATTAGGTATGACTAGTTTCACCGGGAGTACTTCGTCATTCGAAATTATCATTAGATATGTTTACTTTCATTCGAAATGTTTCCTTTTATCTGAGTGTATTTGGATTTATTGGATTCCATTTGATTACTTTCAGACGCTCTTGGATTTAATCGTATTCTACA
This sequence comes from Phyllostachys edulis, assembly GCA_036346405.1. Lineage (NCBI taxonomy): Eukaryota > Viridiplantae > Streptophyta > Magnoliopsida > Poales > Poaceae > Phyllostachys > Phyllostachys edulis. Next base: position 6,050,261 of record CM070567.1, on the reverse strand, counting down.
TAGACTCTGGAGCCATGGAGGAGGAACAATCCCAACAAGGGCAAGATTGTCAGAACATTGAACAGGATGATTATTGGCACATTGAGCGAGATTATTATCAGAATATCGAGAAAGGTGAATATCAGAATATTGAGCCTTATCAGAACATTGAGCAAGACGAGTCAATATTTTGATCATATTGCACCTAGTTTTTGCAAATTATGGTGCTTTAAATTATGAAATTGTATTGCTATGATTTATACAACTATATTTGTGTGACGCCCCGTGTCATTACCCCAAGGGTAATCACACTTAGGCATACGGATTACTATTCGTTTGTGAGAACCTGCAAGATTAACCTAAACTAACTAACAGTAATCGGTAATTAGCGATAATTAAAATTCTTTAAATCCAGAACAAATAGTAACTTCGAGTTAATATCAAGCGCATAATCGCTACATCTGGCGAAGAAGAGGGTTATAAAACAATTTCTCCAATATCATTATCAATCAAGATCCAATTACAAAAATAAATCCATTGCGAGCATAAGTGGATCATTAATACGAACTCAGAAATATTTACACCATTCAATGCAATCAAAGAATACACCCTTGTGACAACCCTGAAAACATTGCATCAATCCAAATACAAAACAGAAGTAATATATTACAAACCCAATGCTTGTTTTAAAATTAATTATACAACCCATTTACAATGCTTATAACAACAATTAATTAAATCATAATCCGCTCTTTGAATTCTTGTAGCATCAGCTATCCTTGCCACCTTGTACCTTGAGCACCAATCCGTAGAGCCATCTCTCGATCCATCCCCATCGCTCGTTAGAAAAATTAGAACGCGGTTAGTAAGTCAAAGCCAAATGGATAATAGAAGATAGAAAGTAGAAGGTTGGAAGTGGCCGTCAGAATTCTCCGAAGCACACTAGGGTTCCCTGATCAACTCAAGCTAGCCAGCCCCTTGATCGTCAAGGTAGCTAGAGTTAACCGGCACCTCTTTGCTTTCGTAGGTTTCATCATCCGGCGTTTAACTTAATCCGACACCCATGTATATTGAAGTACTCAGCCACAGAAAATCACACGCATAGTGATTTCCTAAACGCAGACCAAAAAGCCCCCAACGAAAATATTTCCATGAGGATCAAAGCAAGGGCAAGATGGTCTTTGTGCGTGGGCAAGAAAGTGCACAAGCCAAAGTCACCTCCCCTTAAAGCATGCAGCCACCACAAGCCACACATTGCCTCCCCCTATTTTCTTTCATGCACAACCGAGCACAACCCCAACCAGCGCAAGCCAAAGCCAAGCAAGCCACCAGCAAACACCATCAAGTTCATCCCCCAACCGAAGCCAACATAAGGCACCATTTCCACCCACAGCCGAAGGCAACCAAGGAAGCATAGCACAAGGTAAGGCAAGGACCAAGAGGGGAGATTCTCCACTGCCTTCCACCAGAGACCAACCCAAGGCCAAGAAGCTAAGCAACAACCAGAGCACATCAAGCAAGAAGCAAGGGAGGCAAGCCAGGGGAGCCAAGGAGCCGAAGGGCCAGGAAGAAGGGCGAGCCAGAGAGCAAGGGCGGCGCGGCGGCCGAACCATGGATCACCACCGAACCCCGACAACCCAAGCAGACAGAAGGACCACAAGAGCACGAGGGGAGCACCAAGAAGACCAAGCACTACCACCCTCAACCCAAAAATCAGCAAAGCCCAAATAGAGGTAAACCTTCCATGCCCTCCTTGCTCTCACTGCCCAAGCCACCCCTACCACCCTAGCCCTCTTCATCCTTTCCCTCACAAAGCATTCACAATATCATCATGCATCACAGAGGGGAAGGGGTAGAGGAGAGAGTAGGATGTAGGTCAACCTCTTTAACAACCGAAGTCGCAGCTGGCAGGGGCGAGTGGCCAGAGGCTGTGCCGAGCCAACAGTATGAGGCGCGGGAGCCAAGCAGGCTGCCTCAGCCTCAAGCAGAGAGGAGGCTGCTACTGAGGGGTCAGAAGCGGGCCGACTGGGCGATGAGAGCGGCGGAGCCTCGAGGCCGAGCCAGTCTTTCAATGACGAGGAGCCGAGAGGGCCGAGGTTGGCGGCGGCCGAGCCAACAGGAGAACATCGGCGGCGGCCTCTGGCTCGCCGCCGGAAGGAGAGGAGGTCGACAGCAATGGCTTGCCGAGCCGGTGGCGGCGGCTGAGCGGCGGCGTCTTGGTGACGCTGGGCCGCAGAAAGCCCGAGAAGCTGTGGAGCCGGGCGGCGACGGCAGGTCGGCCGAAGTCGGGCGAAAGCAAGCTACTGGGCTGCAACGGAGCGGATGGTGGCGAGACCGAGCCGGAGTGGACCAGGCGGAGGAGACGGCGGCTGCCTCTGGCATGGGCCGTGTCTTGATGGCGCCGAGCCGGTAGCGAGAGGAAGGGAGGTGGGGAGAGAGACCAGTGTCGGCGCTTAGGAGGAGCCGCAGAACAGGCCGAGGCGGCGGTCGGGCGGTGGGCGCGTCGTGGCAATGGGCGCCAAGCCGAGCGACCGTGGAGGCGCCGCGACCCGGCGGCCGAGGAGGCAAGCAGAGCGGGCGCGGGCCGAGGCAGAGGCGGCGGTCAAGGCGAATCGGCGGCCGGAAGGCGGCCGGGCTGTGCCAGGACTCCCTTGGCGGCTTGGTTGAGAGAGGGGAGAGAGATTTGAGAAAGGGGAGAGAGTGAGATTGGGAGAGTTGTGTAGAAGAAGATAGGCAATGAAGTGTGTATTGGGTTTGTGTGCTGTGCGTGTGTGCTTGTGTGCGTGTGCGCGTGTGGTGTTTTGGCCGAGTGGGTGAGTTAGAGAGAGAGAGTAAGAGAGAGAGAGTTTAGGGGTAGATTAGAAAATAGAATTTTTATTAGGGAGGAATTAGGATTCGTGTAGTCTTTAATTATTTGTTGCAATAATACGGTTATTCAGTAGCTTCTGGTAAACTAATTAATTGTTAGCTGTGTAATCTTTGCGGTTAAATAACTTAACTTGGATCTCGTCTAATTAACTATTTGCAATTAACATGTGAATTAAAATTGCTAGATAGACCGAATAGCCGTTAATTCTGTTATTATTAAAATAACTAGTTGTGTAGCAGCTTTGTGCTTTGCGATTATTTATTCGGGTAATTTAAGCTATTTCTTCTGTTAGTTTATTCGGTAGTTAAGCGGGGGCCGCAGGTTGTCGACCTTAGTGCTCGTTTTCGGTAGAACGATTATTTTATGGAGTACTAACTTAGTGTAGATCTCGAAAAATGTTTATTCAATTAAAATTGTGCTAACAAACTAGAAGCCGCTAACTTATGTATGCATAATATCACTCAAAATCAACTATGTATTTATTTATATTACTATTCGTGCCACCGTGTTGCTACAGAGACTAACCAAAGACAGAGCGGAGAAATTGATCAGAGATTCGTCGACGCCAATCTTTCCTACAACTCCAAAGGCAAGCGATCCTCTTGAACATGAATATAGCTATTTTAAATGTAAACCGTATCTTGCACTATTATGTTTCTTGCATCAAAACTGTTTCTCAAAACTTAAATTGATGAATGAGATAAAGATGACTAAGATGAACTTGAATAAATGAGAATGATGAATGAGAATAATGAATGAGATGTGAATGAGGAAAGAAAGTAATATGAGAATATTATGGCTGGTAAAGGGGGCCCTTGGCAGGTAAGAAATGAGGCAAGGAAGTGGGACCCTTTACATATGGTTAAAATATAAGGACCAACAAAACTTTTACTCGGTCAGATGCCGTAAATTCCGTACCAACCATTTTCCCGTTTCGACGGGCAGAAAATGCTACCCTGTTACGTGACTATGCTCTCCACAATGGGTAAGTAATAGGTGTGAGTGTGTGTGATGGAGGAACCCGTAACCGTGAGGAGAGACCGAAGTGGGGATCCAAGGCACTATAAGCGCTAAGGTGGAGTGTTGGGTGCAAGATAGAAGCTCGCCCCAACCAACATTGCTTTGAACTCGGTGGAGGATCTGGGCGCCAGACACCGACAAAAAAGTAATGGGTGGAGAAATTAATTCACGAATCGGGAAAACGTTACAGATTCTCGATCTCGAACCCGCATCAAAGGAAATGCGGTGAACCTGTTCTGAGAGAGTTCTAATAGCTATGGGTAAAGTGGTACAAAGCTCTGTGCATGCTAAACAAATCATGAATTCATGCCGTCTCGTGATTGGAGTCTACGGAACCACAGGGGTCTATCTTCTCTCGAGTGACTAGTAGTGTTTTCAGATTTAAATTTGCCACCTAATGCTTTAATAAATTATTTTCGTAAATAAGATGACTTAGAAAATGTGATAACAACTAGAGACACTATTCATGCATTCTTTGCTATTAATGCTTCTTTGAGTACATTCGTGTACTCAACCTTGTTAGTATTCTCCTTTGTAGATCCTAGTCCCATCGAGTTATCCCGAGTGGGATGAAGGACTTCTGATCTTGAAACAACCACGGGAAGAGAAGGCGCGGACTACGAGGACCAGAGCGAGATGGACGTCATATTTGACTCGTGGGACGAATAGAAGACCAAGGCTTCAGGGTTGGCGAGAAAAGCGGAGTCATTCCTTTTGTAGCTGTATAAAATATGTACTAAGAACCATAGCCTTGCGTGACTATTACTGGAATAAAAATGTACAGTTTCTATCTTATTGTTCTGCTGCGTGACTCTGGTAAAGGCTTACTATTCGTTGGAGCAGTGTTCTACTGAGCAAACAAATAGTAATCCGTATGCCTAAGTGTGATTACCCTTAGGGTAATGACACGGGGCGTCACAATTTGTCTAGCTCATAGTTAATGCCTTAATACTAATTGTGTCTAAGCTTCCATCCTTGAACTTGGACACTATCATTTGTCACCCTAAAATTAATAGTTTACATACTAGTTAATAAGTCTGTATATGAGTGTCATGCTTAGCCTTGTTTAGATACATTGTCATGCGGGCATTAAATTGTCCGACAACAATCATTCAAAACATGAAAAATGGATTTGGGCAGTCGAGGCTAGAGCCTCGCTGGTATGTTGGACTAAAGGTTATTTTAAAAACAAAGGAAAACCTGAAAAACAGATTTTGACTCGGGTGGCTGGAAAGAATGGCTGGTGCCGAGTGCACGAGAGAGAGTTGGTATGTGGATGTACCGCCTGAGTCAATTAAGGACCGAATCTTGTAATGACCTCTTATATAAAAACAGTGCAACCACAAGTCTATAATGGGTATAACCTAGCTAACTAATTTGTTCGCCTCGACGTGGCTTCGCCATTGGTGGATACGGTGTGGATAGTCGGGGGAGAACAAAGCCACGGGAACTGCACAGCGCAAATGGGAGACCTGCCCGTGGGCGAGGGGAGGCCCTAAGGAGGTAACACCTAGTGATGTGGAGTTGCGTTGAGGTGAGACATTGTAATGGCCTTGTGATAATCAACTTAGTCGTACACCTATGGAAGTGTGTTAAACGGACATTATAAGTTAATTGTCTCTTGTGGGTAAAGTGTACGAATTTTGCAGAGTAAGAAAACTATCTAGATAGTCGTGCTCATGGTCAAGAGCGGTGCTGGGAACTTGCTTGAGTTAGCTTTCATTTTTATAAAACAATTTGTGGATGGAATGAAAAAGTTGGGGTTGGGAACCCGGGATTTGCGATGGCCTAGTCGGGGGCCAGTGGTAAATATGGGATAGCCTGAGCATTGAGTAGATGGAGCCACTCAATGGTATAGGAGATGTAATCTCCACTAGTACTTTATAGCAAAAACCCACTTTATAAAACTTGTGTTAGTGAAATACTAAGTCTCATGATTTGCTATTACTTAATCTATTTCAATAAATAGTTTTGTGCAAAATAAAAGAACCAAGAGCCTCCCCTTTGATTAGCCCTAAATGTATAATAATTGCATTGTGTGTTTCCTCGTGAGTACGGTTGTGTGCTCATGCTCACTATTTATATTATTTTAGTCAGTAAGCATAAAAGAAGGCTTCAGGGATAATTATGGGCATTGGACAAGACTGAAGATCAAGAAGACCAAAAACTAGGTTGTGAGCCCCCAGTCGATTGTCGGTAGGTATATCGTGAGGGTTCCATGTGTTATACTTTGATTCTACTTCCACTGCTGATCTATGAAAGTATTTGGCCTGTCCGGTCATTCTATAAGTCAAAAACCATAAGATATATTTACGCTTTGTTTAATATTATGCAATAGCTTTGCAATTTCGTGATATGTGTTTGAACCAACAATGTAATTGTGTGCTATTTACTGATCCAGGGAATGACACAAATTAACACAGTAGGTTCCAAGTTACAAATTTGGGGTCTCACAAGGAGGGAGCTGATCGGGGCGGCTTGCTAGAGGAGGAGGGAGGCGGTTGGGGGTGGAGGAGGGAACCGGTTGGAGGAGGCACAATAAACCCTAGCCCCACTGCTAGGGTCCGGGTGCAAGAGGATTCTGGGCGGGGAAGGGGTGAGAGGGGTGGGTTTTGAGCTTTTATACGTGGTATGAGGGGGCAATTTTCTTCAACTCTAGGGGTAAATTCAAAACCCAAATCCGCCGAAGCCGTAGGAAGCTACCCCAGTCCGACTTCCCTCTTTCCACTTCTCCAGATTCAATGCGGCTGTAGGCTTTCTAAAAGTGGCTACTGAACACTGTCTGTTTAGGACGGCTTCCGGCTTTTTCTAACGAAAAGCCAAAGCCGGGGCTAGGCTTGTTTGGGACGGCTTAGGTTTCAGAGCTGTCCCAAACGGGTGGCTTTCAGTAGCCGCTTTTAGAAAAGCCACTTTCGTTTTGAATGTGGGGAAGCCGAAAGTGAAAAGCCACCCCCGACCAGCTTCCCACGTCTCCGACAGGATTGTCCTCGATCAGCGTAGCAACAACCGCAACATCGCCTCTACGATATCTACACGTCCAGAGGTGGGATGCTGTACGCCGGTGTGCTAGCACCAACACGTACGGTAGGCTTTCAGGGAGATGATGGATAGGGTTTCGGTGGAACAACTCTTATGTCCCAATAGCCACATGCATCCCCTTAGAAAGAGACCTATAGGTTCCAACCCGTAAGTGTGTGATGTTGGGTTACGGGTAGGCTACGATAGCAACAAATAAAAAAAAATTACCACGTAAACCAGGATGCCAAGCAAGTAGAAGATCACAGATCATTACCACCAGATGCGCAGGGCAGCGGAAGAAGAGTTGGAGCAGTCTGGTCCAACGTAGAGCGCGTTGATGTAGTAGTTGTAGTCGATCGTTCAGCATCGAGCACGTCGATGCGGTGGTCGTAGTCGATCGTCTCCTCCAGCGATCTCTGCAGATCCTTATGAAGATCGCGGATCGTCCTCAAGCGCAACAAAGAATCGCGATAGCGCCTCTCTGATCCACATCGTCTAGGAAAGGAACAACCGTACGCCGGTGTGCTAGCACCAAGTCGCACAGCAGAGCTTTCAGGAAGATAGCGGTTAGGATTTCGGTAGAACAACTAAACTCACGACTTTCGTGTGTCTTGTCTGTTGTGTTAACCCCCTCTCCCAACAGCCTCATGCACCTCCTTATATAGTGCCCATGACGGATCCTATCCGAACACGTTTTGTTCCAACCTGTTAAGTGTGTGACCTTGTAAGTTCATGCGTAATCGGTTGTGACTCGGAAACCCTTTCCGATCACGAGTCGTTAGTGGTTCCTAGCAGGACATAACGATCCCCGAATACACACAAATTATATTGGACGAACCTTGATGCAATATGATCTACGAGCAGGTCCTCATCACTTACGACCAGATCCTATCTCTATACGACCAGTTAGTATTTGGTCACGACCAGTTCGTAACTCCTTACGACCAAGTTACGACCACTCTGTGATTACGTTCGACCAGTCCGTAACTGATCGAACTAAGCGACCTACTCGTGTATTCTCCCTTTGCCACACGATATCTGGTTGAACTCTAGGTGAGATGTTGTGTCATCCATGGACTGTTCAGTACTTTCTCGATCGAGTGTCGGATAACTTCACATGGTTAAACACTTCGACCACTAGTGGCATGGCTATGCACTTTCTCTATCTGACCACAACGAGGGGCCTAGAGACATCTCTCCTGTTATGTTAGGAGGGGCAAATCCCATATCCGGCCAGTCACATTTCTCTGCATGTTTCATAGCATACCCAAATGCTACCTTTATAACTACCCAGTTACGAGTAGCGTTTGGTAACCACTAAGAGTGCTATTACACATGTAGGAAACCATGCTGATCTCAGATCTAAGGATTATACATCATCATTGCTTGAGACCAACTAACGACACATAGAATCATGACAATCTCAATAGTGTCTCAAGGTGGATCAATCCAACCCCATGTTTTCTAACATGTGTTCACATTATCGATTCAATATCTCTATACCCATGACTGATGAAACATGGTCATCAATCAATACAATGTGCTGGTCGATAGAAACACTGGTGTTCCGACCATTGACATCCGACCAGGGATTCATTTAGAACGACATCATATAAGTTAAAAGAGTTTCACCAACAAGTCACATACTTGTTAATCTTCATAACCAATGATTCCCTCAAGGAACATGATAACATATTATCCAATATTATGAACATAATGAAATATAATCATCTCTATGATTGCCTCTAGGGCATATTTCCAACATGTGACCCTGTAGGTTCATGTGTAATCGGTTGTGACTCGGAAACTTATTTCCGATTACAAGTCGTTAGCGGTTCCTAGCAGAACATAAAGATTCCCGAATACACATAAATATTATATTAGACGAACCTTATGCAATATGATATGCGACTAGGTCCTTATCACTTACGACCAGCTTGTATCCCCATACGACCAGTTCATAACTCCTTACAACCAGTTCGCTGACCAGTTAGTGATCATGTCTGACCAGTTTATGACCAATCCATAGCTCTGTACGACCAGTTCGTATTTGATTGGACTGAATGACATGCTTGCATATTCTCCCTTTGCCTCATGATATTTGGTTGAATTCCAGGTGTGATATTTTGTCATCCATGGATTGTTCAATACTTTCTCGATCTCGCGACAGATAACTTCATATTGTCGACTCTTCGACCACTAGTGCACGGTCACATACTTTCTTTATCCGACTACATCGAGGGGCCCAGAGATATCTTTCGTGTTATGTTAGGTGGGACAAATATCATATCCAACTAGTCACATCCCTCCGCATGTTTCATAATATATCCGAAAGCTACCTTTATAACCACCTAGTTACGGATAGGGGTGAAAACGGATCGGATACGGACGGATAATGGCTCGGCCATATTTGGTTTCATTTTTTTCCCGGATCCGGATACGAATACGGATACGAATATGGAGCGAATATGATCGCGGATATTTTTCAGAACATGAAAACCCCTTAAATTGTATGCCAGAAATTAACGAAAACATATAACTAGTTTATTTGATGCAAATATTCATGAATTGTTCATATTTTCAGTAACCACACATAATATTGGCACTAGCAAGCTGCATTAACTAGTTCATCACAAACATAACACTAAGATTACCATATTTAGCTCGTAAGTCATAACTCACATAGTCACAAGTCATCACGCATTCACACTTAGTTCATCACATACATATATAAAACTTAATTCACACTAACATTGATCAAATTTGGATGGTTAATCTATACACAAATGACCGTAACATCCCAAAGTATGTTACCAAAAATAAAATTAATAAAGTTATTATTTTATTGGATTTTACGATATTTAAAAGAGTTTTCTTGGTTAAAAAGAAAAAATAATAAAATAAAGTCAATTATTAAATTTCCTAGTTTTAATGTCAAAAATAAAATTTATTGAGTTTTCTGGGGTTTTATTGAATTTAAAGTGAAAAAGGATATTTTAATTATTTTTTGCATTTTTGCATTTTAAAAGGTTTATCCTGCTTTTTAGAAATTTAAAATTATTTACGTGCAAAAATAAAAATCAACTTTAAGTTGGAATTAATTTTATTAAGTTCAAAATAATTCAAGGAATTTCTGTGATTTTTTCTAGATTTTTAAACTCTATTTGTTATTTTCTAAAAGGCTATTTGGTTTTTTGTATTTTCTCGAAATTCGGAAATAAATTAAAATCTCCTTTTCTCTATTGGGTCAAAATCCTCTTTTGGGCTGAAATCCGAATATCCGTACTTCGTCTTATCCGGATAATCCGTATTCGTATCAGTATCCGCCGGATAGCATGCCTACCGTATTCGTTTCCGTTTCCGACAAAAAAAAAATCTGATTCCATTTCCGATCCGAAAATTATCCGAGAAAAATCCGATTCGAGATAATCCGAACCTGTTTCCGTCCGGATCGGTCGGAAACTATCTGATCCGTTTTCACCCTAGTTACGGAGTAGCATTTAACAACCCCTAAGTGTACTATTACATATATGAGAAACTATACTGATATCAGGTTTAAGGATTATACATCATCATTGCTTAAGACCAACTTATCACACACAAAATCATAACAATATCAATACCGTCTCAAAGTGGGTCAATCCAGCATCATGTTCTCTAATATGTGTTCACATTATTGATTCGATATCCCCCATATCCATGGCCGGTAAAACATAGTTATCAATCAATACATGTGCTGGTCGATAAGTCACTAGTGTCATTCGACTAGGAATACATTTAGAATAACATCATATAATTTAAAGAGTTTCGCCAACAAGTCACATACTTGTTAATCTTTATAAATGATAATTCATCCAAGAAACACAATAACATTTATTCTGTAACTCATAAACATAGACGTGATACAATTATCTTTACGATTGCCTCTAGCTCTTGCACTTGCACCAACAATCTCTATTCATCCAAGGGCATATCATCCAATTCTCTATTCATCCAAGAGCATATCACCAATAGTCTTCCACTTGCATTAGAGTCAATCATACAAGTATCTAATATCTATAGCTCTTGTGTGCATCTCATGCTTATGTTGCAGGAGATGCTTTGTTAATGGATCAGCAACATTCAAATCCGTGTACATTTTGCATATCTTCACACCATATCTTTCAACAATCTCACGAATAATGTAATATCGTTAAAGTATGTATTTGGACTTTTGATGCAATCTAGATTCCTTAGCTTGTGCAATAACTCCACTATTATCACAATAGAGATCCATTGGACTAGAAATACTAGAAACCACACCCAGTTTATTAATAAACTTTATTATCCGTACGACTTCTTTTGTAGCTTCGAAAGCCACAATATACTCAGCCTCTGTTGGAGAATCAGCAATTGTTCCTAGCTTGGAACTTTTTCAGCTCATTGTTCCTCCATTAAGACAAAACATAAATCCAAACTGTGATCTGAAATCATCATTGTCGGTTTGAAAGCTAGCATCGGTATAACCATTTACGACCAGCTCTTCCTCACCGCCATAAACAAGGAATGCATCCTTAGTCCTTCTTAAGTACTTTAGGATATTCTTGACTACTCCCTCTGTTTTTAAATACACGACGTTTGACCAAACGTGCAGTCAAACATATCTAACTTTGACTAATAATATATGAAAAACTATTTAGATTGATCATGAGTGAATAGTATCATTAGATTTGTCATGATAAATATTTTCATAATATAATAATTTTGTATTTTTTACTAACAAAAATATATGAAAAGTAATGGTCAAAATTATATAAGTTTGACTGCACGCTTGGTCAAACGTCATGTATTTAAAAACGGAGGGAGTACTATCTAGTGATATTTTCCTGGACCTGATTGATATATGCTTATAACATTTAGAGCATACGACACATCTGGTCATGTACAAAGCATGACATATATGATAGAGAAATAAGGAAGAAGAAAGGGAGAGAGGAAGAAAGGCTGTCGGTTGGAGAAAGGATAAGGGAGAAAAAAAGAGGGAAAAGAAAGGAAGGAAAAAAGAGGAAAAAAGGAAAAAAGGAAAAGGAAAAAAAATGTGGTTATCCAAATATAGAACTTTTTTTTTATTAATTAATCCTTTTTAAAATTTTATTTTAAAGTTAATCTCCGGCGAACTTTATTTCCAATTCTGACCATTTTGATCACGCCACCACTCATGGCGTGACAAAACAACATTGTCACGCCATATGATAAGTCCGCTAAAATAACACTTTTTGTCATGCCACTAGTCGTAGCGTGACCAAACAACACTGTAACAAGAGCTTGCTCAGATACGAGCTGACGTGACAGTGTTGTTTTGTCACGTCACAGGTGGTGGCGTGACCAAAGGGATCAGAATTGAGAATAAAGTTCGCGGGGTTAACTTTTTTTAAAAAAGGATTAATTAATAAAAAAAATTCACCAAATATAATCTCATTCATCCAATCAAACACCATCTTGAACAGTCCAGGATCATCATGCCCAATCAATAAAACAAAATCATATATCATCTTATCCTGCTAGCTAAACACCATGCTGTATCATCTTATATATTATTCTATCTTATTTATCCCATTTCATCGAACCGACCCTAAATTTAGGAGGGGGTAGCAGTAGCGGCCGCGAGGCGAAGGCAACCTCCTCATTTTATTTTCGTTCATCCCGAAACTCCTCGGTTTCCCTCTCGCAAACCCAATCCCAAACCAAAACCCCAATCTATCTCTCTCCGATCGCCGGCGGCAGCCGATCTTGGCGGCGATGCGGAAGATCGACATTGACTGGGCAGAGGTGCTCGGCCCCTCCTCCCCCGACCGCCGCGACGTCTACTTCGCTGCCTCTCCCTCGGCGGCCCCCGCGCGGGCGGCGGCGGCGGCAGCCAAGGGGAAGAGGGAGGGAGAGTTTGCGGGGATGTCGAACGATGAGCTGCGGCGGGAGATCGCGCGCAGCCGCAGCTTGCGCCCTGAATTCGAAGGGTTTCTCGGCGACGGCGGGAAGGGTAACCACAGCCGCCGCGCGGCGCTCGAGGCCGAGGCGCGCCGCCGGGGGCTCGACACCGCCGCGAAGGTTCGCTCGTGCGGTCGTATTTGATTGGACCCTCTCCATTACCACTTGTTTCTATGGACTAGCAGACTGTTTGTTTCTGCTCGTCAGGAAGTAATTAGAGGCAGCGCTGTACAACGTTGGTGCGCATTCTATTCTGTGCGTCTCGGGTGTGTCGGTTATTCTTAGAACCGTTTGTTCATTTTCTTTGTAGTCTGGTGATGACCGCAAACGGGATGCCCGCTCCGCTGCGAAGAACGTATGCATTTTTGGTACGATTTCACACTTACCATCGTTACAAGTTTTGGGCTTATACCTCCAGCAATGACAAGATAAGGATTGGAAAACTCTCGGTTCATGGGATTTGTTGCTGAAGTTCTTGTGGGAAATGCATGCGGTTTATGTGGGGGAATCTAATCAGAGTAAAATGACTGTTGATTCTGCTACAGTTTATTCATTACTATTTTTTTTTGCGGGAGTTTATTCATTACTAGTAAATGTACTTCTTTAGGGTTTATGCAATTTAGTTTTTGGGGGAGTGTAGGAGCACTACACAAAATACTGTCTTGGTTCGGTGTGTGGCATACAAAAAAAAATGTACACTATGCTTTTTTTTATTGAAGGGTGCATGCGAGTACAAGGAGACGGAATTTAGGCCCCTCACAATACTTGTTTTAGCCTATCTGATAATGAACACAACGATGGGGAATCATTCGTTGCTGACTTTTTATCTTCTCTTTTTTCAAGATAAAAGTTGAATTCTCATCCACTGTCACCAATGTGTCGTGTTCCCTTGTGTTTGCAGAAATTGAAGATGAGCAGGGGGAATATGCAGCTCGCAAATACTGTTTGAAGTCATCTCCTGTTTGCTCTACAAAGAAGAACTATGGTCAGGTATACAGTAATGCCATGGAGTGTTTTTTTTTGGGTTAATCTATAGACATCTCTTGGAAATTAGGATGAGATCATTTTGAATGCAGCTAGGTATAACAACACGCAGAAGTCTAAGGCAAGTTGGACGAAGGAAATCTATATCAGTGGATAAGATGTACTCAAGCAAGCCATGTTCTACAACTTTATCTGGCCACCAACATAGAATTCATGCTGTTGATCCAGACGAAGCTGGCAACGAAAACAATAATTCCAGCTATTCTACTAAGAGGTATGCATCCATTTTTGCTAATCTGTTTACAGTCCCTGTTCTTTGTATTCCTCGCCCAACCTGTGCTAGGATCTCCTTGTTACTAAATCACAATAATTCTGTCTTCGTGTTATGTACAACCACCAAGTTTTCAGTTGGCCTGCTATATTTTCTCCCTGTGTTTCACAGTTACAAGGCACTACTATTTACAGCAACACTTGTGTTTACTTGTAAATATCAGTGTTTCGTAGCTGCAAATTTTAAAGTTAGGAAATATTTTTGACAGAATTATGTATTTCGTATGTTGGTTTTGTTGTGTTTTGGAATATTGCAGACCTTGGTAATGGCAATGGAGTTCTGAAGATAGGAATCTTAATATTGTGTTCAATCAAAATGATAATAATACAAGTTGTGTCACTTTAGTTGATGCAGAGTTCGTACATCTACTATACCATGTTTAGCAATGACACGTTGGTGTGCATTTCTTTTTGGAAAGAGAATGCCTTTTCTTACGCTTTGTAACACCAGTACCAGTACCAGTGTGTGTACCTTTTTCATTAAAGTCTACTTTTTATAACGAAATATGTGTATATACTTCTTTTATATATGAAAAAAGTATATAGCAAAAATAAAAGGCTCGAATGATTTTTTTAATCAAATCGCATTAAAGTATCTTATGACTGGTATTTAAGTACACGGAAAGTGATAAAGAAGTATAATATATTCGTTTAAGTGGTATATTAGAAGTGGGAATATGTACTTTTGGGAGTACGAAATAGACGTCCTATATAGGAAAATGGTATAGTACTCCTGGGAGTACGAAATAGACGTCCTATATAGGAAAATGGTATAGTACTCCTGGGAGTACGTACTCCCACTTCTCATATACCACTTAAATCTTATGATTGATATACTATTCTGTAGCCGAGCGTAGAATAATTATTCTACGCCTAGCCAACCCATCTGGCTACCCCGGCCGGAGTTTGGCGAGCCAGCGCAAGAATCCCCATCACGTCCCAAGACACCAATTACAGTTGGCGGGCCAGAAATGTCACCCCTTGTGTGGCACTCTATTTCGAGCTTGTATGTTTGATAGTAAAACATAGCGGTAAGACAATAAAGTTGTTATGTGTTTTACTGCCTTTATTGTGGCATGTGACTTTTTCGTGCTCGTACGTTTGATAGTAAAGCACCACTGGTAAGACAGTAAAACTGTAATGTGTTTACTGTCGAATCACGGTGAGGATTTTGTTTTCACGCTCGAACAGTAAAGTTAAGCAATACAATTCAGTAAAATTATACGTGCAAAGCTCTTTTTTTTACATATATTACTGGTGATTCGGCCAAATAGCGTGGCCGGTCGTTTTTTGTTTTTATGTACATTGTTTGATCTAATACGAAAAGAAGGAAGGCCCTAGTGGTCAACGTAGGACCCTAACGCAATACTCAAGCGTTCGTAAGCTTGCTTGTGGGGCTTCGGCGAGAACGGGTTCAGAGAATACGTGAAGGAACGACTCCACCTGGTCCTTCGCGGCGGTGAGTCGAGCTTGAAGCTGTTGGTATTGAGGGTATACGTCGACCATGTGCCAGAGGACATCTTTAGCCTCTTCCACGCCACCATGTTTTTGTGTCCGGAGATGAAGAGACGCATCGGTGCCCGTGTTTTCAGCTATGCACACACGAACATACAAAACAAAGAAGTGCGAAGGTAGTACAGTAAAATACAGGTCCCAATGTAGTAAAACATGTTTCACACGCAATAATTCCAAACAAATTAGAAGTTTAGTAATTGCTTTCACATTTTACAATAAAAGAGCTATCGCATATCATTTTGTAGTAAATGTCCAGCGTGTAGTACAACGCAAGTCAGTGTGATAGTAAAAACGCATACAGGAAGAGGTAAAATGATCATTTATAAAGTAGCAATTATGTATTTTTTTGTTTTATCGTGTTTTCAATGTTACTGTATCAGTAACGTATCGTCGTGTTTAGTCAGTAAACAAAGAAATTATTGCAGTAATGTTATATGTATATAACTGTAAACAACAGGAGATAAGGATTCTTAAATATACTTCGGCCGAAGCGTGGCCGGTCGCATTTTTTTACATTGCTAGATAATAACAAAAGAAGGGAAGAAAGGGAAAAAGAAATGAGGCCCTAGTGGCCAAGGCAGGACCCTATCATGGCCCTCAGTTGTTCGTAAGCCCGCTCGTGGGGTTCGCCGGGGGCTGGATCAGGGAATACGTGGAGATACGCCTCCACTTGCTCCTTCGCGGCGGTGAGTTGAGCTTGGCGCCGATCGAGCGAAGGAAGTCTGTCGACTATTGTCCAGATGAGGACGTTCGTCTCTTCCATGGTCTTGACGTCGTCGTTCTTTTCGTTTTGCCTGTCGATGTAGTCTTTGCTCCTCTGGATGGATGCTTCCACGTAGTTCGTGAGAACGATCTCCAGGACGAAGTTGGTTCGCCGGACGTCGGACACAAGGATATTGGTCCGGCTTAGCGGAAGACGCGAAGTGCGGATGATTGCAGCTACCCTCTCCGGTAGACACGGTGGTGGAGCATGGAGGAGGTCACAAACGTGGGGAGGGGGAGGTAGGGGCAGATCTTATGATCAGTTACGTGGGGAGCGCGTTTAGTGGGATGCATGGGATCGCCCGCCCATTTTTTATTGCTTCGCGCCACGGGAGGACATATGAGAGATTTTTTTTTTGTCCGAACGAACGGGGTCGAGTGGTCATATTGATAAGTTTGTCTTACAGTAAAACTCATTTTGGTGTGAAGTAAAACTAGTCAATAGGTTCTGTAATTAGATACACATCCAAGACAGTAAAAATTCATGCACTTATAATAATTCAGCTGGGGAAAAACAGTAAACCTTATTGAACACAGTAAACGAGCGAGAGAACAATAAACAATAAGTGAGTCGGCAGTAAAATTAGTTGGGTACATGTGAGTCTACCGGTAGGGTTGTTACCACTGCACTAGTGATTCTTTGGTTTTACCGTCGATTCCGGGAGTAACAATTTTTTTACTGCCGATTTAGGTGACGTGCGATCTTCTTTTTACTGTCAATTTTACCGACAATCGTTTTGATATTTTGTTTTATTGTCAGATTGGCTGATACCGAGACTTTTATCGCTGATCTTAACGTGCGCATGTGTGTTTTGCCGTCGATCACACGCAGAGACACCTTGGCGTTGTCTTGGGGATCGTGGGTTGGCGTGCAGCATACCGCCCCTTGAACTTCTGCCCACGCCAGAATAAGCTATTGTGTGTGTGTGTGTGTGTATATATGTGTGTGTATGTATTAATCATATATAGGAAGCCTTTTTTCTACTCCTGGGAGTAGTTACTCCCTATTCCGTATCTCACAACATAGGGAGTATCTTACGCAATCGAGAGTATGTATGTGTAGTATACGAGTATATAAGACCACTTAGGTGGTATTTATACTTTTTCAGGGGTGATATGTACACTTTTTTAGACATACTCCTTTTTATGTGCGAATATGAAGGTATTTACAAAATATGCTAAAAAGTATGGACTCTCTTGCAAATTTTTCGTGTGGTTCACGTTGGAGTATCTTATAATTAGTATATGAGTATATCCAAAGTGATAAAGGAGTATGTCAAGTTTTTTTAGGTGGTATATCAAAGATGGGAGTAACTACACCCAAGAGTAGAAGGTATTATATATATATATATATATATATATAGGAAGCCTTTTTTCTACTCCCAGGTGTAGTTACTCCCTATTCCGTATCTCACAACGTAGAGAGTATCTTCTTAGTAACCGAGAGTATATATGTGTAGTATACAGTATATGAGACCACCTAGGTGGTATTCACACCTTTTAAATGTGGTATGTACAATTTTTAGACATACTCCTTTTATGTGCGAATATGAAGGTATTTACAAAATATGCTAAAACTATAGACTCTCTTGCAATTTTTCATGTGGTTCACATTGGACTATCTTATAATTAGTATGAGTATACCCAAAGTGATAAAGGAGTATGTCAAGTTCTTTTAGGTGGTATATCGAAGTGGGAGTAACTACACCGGGAGTAGAAAGTATTTTTCATATATATATATATATATATATATATATATATATATATATATATATATGGAAATTACATAAGGCACTTGTGTGTCTAGGCATCCACATCATGAACCGTCCGATGCACGTGTATGATCGATGCAAATTTTGGAGTTTGGGTATGAAAATATTTTATATATTTTGGTTGCTTTTACATTTTGTATACAGGGGCAGTACTAGAATCAGTACTTACTACTTTGTTAGACCTGTTTGCCATAGGTTAATGGAAATGTGCATTATATGGAAATTTATATTCGTGTGAAATCTTCTATATCACAAATTTTTTTTTGAGTAAGCATTCACATATGGTCGTATTTCTCAATATGTATCAGTATTGCATCTCATAGTGTATTATTTTGTTCAACCAAAGTATTAATCTGAAGTTCCTTTTCAATTCTTCTACACAGGAGGAAGGCAGAGCATGATGATTCATCTCTTTTATATTTTCAAAAGGTGGGTGTGCTGACAATCATCTATAACAAGAAAAGTACTACACTAAAATTCCCTTAGGATTTTGTTCTATACTAATTATCCATTTTTTCCTATCGCTTGAATGTTCAAACTACAGACTGTTCATTAAGGATCAAATAATTAATATTGCAGGATTTGAAACAATATTAATGCCTTGCTTAGAAGTTACGCCATATGTCACCTGAACCAAAACCAAGCTATTTCTTAGACACTATATTATACTTTCCATTAGTAGATCAATCGTAATACCACTTTTACATGCAAATTTGACCTTACATGTGTTAAATTGAGTTGCCTATTAGGTTCAAGATGTGGTTCTCTTGGATGATGAAGATGTGCGACCTGAAGAACCAGTAGACTGTGGGGTGCCCGGCAAATGGTAAATTTCTGTTTAAACTTGTGTTCATTGTGGTATACTGTGAGCTAGGTTTTCTATTTGTCTTTCTAATGAAACAATTGTATTTTCAGGACTGAGTCAAAGATCTACTACCCATCAAGGTAAACATTGTGCATTCTTTCCGAAGATCATCAATTCATGATAGTGAGATATTCTTTAGTTCCGTCGTTAACGTTACTCATGTGAACAGAGATGATCCGGAAGCTGTAGAGCTCACTAGCTCAGATATTAAATGTCTTGATCCTGGAGTATATTTGTCATCGCCTGTGATAAACTACTACATTCAGTAAGAATATGTCTCCCTAATTTTAAAGTTGCAATCATTCTATCATCGTCGTTTTTTTAAGACTGCTTGAGCATGTCTCCTATTTTTTTTTTAAAGGAGGCAATCAATGCAGGATTTGAAACATATAGGTGTTAATGTTCATAGTTGTACCGCCTCTTGGCATTGAAATGTCTGGAACATCACCAAGCTAACTATTTTGAGCTACTGAGCTTAATAAATTGGTAAAAATAAAATTAGGTTAATTTTTAATCAATCTAGTTGCACAAATATATTAAAGCTGCATAAACTTAGGACTTCTGAATTCGGATTATTTTGAACTTTGTATAAATGCTTGCTTTATAAATGGATGTTGCTGTTTCTCTTTCTATGATACTGTTCTGGCAGATACATCAAAAGGACCAAATTGTGCAATGAAGATTGCAGAGACAAATTCCACATATTTAACACGTATTTTTACAGCAAGCTTCGAGAAGCATTGTTGGGGAAGGTACGATCTTTTGTGTTGTGAACTCATATTTTTTTCTATCAAATGACCTGTATTATGCCATTATTAATAAAAAGATTTAATTCTATTATTGTGGATACATGTGCTTTGGAGTAGAAGCTTTTGTTGCCTCCTTGCTACCTTGCTATGAGAAGCAATCTCCATTTTTTTTTGTGAGGAATTAAAATTTTGTCCTGTTGTAGTGCTATTAGTAGCCTAGTACTATCACTGTTTTGTAGATGCGTTGTCTTAATACTTGTAGCGTGTTTGCTTTGAGGAAACGGACGGTGAATGGAATTGGTTGGTCCATCACCACCTCACCCCTCTCATAAGCACATGGCTAGTACAAAATGAGGGATGGGGTCATCCCACCAAAATCATGGGATGATCCCATACCAACCCACCTAGGATGAGATGGTCCATAAGACCAAACATATACTCACTGTTTGTTACCTTGTTATATACCTTTTATGATAATTTATCTTGTTTGTTCCTCAAGTCTTTGTATTATCTTCACATGGCAATGTTAGATTATAATATTTATGTTTTCGTTGGATTTTTTGTTCTAGGGTGAGTTCTCAAAGTTCAGAAGATGGTGGAAAGGTGTCAATATATTTCACAGAGGATACATCATCTTGCCAATCCATGGAACGTAAGTTGTTACTTATTGGAATAAAAGTTGTAACACATTTTCTTAAAATATTCACATTTACATCATGAAAGCCAAACTGATATTCATATGCTTGCAATATGATCATTTGAACGGTCCATTTTATGATTTATAAACTTTTCTAGTTTTCTTATTGATTAATTTATTCTCAAAGACACGCTTGGATAAGTTTATGATAGTGTCACTCACGACAGCTTCATGCTTTATCCAGATCTACAACTTGAAATGCCTATGATGCATCAATTCATAGTGACACCGATTAATTGTACAAGCTTTGGGATGTGGTTCGTGAGATTCATTATATTCTCTTTATTGTTGCTAATGTTGGAATGGAACTTTGATATATTCCAAAGGGCCAAAAGGCCGATATAACATGTATACGTGAATATACAAAGAACACCTTAAGCAATATACATATCTAACACCCCCTTAAACTCATGGTAGATTAACAACACTGAGTTTGGAGAGATAGAAGCTGTGCTGAGCTCTAGTCTGTGTCTTGGTGAAGAAATCTGCTAACTGAAGCTCCGAAGGCATGTACTGAAGAGCAATAACTTGGTCCTGCACCTGCAATCTCATGTATGAAGCATCTACTCCAATGTGCTTGGTGAGCTCATGCTTCACTGGATCTCGAGCAATGCTGATCGCACCAGTATCGTTTGATAAGAGAGGAGTTGGTGCAGAAACTGAAACACCGAAATCCTCAAGTAGCCACCGAACTCAGGTGATCTCAGCTGTCAATGACGCCATGGCTCGCAACTCAACCTTAACACTCGAACGGGAAATGACAGTCTGCTTGGTCTTCCAGGCAATCAGAGAGGAACCAAAGAAAACACAATAGGCAAAAAGAGATTGGTGATCAGAAGGATCGCTAGTTTAGGTCACATCAGAGTACGCCTGAAGCTGTAGAGAATTGGAGCGAGGAAAGAAAAGACGAGTGATGGCCCCGCGAAGATATTGCAGAACACGTAGAAGGTGATTGTAGTGGAGCTGGAGCAGAAACGAACCGACTCAGAATTTGAACTGGGTGAGAAATGTCAGGCCGAGTGATCCCAAGGTAAATGAGGCTCTTGACAAGATGGCGGTAGTGAGTGGGGTCCTTAAGAGGCTCACCATCAGTAGGCCGAAGGTGAAAATCAAACTCCATAGGAGTATCCACCATGCGCTGATCAGTGAGATAAGCGCGAGCAAAGATATCTTGAATATACTTATCCTAGGAGAGGTAGTAGCCCTCGGGCATAGAAGTGACCTCAATCCCAAGGAAGTAACGAAGAGGACCCAAATCAGACATCAATAACTGCTCACTGAGATGCTCCTTCACAAAATCAATGTACTGAGTCATCCCCAGTAATGATCGTATCATCCACATAGAGAAGGAGCGTCCAACCCCGAGGAAAGGTGTGTACAAAGAGAGCAGGGTTGTGATTACTGGCGGAGAAGCCAACAACACTGACAACAGAGGAGAAGCGGACAAACCAAGCACGAGGGGCTTGCTTGAGCCTATAGAGAGCGACGAAGGCGACACCAAACCATCAGGGACAGAATACCCAAGGGGCGATTGCATGTATAACTCCTCACGCAGCTCGCCATTGAGAAATGCATTCTTGATGTCCAGCTGAGAGATGAATCACTGTCGAACAGATGCCACAGCAAGGAGAGTGCAAACAGTGGTCATTTGGGTGATAGGAGCGAAGGTCTCATCGTAGTCATAACTATGCTCCTGTTGAAAACCACGCGTCGCTAAACGAGTCTTGTAGCACTCAAGAGGACAATTCGAGCGGGTCTTGATCTTGTACACCCACTTGCACATGATAGGAGTGACACAAGATCCCAAGTGCTAGTACACTCCAAAGCAGCAATCTCTTCAGACATTGCAAGCTTCCACATAAGGTGAGCACTGAGCAGCAGCCTCACGGTAGGTCGTAGGCTCAAAGAGCAGCGGTTGCAAAGCCGTAGCGCTTAGGAGGCCCGACAGTGCGACGATAGCAAAGATCGTATCTAGGAGGAGACGGTGGAACAGGACCTTGCAAGGATGGAGAAAAAGAGTTGGGAATAGGGCCCAACAAAGACAGAGGCTCAACTAGAGAAGGAGTAGGCTGAGGATGGCGAGAGTAGTGCAAAGGAAATGGTGGAATCTTAACAAAAGAGTTGTAAGGAACCTCCGGTGGAGAGGGAACCGGAGTAGAGCTGGGAACAGGGCCCAGCAAAGATGAAGGCTCAACTGGTGTAGTAGGCTGAGGACGACGAGAGTAGTGCAGGGGAAAGAGGGGAACCTCAACAAAAGAGCTGGAAGGAAACTCCAGAGGAGAGGGAACAAGAGGAGCCGGGGAGAGGGAAGTGAAGAAGGTGGAGGTGGAAGCGAAGTGGAAAGCTGAGTGTCAGGAAAAGTCAGAAAAGAGATCGACTCAACAAGAGAATCTGAGCCGACAATAGAGGGACGAGGGTAGTTTGGTCGTGAGTCTCGTGACTCATCGAAGGTGACGTCCTAAGAGATCATCATCCGATGAGCAACAAGGTTGTAGCAGCGATAACCCTTATGCTCGAGACTGTAGCCAAGAAAAACATACTCAACTGACTAAGCGGTCAACTTGGTGTACTCACGAGGTGGAAGAAGGACGAAATATACACAACCGAAACAACAAAGGTGACTGTACTCGGGAGCTCGACCGTAGAGATGCTCGATAGGAGTAGATCCCTGAAGAGCATTGGAAGGCTGCATGTTGATGAGGAAAGCAACAGTGGAGACAGCCTCAACCCAGAAGTGAGGTGGAACAGAAGAGCCGAGCATGAGAGCGCGAGCTGTCTCAAGCAAGTGATGATGCTTACGTTCAGAGACACCGTTCTGAGCGTGAGCACCAGGACAAGAGCACCGGAGAAGAGTACCCTGCTCAGCGAGAAAGTGACGCAAAACAACAGATAGGTACTCGCTAGTAGAATTAGCACGAAAAATACAAATGGTCGAATCAAACTGAGTGCGAACTATGGTGGCAAACATCTGGTAAATAGAGAGAACATAACTGCGAGAGGACATGAAGTAGATCCAAGTACGACGAGAATAATCATCAATAAAGATCACATAGTATTGATATCTCCTTTCGAAACGGAGGGAGTTGGACCCCAAACGTCGGAGTGAACAAGATCAAAAGGATGAGTCGAGACAGAATCACTAAAAGGGATAGGGAGCTGCAGCTGCTTGCCAAGCTCGCAACTCATACATGGTAAGGAGGTGTCCCAAAAAACAGACCCAAGAACACCACGACTTACTAGTGAGGACAGACGCGTTCCACAGAGATGGCCCAAACGATGGTGCTACTGAGCGAAGGAAGCAGTAGAGGACGCAGTAAAAACAGAGGCAATGGTAGTGGCTGACTGGCTGGTGGGGATAGTAGAAGGAAGGTGTAGCCAGTCGAGCTCCCAAAGACGCTGTGAATCACGGCGTCGAGGATCAGCACCAAGCATAGTCCCCGTGCGGCGGTTCTTGACACAACAAGAGTCAGACTCAAGTATGACACGACAATCATGATCGTGATCGGTGATCTGATCGGCCGACATAAGCTGCATAGTAAATTTGGGAATATGAGATACTGCAGGAACATGAAATGAAAAGTGGAAAGGATGCCTCGGCTTGCAACAGGAAGGGAGGTACTATCCGTAGTCTGAACAGTGGAAGGAAGAACTGTGGGACTCACAGAAGTAAGGCGAGTAGAATCTGGTGTCATATGAAAAGAAGCACTAGAGTCCAAGATCCACGGAGACAAAATACCGGGTGAGGGAGGTAACGGAGGCAAGGAAGACTGCTGAGAAGCAAGAGCCAAACGAGTAGAGCTCGAGGAGTTTGAGGACGAACTGACATCGAGGCTCTGGAGCAGAGAGAGGAGCTGCTGCGTGGCGTCTGGCGAGGGAGTTCGGGGCAACGGCGGTGGCCCGAGGTAGGGGCGGCGACGGCGACGCTAGCCAGGAACAGGGGCGGCGGCTAGGGCTGGAAAAATAGCTCGAGGCTCGCAAGCCTGCTTGGGCTCCTCACGGCTCGGCTCAGGCTCTTTAATTTTCGAGCCAAGCCGAGCCGCCTGTCCAGCTCATCAAACAAATGAGCCGAGCTCGAGTTGGCTCGCGAGCCTAACAGCTGGCCCAGCGCCCTGTGCCTAGTCGATTTCCTCTCACGAATAAATTCCCATCGCCCACTCGAACTCCGCCGCCTCCCTTCCCCGTCCCGTCTCAGCTCAGCTCGTTGCCTCACTTCTCTCCTCCCCCCTCAGCCTCCACCTCCACCTCCACCTACCTCCCTCCCGCCCTCCCTCGCCTCCTCCCATCCCATCTCCACCTCCACCTCTCCACCTCCACCCACCGCTTCCTCGCCTCTCGTCCAAGTCGCCTGCATCATCACAGGTCTCACCTGCGTGCCTCCGACTCAAGTCACCGCCTCGCCTCCGCCTCCACGTCTCACCTCGCCGTGCTCGCCCTCCGCCTCACTTTTTCCCCACCACCGCCACGGAGGCCATCAAAAGCGGCGGTCATCATCGCCGCCGCCTCCGAGCTCCAAACCGCGCCGCCCCTTCCATCAAGGCCGCAATCCAGCCGCCAACGTCGAGAGGATGGAGATCAAGAAGGAGCTTGAATGCTTGATCTTGTGATTTGCTTGTCTGTTCTTGCGATGAATGCTTGCTTCTGTGCATGTTTCTTAGTGCTGGATGAATGGATGATAGAAAAATTTCTTGATCTAGTAAGACCACTTTGGATTAGTTGATTGCAATGCGGATGCCGATGCAGATGCTGCCTGTAATGCCGAATTGATGCTGTTTTTGGCTCGGGCTCGCGAGCCGCTCGAGCTCCATTCCGAGCCCGAGCCAAGCCCCTCTCCTGGCTCGTTTCCGAAACGAGCCGAGCCGACTGTTCACCCGAGCCTGGCTCGAGCCGGCTCAGCTCGTTTCCACCCCTAGCAGCGGCAGCTCAAGAGGGAGGCGGCACCGAGAGGCCGAGGTAGAGACGGTGGCGCCCTGAGGGGGCAGCGGCGGTGTCAGGACTAAGATGGGCAGCGGTGGCATCCTGGGCCTCATCCCCGGTGGCGGTGGACCTTGCATCCTAGGCCTTACTAGTGGCGGCCCCATCGGCGGTGGTCCCCTCATGCACTGCTGTGGCGAACGGGGCAGTGGCGTCGGGCGACCCGACATCAAAGGCGGTCGGATCCGGACGGAGCACAACAGATTCGGGGCGGCCCGATCATCGGGGCTTGGGATCCGGGCGTTGTGGCTCGGGATCTGACAACTGGTAGCAGCCTGAGGTGGATGACGGCGAGTGGTGTCCGGATCCGGTATGTGGTGTCTGGAGAGAGGCCGTGAGGGTGGTGGCCGGATCCGGGGAGTGGCGGTTGGATCCGGTCGTCGTTGGCTCGGGGCGCGGATAGGAGACTCGGGGTGTCCGAGCGTCGGGACGGCCGCGGGGAGCTCGTGCACGCGGAGCAGAGGAGACGTCGGGGCACGCGGGGAGCTCGTGCGCGCAGAGCAGAGGACGTTGGGGCAGCCGCAGGGAGCTCGTGAGCGGCGGGATCCGATGGAGGGGATGAGCTCGGCGAGGATCCAGGCCGGGGGTGGGGGGAGCGGTGGCTGGGAGCTGCTGTCCGAGCGAGCGGATCAGAGCTTGGTGGCTTGCGACCGAAGAAAAACAGAGGAACAATAGAGGAGAAGAGGTAGGCGGCGGCTGCGAACAGTAGCTAGGGCTAGGGTTAGGGTTAGAGAGAGAGAGTACTGGTTCTGATACCATGTTGGAATGAGACCTTGATCTATTACAAAGGGCCATAATGCCAATATAACATTAAATTTAATTTAAGATGACTCTATGCCTCTTTGCATTTGTAAATCAGGGCGCACTGGAGCTTGATAATTATTTGCATTCCTGCAAAAGGGAGTAATTCAGGACCAAACATACTTCATCTGGACTCCCTAGGGATGCATCCTAGTGCTGAGATTTTTGACATAGTTGGGAGGTGAGTTACCAATCTCAACTATTATCTAACTATATTTTGTGGTTCTCATTATTCAGAACTGAGATATTCTTGAATGTGAGTGGGGAAATTTCTTAACTGTTATGAACCGATATTTTGTGGCTGGCTCGCTTGCTGATGAGTTCTAGCGCAAGTGGCCTCCGTCATAACTCTGATGGCGTCAACTATGCACTTTGTAGATTCCTTGAAGCAGAATGGTGCCATTTAAGGAAGAATCCTCCTCCTGACATTTCAATTTCAGAGACACTATGGGAGGATCTTCCGAGGAATATACATGAGGAAAAAGTTCAGGTAAGCTACCTTGTTAGACATAAAGCTTAATATTTTTGCCAAGTAACATTGTATAAAAATGTTATGATGCAGTTGTGTGGTGCTCTTCGACATTTTTTTTCATATTGATTTCCAGATGTTTGCATTAAATAATTGTTCAGATTGCAGTTATGCTGCAATTAAATACTTACATTTTACTCTTGATTCAATATAACATAATTATTACAACGGCTAGGTTCCACGGCAGAACAATGAGTATGATTGTGGCATCTTCATGCTTTACTATATTGAACGGTTTATAAGAGAAGCACCAGAAAGGTTCACAAGAGATAAACTTGACATGGTTAGTGGCGCCATCTCTTTTCTGTACTTGTTCAGTTCTTCTTGCAATGCTTTATATGTCTAACTTTTGAGTGTTTTGGAGATTTTAACACTGAATATGTATCGGTTATATAGTTTAGTCGCAGTTGGTTCAAATCTGAAGATGCTTCTGAGCTAAGACAGAGAATACGAGAACTGCTGCTGGAAGAATTTGAAAGTGCCAGGCTAGATGATGCTATGCCAGAGGCATACACATCTGACAGATCTGATTATGAAGATGGCATAAAGCATGGAGAATCAGAAGCAGTAACAGCTTCTGACAGTACAGAAATGATTGTAGAGGGTGGAGACACTGTCATAAGTAATAAAGACACCGTGGAAGTTGGAGCATCAGAAGAAGCACCTTCTAACATCTGCAGAAGTGATGACAAGATCACAGACTGTGTTCTTTCGGAAGCAGCTACATTTTCTGACAGTGTAAAGGACGAAAAAGATAGTATGGAAGCAGATCCTGACAGCTCAAAAACTGAACAAGAGATCACAATTTTACCTTCTGACAAATCGAAAAACAATGAAGGGATCATACATAGAGCACCAGATCCAGATATAGTTTGTGATAGCTCCGACAGTGACATGGACGATGTGAAGATCATAGAAGTTCGGAACAGAAGAACTATGCGGTGACATGGCTGCATTAGTTGACATGAAGGGCTCATGTCCCAGTACATCTGTTGCATTTCCACGATGATGGCAAATAATGATAGATGCACGTGCATACACGATTTTGAGGTGCTTGTTACCCGGTGCTAACTGGATGGCAAGAAGGCGATTTCAGGTACCTGTTACAATATGCCAACTTGATAACAGTATGTGAATCAAAGGCTTAAAATGCACTGAAGGGGAAATGCATAATCTGCCTTCCTCTTCGCCTCTGGCTCTTGCCCTTGGTTGTAAATTTTTGGTAGGGAGGCCATGGGCGTGGGCTTGGAGGAAATGTGTAGTGTACAGGTTAAGCACATAGAGCGTATCCATAATGCAAGTTCTGGAGCTAGACCTTTAGACTCCTACAAGTGGTGCATATTCCTTTATAAAGATAAACTCTATTGAAATACTAACCACACGTTTTCGGGTTCTATTTGGTATATATACCACATTTGCTTTCTTGTGGGCTAACCATACGCTCCAAATACGCTTCTTACTTTATACTCCAGTTTGCTACCTTTTTGGGCCGTAAACAGATCAGAAATTGTAGCGTTCCTGTGAAGCTGTTACAATGACATCTTAGATGTCTAGATGCTCATGGAAGGCTTCATGAAAAGGTATACTGAGCAACTTAGCATCGTTACTTGTCACCACACCATATCATGGTGACCTTGCAACATGTCAGCTCTATGATGTTATATAGTTACAAACTTGTAATCCTTTACCTAAATGTATGATGATTTCACCATCAATCCTGATTGGAGTTCAAGAATTATGTTTCGAACCATGATGTTAGCTGAAGGCGGCATGGACTATCGTTGCCATTCTTGCACTCTGGAAGAATATTGCCTGGTTCTTGCCGTCTCATTGCCTAGTCTTTTTTTAGTTGCTTTGGTACAATACTATACTACGATGGCATTTGGCACGCAATTTCTTCTCCAAAGCATCGTACTACATTGGAGGTGGTATCTGGTGGGAAAATATCTACTGCATCCCTCCTTACGGTGTATTATTTGTGAATTCTTGTCTAGAAGTTTTGAAAAAATTCCTAAAAAAATGTAGGCCTAGGGGATATATATTCTATAGCCATGCAAAATTTTAAAATGAAGCTCGATCGCATTTGGAAGATATCAATTTTGCATTGCTATTGAATATAATCTCCTACATCTAATTTTTTTTTTTGGATTTTTTTTAAAAAATTTTAAACGTGGGATGCGGACAAGATGCACCAGATATTCTCTCGATAGCACGATAAAATGTCATCTGGCACGCAAGTTCTTGCCTAAATCATAGTCAATTAAGTACTATGGTAATGCTTGCAACTGAGAAGAAGCCTTTGGATGGATGGTTGCTTCACGCCAGCGTCGATCGAAATGAGACGCTTTGTAGCAAAGTATTAGTATTCCTTGATCCCGTCTGAATGGATTGTTCCTGCCGATCTATCTGTCTATCAGTCATTAGCGGCATCAACATTGGGTCGCCGCGGCAGCTCTTAGTGGATGATCACATAAACAAAATCGAGATCATTTGAACCGCAAGTTATGGAATAACAACAATGATAAGAACAGTCGGGGTTATTGTCGTTAGAGGACGCCAGATGCTGCCTAGGATATGATAGTTTTAGACCTAGGTGAGCTTTATCACTTTGTTTTAAAGCAAGCGTAAACGGCTAAGCTTTGTTTGCCAATGCACACGAATTAACAGAGACTTCCTGCCCTATTTTAACGAAGCGTTTTTCAGAAGCGAAAAAGAAAAAATACGTTAGCTTTGGCCGCCTGGCCGGTGCTCAATCACAGGAAAGATGGAGCACAAGTGCAGGCATGCATGAACAACTAGCTGTTCATTGATGAGACTTCTATGAAGCAAGCAACTTAACTGATACGTGTGCCATGCTGATATAACTGCATATTTGTATATAGGTGTTTTGCTCCCCACCTTCCTCTGCCAACAAGGAGCTTGAAACTTTACTAGGCTAAAAGCGCGCTACGTTGTACTTGCGATTGCAGCGTGGTTCAATAATCGATTTTCTAATATACATTAAACAATAGTGGAACAAAAACACGTAACAATGCTTAGAACGGCAGGAGCTGATTAATATGTTGGCGAGGTAAATTATCTTTTAGCCATGCTTTCATCTGGGTGGGACTGTCATAGTCAATGATTGACGAATAGATTGCTAGACGGGAGAGCTTTGGTGATCTCTGGTACAAACATGTGTATTTATAGATGGGAGAGATTTAGCGATCTCTGGTACGAACACGTGTATTTATATTTATGCAATCTTTTAAACCTACGAAGAATAAGAACTAACTATAAGTTAGGATCATTGTTTTCACCACCCTGCATGTGTAATGTAGGGCAACGACTGAGGAAACAGATGATTAACGGGCCAGGCAAATACTGCAGAGCAAAGCAACAAGGCTAAATTTTATCATTAAATATATTTTGTTATTCCATTACTGTGAAGCTATGCTACAACGATGGTTAATCATGTTATGAATATTGTGTGTATCTATTCAAGAGGCCCAACAGGCAATATATATAGGGATGTACAAGGGGGGTTTCCATATACAGATAAGGAAATACAAAGAGTCCTATTCTAACACCCCTCTCAAACTCATGGTGGATCACACATACTGAGTTTGGAGAGAAAATACAAATGTTGTGCCCTAGTCTGTGGCTTCGTGAAGAAGTCAGCGACTTGTAATTCTGATGGCACAAACTGTAAAGCAAGTATTCCCTCCTGCACCTGTGAGCGAGTGTATGAAGCATCCACACTAATGTGCTTAGTGAGCTCATGCTTCATTGGGTCCCGAGCAATCTTGATAGCTTACCGTGATTGTCGACAAAAGAGTCGAGGTCCCATCACAGCACTCCAAAATCTGCAAGTAGCCATCTCAACCAAGTAACCTCTGCACATCACTTCGCCATAGCTCTCAACTCACCTCTGACTCGAATGGGAAACTACTATCGCTTTTTAGTCTTCCGGGCAATCGGGGAGGAGCCAAGAAAACACAAGAAGCGTAAAGAGAACGACGATCGAAGGATCACTAGCCAGTGTCATCGGAGTACGCTGAAGTCAGAGTGAGGTAGAGCTAGGGAAAAACAAACGACGAGAGATAGCCCCACGCAAGTAGCGAAGAACACGAAGAAGGTGATCAGAGTGAAGATGGGTAGGACGCGCCATGAACTCGACTCAAGATATGAACAACATAAGCAATATCGATTTAGTGCTCACAAGGTACACCAAACTCCCAACAAGATGGCGATATCGAGTAGGATCCTCAAGAAGATCACCATCAGTGGCACGAAGCTGTAGGGATAGCTCCATAGGAGTCTTAGCGATGCGAGTGTTAGTCAGACCAGACCGATCAAGAAGATCCTGGACATACTTCTGCTGGGAGAGGTAGTAGCCCTCAGGCATGGAAGAGACCTCAATCCCAAGAAAATACGTAAGAGAACCAAGATCAGTCATCAAAAACTGCTCACTGAGATGCTTCTTCACATACGTGATGAATGAGGAATCATCACCAGTGATGAGCATATCATCAACATACAGAAGAAGCAGTGTCCTACCCCGAGATGAGATATGGACAAAAAGAGCAGGATCATGGGAACTGACAGTGAAACCGACAGCAGTAATCACTGAGGTAAAACGCGCAAATCAGGCACGAGGAGCCTGTTTGAGGCCATAAAGAGCACGACGAAGACGACAGACGTGCCCATTAGGAACAGAATACCCAGGTGGTAGCTGCATGTAGACCTCCTCATGCAAAACACCATTAAGAAAAGCATTCTTAACATCCAACTGAGAGATAGACCACCGGCGAACAGAAGCAACCACAACAAGAGTGCGAACAGTGGTTATATGGGCAACAGGGGCAAAAGTCTCATCGTAGTCACGACCGTACTCCTGCTGAAAGCCACGCGCCACAAGATGAGCCTTGTAGCACTCGATAGTACCATCAGACCGGGTCTTAATCTTGTACACCCACTTGCACGTGATCGGACGAGCATGCACAAGTGTCGGTACAATATCCCAAGTCTCCGTACGTCGAAGAGCATCAAGCTCCTCTACCATAGTGAGCTGCCACTCAGAATGAGGAGCAGCTTCACGATAAGAACTAGGCTCAGTGACAGAGAGAGCATGAGCTATCGGAGCAAATCCAAGACAATTAGGAGGTCGAAGGGATGCCCGGTCACGAAGGATGTAACGAGGAGCATCAGCAGGAGGATCAGATGTGGGTGTCGGCACGATACCAAGAGAGGAGGGTGGTGAAGGATGAGAATGCCTAGAGTAGTGAACACCAGAGTAACGAGATGGTGGTGTCAGAGAACAAGAGGCGGTCTTTGCAGAGGCAAAGACCGGGCAGAGAGGTACGTAGGAACCACTTTGAGATGCATCAGAGAAAAGCGTGATAGTGGAGAAGTAGGTGAAGAGTCAGAAAGAGACAACCATGAAATCGACTCAACGGTGGCAGGAGGAGCCGAATCTTGATAGAAGAAAGGTCGAGATTCGTCAAAGACAACGTCTCATGAAATCCGGATCCGTCGAGCAGAAGGATCCCAACAACGATAACCCTTATGCTCAGAACTATAACCAAGAAACACGCACTCAACTGACTGGACCGATAGTTTAGTGCATGCTGCAGCAGAACAAAACAAGTACAACAAAAAACACGGAGGTGAGTGTACTGGGGGGCTCGAGACTAGAGACGCTCTATAGGACTGATACCCTCAAGAGCAGTGGAGGGCTGCATATTGATGAGATATGCAGCCGTAGAAACAACCTCGGCCCAGAACTGTGGTGGAACGTGAGAGGCAAGGAGAAGAGTGTGGACAGTCTCAATTGGATGATGATGTTTGCGCTCAGCAACCCCATTTTGAGCATGGGCACAAGGACAAGAAGACTGGTAAAGAGTGCCCTGCTCAGAAAGAAACTGTCTAAAAGCACCGAGCAGACTACTAGCGTAATCACAATAAAAGTACGGATGGGAGTCGGGAGAATCAAACTGAGTATGAACCATCGTTGCAAAGCTACGATAGATCGCAAGAAACTGACCACGGTTAGATATAGGGAAAATCCATGTAAAACGGGAACAATCATCAATGAAGATCACATAAGATTTATACTCACTTTTAGAGATAATAGGCTGTAACATCCCAAATGTATAATCAGGGTTATTCAAGTATAATTATATGTGTAGAAATTAAAACTTTTTCTCACAACTTGAAAACCCTTACAATCTCATGTAATTCTTGTCCAAGAGTTGTGTAAACCAAGAACACAAAGCTCTTGTTGACCAAAAGTCAAATTCATTTTCCAATTCTCTCAAATCTTGTGCCAAACAATTGGAAAGTATCTTCCTTGGTCCTAAAACTGAGGTGGGATCCCTCTGAAAAATATCACAAGTTGTAAAACTAGTTTGATAATTTTTGGAGGTAAAATGAATCATTGAACAACCTTAATAAAATTTTTGAGAAAAATGCATTGCATAATAACCTCTGGAAAATTTATGTAAGGTTAATCATGTTGTCAGCTAGCTCCAGTTAAAATCTTATGAATTTTGGAGTTCATTTGCTATCTCAAACAATTTTGCAAAGTCTTAGTCATTAGAAAATTAAATTTAAAACAGAATCGTTCCTTGGGCCGAGCCAGACTCAAACCCGGTCCACCCCAACCCCATCTCGACCTCTTTTCCCACCTTGATGAGGTCGAGCCGTTGGATCCAATCCAACCGCCACGACCTCCCTCAACCAAGGCCCCCAGACCTCCCCATTCGAGGTCCTCTTGACCTCGTGGACCTCCTCGTCAACGTGGGCGTCAGACCTCCCCACCTCATCAGGTCATAGCCGCTGGATCAAAGATCCACGGCCACGACCTCCCCTGTGTGTTAAACCTCAAAGGACCTCCTCGTGCTGTAAGCCATCGCAGCGAGGTCATCCCACCTATGTGAGGTCTTGGCCCTTGGATTCAAGATCCGCGGCCCTGACCTCCCCTCACTGTTAAACTAAGCAAGTCCACATCCCACCTACGTGAGGTCACACCATTGGATCAAAATCCATGGTCACGACCTCCTCCTCCCAATCTAACTGCCGACCTCCTTTGCACTCACTTGAGGTCGTGGCTGCTGGATTTACATCCAAAGGCCACGACCTCCTCTGAAAAACATCACAACAAGGTCCTCCCGCCTTGTTGAGGTCATAGCCCTTGGATCCAAATCGGAGGGCTAAGACCTCCCTTCGCTTTGTGCGTATCAGACCTCCCCATCAGGTCAGTGCCCTTGGATTTTAATCCAAAGGCCAGGACCTCCCCCTCATGTCTTTTCGATCGCGTGCGGTTAAGTCCTCACTGGAGGTCCGCACCGTTGGAGGGAGATCCAACGCCTTGGACCTCCTGTCCCATTTCCCACGTGCGTTTAGCGATGACACGAAATCGGAGGCCACGACCTCCCATCCTTGATCGTGTGGTGGGACCTCCACCCACCACTTAAAACGAACGGTTCAAAACTCTCATCCGATGGCAGGACCTCTCCTGTGTCTTATCCAACGCCACTAAGACCTCCCTGTTCTTCTCCTTCCTCTGGCGCGGGCAAGCTCGAAAGAAGCATTTATTATGTGTCCGCACATGAGGTACACTTCAATGACTCTTGCCGACCAAGATTTAATGCAGTCGACCTTCCTCCCTCTGCCCACACAGCCTGCACCTTGTCAACCTTGTGTCTTGTCCAAGCCATGGACCTCCCATGGGCCAAGCTCACCATGAGCTTGGCCATGGTCCACAACCTCCTGTGCCCTTAGTATAAAGCCTCCCCACCGTGCTGGTGGCTTCCTTTGCACACCTTTGTTCCTTGGCTTACACCCCTGGTTGTGAGCTCTAAACCACCAAAGCTTCCTTGGCCGCCATTGCTTGGAGCTTGAAGCTCCTCGGTGGACAAGGGTCACTGGAGTTTTTCTCCTTTCTAAGCTTCTTTTGTGCCATTCCTCCGGGACCAAGTCCTAACTTGAATTGGTTTGGGCGATTCTGAGGTGGACAAAGTGGAGCTTGAGTCAAGCTTTGGCCGTGGAGCACCCTTCCTCCCGACACCGGTCCTCCTTCCTCGACCTCCTCAAGACCTTAGGACCTCCTGTACATCCCCGTAATCCCTTAGTGCCGCACCACTGATGAATGTTTTCATGAGCTTTAGTTGGCATAAGCTTGTTTGTCGCGTGAGCTCATTTTTGCTTTTCGGTTTTGCCGTCTGGTCACCTCTGTCCTCTCGGCTCGCCGGCGTTCAAGGCCGCTATTGCCGTTGAGAAGGTCCGTTAGTGCGCGTGGTTATTGCGAACCATCTACCATTGGATCTCGCCGGCGAGGTCTACATCGCCGCGAGAACCAAATATTTGAACACGGGTTTTGTCGGACGCAACGACAGCGTCGTTGTCGCTTTTAGGACAAAAGATCCACCGAGTTAATGCGCTTATCATTGCTCCCATCATTGAATTCATTTGGTGTGTCTTAACCGCCTTAAATCCACCATTTATCGCGCGCCATTAAGTCCTCCATGACCTCCTCGTGGTCCCGCGCATTTAATCTCTTGTCCATAGCACGTGCGTGTCGCGCGCTAATTCTAGCGCCGATCTCGACATCGGCACCTCCTCCAAGGAGATCCGGAGCGCCCAAGACCTCCTTGGCGCAATCTTAGCCGTCCGACCTCCTGGAGGTGCAGTGGACGCTGAGGACCTCCTCTGGGACCTCCTCGAGGTCATCTCACCGCTGAGGACCTCCCTTTAATCTGGTCCGCTCCGGACCTCCTTCCATGTTGTGGTCCGTTAGATCTTCCATCTACGGCCATGACCTCCTCACCTCGCGTATGTGCGTGGTTAGGAGGTCCAGACCTCTGGACCTCCCATGTGCATGTGTGTTGTTCTCCGGGAGGTCTGAGCCGTTAGATCTGAGATCTGTGGCTCACGACCTCCCATGTCTTTGTGAATGTTAGGAAGGTCAAGAAATTCTTAAGTATGAACCTAAATGAGGTAGACTTTAGAATTTCATATCTTTTTCATTTTAAATCCTTTTGAGGTCATTCAAATTGTGTTAGCTCTGTCTTAAACTTGACTTTAATCCAAAAATGGTTGTAAGTTGAGTTCAGCTCCAGAGCACAGTTTTGCCATAGGTTTTAGTACTCCTTTTGGATAATACACTCAAAATTTAGGTTTAACTTGTAAAACCCATAACTAATGTTCTGTAGGTTATTTTTGAATGAGACCAACTTTGTTAGCTTCCTCTATTAATGAACTCACTGTAAAAATTAGATTTGAGCATATTGCTATTATAGAAATAAGGACTTGTGCATTATAATTTTGTTCAAGTTCTTGTTTTTGAAAAATTATAGAAAGTGCAATATAGCTCCAAATGGGATGAACTCAATTGTGTTATTCATCTCATGAGGTGCTGGTTTCACAGTAAAAATCTCAGTCTCACCACTTTTCTAGAAAATGTTGCCTCATAATTAAATTAGTGAATAGTGCAGTTTGGTATTTTCAGGGCTGAGCAGAATTGTTTTGCTCATAACTTTTGCATTAAGAATCCAAATCCATTGGTTCTTGTTGCTAAATTCCCTAAAATCACCCTCTTACTGCTGTAGAAATTTCAGAGAATTTGGAGTTCGTTTGCTGTGCTGTCTTGTTGTTTTTCGTCGTTCTTATCGGTTCTTTATCGCTTTTCCGTTAGGTTTCGACATTTGTGGTGATCCATAAGCGACCCTCCGCAACAAAGTGACCAGCAGCAAGGCAAGCAGTTTGACCATTTCCATCATTGTCCCATTATTTTAAAGCTTAATACTTTGTTTTACTTCTATGTATGCATGCTACTTTGTGTTAATTGTCGCTAGTAATCCTATAGTTGCATAATCTGAGGAGTTGTTTATCCTCTACTACCAATGAGCCTAGGTTATTCGCTGTGGTTGGAGCTCGTTGGATGAGCTCTTATCACTTAGTAGTTTCGACTTAAACTGATTAGACATGCTTAGCTATCGGTAGTAATGGGCGATCATCGACTTAGTCGATGGTCTTGATCACACAAGTATAATTATTCCTCCTATATGTCCAGCACTTGTGCTTTGATTAATTTGTAAAATCAAAAACTGAAAATAAAATGTTGATTTGGACTTGGGCATATTGGATGGATGGTGTGGTTTTGGAATGTGGTAGTATGCTCGAGTCGTTAAGGACCGAGTTACTTGCGCCACCGCTTACGAGCAATATTACGTGCTAACCACACGAGGGGATATGGGACCTCTCTTGACTAAGTACTTTGGGGGTGTTAATTTTGAGCTGGTTGGTGGGTATGTTTTAATAAAATGTGTATGTGTAGTGTTGGGAGGGAGCATTGGCGGGCGGTTAGGTTGTCTAATGTGTCCTTGTCCCCGTGGGTTCGGCTCGTAATTAGCATCGCCCATTGGAAATGTCTCGTAGGACTTAGCCGTCTTAAAGCATACCAAAGGTAGTGTGCCTAAAGGAAAGGCGGTCAGGCGTGTGGGTACATTGGTACACCCTGCAGGATAAAACTATTCAATAGCCTCGCCCTAGGTTATGGACACGCCGGAACGCCCAGTAAGAACTAGGCTACAACTTTTAATTAAAACTTGACATGGTTGGTATGAGTGGGTAATTCATACTATTGTTGTGGTGGCTATTGGGTTAGTCACTTCGTGATTGTTCTTGTTGTTGTTATTATGTTATTATTATGTTGTTATTTCAACAAGTAAAAATGCTTTGTCAAATTGCCTTAAATCTATTATGTTATTGCAAATGGAACTTGCTTTATGCTAAATGTAAGTCCAAAGCTCCATCCACTTAATTAAAGCTTGCATGTAGCTAAATTATAGTTCTGTTATCTTACATCGTCAGTTTTGCAGTACAATAAACAAGTTATTGTACTCATTTGCTTTGCTTAACAACCTTGTTGCAGAGGACGGAGGTGAGCTCCAAGAGCCTTACTTACGTGCCACGTCTTTGCAGCTTTCTTGACGACTAGCTTGGCGGTCGGTCGATGCCTAGGGGTTAAGGCACACCGATTGGCTTTGTGTTATAGCCATCTTTATGGCACTTTTGCTTCCGCAGTGTATTCTTGTAACTTATTGCTATTTGGCCTAAGGGCCCTCTTTTGTAGTAGCTATTCCATATTAATATTAACTTCGGTTTGTTGCTTATGTTCTATGTGTTGTATGGAATTGATATATTCTTTTGTTGTGAGGTATGTATACTGCATTCTGGGGAGTATACATCTCTCGAGACCGAGTTTATTCGGTTGATAATACTAGGGTCAATTGGATGACTAAGTATTATGAGCCTAATAAATGTCGGGGTCTCACATAGGCGCAGGTCCTCATACATCCGAATGAACTAAATCAAAAGGGTGAGAAGACAAGGACTCACTAGAATGATAAGAAAGTTGAAGCTGCTTGCCCAGCTTACAACTCTGACAAAACATGGATGTGTCATCAGAACACGCCCAGAACACCTGATTTAACTAATGAAGAAAGACGAGACCCACATAAGTGACCTAACGATGATGCCATCAAGCAAAAAACTCCGTGGGTGGTGGCGGCGAAGGCGATGGATGTAGAGGTGATAGGAGCAATCAAGTGGACTAAGGTGGAGGCGGTCAAGAATGTAGAGACCTCGATGATCCCTACTGGCACAAGGCCCCAAGTACCGCCCCTCGCTTCATCGGTCTGGACAAAACAAGTGTGAGTCAAAACCAACCCTACAGCCGAGATCAGTGAGCTGACCCACTGAGAGAAGTTGCATGGTAAGCTGAGGAACATGAGAAACAGCTGGAACAGAAAAGTCTGTGGACAAAAGAGTGCCTTAATCACGATGCACAAAGGAGTACTATCGGTTTGCTCGAATCGAGATAGAAAAACAGGAGGTCCTACTGAATTGAGAGATGTGGAGTCTGGTGTCATGTGGAAAGAGGCACCAGAATCCAGAACCCAAGAAGTACCAGGAGGAGACGTTTGAGCTAGACTAGCAGAACCTGCTGAGCTGAGAGAGAGCTGCTGAACTAGAGCTCGGCAGAATCGCTGAATGTAATCACCTCGCCGAGAAGATCGACATCTTTCTGCATCCTCTTGTCGAGGAAGGGCCTCCCTGCCCTCCCTTGGAGCGTCCAAATCCATGCGCCTTATTTTGCTTTTTTTCGCAGCGCACAACACTGGCAGTCGTGCCCGAAGTTCTTGCAATAATTGCATTGAATCCCAATTGGTGCAAAAACAGGAGCAGAAACAGACACCTGAGGAGGGACTGTAGTCGAAGCAGAAACCGTCGGTGTAGTTGAAGAAGAAGGGGTAGCAAGCACAGCCAGAACAAACTATGCTACTAACCCACGGCGAAGCTCCTCAGCACGAAGCGTCGTAAGAGCCTCGGTGACTGTCGGTTGTGGTGAGCGGCTCAGCAATTGAGCCCTGACAGGCTCAAACTCTGGGCGAAGACGGCAGACGAAGTCATAAAGGCGAAGACGATGACGATCCGCCTTATGCACTTTATGACACTCCTGGCAGAGCGAAGAAGCTAGCTCTTCCAGCTGGTGCCAGAGACTGGCCAAAGCTCGAAAGAAGTCGTCGACGGAGGAGTCCTCCTAGCGAAGCATCTCCAACTCACGCTGAAGCGAAAAGAACTAAGCATCGCTGCTCTGCTGGTATCGCTCGCGCAAGTAGTCCCAGATCTGATGAGTGGCACGCAGACCAACAATGTCTGGCTAGATGGAGTTGTCGACGCTGACCACCAGGATGGCTCGAACACGGGCCTCATCAGCACACCAGCGCTCAAAAGCGTCTATGGCATACTGAAAGGCCTCATCAGCAGCGTCAGCAGCAGTAGCAACCTCTGCCTCCTTCTTAGCGGCCTCTTCTTCTACAGGAGATGCAGAAGGAGGCTGTCTGGGAGGAGACTGAACCGGCGACGGCGGACAAGGGTGGGCACTAGTAACATGTCCCCAGAGACGGAGACCGTCGAGCGTGATCTCCATGAGTGAAGACCACAACCTGTAGTTCGTCCCATTAAGCTTTGTTCTCGAGAATGGCATCGCAGCAGATGGAATGGAAGCCATCGTAGGCGGCGCTGGATGGCTTGGCGACCAAGGTAACGAAATCTAACAGGCGGCGTTGGACGACGCGGTGGTTAGATCGATGTATTGTTTTTTTTTGATTTTTTTACTCCACCGTGCTGGCCTAAAAAGGCCTTCGGCCGAACAGCCCGCTAACCAGAGAGCCAAAGGGGTCTCACACTCAGGGGGAAACCCTACCCCTGCTGGCGGCGGCTCGGTGGCAACAAGAGGCGACTGTGACGGCGACGACGGCGACGGCGGTGGCGGCGGCGGAGACATGTTCGCGGCTCGTTCGCGAGCCCGCGATGGCGATGGCGGCGCGTTCGGCGACGTCGGCGGAGACCTAGCCGGCTTCTTCGTCGAAGGAGACTGGCCGGTCTTCTTCGTCGGCAGGCGGCGACGGCAAGATGGCGACGAGGCGATGGCGACCTAAGCGGCGCGTCGGCTTTGGCGGCGAAGCGAGCTTCGAGCGGCCGTCACGGAAGACAGCGTCGGCTTTGGCGGCGGCGGCAGCGTCGAAGCGAGCTCGAACAACCGTCTGAGGCGATGGCGGTGTCGGGCGGACTACGACCGTGGCTCGTGCACGGCGCGGATGGCTACCGTGTGAGCGACGGCGTCGTCGTGGCGGCGCGATGGATGTGGTAGCGGAAGAAAAAGCTAGGTTACAAATATAGCTCTGATACCATGTTATGAATATTGTGTGTATCTATTCAAGAGGCCCAATGGGCAATATATATAGGGATGTACAAGGGGAGTTTCCATATACAATAAGGAAATACAAAGAGTCCTATTCTAACAAATTGTAATTATGTATCGAAGGCCTCAATAAGATTCCATCTAGCTAAATAAAGCCGAACCAAAATTTCAAAGTATACCTAGGACTCGATAAAACAATACATTTGTCTGTTGGTGAACCAGACCTAGGACAGATAATCAGTTGTATTTATCACGTATAACACAATCATCCATGATACGATGTGTCATCAACGAAATTTGAAAAATAGGGGGGAAACTAACAAAATGATGTTAGTGATATTTTTTTTAAAAAAAAGGTCGTGTTGACGTGTGCCTCAAATTATTAATGCTTAAAACTCAACGAAAATGTGAGAAATATTTCTACCTATGCAACGCGGTGCGAGCGAAGAGGAGGGGCGCTAGTTCATTTTAACCAACATGTAATTACGTAAATAAATCATTACTAACCAAGGCCAAAAGTCCATAGCTAATTGGAATGTCACTGACTAATCATCCAACTCAATGGATTGTAATTAGTAATCTATTTGCATGGCTTTGTGTCAACAAATAATAACTAATCAACCTATATGCGGGTCGTATTGTTAGTGGTTCATTCACATTACACTAGGCCCACGTTCCAGTCAGAGAGAGAGAAAGCAACACAGAGGGAAGGAAGCAGAGCAAGGAACAGAGGATGCACAAAGGCAGCTTGGGCAAGGTTCGACGACGGCGAAGGCGTCGACGGCGACGGCCGAGGATGGGAAAAATGGATTGTCGGGAGGGAGAGGGGGCCAGGGGTGCGACGTTGCGGCCTAGGCGACGCTGGTCTGAGCTGGCGACGGGCGTGGCGGTTGTCCATGGGTAAGGAGGAGTGGCGACAACGTTGGAGGGGTATAGAGGGAATAATAGGGGAAGCATGGCCATGAGGAAGGTGCAAGGAGATCACCGGTGCAGTTTCTGGTGACGGGGAGCGACCGAGGCAGGCCTGCGACGGGAGCTGCGACCGGGCGAAAACGCCCTCGAGAGGTAGACCCTAAATCGGTGGCTGGGCACGAGAGAGGAAGGCATGAGGATGGTACCCACAGATGGAATTGGAACAGGTCTCGTCAGAGGGGAGGGCGGCGTCCAAGGCGGCGTGTCTGCCTATTTTTGGGGAAGACGATGACGCTGGTTGCTCTGGTGGCGAAGAACCCGAATCAACTGAGGGAAAACACGTGTGATGTGGCGGAACATGACGTGACACGGAAGGAATCAAGCAGAGCTAACTGGTTCTCCAGAATAGGCGGGGTGAGCGCGGTGGCCAGTGCAGGCACAGCGCAATGCCACGCTGGGCTTGGCTCGGCTTTCAATGCGCAAGTGGGGAAGGAGAAATGGAGCACGAGCAAAGGGCGAGAGGGGAGGGGGGTGGAGGAACCGAGTAAGCGACGGTGGGGAGGATGCGGGGGAGGGGGAGACGCTGACGTGGCGTGTCTGAAGGAGAGCAACCGGGCATTACGCCTCACTGGATGGCTCGCTGCGCAAAACGAAAAGGGGGGAGACGCTACGACCAGCGCTCCCTCGCCGATCGAACGGCCGACCGCGCGAGGTTGGCGCAGGCAAAGAAATCCGGAGTCAACGCTAGCGCGTGCGATTGGCAGAAAATACCCGTGAAACCAGAGAGGGCTCCAATTCCTTGTGCTATAATGAGAGGGTTATTACTCTTGAGCACGATTACACATATGTTGTACGCATGAAAGAAGGAAAGATGATACCTGGTTAAGCTATGTGCACCATTGTCTATCACTCGACGCCTGTTAGCATACAAGTAAAGAGATTCAATAAATAGGCCTCTCATGTTGTACCCAGGAACACGTCTACACACAGTTTTCATGATAAGCTGGCCTAATGCTACTAGCTAGTGCACAAGATAAGGATTGATCAGAAGCTTAGAGAATATTAGTTGCGATAACCAAACCTATGCACGCAGAGATGTGCCAATCTGACGCTGACCAAGCTAGTAATCAGTGATCTAATTGCCCACCACTACCACTGTAGTTAATGCCAACTTGTGTGTAGCGCCATCTCTCTCAAAGCAAGCAATTCGCAATGGAGGCTACATTATCACAATTGCGACATTAGAGTAATCATGATGCATTGATGACACCACACTATCGCAGAGATCGGCTCTAATCCCTTTCTATCCAAGCAAGTCTTTAGTGCGATTGGTCAGCTAAATTTAAACTGATTATCGCAAACGCGCACCTGATTGGTCCCAAATGCCTTGAGCAGCCGATCATTCCACATGTCCATGCACACTAGTCGTCGAGTATCATTTTCGTTGCTTCGGCCAGGATTCCAGCTACCCAACGATCACCGGCTGCTTCTGAACCTGTTCTGAAACTCGAAAGCGGCCTGGTGTGGGTAGGTACAATGAACCTACGCCATCACTTTATAAGCTGCCAATTTTCTTGCGGTGTGTTTCTGTTTGCTTATCATACACTCTCTATCGCTTTCGTTGTTGCCTCTGCTTCTGCTGACGGCGGCAATCTGTAGTGTTCTGGAAGAAGGCGCGAATACTGGTACGGTGACATTGACTGCATACAGACTTACAGTGTGCATCACTGTCAGTGAAGCTCCATGAAACACTTCAGTTTGTGAATCTTCTGAGATACTTCGTTTCAATAGAAATATCTTGAGGTACACGATGAAACTAGCATGGTAGGGAAGATAGTTAGCAGTGTAGCATGCGTGCATGACCTCTGTTCAGAATGCAAATGACAAATACAAATGGACAGACTGAAAGATTGGTAGTTCGTAGCCACAAATAGCCCAACCAAACCTAGTATTTAGACAAGCAACTTTCAGTGCCACACCAAGGCGTCCCTTCGGACAAAGGAAGAAAAAAAAAGGAAAAAGGCTACACCAAGGAAAGCTTGGTGCTCTCAGGAGAGTTTATTATTATTATTATTTTTAATCAATTTTTTTAAAATATTTTAAAGATAATCTCTTCCTAACTTTATTTTCAACTGTAACTCATTTGGTCACGCTATGACCCGTAGTGTAACTAAACTGTGCTGTCACGCCACCGATCGCGATGTGGCCAAACCTACCACGATAGCCCTCCGAACCAACACGTGTTCATTTTTGAGCTAAATCCTGTCACGCCAAGAGAAGTGGCGTCTCGTTTGCCACGCTGAGATCCGTGACATGACAACGTGCTTTTGTCACGTCATATGTTGTGGTGTGATCAAATAGGTCAGAATTAAAAATAAAGTTAATGAGAGATTATCTTTGAAATATTTTTCAAAAAAATAGATTAAATAAAAAAAAGCTCCACCAAGGCGTCCCTCCGAAAAAAGGAAAAAGGCTATACCAAGGAGAGCTTGGTGTTCTTAGGAAGGTACGCCAATTATTTCCATTTGCAACCATGCGCTGATCAAAAAATTCTAGCACA
This sequence comes from Phyllostachys edulis, assembly GCA_036346405.1. Lineage (NCBI taxonomy): Eukaryota > Viridiplantae > Streptophyta > Magnoliopsida > Poales > Poaceae > Phyllostachys > Phyllostachys edulis. The sequence goes on along the minus strand of CM070567.1, from coordinate 6,006,214 downwards.
ATTTTACCAACCAAAGTCGCATAATAATAAAGGCTACGTGAAATCCACTGAGAAAAGTCATGGGACGAATCAACCTGTAGCGCTCGGACCCGGGAGGTTTGAAACATCTGTGCAAATCGAGCTAGTCCTAAGGATGAAACACCTGAAAAATTTTAAAGTTTGAAAATTAGTTTGAATTCAAAATTGAATTTCAAAATTCAAATTCAAAATCAAAATTTGGCCAAATTTTGCCAAACCCTAACCCTAACCCGCTTTCCTTCCCTTTCACTTTCACTCCCCCCTCCCTCTACCTCGCCACCCACGCTTGTGATCGCCCCGTCCGTCTTCACCTCTTGGTCAACAGCATGGAGCACCCGAGCCACCACCGCTTTGCAGCCCTGCATCATGCCATCAGACAAGGCGTCGCCTCCACCTCACCCGCCACCTCTCCCCTGCTCCTCGCCCGCCCTTTACCACCGCCCAGTGGTGGCGCGCCACCTTTGCGCCCGGTGAAACCGCCGCCTCTCGCCTCGACCTCGCCTCCCAGACCACCGACTGCAAGACCACCCAAGCCGCCTCGTCCTACCACGCTCACTCTCTCCCATGCAGGCGCCCATCTGCCCGCCTCGCTCCATTACTCCCATGCGCTATGAAGCCGCTCGCCGCCTCTTCAACCTCTTCAACCAACCCAACCCTTCCTCCTTCGTCCCGACGCCGAAGTCGTCGCCGCCGCCTCAGTTCCCTTCCAGTAGAACAAACCCCACCAAGCAAATCCTCCCACCCAAAGCCAAAACAAACCTCCGGGCCCTCACTACCTCTCTCGGTCCACGACGCCGGGATCTGTCTTGCGCGCCGCCTCGCCTCAAACCCTAAAACCCAACACCAAAACACACGCCCAAAACCCTAGGGTTTAGAGGACTTACAGGCATGAGCCTCTCGCTGCCTCCCCTCCCCGCCATCGTCGTCGCCGCTGCCGCTGCCGCCGCCTTGCTTGCCGCCTCGCCTCGCCCTCGCCTTCCGCGTCTTGTGCTGCTAGGCGCTTTAACTTCTTGCCGGCCTCTCTGAGCCTCATGACCTTTTTGCCTCAAGGCTTGTTTAGGCAGGATGATGGGCCTGTGGGCGCTTTCGCCCATTTCTTTAAGGCCGCCTGATAAAAGCAGCATTCATCGTTTAAAACCGCCCATCTTCGCTCCTTTGCACGTAAAAATTTGGTTTTATTCCCAAAATTCCAGATTTTGCACATAATTTCTAATTCTTGTTCTTAAGCCTAAAATGGTGATTTATTATTGTTTATATCTAATTAATAGGTATGAATAGTAATGTGATCATTATTTCTTGAAAACCCTAAGTTGAGTCGATTATAGCCTTTTGATCGTCTCGAACTCCTAAAACCTAATCCTAACTCGTCCGACCATTTCCAACTCCTTTACCTCTTTAAGTTGATTTCCTTTCTTCTTTTATATTTTTGTTGTAGTTGGATCTTTTTCGGCTTGTTCCTTGTTGAGCCAGGAGTTTTATTGGTTTTTGTGTCTTCGCTAGGTTTCGACGCCGACGAGCCACCAGACTTCAGCAGGGGCAGACCCCGACGAAAGCTTGACCAGACAGTGGATTTCGAACAAGGAGGCAAGTTGCATACCTTGAACATATTGAACCTACATGTCATATACTAATATTGCTATCTTCATTAAAATATTTTAGCCAAGTATTTCAACAAAGAAATAATACTTTGGAATGCCATGTTGAGTAGATATAAACCCTTAACCCCACATATTAAACCACCCATTCTTGTAAGCTATATTCACCTTGACAAACTTGGTCCACATAAGATAATAGCAAATATTCTATTAAGTCATACAAAACTCTGTTCTAAATACTGTTAAGGAGAGTTGGCTTTAGGCCAATAGGATTTTGGTGTAAGTTGAGGGTTATGTCCATTGAGTTGGGCAACCCAATATACTTGGTAAATTGGGTCATCAGTGAGATCAAGAGGTGGGTAACAATGTGTTGGGCCATCGCCTCACTGGGTGACACGTAAGGACAAGAACCTTGTGCTAAGTAATGCACCTGAGAAACCGCTCAACCACATGCGTGGTCATTACTCCCTAGCTTAGTACACTGCTCATCCAATTGAATATCTACAGTATCAAAGGTGAGACAGGGGTGTGACCTAAGGACACTCGCTGGTTCTTACAACGGTATGGGCCCATCAAGACGGGGTTCGAGTCCATTGTTGGCGGTGGTCTCCGAGGGTCAGATGGATTAAGATCTACCGGTAGAGGCTAAAAGGATAAGCAAGTGAAAATGCTTTGTTATCTGACTTCGGTTGTGCGCAAACATGTTGCGTGGCAATGTGAGTTTGTGATATCGTGTGGGTAAAGTTGGGCAACTCTGCAGAGTGTAATCAATGTTATTCAATACACCGTGCTTAGGTTAATGAAGGCCGTGTTCATGGGTGATGCCAACATCTGAAGCATAAGTAGAATTTCTGAGATGTTAATTGGTAATTTGAAGTTGTTAACCCCTGTGGCTATATTTATTACTGTTTTACTGTCTTTATTTATGTTAAAGCTTTTAAAGTCAACTATTGCATTCCACATATACCTGTATTGGTAACACCGTACCATTCCTTTGATATTCCCAGCATATAGTTATTAGCATTTTTATGCAATTTGTTGAGTACGGTAGTTGTACTCATTCTTGCTTAAACAATCAACAGAAGAGTTTTGGGAAGATCCAGGTGTGCTCTACGAGCAAGAAGAACCGGTAGACTTTGACGACTACTGGTACTAGGGTCTCGTTTACGCCCAAGCTTCCTGTGGTGCTAGCTTTCTTTTGAAGTGTATTATATTACTTCGGGCTCAAATGCTCGCTCGCTTTAAAAGCGGGTCATAAGCCCTATCTCTTGTAATCAAAGTCTGTCTTTTGTTGTAATCGTTTGCTTGCTTGTGAAACCACGGCTTTACAACTGTACATCCTGGACAGTTGTAAAGATTCTAGCGATCCCTAGTTTTGGGGTCGTTACAAAGGATCAGCAGCTAGCTTACACAGTAAACAAATATGGTAACATTCATCAACACAACTTTATTAATAAACAACAGAGTTGATTACAAGAACGACTCAAGAGCCGACAAAAACAAAACACAGCGGAAGACAAAAGCAGTAGACCACATGATTTGCCACAGGCAATCGTCTGGAGGGCGCAGCATAGACGTCCTGGTCCTCAAGCTCCTCGTAGACGTCCTCTCCTCCTCAACAGAATCAAGCAAGAGTGAGCACAACAACCGTACTAGCAAGTCATACCCGTCAAGTAACAGATTAGATGCATGCATACAAGGACATCTCAAAGGAAGGCTTATAGAGTTGATTTGCATAAAGCCAAGTTTCTTTCCAAATACTTGTACTAAGTTCCGAGGCAGTTATACAATAACTAAAATTCATTTTCTAAAACTCAGTTTTATAGTTGGATAACATTTATCAACAAGTGGTGAATGATACCCTCTTATCACAATGTTCCCTGCCCAAACTCCTATTTGGATAGACATCCAAAACCATTTTATAAAGTCTTTTGAAAACAAAACCAAAATCTAATTTGGAGCAATCATGATCGTGGACACGGCTATTCGAATAGTTTTACACTCTGCAGAGGTGTACAGTTTGACCCACACGACATGACTTCTCTAGTTTGTTTGGCATCCGTCGATACCATCGCTCACTATCGTAGGTAAGCGGTCTAGAGCATGTGACAAGGCCTTTATAATGCGCCATTCCACCGTAGTCCCCCTCGCTGAGGTTTCGCCCCCTGCGGATAGAAACCCATAGAGTTTCTAGCCCCTTCTTGCGCCAGGTGGGAATGAATAAAAGTAGGCCGTCAAGACACCCACACAACCGGATGGAACGACCATGGTAGAACGTTGCAAATTAGTCAGTCAGGTTCTGCCCACTCAGAACATGTGGTTGCACGGTGAGGTATAACAAAATACACTCGAAGACCGGTCCTTAACTAACTTGGACGACTTCCAACGGAACACTGAGCCTCGATCATAGAAATGACTCGATCCCGTGCATGAACATGCACCCATCCAGACAACCAATTCGCCCAAGTCAAAACCAATTTTCCCTTTTGCTTTGCTTTCAAAACATTTGCAAACTTCCACGACAACCCAATGTCATGGTTAAAACATCTTGACAACATTGGTCTTTTGGCAATAAAACTCCCAAATCAAGATTTTTGGGTCTAACCTTTGACTAAGCATAGAGTTTTGCAACACGCTAGTTCATACTAATGTACCAACTAGCTCTTTACTACGGTGACAAGGGGTGGTCGAATCAATAATCAAGTTTGGATGTATAAAGGAATTAGGAATAACTATGAAGTTAAAACATGGATTTAAATTACTTGAATTGAAATAAGCATGCAATAATAATTTAAAACAGGACTTAAACAATTTGAGATACTGGGATTCAATATGATCAGGGGTGTAACTTGCCTTGTTCGAAAGCTTGAGGATCTACTTCTTCTGAGTACTCGGGCTCTTCGGAGTCATTGAAATCTACACGTGAGAACAAAGCAAAATCAAATAAAGACCAAATGAAAAACAAATGAACTCTAAAACAAACCGAATTAAAACCAACAGTAAGGAACTGAAATAGAAACGTGCTCTCGGGAGGAGGCTCGACTAGTCGGGAGGAGGTCCAACTGGTCAGGAGGAGGTCCAACGACCTGGTCGGAAGAGGTCCGACGGGTCGGGAGGAGGTCCAACGACCTAGTCGGAAGAGGTCCGACGGGTCGGGAGGAGGTCCAACTGAGAGGGGTCAAGGGAGGTCCTGAGGAGGAGGTCCTAAGATCCAACGAAGGGTACGACTACTCAATGTGGTCGTACGAAGAAATACAAAAGGATATGACTATGTAGCGTAGTCGTAAGAGGGAATACGACTACGCAATGTAGTCGTAGGAACAAGGGAAGAGAACAGGGCACGGAGAAACTCACCGAGGCCGAGAGAGATGAAGGAGGAGAGAGAGTCGGAGGACGGCGGGAGGCGATCTAAGACGGCGCGGGTGCTCCGGTGAACTTCTTGGAGACGGGGAGGCGACGGCGCAGACTCCAACGGACTCCTTGGCGACACTTGAAGCACGGAGGAACTGGGTGAGAGCACGAGAGTTGAACGCGGAAAAGGTGATGAAAGAGGGCTCCTTAGGCTTTTAAAGCCGGAGAAGACGGGAAGAGTCGCTGAGAGACTCGGAGGCGCACACGATCAAAGGCAGGTGTGCGACAGGACAAAGCACAGCCGGCAGGTGAAGGATGAGACGGGGGCAAGTAAGGGAGGAGACAAGAGAGGGAACATGTTACGATAGAAGCGACAACATTTAATGCGACACAACGACATTTAATGCGCGAGGACTGTTGCATAAGCAGTGACGCAACGGGAGGAAGAAGAAGGTGAGCAGGGCTGACAGGTGGGGCTAGTCACAACTCGGGAGGGTGATCCAACCAAAGGGGAGGTCGTGACCAAAGAGGAGGTTGTGACCCAAGGGGAGGTCGTGACCGGTCTCTAGGACCACTCGAAGGTCTCTTAGGACCACCCTGTAGGATTAAGGATAACCGACTAGAGTGGGGTGAATAGGAGGTTTTTAGATTTTTAACAAATTAACAAATTTAGCCAAATAATAACTTAGTCTAAACAAGTTATACTTCTAGCTAAGCAATTCAATCACAATAAACAAGCTAGAAATATAAATGCGGAAAGCAAAGACTAGAGATAACCACAATGACACAACGATATTTTTCCCGTGGTATCGAAGATTTGCCGGTCTTCACTTGTCCACGTTGAGGAAACTTGACACCTCAAGCCAGCTCCACGAATTAAGCCTTCCCTCGATTCACTATGGTTGTTCTTCCTCCGCTCCGGAGGTGGTGAACACCGAACCACTCACAAGCTTGCACCGGGCCTCTTCACAATCTTCTTTGAAGAGATCACCATGCTCCACCACCAAACCGTCTAGGAGTGCGGCAACACTCCAAGAGTAATAGACCAACGGTCTTCACTTGACGACACTCAAGTGCAAATGGATCAACTAGGAGTATGAATGCACTTGAATGAATCTCAACAAGCTCACAATGAATGCACAAGAGTGTTTTTGAGTGTTGAGTGAATGCACAAAACTCTCAAGGCTCTATGGATGTTAAATGGGCACTAGCAGCCTTTACTTGAGCAGTTGGGGGGTATTTATAACCCCCACCAATAATTATGACCGTTGGGGGACCAAACCCTAATCCTCAAATAAAATCGAACGATCAAGAAGATAAATGGCTGTGATCGAGCACTTGAGTCTGAGCATAGTCAATGGTTAGAACAGTTACTAAAAATAAACAATATAGCCGTTGGAAATCCCAATCGGAACGACCGCAGGCTAACGAGCGGTACGTCCGAAACTCCCCGGTCGTTCCGCATTTACGAGCGGTATGACTGATTGTGGGGTTTCACAAATCGCTGAAGATTACAAGTGTTCTGGAATTTTCATACCGCCATGTAAAAATCGGAATGACCGCAGAGCGGTACAACCGTTCCCAAGCACGGAACGTCCGATTTCCAGAAAGAGTTTTTGAGAAGATTTATACTTGTTTTGTTTTTATTGAACCGCCTCATAAAATTCGGTACGACCGCACATCGGTACGACTGATTCTCATGAGCGGTACGACCAATTTCCATGATCAGCTCTGAGGCAAAATGCATCGCTTCTGGTTTTCTTGAACCGCCAACTAAAAAAATGGAATGACCGCAATGCGGTAGTACCGCTCAAAGAGCTAGTCGTTCAAGATATGCGCCGATTATTTTTCCTTCAAAATACTGAGACTCTTGCTAAGTAAGGTCCTATCATATCAAGACCAAGCTATGCGACCGCAATTATAATCATGGTACTAACGATTTTAGACAAAAGCACTTAAAGCTTTCAAATTCAATTTTAAGTTTAAATTCAAATGCATGCATGATTCTAAATTGATCCATATGGCACAAGAACATGCTATCAAGCTACTAGCCATGATTCCTCTTAATAGTACGGCGTTTATCCTACAATCCGGTCTTCCAACCAAAACTCCTAAGACCGGTAAAATAGAAAAAAGGATCCTAGACTACTTGTACGTTGTCTTTGAGCCAAAAGATCTTCATGTAGTCCATTTGCATGCCACTTTGCATCAATAAGTTCACCAATGGGATTTAACCTTGTAAATACTCAATAAACACGTTAATCCCATATTCACATATTATCATTAATTACCAAAATAATTTTTAGAGGCCTAGATGCTTTCACAATCGGGAGGTCTCCTAGGACCACCCCGGAGGTCTTGGGCTGAGAGGGAGGTCCAGACGAGAGGGAGAGGTCCAAACGGAAGGGAAGTCTGGACCGAGGGAGAGGTCCAAACGAGAGGGAGGTCTGGACGGAGGGAGCGGTCCAAATGAAAGGAAGGCCTGTACGGAGGAAGAGGTCTGAATGGAAGGGAGGTCTGTACCGAGGGAGAGGTCCAAACGAGAGGGATGTCTGGACGGAGGGAGAGGTCCAAATGGAAGGGAGGTCTGTACCGAGGTATAGGTCCAAACGAGAGGGAGGTCTGAACAGAGGGAGAGGTCCAAACGAAAGAGAGGTCCAAGGAAGAGAGAGCTAGGCCGAGAGGAACACGGAGCGAACAGAGAAAGGGGAAACAACATCAGAGAACTCCAAAAACCTCAAAATAAACCAAACTTTTGGATTAGTTGAAGTTCGATTTAGTCATTTTAAACACTTTTAATTCCAAAATCTCAAGTTAAGCTTTTAGGACTTCAACAAACCAAATGGTTCTTCTTATTTTAAAATTTTTCAAAAAAACACTGAAAATTAGGATGTTACATAACCCAAGTCGCATATGACAAAGAGATCACATGAATTCCACAAGTTACACCACAATTTACCGCGCGCCCCATAGTGAACAAAATTCACGTAATACCCACTGACAGAGTTTGCGAGAAAAAAAAAATTCTACCACAACTTATAACCCAAGTGTCGAATAATGATAAGATCATATGAATCTGCAGCTAGTTGACTATATGTATTGACTTAAACCGCGTAATAAACAAGATCACGTGAAATGAATAAATACATGACCACGTAAAGTCAAGACAAGACGTATAATGACAAGACAACGGGTTATGCCGCTGGGAGTAGAGGTGGGAATCGAACTGCGCTGCGTCGGCACGCTCGGGCCCACCGTGCTTCGTCAGATCGCGTCGTCGGTCGGCTCGGCCCGATCACCCGCCGTCTGCGTCTGCGTCGTCGCCCACCTCAGATTCGGTCAGTCGAGCACGGCCTAAAGCCCGTCGTGCGAGGTCGTCTTGCGTCTTGCGTGCCGACCAAGCCCAAATTTCTAAGTAACTATTGGCGGCGGAGGCGGCGATGGCGGCGGCGATCGTCATCTTCATTCCTTTCGGCGGTCGTGCCCAATTTCATTAAAAACCTAGTTAAAATTGAATTAATTATGCACAAACATGGGCACAAAAATATTTCGGGAAAAAGTGAAATTTTCTTGATATTTTACAGATACAATGTTATTGCCTCGTTAAAAACCTTACGCCCAGAGGGGTTCCCGAGTAAGGAAAAAGAGTACAAGAACAACATGTGTACATATTAACTACTCATCAATGTCGAGATCGTTCATGCGATCGAGGTCAAGATACCGCACGATCTCAAGATCCTCCGGCTTGATCTTTGTTGCGCTCTTTAGCCAATTCCCAATCCTTGGCGCATGTGATTGCCTCCACCATCTTAGGCGTGAGGATGATCTTCTTTCTTCAATTATTCTCCTGCCATCTTTGACGTTGCTTCGAAGATACATCGACACCGCACCAATGTAACATCCGTGCGAAATGTGATAGCACAGGAAATATCCGCTTGTTGTTCTTCCACCACTCGAGCAAGTCTATCTTTCCACTGGAAAGATCAGGATCGATGTTTGCAAAATCATGCTCTAGGTAATGGTTTAGCTCTGAGACAGAATTCCACGAGGGGCCGCCGAGACCGAGAGGACGAAGAACTGGACTTGCCCTTTAGCTTCTTCCACAAGTGGGATGTCAAGCTTTTCTTTCCTTGTTCGCTGTTTGTCGGTCTCTCGATCTCACATCTTGCTACTAGAACTTGTCATGATACATGCGAAAACACGAAAAAGCTCCTCTTTGACATGTGCAAAAGCTTCCGAGTAATCAAGACCAAGGCATTCACCTATTCCCTCCATACCCATCTGCAAACCTGGCAACTTTTTTGTAGGATCGAAAATAATAGCAAAACAATACACATGTGAAATAGAACTAAAATATTTAATAAACTTTTCCTCCATTAGTGCAACAGCATGACCTAAAATGGAATCCTTCCTAGATTTGGCAATCTTATGCGCAATTAACCAAATATATTCTATAACTAAGCAAGAGGTAGGGTAATAAACACCGGATAACATTTTTGTTGCTCTATAAAAAGGTTGTAAAAGCGTTAAAAATGACCAAAGAATCGCTAATCTGAATTGGTAACTATCAATTCATTGTTTTGAGCGTTAGCATTGACAAAAACAGATATAACATGTTCGCACCCTTGTAACTTCTTTAACATGATGTAGGTTGAGTTCCACCTCACCTTCATGTCAAGACCGAATTTTCTTGGTTCCTTCCCATTGGTCAAGCAAAGATTTCGCGAACTCCGGCGCCACTTGTGGGAATTTGTGAGATAGCGAATGGCGTCGCGGATCTTGTTCAAATATCCGCCAATCGCTGTATACCGTCTTGAACAACAAGGTTCAAGATATGGCATACGATCTCGGTGGAGAACATAACCACCAATATCGTCTGCAATCTTGGGGTAAGGATGTTCATAGCGATCGTGTTCGCCGATCGTTATCAAGAGTGATAGAAGCAATCTTATTATCTATCTTAAAATCATCAAGCACGTATAGTATCGCCAAAGAATGGCCTCTCCGGTGTGCGATTAGTTAATTGGTTTAAACCATATGACTCTCTTGTTTAGTTTGTAATTGTCGTCTAAATAATGGGCTACAACACTAAGGTAGGCACTTCTCTGGTGTGATGATGTCCAAATGTCTGAAGTTATAGCAAAAGAGAACTGAACTTGTAGAAATTGTTCTTTTAGCTCTGCTAGTTCCTTATGGTACAGCCGTAAAATATCGGATGTAGTGGTTCTCCTACTAACATGTTGGTACTGTGGGCAAAAGCCGCGTTGGATCATTTTTTCGAATGCGCGGCTTTCACCCATCCTAATCGGTTGATCTTCCGCAACAATATATCTAGCTATTTCCTCACGGGTAGAAAGCGGGTTGTATACCTAAGTACTTACAGAGCCATCGGCCTCGAAGTTTAGCTGCGTTTGTACTCCTCCCTCGGCTCTGCGCCCGATCTTTCGCAAGCATGCCTTGTAGTGCTTGGTTCAAGTGCCTGTCCCTGCATTTGTCTGACGAGCAGATAATTTAGCTTGGCAATAATTACATGTTGCGATATCTACCGTTTGGCCATCATGGATTTCTGGCTCCGGTCATGTGCTTCCGACAATTAAGCCCTTCGTCGAGACCCGCCAATGTTGCCGTCAGTGGGCGGGGAGAACTCTGAGTCCCCATTGGCTCCGGACCGCCTGGTACTCCTCGTAGTACTCTGTCACTGGCCCATATGACGGCCACCCATGCCGTAGTCTCCCATGCTTGGCGAGTGGCGAGCATCAACAGTCGGGCCGGAGGAGGACTAGGGAGCGACGCAGAGCTTACACTAAGTCGCCTGCTTGTCCTTTTCGTGCTCAGACTCCTCGGTGGCGTCTGCTCGGGAGCTCCTTGGTGCTCAGACTCCTTGGCGACATAATGGATGGATGGTGAATAAATGGAGAGAGCAGATGGCTATTGAAGAAATGAGAAGAGTAATGAATGATGAAGAAATAAGCTGAGATGAGAATGGATGAATCAATGAGAAATGAGCTTCGTTTTATAGACACCCGAGAGAAAAAAACCCGAGAGCCGTTGCTTCTCTGTGCACTGCGCTTGTCACATCGGATTTTATGTCATGTCGTGTCTCTCGCGGTCACGATTTGCCCGTTGTAGTGCTTGTTGCCCGTTGTCTCTCGTGCTCGTGATTGGAAAAAGACACGACTCACTAATCGCCCGTACATTGCGAACGTTGCTAATTACCCGGTCACTCGCCCGTTGTCTCTCAATTTGAAAGAAAGTAAAGAGCACCTGTCCTTTCTCTCAATTTGCCTGTCACTCACTCAGAGAAAAGTAAAGACCTCTGTCCTCACCTGCTAGATTCTCTCAATTTCTCCTCTCTCTCTCTCTTTCTTTCTCTCTCTCTCCTAGGCCGGCTTGGACGACATCGTTCCCGTTCCCCCAGGTAGCCAGGCTGTCGGCCACTTCCTTTCCTCCCCAACCGGCCAACCCTTGGGTAGGCCATCTGCCTCCACAGTCCACTCCACACCCATTTCTCTTCGGCTTCATCGCCTCCCATGATCCCTTGCTCCCGACTGGCCTCCCTCCCCATCGCCTCCCCTTCTCCGCCCACCGCCCGGCCTCTGGACCCCCTCTCACGCCTCCTCCTCCTCCATCGCCACCGCCCACCTCCCATTCTCCCTCCATGCAGCCTCATGAACCTTGGACCCTCTCTCTGGCCTCCTCCCTCTCGCCTTGCCCACTCACGCCCACCCCGGCCTCCCTTCTCCCACCGCCTCCACGGCCTCGCTCTACCTCACCACCCTCCACCTTCCCCATCACGCCTTGCTCCACTGCTCCGCACTCATGTGAAATGGCAAGCGACGTAAGCTTAGGCGGCGTCATGGCGGTGGCATCTCGGCGCAAGGGCGACGCTGAAGACGCCAAGCGGCGAGGAGCGAGATGCGACAGCACGGCGTCGTGGCCGTGGCGCGCATGCAAGATCGCGGCACGGCGAAGCGGCGGGCGCAGATGTCGGTTGGCGGGCGGCGCCAGGACGGGCTTAACACGACGTCTTGGCGTTGCGCCGTCGTCTTGGCCGCCCGAGCACAACTTAACTCCGTCTTGCGTCTTGCGTCCGCCGTCGTGCTCTCGTCCTCGAGGCAGCCGCGCAGCGTTCGTCTGCGTGTTAGCACGGCCCGCCACGTGGCGTCTTGCGTCTTGATGTCTGGCCGTGTTGCACACAGGCAGACCTCGTCAACCGGAAAAGCTCGGCCCGAGTCCCAATCTAGCTGGGAGAGTGGAGAACTAGACAATCTCTCGTTTCAAATATAAATCATTTTAAATATTGATGCTTGGATCGTCAATTTTTATGAAAATATGTTGCTTTGAATAAAACTAGGGATATCAATTTCATATCGTTAATCTTAGTAATTATTTACATGTTGATGATCAAAATTCAAAGTGTTTGATGTACAGAACTACTGAAGATCCTGAAACGACTTGCGTTTCGAACGCTAGGCAGTAGACCCTGCCGTGTCAGCAGCCGAACCCAACAAGAGACAGTTTTTCGTCCTCGTTCAGTTTATCTTCTCCCTCCACTCTCCTATAAATCGTCCCCAATACCGCACGCAAATCCAAGTCCAAACCCAATTCCAAATCACAAACCCAGTACACTCTACGAGCGCAGGTAGCAGCAGCAGCAGGAGTAGGGCGAGATGGTGGGGAAGAGTGGTGGCGCGGAGGAGGGCAGCGCGGCGGCGGCGGTGCGACGGTGGGTGGAGGCCGGCGGCGGGAGGCTGGTGATGGACGGCGGGCTGGCGACGGAGCTGGAGGCCAACGGCGCCGACCTCAACGACCCGCTCTGGAGCGCCAAGTGCCTCCTCTCCTCCCCTCACCTCATCCGGAAGGCAGGCCAAAACCCCACTTCAATACACCTTGCCAATTCGGCAATTCTTTATTTGCCATTTAGCTCTTAGGATTCATCAGTTCTTTCTAGCATTTGATCTTTGTCTCCTGATCTCTAGAGAATTCAGAACATTGAAGTAGAAACAACGACGTGTTGGAGGAAAACTGAAAGAAGGGGTGGTGGTGTCCACCTCGATTCTTGATGCGTCCGAGTTCCTAAAATCTAGTCTTCTTTTTAGATGGGAAACAATTAACAACCAACTCAGCCGAACAAGACAAGATTATGAAATCGTTAGGTCACTGGTTTACAAGTAGGTAGTAGGAAACGATTCTTTTCTTTCAACGAGAACACTGGAAATGTCCCCAGAGTTCCATTAGAATAAGGTAGTGTACTGCGTCATGAAGTGGACAAAGCACCTCATGCTAGCATAAGCCTAGGCAAAGAAGGATTCTTTTTTCATTCTTTTGAGTTTTGATTGGTAAAGAAGGAAAATTCAGTAATATGTTGTGTTTCTACTTCTGTGGACTGTCTGATGTTACAATTTGATGAGCATCTGAAAGAAATGACTCGATGAAAAGCGTCAAGTGCGCAAAAGTCGGCTTAGTGCTGTAGAATAAAGCTAATGCCAGCTGCCAAGTTTGCTCAGACCATTCAGGAATCAGGAACAAAGTTTATGCCCCTTGCCGAACTTATTCTGAATATTTTGGAGTAGAACTTATTCTGAGTATTCAAAAGTACAATTGAAGTCCTTATTATCCAGGCTAGACAAGACTTTTTAGAATGGCCTGAGCCTGGGTTTTAGGGCCGGGCCTGAGTTTTATGGGCCAAGTGGTCTGGCCTGAGCCTGGTTGTTTTGAACCTGGCATTGTTGGCCCAGCTTGAACCCGGTCTGGCTGCCCTGAATGCAATTTTGCTTTTGCTAGCTTGGTCTGGCCCGGCAAATGCCCTGGTCTGCTCTAGACGGATAGTTTTACTTTGGCATTGAACAAAGTTCGAGATCAAGTCATGGACTTTGAGATTCAGGGCCCATGCTTGACATGCCATGTGGAGGCTGGGTATGAGCGTCCAGGTGATTTCAGACGATAATTATAGCCTGGTATGTGTAAATTTATCGGTGAACTATGCAGTTAATGTTAGGTGCTACCTGCAAGCTGCAAACCAAAATCAAAACGGACCTATATTCATTTTAACAGTTTACTTTTCTCAGTTGCTTACTTGCTTGCGTTAATGAGTTGTTCACATTCCCTTTTTGTGTATTTATCTAAGAACCACAGATTATTATTTTTAATACGAAAAATACTTCTTTTGCATGTTAATATCCATTTACAGATTGCCATAGAATGTTAATCTTCCTATGCATTTGATGAAACAGGTCCATTTAGACTACCTAGAAGCAGGCGCAAACATTATAATCACAGCATCCTACCAGGTTCCAAGACATGCTTTCACTCATTTTTCTATTTCTGTTACATTTGTGAACGGTACCAACAGTCATATTGGATGTTGCAGGCCACCATTCAAGGGTTCGAGTCTAAGGGGTTTTCAAAAGAACAAAGCGAAAATTTACTAACAAAGAGTGTTGAGATTGCACGTGAAGCACGTGAGATGTTTCTGAAGGAACATTCAGATCAATCCACTCCCATGCAACATCCTATTCTGGTTGCAGCTTCCATAGGAAGTTATGGGGCTTATCTTGCTGATGGTTCTGAGTACAGGTATTTGACTACTTAACATAGCACATATTCTCCCATATTGCTTCTAAGCAATCACCTTTTCTTTTCCGGCTGTAACTAGTGGGGATTATGGTGAAGCTGGTACGCTAGAATTCCTGAAAGATTTTCACCGGCGAAGGCTCCAGGTTCTTGCAGAAGCAGGTCCTGATTTGATTGCTTTTGAAACAATCCCCAACAAATTGGAAGCTCAGGTATGCTAAACTTTACTACTTGCATCGGGGATATGCTGCACCACATTTTACAATACATTCTTGTGAAATAGTCTCTGATGGTTGGCCGTGGATCTTTAGGCATATGCTGAACTTCTCGAGGAATGTAACATAACTATACCTGCATGGTTTTCCTTCAACTCAAAAGATGGAATTAATGTTGTGAGTGGAGACTCATTAATTGAATGTGCTACTATTGCTAATGCATGTGCAAAGGTTGGTGCGGTTGGAATAAATTGCACACCTCCAAGATTTATTCATGGCCTGATACTCTCCATTCGGAAGGTATATAGCACCTCAGATTCCTTTTTAGTTGCAAATGAATGCAAATTAAGCTTCTATCCTTTGCCCGTGGTGCACTAAATGTGCATCCCATGTTTTGAGTGCTTATTTCCTATTGCACAAATCATATCAACCATGTTAACTGCTGAGCAAGCTGCAGTTCTTTGTTTGACTAGCTGTGCTGCATTAACACAGGTCACAGATAAGCCAATTCTGATATATCCCAATAGTGGAGAAAGATATGATGCTGAGAAAAAGGTGTGGGTGGTAAGTTTATCTCAAGGCACTTAAAACTGATTTTAGTAGAAACTGTCTTCTTCTGAACATGAAAAATGCGGTTATCGAATACTTAAGTCTGCCTTTTTTTCCCCATTTATCATTTCTTCATTCCACGTTAGGTGGAAAGGTAAATGTAAATAGGATGGATGAACAGCCACAATGATTGAATATGTACTTCCCAAAGTGCAAGCAAAACCGTAGTACCACTCTAGTTAAAGACAGATGCCTTATTCTTTTTTTTTTCTGTAAATGCATTTGCATAACAGTTCAAGGGTCCATTTCTTTTCTTCTCTTGGTTAGCACTTCATCCTAATACACAGAAGCCATCCTATAGTATGTCCAACAAATATAGCATGTCACAGTAAAGCTGAGGTTTGTCTAAAACTCTAAAATGCTAGAGGTATTCTTCATTTGCTGTGCAGGAATCCACTGGTGTGTCAGACGGTGATTTTGTTTCTTATGTAAGCGAATGGTGCAAAGATGGGGCCGCCCTTATTGGGGGCTGCTGCAGGACAACTCCAAACACCATCAGGGCCATAAGTAGATCTCTTGACCAAGGCAACTCCGCAGCACAGTTATCTGCGGCATAGAGTTGCACACTCCTTCAGATGTGTTACTCATGGTCTTACCTTATGAACTTATCCCAGAGATTCCTTACAAACGGCATGATGTTCTCCTGCAAATGAGATAGTTATTCACTTATATTTGTGAATAACGATGTATTTCTTTTGAGTTCTTAACTTGCCCTACTTGAAGGTACAATCAGACAAGGATTAGCAAGCAGTGACAGTGACAGTGAGTTCTTCTACTAAGGAGTGAACGAAACAATATGCGGCGAAGTTCATGAAGCTTATTAGCTATTAAATATTTAAGACTTCTATATGTATGCTATACAGACTGTGAGTTGTTGTGGAGATGTTAACATGCAATAAACGCTTATGTTGTGTACTACTACTGCCTGTGAAGTTGAACTCTGTTTTGTTACACCATAAGTTTTGTCTGAAAACTATGTATCCCCTCCCAACATGAAGAATTTATCACTCTCTTGACAGCAGTAGACTTTTGTGAGGGTACTAGTACTAGCTGTTATAAATAGCAACTTGTATTACCAGGGGGCCAAAGGGCCAGTATATATATACAAAGTACAGGAGGTGAACATGCAAATAACACCTCATAACAATAGGGAATAACACATTATACATATATCTCTAACACCCCCTTCAAATTCATGGTGGATCAACAACGCTGAGTTTGGAGAGGTAGAAGCCGTGCTGTGCTCGAGTCTGGGCCTTCGTGAAGAAATCCGCTATCTGAATCTCTGAAGGCACATACTGAAGAGCAATTACCTGATCATGCACACAAGACCTCATGAAGGAAGCATCAACACCAATATGCTTGGTGAGCTCATGCTTCACAAGGTCATGGGCAATACTGATAGCACCTGTACTGTCTGATAAGAGAGGAGTCGGTGTAGTGACAGAAACACCAAAATCCTCAAGTAACCACCGTAGCCAAGTAATCTCTGCTGTCAAGAGAGCCATAGCTCGCAACTCAGCCTCTGCACTCAAACGAGACACTATAGTTTGTTTCTTCGTCTTCCAGGCAATGAGAGAATCACCAAGAAAAACACGATGGCGAGATAGTAGCGATCGAGGGATCGGTGGCCCAAGTAGCATCCGAATAAACTGAAGGTATGAACGAAATGGAGTGTGGAAAGAAGAGACGGCGAGAGATAGTCTTCTGAAGGTATCGTAGAACTCGAAGAAGGTGGTCAGAGTGGACTGAGTGGGAGCGAGACGAATCGACTCGAATGTGGATCGGATAAGTGATATCTGGGACGAGTAATGTGACAAGGTAGACAAGACTCCCAATAAGATGACGATAGCGAGTCGGATCAGAAAGAGGCTCGCCATCAGAGGGTTGGAGGTGAACATTGAGCTCCATGGGAGTCTCAACAGTACGCTGATTAGTGAGAGAGGCGCGATCAAGAACATCCTGAATATACTTCTCTTGGGACATAAAGAAACCATCTGGAGTGGAAGTAACCTTAATCCCAAGGAAGTAACGAAGATGATCAAGATCCGACATAAGGAATTGCTCACTAAGACGAGCCTTGACAAAGGAAATGTACTCAGAATCATCTCGGTAATGATCATATCATCAACATACAAAAGAAGAAGAGGCCGGCCACGAGACGAAGTGTGGACAAAGAGCGCAGGATCATGATCACTAGCTGAAAAGCTAGCAGCAGTGACCACAGAGGAGAAACCCTCAAACCAAGCACGAGGGGCTTGCTTAAGGCCATAGAGAGAGCGACGAAAGCGACAGACCATGCCCTTAGGAACAGAATACCTAGGTGGCGGATGCATGTATACCTCCTCACGCAACTCACCATTAAGAAAGGCATTCTTGACATCAAGCTAAGAAACAGACCAGTGGCGAATAGACGCCACCGAAAGAAGAAAGCGCAGACGGTGGTCATGTGGGCCCACGAGGAGCAAAAGTCTTGTCGTAGTCACGACCATGCTCTTCTTTGGAAGCCACGAGCAACAAGATGCGCCTTTATAGCGCTTAAGAGACCATCGAGCGAGTCTTAATCTTATAGACCCACTTACGTGATAGGGCGAGAGTGAGATGGAAAAGGAACAAGATTCCAAGTACTAAACGCTCGAGGGCGCGATCTCCTCGGCCATGGCATCCTGCCACTCAGGGTGAGTAACAACATCCCGGTAGGAGACAGGCTCATGAGTAGCTGCACCAAAAAACCAAAAGCAGGCGGGGGCGAATCGACTGGCGATCGCCGAGAGCGTAGCGAGGAGAAGATGACCCATCAGGGGAAGGTGGAGCATCAGGAGAAGATGGAACATCAGGATAAGATGGCTCATCTGGAAGATCCTCAATACGAGGTCGACGAGTGTAGAAGAGAGGGGAAAAAGGTACTGTAGGGGGAGGAGCCTGAGGAGCCACAGGAAGCATGGCTTCAGCACCGTAAACGAGAAAAAAAATGGTTTTTCACCGGTCGCACGACTGGTTGTGGTTCGAATGACCCATAATACAGAAGAAAGTTCTTAAACCCAAGCTCCTGACCATTTTGTTAACTGGTCGAACACTCGGCATTTCACCCCTTGTATTATGATACCATTGGCTCGCTTGACTGCTCCATTGCTCTGTGGATGAGCGACAGAAGCAAAATGTATGTTGATACCTAGATCCTCGCAGAATTCCTAAAAATTTCCGCTAGAGAACTGGGTACCGTTATCTGTGATTATTCAACTGGGTATACCAAATCATGTGATCATATTTTTTGTGAGAAACCTCTTAGCAGCTTCAGTTGTTGTTTTAACAACTGGCTCATCTTTTATCCATTTTGTAAATGTGTCAATCATGATGAAAAGGAATTCAAAGCCCCCGGGTGGTCTTGAAAAAGGTCCCAGAATGTCTAGTCCGCAGGTTGCAAAAGGCCAAGAAAGAGGTATGGTTTGCAAAGCTTGTACCGACTGATGTACTTATCGACTATGAAATTGACATTGTACACACTTTGTCACGAGCTCTTTTGCATCATGAAGGGCAGTTGGCTAGTAGTATCCTTACCTGAAGGCTTTACTGATCAGTGTTGTGTAGGAATGATGTGCTCCACAGACTCCTCCATGAATGTCGGATAGCAACTTAATGCCATCCGTTTGAGATATGCATCTCATCAACACTCTGTGAGATCCCCGTTTATAAAGGGTACTTTCGATCAGAGTGTATGATTTGGCTTGTCGAGCTATACAATCAGCCTGTACATCATCTTTAGGAATAATGCCATGCTAAAGATAATTGTGGATCAACGTCATCCAATCTCTACCGGGATCGTGCTTGACGACCTCCTGTGGAGCATCCATGTTCGCAGGATCGATTTGTACGACCTCCAGTGGAACATCTATGTCCTCGGAATGCTCGACCACCGAGGGTGAATCGAGTTGCTCAAGAAAAACTCCAGGCGGGATAGGTGACCTTGTGGAGGCCATCCGTGCCAACTGGTCTACCAGAAAGTTTTCCTTTCTAGGAATGTGTTGTATATGGAAACCGAAGAAGTGCTTTAGAGTTTTCGTAATTCCGCCAGATATGATGACATTTTGGGACTTGAGTATTGTTACTCTTTTCCGACTTGATCCGATACTAGTTGAGAATCACCTTTCACTAGTAATTTGCGAATCCCGGGCGCTCTGGCTGCTCGGAGTCCTACCAGTAAACCTTCGTATTCTGCCATATTGTTTGTTGCAGGAAAGTTTAGCTGAATGACGTATTTGATGTGTTCTCTAGTAGGGGATATGAGGATGACTCCAACCCCGAGCCTTTAGGCAACAAGGATCCATCAAAGTACATTGTCCACTCATCGCGGTGTTCGTACTGGGCCCTTCGGTGGATTCATGGTTTGTTCATTCGACAATGAATTCTGCTATTGCCTGGGACTTGATTGCTATTCGTGAGATGAAATGGAGATCGAACGCCCCAAGCTCGACCGCCTATTTTGCTATTTGTCCTGATGATTCCCTGTTTCCAAGAACTTGACCTAGTGGATATCCGGTTGGTACGACCACTTTGTGGGCCTTAAAGTAATGCCTTAATTTTCTTGAAGCTATAAGGAGACCATAGAGAAACTTTTGTACCTATGGATATCGTTCCTTTGGTCCATGCAAGACTTCGCTTACATAATATACCGGTCGTTGAACGCTGTCATGTTCTACGACCAGTACACCACTGACTGTTTGTGGCATTGCAGTCACGTAAATCAGCAATGTTTCTCCCGATGTTGGAGATAACTAGGATCGGGGTACTCGTAAGGTACTTTTTAAGCTCTTCAAAGGCGTCGTTTGCCTCTTTAGTCAACTCGAAACTTCCGTGTTTTCGAAGAAGTTTGAAGAAAGGGAGTCCTTTCTCACCTAACCGTGCTATGAAATGACTTAGCGTTGCCATACAGTCGATTAGTTTTTGGACTTCCTTTTTTGTGGTCGGAGGGTGCATCTGATCGATGGTCGTAATCTTTGCTGGGTTTGCTTGAACCCCTCTGGCCAAAACTAGAAATCCAAGAAGCTTTCCCGAAAAAACTCCAAACACACACTTCTCTAGATTTAACTTAAGGTTATACCTTCTTAAGTATTGAATGTCTCGTGTAGGTCAGAAATATGGTCGCCAGTGTTGATGCTTTTCACAACCAAGTCATCAGCGTTGGCTTCTAGATTTCGACCTATCTGAGGATTAACTGTTTTTTTGCATCAACTTTTGAAAAGTTGAGCCAGCATTTTTGAGACCAAATGACATCTTAACATAGCAGCAAGTGCCATATGGAGTGATGAAGGAATTTTTCTCTTCATCACCTTTACTCATATTAATCTGGTGGTACCCTGAGTACGCATCTAAAAAACATAACAACTCACACCCGGAAGTAGAGTCTACAAGTTGATCAATGCGTGGAAGGGGAAAGTTATCCTTCGGACAAGTTTTATTAAGATATGTGAAGTCAATGCACATTCGCCATTTTTCATTGCTTTTTCTAACCATTACAGGGTTGGTGAGCCACTCTGGGTGGTCGATTTCACTAATAAATCTAGCCTTGAGGAGCTTGTCGATCTCCGACTGGATTGCCTCCTTCCGATCAGGTGTGAAACATTTTAGCTTCTGCTTGACCGATTTTTTTGTCTGGCTAAAGAGCTAGCCTGTGTTCGATCACCTCCCTAGGGACTCCGGGCATGTCAGACGCCTACCAGGCGAATACGTCCTAGTTTGCTCGAAGGATGGAGACGGGCGACTCGATTAACTTTACAATTGTTAATAGTAGGTTCAACTACGATAGGAAATCTACATGGTCGAGTCGACGGGATGGAGTAGTCTTCTTTGTTGAAGGAGATTACAGTTTCCGACCACCTGGACGGCTTGACGGTGATCAGAGACTCGGCAAGGTTCACCTCCCGTTCCATGGCCTTTAGATGATATCTTGACTCGTACGAGGATCCACCAAAAATCATATCGTCTGTGTGCTGCGGCTCCTAGTACTCCATCTCTCCATCTCCATCTTTGTCCTTCTTGGAGCTTGATTCTCCGAGTTCTGTTATGGAGGAGAATGGACCTTTACCTGAGTAGTAATCTTCTAGTTTGTTTTGCCAGGCTCAGCAGGTGCGCAGATCATGCCCTACTGCCTGGTGAAGTGGACACCACTTCTTATTTTTCTTGTAATCATCAGTCGGAACTTTTGCCTTGTTCCGATCGAAAAAGTCTTTCTTGCCCTTGGTAAATTTTTCTGGAATTGCGAGGACTTCTTTGTTGTCGGGTTTGCAATTCTTCTTATTCTTGAGAGACTTCTTGCTTCTCCAGGCCTAACTAGGGATTTTTTATCTTTTCGATCAATAGCTTTACACCATTCGACCGCTTCACTAGTGGCTACATTCTTGTTTGTCATGTCGAAAAGTTCGACGGCCATTCGTGGAGGATTTATTGCAATATCCTCCGTAAACCGGCGATTCCTCAGCCCTACTTTAAAAGCCTAGATGACAGAAGACTCTGCGATCTCTTGGATAGAGTTTCAAACCTGACTGAATCTCTTGATATATTATCGAAGAGTTTCATTAGTTTTCTGCTTCATCCGATGAAGATCATCCTCCTTCCAGGGACGGTCGTATGTCCCTTAAAAGTTGGCGATCAGAGTATTGCAGAGCTGCTCTCAAGTGTAGATAGATCCGATCGGTGGGTTGAGCAACCACGGCCGGACAGACCCTTCAAGGACCGTGGGCAAGTAATTTACCACTAGTAGACTTGATGGCGGTAGTATAATTTTGAAGAAATTTTAATGGGTTCTGAGTCCCGTTGAACTTCTCTATGTTGGCTGATCGGAACCTGTCCGACCAATGAACAGCTTGGAGACTTGTCGAAAATGCTCGATAGCCCGTAATAGAGTCATGGCGCCTTCTCTAAAAAGGAGCCAGATTATAGTTAGTTGGGGATTGGTTCTTCAGATTTGCATACCTAGGATCCAGTGTCCCAATTTAGTCGTGGACGTTATGATAATGTCTTTGACCACCTGCTTGGTTCAGATGATGCTTGAGATCGCCTGAATTAAGTGGTTGTTCCTCTTAACGAGGAGGAAGAGTGGCCGCTGCGAAAAGCCGTCTTCCCTCGTGATTTCCTGGTCGGAACCTACAAGGGAGTCTTGGTGTCGATCAGTTCTCTGCTCGACCATGTTGTCCCCTACTGAGAGAGGAGCGTTGGGACGAAGTCACCGTGTGACTTTGCGAGTTCCTTTGCTCTCGGTACATTTCTGTATGTTGCATGGTTTGTTGGAGGATCTCCGACACCTGACCTGCAAGCTGAGCATAACTTAGAGTTCCTGCTAAAGCAGGATCTGGATTATTCAGAATATCCCGTACTCGTTGCAGGTTTTGTATTGTTACTGAAGGTCGTGGAAGATTCCCGCTTGCAGTGGGCGTTCGATGAGTTGAGTTTTCCCTCGACCTTCCTGTTGGCCCTGTCTGACCCCTTACTCGTGGCAGGGTAGGAACAGGTAAATTAACTGATGCACGTCCATCAGCTCGGTTGCCTCCGGTAGTTGGTGCTTGAGCGTCCGTACCATTTCCACCAGCAAGTGGCGACGAGTTAACCCGTGAAGGATCGTGCATGGCATCCGGACTGGTATCTCCAATTGCGTTAACTTCGTGGCGCCAATAGCGATCTTCCAATGAGCTCCCGTCATAGCTAAGGGAGAGCCTCCATGACGGGGGGCAGTTGGAGATTACCGTCTCTGGTGGGCTTTGTGGTGGACTCAGCCTGATCCGATGGATTGCTGATCGTACGCTGAGTTTCACTATGCCCACTTGACCTACAATCGGTGATAACTTCATTGATACCCTTAACAGATGTCGGTTGGTCCCCAGAATACGTAGGAGCCATTGGCGAATACTGGTCGCCCATGACAATATCGAGAGTACACGAACTCTCTGATTGCAGCGCTGGGCTTCCGTTACTGCTTTTGTCGGTCGGATTGACCGGGCTTGTAGAGGCGTTCGGACGTTTCGAACTGGTTGGAACAAGCGGTTTCTCTGAGAGCGCCATTGTTGGTGGAAGTGAATCCTCATCCATCCGGTCGATTTCGCTAATCTCTACGAATGACGAGCCGGCGGAGCAGGAGGATGATGACATCCCGTTTTCTTACATGGCACGGATGCGTGCGTCCATATCAAGGTTGGAGCAGTCCGCCAGGTCGAACTAGTTTTTCTCATCCCAAGTCATTGCCATCTTCACATGGGTGATGTTGGGGCAAAGGAAGTAGATGAGGAATGCTTGAGCGAAGTAATCTTCAAGATCTCAACACCTTCTTCCCCACGGACGACGCTAGCTGTCGACAATCGAGTCGCCGATCTTATGAAATAAACAGAGGAAAATAGCAAAGAGTTCTTGGGAGAGAATGAGAATGCTCTTTATTACTTTGAACTGGATATTACAAAGGGTGCCTTCGACAAGGCGGTGGACTAATCCTAATTACACTGAGCATAGTGCTTGCTTTGCTATTGAATCATACTCGAAGCATGAATCTAATGCTGATTATAATGCTTCAATCTGATGGAATGCGATTGAATCTTATTCTCCTTTCTGTCGTTTGTAGTCTCCTTTAAGTAGTCGATTAAGTGGTGGCAGTTACTTCTTGAAGAGACGCCTATTGAAAGTGTGACGACTGGTCGGAGCGAGGCAGTAGTTGGTAAAGTATCAACCGTTCGGCGGTTGAGTGTCTGTGAGACACTCAACCGTATGGTGGTTGTTGTTAGTGTCTTAGGACCATGAAACGTCGCGTGGTATGGAGCAAATATGACATGTGTTCCATTCATCACACGGTAAGGAATATGCTTGGAGTTAAATTCAGATGCCAGTTCATTGCTTCTACGAGCAGTCACCATGTTGGGGACTAGGTACAGGACTTCATCCGACCAGGGTACCCATTATGTAACCTCTGGAATCCTTGCGACCTCGGAGGTCGTTAGCCTTAAGGGTTACGACCACTAAGACATATGGTCTTTTATTATATATTAAAGTAATACGTAGAGACTTTAATTCTCGTCACCGGCGAACTAGCCCTGCCGCTGCCATGCTCGCCCCCTGTTCTGACCTCTGCTTCCCTCCTCTTCTCTCTCTGTGGCTCGCTCTCTGCCTCTCCGTGTATGTCCGTGCGCGATGTCTGCGACGACGCCACAGGGCAGCTCACTTCAGTGTGCCTCTTGCCGTTGGCTGCTTCGGGCGCTGCTGAGGCGGGCAATGCGACTGTCGCGTGAGGCCACTGTTCGAGGTGACGAGGGAGCAGAGCAAGGCGGTGCAGGGTAGGGTGGCCACCTGCCTGGCGAAGACGCCGGAGGGGGCAAGGCCTAGACCCGGGGTGCTGGGGATGTTTGGGAAGCTTGGTCCGAGAGTTTGCAAGTTGCTCGGTGGGCAAGAGTGCAGGCAAAAGGGGCACTGCTTGATGTCGTCGGAAGCTTGGCTCAGGTAGGTGCTGGCTCTGTGAGTTTGGTTGTGCTTGCTATGTGTTCGATGAATTGGCATAACGAATTTCAGGTGATATAAATGTGTGGAAGACCGGTAGTCGTTGGTTTTTAACGGACAAGTGGTTTTAGAGTCTGGAGACGGGAATGTTATCCTAGAATGTGGCTTGTGGAAGGGGCTTATTTTGGAGTAAGTGCTGTTTGATACTGTTGTAGCCGTAATTAGTTTGACTGTAATAGTCAGTTTTGGATTGCTGGGGATGTTTGGGAAGCTTGGTCCGAGAGTTTGCAAGTTGCTTCTTTGGGCGTGGAGTGCAGCAAGCAAACCGCCTTTGCTCGCTTCGGAAGCTTGGCTCAGGTAGGTACTCACTCTGTGAATTTGGTTGTGCTTGCTATGTGTTCGATGAATTGGCATAACGAATTTCAGGTGATATAATTGTGCGGAAGACTGGTAGTCACTGGTTTTAATGGACAAGTGGTTTTTAAGTCTGGAGACGGGAATGTTATACTAGAATGTGGCCTATGGAAAGGGTTTATTTTGGAGTAAGTGCTGTTTGGCATTGCTGTAGCAGTAATTAGTTTGACCGTAATAGTCAGTTTTGGATGCGGCCTGGTATATCTCACTGACAATTCTAGGGATGGAAACACTGGTAGGGTTTTAGTGTGCAGGCCAAGTGATTGGCGAATTACCATTGAGAGTATGGCACCAGGGTCTGGATTTTACAGAATTGCTATTACATTGTGGTTTTGAACTTTTATAGAGGGCGTGTAGGTGGGAGATTTAGCATTTGATATCCTGACACAGGGCATAGAGATTTGTGTTTACTTTTACTTGCAGTTTGACCCCATGAACAATGCGAAGCATAATTCAGTTGTGATTATACGGTTTAAATATGAGCTTAGCTAACCTTCCAATTGTTTCTGGTAACTTTTTATTCTTTTTGTTCCAACAAGGATTATGAGATATATCGCCTTTTACCTATTCATAGACATATGATGTGCGAATTTTTATTTATTTTTATTTCAATTGGAATTTCCTTTCTAATATATGCTAATATATTGATTCATGTATTAACTGAGAGAGTTGAAGCCTCTATTTTTTTTTTTGCCTATTCTATTGTTCATTGGCCATGGAGGTTATTGCATTAGTATGGTCCTTACTACAAATTTGGGAGTGTAGTTTGAATATTTAGGAAGGATAACTTTAGCCCTTTTGATTGCTGGGGGCATGGAGTTATGGAGACTACTAGGTTGGACTATACTTGTGAGCTTTAGTTTGTTATTTTTTGTTAAGTGATTGGTATGTTATGATAACATGAATTGAAGGCCCCAACTTGTCTTTTTTTTTTTCTTGTTCTGTTTTCTAATTTTGTTCGTATGGCCGCAACGCCGAACTGATTCTTAGTTAAAATTAGGAGCTAGAGAAGACTAGTTTCAGCATGGACGCCCATGTACGCAGAACTTAGGTAAGTACAGTTTCTATTATTCCATTCCAAATTTCTTGAACTCCTACCTCTTCAGTTAGTAGTTGTTTCTTGTATAGTGTTGCTGAAGTGGTAGGATGCTTACATTAGGAAAAATAGACATTTCTTTCGTTAAATAGCCACGTTAGTTTGTTTGTTTTGTAGACCCTTTCCTATAGATATGTTTTGTCATTTTTGCTCCTGTGTACAATCTGGTTGAGCATCTTGATGATACGCTACGTATATTTTTTTATTATCTCTGTACGCTTATCTGTTTTTTCCTACTTCAAATTTTTAGTATGTAGCTCTCGCCGCAACCGCCACCACCCCTACCACCACATAAAACACCAGTATCCACACCATTTGACGTGAGTTAACTTCTAGTACATGTAATGCATCCATGGTAAATTAAGCCTGCAGTGCCTATCAAATATGGGCTCGGTCAGTATAGTATTGGTAAATTAAGCCTGCAGTGCCTATCAAATATGGGCTCGGTCAGTATAGTATATGCGATCGATGGTGGATCGACAGGTAAGGTGCACGACCGCCGTGTTGGCTCCGGCGAGCCGCAGAATTCCAAGGGCTTAACAGCAACAGGCACAGGCTAGCCAAAACAACTGTACAAATTATCAACAACGACAACCAAAAAAAAAACTGTACACATTACTTGCTATAGGACTGTTTGTGGCGATGAGTTCCAAAGAAGTCGTGGAAAAAGAACATATAGGGTGAACATCGCCTAACTGTTGCACTGGCTAGCTCTTCCAGTCCAATGTAGCGGAGTCATGCTCTGATGTGCCTGCTCACTTGTGTCTTGTCTCGCTAGTTTTTTTTGGGGAGAGAAACCAGAGGTATCATGGTGATTTTTTGCATTTTTTTAATCAATTTTCTTTAAAAAATTAAAGATAAACTCTCCTTAATTTTATTTCCAATTCTGACCCCCTTTGATCACGGGATGATCTATCGACCATGGCGTGACCAAACCTGCCATGATAGCCCTCCGAAACAACAGCCCAACACGCATCCGTTTTTAGACTAAATCCCGTCATTCCAAGAAGAGTGGCGTGATAGCACTCGTTTGCCACACCGAGATCCGTAGCGTGACAACGTATTTTTGTCACGCCACGTGTTGTGGCATGACCAAAGATGTTAAAATTGGAAATAAAGTTTAGGAGATATTATCTTTAAATATTTTTTAAAAAATAGATTAAATAATTAAAAAAAGTTCTATCGGTCGATGTGATTGGCAGTTTGGCACGTATATATTGGCGAGAAAATAGGTAAGGGCGCATACAACGCATGCATGGAAAAAAGAGGAATTATTAAGCAGCTAACTGATTGATATTAACGGATTTGGAGCGGCCGTGAGGAAATTGAAGGCTGTTTTGTCAATGTACGTATACCGTAGAACAAGCAATCGTTGTATTATTAAATTTCAGAGATAAAAAAAAAACCATCTTATTCATATCAATGCTCGTAGTTTCGTCGAAACCAGGACTACAGGTCAGTATGCTCTTATCCACTGAACAAGCGATCGTTGTATTATTAATGCCCGTCCCTGTCAAATGGATCACATTTCCAGCATATGCATCTAGAACCACTCGACAATTCCAACCAATCTAACGTGGCAAGAAACGTTTAAAAATAAATATATATACTCCTTTCAATCACAAAAGAGTTGGACATAAACACGGTCCTCGAAACACAAATTTGACCACTAATTTCTATTGTAATATATTTATAAAACATAATAAAATTATAATATTACGAAAGTGATTTTGAAGAAAACTCTGTTCTTATGTGTCCAATCTCAAATATTCATGGACATATCTGACCGGAGGGAGTGACAGCTAGCTAGTGGCATATTATAATTTTATTATGACAAAATTAATGATAATTAAAGCATATTTCTAGCACCATTTAAATGACAAAATTAACATATAAATATGTAAATTCTCCATATCATTTAAATAAGATAATATACTCAAAACATAGAACATGTGGACAATTAAAATCAACATAATGCTCAGATTTAATATTTTATTCATTGCTCTCAAATGTCGTGTTACTCAAAATAGAATCTTGGCCTTCACAACACTTATGTCACAATTTTGATTACAAATTGAATATAACATTGAGCTCAAAAACAAAACTTGCTATCCTTATTAGACAAGTTCAAGCAAATCATCAAGTCTAACTTTGCTGGACAACAAGTAAAGATTCATTTTCATCAAAATACCATAACAGATATGAATAACAATGATCGAAAAGGCATCACAAAGAACATATTACAGTGAACAGCAAGTATCATAGGATGAATCAACTACTCAGAACAAGAAAAAAACAAGTAATCTGACAGCTCAAGATCAATCTATACTCAGTGTCACATTCAATTTCTGTTTTAACATCAATTCATCATCGAGCATTTAAACTGAGCCCACTGACATTACTTGCAAAGTCTCCCAGTACTAGACTAAATCACATAATGTAATTGGCTAGCACCGCACACAGTGCTCGGTAATGCAAAATTGTAATCAATGATACTCACGATGCGAATGGCACTCAAAGCCACCGAGAAGAACCGGGCAAAGCACGCTAAATGGCGCTATCTTAGAAAACCAATTGCCTCGCTGTGCCGCGAATACTAGACAAGGTTGACGGAGATACAATGCCAATCTTCACAATCTGGGACACACCAAAAGACGAAGCCGAGGTACAGGGGATGCCGCACAAGAACAACCGAAGTGCACAGGCCAAAATGCACCCGAGAGCACCAGTCACCAAGAACCGAAAGAACCAAAGCCTTCTTCTTCCTCAAAATCAAGCCAGAGAGCACACCAGAATCAACCTCAACCGGTGCACAAACCAGATCCACACAGAACACCCAACAAAAGAAAAAGGGGGGCAGGAGGGATCCGACGAGATGCGCTAGGAGGAGGGTTCTGGCCTCACCACCGACAGCACCGAGATAAGCACGGCGGCGCTGAAGCTCCAAGGGACCAAATCCAAACACAAATCAAAATCGAAGAAGAAGAACCAAATCGGGAGACTCACTTATTTTTTCTGGGGTCAAGAAAAAGAAGAAGGAGCTATCTCTTTTGAAGAGGAGGAAGACGAGGGGTGCCGCTTGGCTACTACGAACAGCCAGCGCGCAAGGTGTCGGGCCACTCGTGCCTCCAGAGCCGCCGCCAGAGTCTCCTCTTCCACGCAAGCACCAGAGAAAGAGAGGAAAAAAACCCTCATCGTGCCACGAGTGGATGAGGTTGGAGCGAAGCCTCCAGCCTTATCTCCTCCTTCACACCGACAAGTGGGCCCAGTCACCTCTTTTTCATTTTCTGCTTTTCTCTAATCGTGAAGTTACCAAAATGGCCCTAAAAACAACAACCCTCACCAATTTATCAATTTTATAAAAGATCCTTAAATTCTTGTTTAATATACAGTTGTTCAACGATGGGTACCTTGCGGGTTTGAACCCAAAGTCTAGCAACAGGGATTACGACTCTACACAGACAGAGTATGACTTTGCCTTGATCCAATGCCTTGGTGTGAGAATTTTTGCCCAAGTTACATTCTGTACTGGGCGGCTTGCCCTTTTCCCTCTCGAGTTGGGACGTTACGGTCATGTCCCCGTATCTAGCTCATGAGTACTTAAGAAAGTATACCCTTTTTCTTCCTTTGATCGCGACCTCATGATCATACTCAAGCAGGTGAATTCTTCAGGGAATCCTGTAGGACGATTCCTGATGCCATATAGGTCTCAAATTCATCAATAGCTATTGTTCAACCTTCTATACAGAAAGAGCACTGCAACTTATGGGACCCTTTAGATGTGCTCTATAATCCCATACATTTTGTTGTCCTAGAGCCTAGTTCACAGGATCTCCGATCTACTAGGATAGGTTATCACCAATGTGAACATTTATACGGGTATGAGTCCCATTCCCTTTGATGCTGCAAAGATGGCCTTCCGCACCAATCCTTTGGTGAAAGGATCTACCAAGTTTCTTTTAGACTGGATATATTTTACAGAAATTACACCCGTCTCTCTGGCATGCCTTACTGAATTAAGTCGCCTCTTTAGATGTTTTGAGGACTTCATATTGTCCTTCCTACTCTTAGACTTAACTAGAACGGTTTGGTTATCACAGTAGGTTAAAACAGTTGGAATTGGTTTTTCCAGCATAGGTAGGTCAGAAAGGAGTTCTCTAATCCATTCCGCCTCTGCAGCCGCTGAGTCTAGAGCTACGAACTCAGCCTCCATGGTGGACCGTGTAAGGATAGTCTGTTTAGAAGACTTCCACGAAATAGCCCCACCTGCTAGAGTGAAAACATAGCCACTCATAGCCTTCATGTCACCTGAGTCACTGATCTAGTTAGAATCACTGAATCCTTCCAAGATTGCTGGATGGCCAGAATAATGTATTCCGAAGTTTGTGGTCCCTTTCAGGTACCTAAGTACCCTCTCTATTGCTATCCAATGATCATCTCCTGGATTGAATGTATAACAACTCAATCTGCTTACGTCATATGACATGTCCGGTCTCGTCGCACTAGTTAGATATATTAAGGATCAAATTATTTGAGAATATTTAAGCTGGTCTTTTCCATGTCTAGTGTTTTTATCTAGCTTAACATTTGGATCATAGGGTGTGGCCGCTGATTTATATTCCATGAATCCAAATCTGGTTAGGACCTTGTCCACATAATGGGATTGTGAAATAATAATCTCCTTCTCACCCTTTATAAGCTTGATGTTTAAGATAATATCAACTTCAGTCAGGTCTTTCATATCAAAATTCTGGGAGAGGAAAGACTTTGTTTTATTGATTGCATCCATGTTAGTCCCAAAAAGCAATATGTCATCCACGTAAAGACACAGAATGGCATCTTTGCCCC
This sequence comes from Phyllostachys edulis, assembly GCA_036346405.1. Classification (NCBI taxonomy): domain Eukaryota; kingdom Viridiplantae; phylum Streptophyta; class Magnoliopsida; order Poales; family Poaceae; genus Phyllostachys; species Phyllostachys edulis. The sequence goes on along the minus strand of CM070567.1, from coordinate 5,975,027 downwards.
CACTAAATCGATAGTAGACACATTTATCAGTTTCGTTTACACAAAAGCCGATCGAGGTCATAGTACTATCCAATTTCTCATGCCATTGCTTGGGAGCTTGCTTTAGACCATACAAGAATTTAATCAATCGACATACTTCCTTCTCTTATCCGTCAACCACAAAACCATCAGGCTGTTGCATATAAATCTCCTCATCCAACTCTCCATTTTGAAAAGTGGTCTTTACATCCATTTGATGTACTTGGAGTTTGTATGCAGTAGCTAGTGCTAAAAGCACTCGAATTGTGGGTAAACGAACCACATGAGAGTATATATTAAAATAGTCTTCACCTTCCTTTTATGTGAAATCCTTAGCCACTAAACAGGCCTTGTACTTTTCTATAGTATCATCAGGTCCACGTTTTCTTTTAAAGATCCATTTGCAGTTCACTGGCTTGTATCTAGATGGGAGGTCCGTAACCTCCCACGTTCCTTTAGCTATGATGGAATCCATCTCGCTACGGACTGCCTCCTTCCAATAATCCATATCTGTGGATGCGTATACCTCTGAAAGGGTTCGTGGTTCATCATCCACGACATAGGTGACATAGTCATCGCCAAGAGACTTTTCAGTCCTCTGCCTCTTACTCCTCCTCAACTCCAATTCTGGAGTGGTGTTATCAACACTAGGAAGAATAGAGTGTTCATCTGAACCATTAGGGTCAATGACTTCATTTGGTCTCATAGGGAAGACATGTTCAAAGAATGTCGCATCATGAGATTCCATCATTACATTTGTAGCGATGTCACCCACTTTGGATTTGACCACTAAAAATCTGTAAGTCATGCTGTTTTTAGCATACCCTAGAAAGACACAATCAACAGTCTTATAACCAAAATTTCTTTTCTTCGATGATGGTACATGCACATTTGCAAGGCATCCCTAAGTTCGAAGAAATAATAAGTTATGTTTTCTCCCCTTGCATCCTTCATAAGGTGTTTCCTCTTAATTACGAGGCAGAACCCTATTGAGGACATAATTAGCTGTGAGAATTACTTCACCCCACTAATAGTACGACATACCTAAACTTTGTAGCATGACATTAACCAAGTCACAAATAGTTTTGTTCTTCTTTTTGGCTATTCCATTCGATTGGGGTGAGTATGGTGGAGTAATTTCATGAATTATTCCAATTGAGATAATTCATTTGAGACGTATTCACCACCTCCTCGTTCCGATCTTAACCATTTGATTTTATTTTCTAGTTGATTTCAAACTTCAGCTTTAAAGATTTTAAAATATTCTAGTTCTTCATCTTTCGACTTAAGTAAGTAAATATAGCAATACTTAGTTGCATCATCTATGAGAGTTAAAAAGTATCATTTGCCATCTTTAGTCGCATTCATCTCACAAAGATCAGAATGGATTAGCTCAAGTGGAGAGGTGCTTCGTCCTTCAACGCTATGAAAAGGTTTTCGGTGTTGCTTTGCTTGCACACACACTTCATACTTTGAACCATTCTCATAATTATAGCTTAGAATTAAACTCATTTTGCTTAACCGCACAATGGCTTTGAAGTTAACATGACATAAACGAGAATGACAAATATCATGAATTTTATTGCAACGAGAAACATTAAAAATGTTTACATTATTGAGATCAAGAATGGATAAGCGGAACATGCCTCCGCTATCATAGCCTTTGCCCATAAAATTACCAAATTTGGTCAACACAACCTTATTGGACTCAAATACAAGTTTTATTCCTTGCCTACACAACATAGACCCACTTATGATATTGCGAGTCATTGCAGGCACGTACAGTACGTCTTTTAGAATGAGTGTTTTGCCTGAAGTGAGCTTCAAGCAAACCTGTCTAATCCCACTTACTGTAGCAGTGGCTCCGTTCCCCATCAGGACGGATCCACCACCTTTACCCTGAAATGAAGAGAAATACGATTGAGCAGCATATATATGTCTAGTAGCACCTGTATCAATCCACCAATCAATAGATGGATTTGCCATAAAGGTCTGAGGTACATACCCTTCAGAGCTGGAACTTGCCAGTGCGACATTCACTTCGGCCTTATGGCCTTTATGCTGACCAGGAGAATGACCCCTACCTTTACGATTGCGGCAATGATTGGCTTTATGACCAATCACTCCACACATAAAGCAGACAATGTCCTCCTTCTTCTTCATTTTCTTTTCTTGGAGCTTGTTCTGGGGCTAATTCTTGACCTTCTGTTACCCAAAGCTTCCAGCACTCTTGACCTCCACCTGATGAGCCTGGACTTGAGCCTTTCCTGTACCGTCATCGGCTCTTGCACGCTCTTCGACATTAATAGCAGTTGATAGCTCATTAAGAGTCAAGCGCTCCTTTATATATCTACGAGCGGTCACAAAGTCACGCCACGAGGACGGTAACTTAGCCAAGATGATATTTACTTGAAAATTCTCTGGTAGGAGGCAGTCGTATTGACTTAAATCACGTACATGGAGTTGTAGCTTAAGGAGCTGCTCCATCACCAACCGTCCCTCTACCATCTTAAAGTTCAAGTAGGTAGCAGTAATAAAAGACTCATTCCCATTATCCCATTTGAAATATTTCTCATCAAGTTCGTCCCAGAGTTGTTTAGCATTATTGAAGTTAACATATATGTCAAACAGCCGGTTGAATAAGTTGGCTAACAAATGAGCTAAGACCGAATTGTTCACATCCTCCCACCACGTCATTTCAGCGGTTTCCAATGGGAACATTGGCTGATTTGAAATGACCCAAAAAGTCTAAGGTCAGTTAGGCATAACTTGATTTTAGCCTGCCAACGTTTAAAGTTGGCATCGTCAAATACTTCCAACTTAACGACATCAGACGAGGAAGCCATTTATTGAAATATTGGTTTTCTGAATTATTGTAAATATAGCGGTTTTAGAAAATATTCAGAATTAATTTCAGCATAATTAATGATAATTAAAGCATATTTCCAGCAGCATTTAAAAGACAAAATTAACATATAAACATGTAAATTCTCCATGTCTTTTAAACAAGATAATATGCTCAAAACATAGAACATGTGGACAATTAAAGCCAGCGTAATGCTCAGATTTAATATTTTGTTCATTGTTCTCAGATGTCGTGTTACTCAAGATAGAATCTTGGCCTTCGCAACACTTATGTCAAAATTTTGATCACAAATTGAATATGACAATTATAGATTAGACCTGGAGCTCAAAAACAAAACTTGCTATTCTTATCAAATAAGTTCAAACAAATCATCAAGTCTAACTTTGCTGGACAACAAGTAAAGATTCATTTTCATCAAAATACCATTAACATATATGAATAACAGTGACCAAAAAGGGATAAAAAAGAACATATTATAGTGAACAACAAGTATCACAGGATGAATCAACTACTTAGAACAAGAAAACAATAAGTAATTTGACAGCTCAAGATCAATCTATACTCAATGTCACATTCAGTTTCAGTTTTAACATCAATTCATCATCGAGCATTTAAACCGAGCCCACCGACATTACTTGCAAAGTCTCCCAATACTAGACTAAATCGCAGAATGTAATTGGCTAGCACCGCACACAATGCTCAATAATGCAAAATTGTAATAAATGATACTCACGATGCGGATGGCACTCAAAGCCACCGAGAAGAACCGGGCAACGCACACAAAATGGCACTGTCTCAGAAAACCAATTGTCTCGCTGTGCCGCGAATACCAGACAAGGTTGACGGAGATACAATGCCAATCTTCGTAATCCGGATCTGAAATAAAGACGAAACCGAGTGCGAGGATCTTTGCACAAGAACAAGCAAGTGCACCAGCCAAAATGCACCTGAGAGCACCAGTCACCAAGAACCGAAAGAACCAAAGCCTTCTTCTTCCTGAAAATCAAGCCAGAGAGCACACCAGAATCAACCTCAACTGGTGCACAAACCACAAGGTGTCGGTCCGCTCGCGCCTACAGAGCCGCCGCCGCCGAACTCTCCTACTCTTCGACGCAAGCACTAGAGAAAGAGGGGGAAAAACCCTCATCGTGCGCGAGTGGATGAGGTTGGAGGCTTCCTCAAGCCTTATCTCCTCCTTCACACCGACAGGTGGGCCCAGCCACCTCATTTCCTTTTTAATTTTCTGCTTTTCTTTAATTGAGAAATGACCAAAATAACCCTAAAAAACAACACTCATGTCGAATATGCTATGCACGTACGTTCGCATTGCAGGCTATGTATACTTCATAATTAATTAATAACTGTCGTTCGGTCAGACCTGTTGCGAAGTGGCTTGTGGACTGAGTTCAGCCATGCGAGAATAGCACGGCATGCAAAATCTCAGCCAACATTGGCGACTCGAGGGCATCTGTGTAATTTCTCCCAATCTTGACTTTTCTTTCCCCGGCCATCTATATATACGCATGCCCCCTCCTAAGCCCTAACTCGTCCACACATCAATATATCCTAGCTAGCTCAGAACACCCAATATTCGAGTAGCTAGTAGGAAATCAACCACAACGATCGACAATGGCGTCTCCGCCGCCTCTTGGTGCTCCTTGTGCTTCTAAATCGCCTTCACGGCGGCGCTAACGCGTCCATCTTCTCCGTCGTCAACCAATTGCTCCTACGGTGTGGCTGCCGCCATCGGTCGGCGGCGCACGCAATGAACCCCGCGAGACGTGGACCCTCAACATCGGCCGGCACCAGCGCCGCCAGATATGGGGCCGCACGGCTGCTCCTTCAACGGCGGCATGGAGCTGCCGGACGGCGGCTAGCGCGGCGCGCGTTCTCCTGCAGCCTCTCCGGGCAGCCGCCGACGGCGGGCGGAGTTCACGCTTCGCGCCCCACGGACTACTACGACATATCGGTGATCGACGGGTTCAACGTGCCGATGGCCTTCCTGTGCGGCGACTCTGGTCCCCGCTGCTACGCCGACAAGTGCCCGGACGCTTACCTGTTCCCCTCCGACGACAGCAAGGTCCACACCTGCCCTGGGAACAGCAACTACCGGGTCATCTTCTGCCCATGATTCGCACGCGCATGCATATGAATTAAGTACACTCCTTAAAAAAACACTATGAAGTATATATATATATATATATATATATACACACACACACACATCAAGTGATATATACATATATGCAGCATGCATGCATGCATGTGTAATAGTACTAGCATATGATCATGCATGTAATTCGAGTGGGAGTAGTGCGTGCGTACTATACATATACGTACGTAGACCGTATCAGTACACCTCGGGATGTACGTACGTGTCAGTGAAATAAAGGTGACGATCAAAAAATAAGACGACATTAATATATAGATGAAGAGCTATCAGTCGGTCCATTGAAAATTTTGCAGCAATCGATCGATAGATATTATCAGTACAGGGAATTTCGATCGCAACACGCTCATCGCATGTGCATGCACGCGCGCGCAAGAGCTCATCGCATGTGCAAGCAGTGACCATCGTATTCACGACCAGGCCTTGGATCAGAGCTAAGCTGTATGCATGAGCGCCGGCGACCACTTACGGCAGGTTTCAACGAACGATGCGCTTGCTCACTTGTCTTGTCTCGCTCGAGAACGGCACACGTACGTGTGAGACAAGAAAATTGGGTCGGCACGAGATGGAAATAAATTCTATGGCACTGGTGCTACGTGGTATCGGATCTAGATTCACAATACGTAATAAGTGTTATATAGTACATGAGAGTTTGATCGGATGTTTTAAGTGTATCAAGACATGGTATCAGGTGGCACTAATGTCATAAATATTTTTCCCGTACAAGACATAGAAAACAAATAGGCGTAGCCGGTGCGGCGATTAGCTAGAAGGTCTCTCCAGGACAGAATGGATGGCTTGCGCGACGCTTGGCCAACCGTATTCTACACTATAGAGTACATATCCCATGTATACATGGTTACGTCTGTCTCAAATTCTCGGAATATTTCCTTATATGAAGGAAAAGAGTGACTTTTGAGATTCGCAAGGTCAAACTTTCTAAACTGTCTCTATCGGACTATTTAGATACACTGCACAAATCTTGAAGCACGCATCCAAAGGTAACAACACCACTATAATACATGCTGTATTGGACGTCTCATCACAGACGGTTCCCGGTGTTGTAATTATAACAGACGGTTTTGGAAGCTTGACCATCTATGTTACTAGCGATGACTAGAACCATCTGTGATACATAACTATCACAGACGGTTCTTGTTAAGAACCGTCTGTGATAATTAACAGCCTGTGATAATTGCAGATGTCACAGATGGTTTTTAATTAGAACCGTTTGTGATAATTCACAGATGCTCCTTAACAAGAACTGTCTGTAATAATTTTGTATCACAAACGGTTTGTGATTAGAAGTGTCTGCGATATGTTCAATGCCGCTTCGGCTCCCACGCGACGCGTCTCTTTGTCTCGTGCACCGACACTACTCCTTGTGTTTATAAGAATGATCATCCGCCACCGTACTTCTCACATATCGCTCTACTCTTAAGCACAAACAAAATGGCTCCCCACTCTTTTCCCTTGACACCGGCATTGATGGCCTACCTGGCCATCCTGTACGAGCACCCCGCCGGTCGTACGCTGGCGGAAGCTACGGAAGGACACAATGCTAACAGTGTCCTCCCTCCTCCGGCGGAGGTTATGTTGGCGCACATGACGACGCCATTCCGCCGTCTTGATCACCTCCTCCGCCGTGTCTTTCGGGTGGTCTGCATCTTCCGGCAAGCTAACATTGCCATCGACGTAGTCCTCCACAACAACGTTGAACGTCTCCAGGAGGATTACCGTTGCTTGGAATGTGACATCGAGGCGGCAGGCGATCGAGTAGACCAAGCTGAGACCCCTCAACCAAGAGAAGAGAGCCTACGGGCGAATTTCTACTTGGTTCTTGAGGCGGAGCGTCTTTGAACGATTATCGAACGATCGTGTCAACGGTTGGAAGTGTTTCAGGTTACCTACGCTGATCCTGAACCCTCCAATGCCGACGACGTCGCCTACGAAGTTTTGATAACGGAGATAGCAGGCTACTTGGGCCACTAGAAAAAACTTGATCTTTTATTATTTCTACTTTTTTTTAATATATTTTGTAAGAAGCGACTGGCCACGTTGTTTGGCCATATGTAAATACAAAAAATGATATAAAAAATCCAGTTTGAAGTTAAGTTATTGTCTATGTTGAACATCTTTACTGAATAACGTGTTTATCTTACTATCTTTTATGTCTATGGTGAAAAACAAGTCATACATATTTACTACTGATGCTAGCCGAAAAACAGAACAAGTCATACAATCAATAGAAGGAACTATCACAGGCGGTTTAGTTAAAAAAACCATCTGTGATACATATTACAGACGGTTATAAAATACAATAGTCTGTGATATATAATTATCACAGACGGTTTTTAACAAGAACCGTCTGTGATATATAATTATCACATATAGTTTTTAAATATAACCGTTGGTAATATATATCACAGACGGTTTGTGGTTGGAACCGTCTGTGATATGTTCAAGCCGCTTCGTATCCCGCGCGATGCGTCTCTTCGTCTCGCGCGCCGACGTTACGATGCGTCTCTTCGTCTCGGTTTGTGATACGTTTTAAAAGAATGATCATCTCTTTCGCATCCTCCATCAACAACCAGTAGAGTTAAAAAAACTCACTACGGTATTGAAAACTCACAGACCGTCGCGCGCCATGGTGAGCACGCAGAGCATGACGTCGAGGACCAAGGTGAGGAGGTCAGTGATCGCCATCACTCTTCCTCACGATGTTGTCGTCAACATCGTCGACCTCGTGGCCACGAGCTCTCCTCAGCCCATCGCTGACCTCTGTAGCCAATGAGCCACATACGTATTTACATACCTACAAAAATACGTACTATACTGTTTGTGACCGCAACCAATCTATGCATGCATGCATCTTAGGCTTTTAATTTGACTAGAGAAACATGTCACTAATCTGACTAGCAACAACACTCTTAATTTGGCCTTTTAATTTTATCTTATGGAGTAATTCTGACGTCTTAAATTGTGTACGTATATTGGAGTTGCAAGGCCATGTACAATGCATCTAAGGAGCATGCCGTGGGGAGGCACGTGGCGTTGGAGCGGAGGAGGCGATGAAGTGGCTAGACAACGAGCTCAACATCGCCATCGTCAACCACCTGGCTGGCGTCGGCAACCCGGAGGCCTGCTTCATCGTCGGCCTCACGCACGTCTTCGCGCACCAGGACATGCAACGTGGCGTCGTGTGCCTCGACTGAGCGACCGTCGTCGGCCACAAGGCCACGGCCTACGTGCTCGGCCTCCTCCTCTACATGGCCAGTGAGGCGCACGACGTTGGGAAGCACTACATCAGCGGGTGCGAGACGACCAAGAGGACCAACCGGGAGTGCAAGTGGTGCTGGAGGCTCGCTACGGACACGGTCCAGGAGGCGACGTGGAAGAAGATAGCCGGGCCGCAGGGCCGGGTGTTGGCGCTACCGGAGGATGGCCACCGGTGCACGAGCACCGGCTGCGGCATGACGGATGGGTGGGACGACTACGTTGTCTTCTGCAGCAACGACTGTAGGATTAGGCATAAGTATGCCAAGTTCTATACACAGGTGTCGAACTACTTGTAAAATTAGTGGTTTTAGTGGTACTTAACACAGACTATTTTAAGAAAATCTTTTGTAAGAAGTGACTGGCCACGCTGTTGGAGTTGAAGTTGTTGTCTATGTTGAACATGTTCACTGAACATTTTTTATCTATAGATGGAACTATCACAAACGGTTTAGTGGCACAAACCGTTTATGATATGTATCACAAACGGTTCTAAAATAAAATTGTCTGTGATACCTATCATAGACGGTTATAAAATAAAATCGTCTATGATAATAGGATAATCAGAGACTGTTTGTGTTTAAAACTGTCTATAGGATAATCAAAGACTGTTTGTGTTTAAAACCGTCTGTGATAATGACATAACTGTCTCTAATATGCGGCTACTTTGAAGAATACGACGAGTACACCTAAGAAAGCAACCAAGCCCACCACGAAGCATGATTTTCTTTTCGGGGGGTCGTCTACGTAGCATGAGGAGGATGAGACAGCAGCCACGGCATACTTCATCGAACCTGACACACTGGAGTGTATGATTACCTGGTCCTCTCCTGGCAGCCACGCTTCTTAAACTTGCAGTGGTTAGTCATACTGGCCAGAGAATACTAATGAAGCAAATCATACACTCCGGCCAGTGTATTAGGTTTGATGAAGTAGGTCGTAGCTACTGTCTCATCAGCTCATGCTACGTGGGCGACCCCCGAAAAACAATCATGCTTCGTGGTGGGTTTGGTTGCTTTCTTAGGCGTACTCGCCGTCTACTTCAAAGCAGTCGCATATCAAAGACAGATCTCACTACACTCAGATCTGCCGGGACGACCAGATATTTAATGGTGCATATTACAAACGGTTCTTGTTAAGAAAAATAAGAACCGTCTGTGATAAGTATCACAGATGGTTTTAAACGCAAACTGTCTGTGATATTACTAGATGTCACCAGCGGTTCTATCACAGATAGTTCTTATATTTAAAACCGTCTGTGATACTTATCACAGACGGTTTTTAATAAGAACCGACTGTGATATGCGCCATTAAATATCTGGTCATCCTGACAGATCTATGTGTAGTGAGATCTGTCTCTGATATGCGGATGCTTTGAAGGAGGCTGGTGCTTTGAAGGAGGCGGACGGCTCTAAGGTTAGTATTCCTTTTTTATTTCTCATCAAACGAATGCCATATTGTTATGGAAATCCTAACTATTCTTAGCACGATATTGGGGAATCTCCTTACTATTATTCAAACAAGCACGAAACGTATGCTTGCATATTCGTCCATAGGGCAAATCAGATATGTAATTATTGGAATAATTGTTGGAAACTCAAATGATGGATTTGCAAGCATGATATATATATATATATATATATATATATATATATATATATATATATATATATGCTTCATGAATATTTCGTAGCTAGCTAGTTTAGGAACATTAATCTACTTTAACACTATAATTTGTTACGTACGTAGTGTAGATGGACCAAAGCTGGATGTACGTTGAGAACCGTGTGAGTGAAGAGTACATTGATGGCGTGTTTGCTTTTAGAAGAGCTGCCGAGCAGGATATGTTGAAGAAAGGGGTAAAATTAATGTACTATCCTTGCATTGCGATAATCTGAAGATGTTTACCAACCCAACACAGATCGAAACGCACTTGATTCGAAGGGGTTTCAAAGGGGAGTATACATGTTGGACCAGTCACGGTGAAGAGCAGATATATACCGGAAGGTAGTAACATCGTCGAGGGAGACAACGATATGCCGGATGTGAACTGTGCTTTCGATGAGGGTAGGTCACACGATGACAATCTGGATCAGATGCTATGCGATGCAGAAGGGAACTATACTGAGAGAGAGTTTGGTAAACTCAATGGCTTAATGGAGGACTCGAGGAAACCTTTGTTCCCGGGCTGCAAGCCGGAATACACAAGGTTGTCAATCGTGTTTGAACTACTGAAATTGAAGGCAAGCAATGGATGGTCCGACAAGAGTTTTACGGCATTGTTAGGTCTCCTAGCGGACATCCTTCCAGAGTGAAACATGTTGCCTAGAACCACCTACCATGCCAAGAAGGTTCTTTGTCCATTGGGAATGAAAGTAGAAAGAAAACTCTGATGATGGTGAGGGCATCGAGGTGAAGCAAGGACCTCCTGCTAAGGTGTTGTGGTATTTGCTTATAATTCCCCGTTTGAAGTGTTTATTTGCGAACCGAAAGGAGGCAAGATTGCTGCGTTGGCACTCAGAGGAGCGTATGAAAGATAGAAAGCTAAGACACTCTGGTGATTCTGCCCAGTGGAGAAAATCGATAGCAGCTTCAAAGACTTCGGTGCGGAACCGATGAATATAAGGTTTGGGTTAAGTACAGATGGAATGAATCCTTTCGGTAACATGAGTAGCCGACGTAGCACCTGGCCCGTGAATCTATGTATGTACAACCTTCCTCCTTAGTTGTGCATGAAACGGAAGTACATTTTGATGTCACTACTCATCCAAGGGCCGAAGCAACCTGGGAACGATATTGATGTGTACCTAACACCATTACTGGAAGGTCTTGTTACACTGTGGAACAAAGGGGTACAGGTATGAGATGCGTACAAACGAGAGAACTTCACTTTACGTGCCATGTTGTTCTGCACCATTAATGATTTTTCTGCCCTTGGTAACCTATCGGGGTTTAGTACAAAAGGAGCTAAAACATGTCCGCACTGCTTACATTGTACTGAGAGTGTGTGGCTAAACAACTCGCTCAAAACTGTGTACATGCGTCACCGTAGGTTCCTTCCCAAGTGTCACCCATATCGCAAGATAAAGAAACAATTAGACAGAAATAAGGAGGACGGTTCAGCTCCAATGGCTTTTAGAGGGAAAGAGGGCAATGATATGGTTAAGGATATCGATGTTGTGCTTGGAAATGGATATAAATTGAGGACCCGTCAGAAGAACATCTGGAAGAAGCGATCAATTTTTTGGGACTTACCTTATTGGGAGCACTTAAAAGTTCGTCACTGCATCGATGTCATGCACGTGGAGAAGAATATATGTGATAGCTTGATTGGTCTCTTACTGAACATTCGTGATAAAATAAAGGACGGTGTCAATGAACGGCATGACTTGGTTGATATGAGCATAAGGACCGAGTTAGCACCGAAAGAGACCGATAAAGGACGAATGTATATTCCCCCAATTTGCTACACTCTGTCCAAGGCTGAGAGAAAAGAACTGTGCCAGAGCTTGTATGGTGTTTCTATGGAAGATTTGAAAATAATTGGTATGAAATCTCATGATTGTCATGTGCTGATGACACAAAAATTTCCTGTTGCAATTAGAAGTATTTTGCCGAACAAGGTCCGAGTGGCAATCATGAGGTTGTGTTATTTCTTTAACTCAATTCCTCAGAAGATCATCGATCTCGAAGGACTAGATGCTCTGCAGGCCGAGGTGGTGATGACTCTATGTCATCTTGAGATGTATTTCCCTCCATCATTTTTCGATATCATGGTCCATCTCATTGTTCACCTTGTGAAAGAGATAAAGATTTGTGGCCCTGTGTTCCTACATCATATGTACCCGTTTGAGTGGTATATGGGAATTCTCAAGTCCTATGTATGGAATTGATCTTAACCAGAGGGTAGCATCATCGAAGGTTATGCAACAGAAGAGGTCATTGAGTTCTGCATCGACTACATGGCTTAGGTGGAACCGATAGATGTGCCTTTATTTCGTCATGAGGGGAGGCTGTGGGGTATCGGAACCATCAGAAGGAAGGCAATCACTTCCGATCTGGATACGTACGCTCAAGCCCATTTCGCAGTCTTGCAACTCATGATCGAAGTGTCCCCGTACATCGACGAGCATAAAGACATGGTACACCAACAGAATGCAGACCGGTCAGAGGTTTGGATCACGAGAGAACACAACCGTCGGTTCAACGAATGGTTAAAAGTGCTATTCACTGGGAGGTGATCAAGTAATGATATACTGCGATGGCTGGCAAAAGGGCCAAAAATTACAATTGTGACATGGAAAGGATACGACATAAATGGGTGCACATTTTATACTACAGTTCAGGATAGAAGAGCATAGTCCAGAACAGCGGTGTCCGCATAGATGCGTTTCACAAGCAGTTCAATATCGGTTGGTCAAACATAATGAAACGTGGGTACTATGGGTTCGTAGAGGAGATTTAGGAGCTCGACTACATACTTTTCAAGATCCCCCTGTTTCGGTGCCATTGGGTCAAACTTCCATAGGGTGTGAAGGTCGATAAGTACATCGTCACTACTGTTGACCTCGAACGTGTCGGATACAAGGACGAACCATTCATACTCGCTAAGCAACTTGTTTATGTTTTTTTGTCTAATGGACTCGACAAATAATAACTGCCACGTAGTTCTTCATGGAAAAAGAAGGATTATCGGAGTTGAGAATATCGTGGATGAGGAAGAGCACAATAAATTTCATGAGTTGCCTCCTTTCGGAGACGGCATCAGGCTCGAGGAAGAAACCAGTGAGGAAGCTAGCTATATGCGCGTCGATCATCATGAAGGGCTATTTTTAAAAGGAAATAGCCAAGTGGATTGATCCCACACGGTGAAGACCTATTTGGAAATTGTTCCATTGTAATCAAGAAACTCGGCATGTAATTAAGAAATTATTCCATTGTAATTGATCCAGTAATTAAGAAATTATTCCATCTTTGATTGTATCTGTTTTCTTGTTTTCAGAGGGCATGGCTAGAATTTCCTGAGGCGAGACGAAAAATAGAAAAAAAAATTTATTTATAGAAGGAACTATCACAGGCGGTTTAGTAGAACAAACCGTCTGTGATATGTATCACGGATGGTTCTAACGAAAAACCATCTGTGATACAGTCGCATATAACAAACGGTTCTATTATGGAACCATATGTGATACGTATCACAAACTGTTTTAAAATTGAACCGTCTATGATATGAGACCATATCACAGCCTGTTTTAAAATTAAACCGTCTGTGATATGAGACCATATCACAGACGACTCTATTATAAAACCGTCTATGATATCCCTTTATTAGTAGGACCCCGCTAGGGTTTTGGCCCTTAGTCCTTACTCGCCCATCTCCCTCCCCAGCGTCGTTAACTCCTCACTCTCCGGCCCCTTCCCCTTCTCCCCGACGCCGATGTCGATGCCATCTCCCCGACCCTGATGCCGACTGTCGGGATCCTAGGCCGCTGGACCCGAGCCCTCTGTGTATTCTGAAATAGTCCCATGATCAGTAGCTAGCTCACACAGTTGCGACATCGATGAAATCATATCTATATAACAAGATAGCTAATGAAGCAAACAAATTAATATTACTTAGTAGCAAAAGAACTTTATGGTCAAGGTTTACAGAATTATTCGAATAGTTTTTAATACTCTGCAGAGGTTGTACAGCTTGACCCACAAGATATAATCATCTTGATAAGACACACATTTTCTTAGACATGTGATTCAAGGAGAGACTATCACAAGGCTTTTATAAATTTCTGTTTTGACTCAGTTCTGCTCGCTAAGGATTCGCCATTCTGGGCCCCCTCTCGTGCCGCTCATCAACCCAAACAGAACCAACTCAAAATATTGCTAATTAGTTGGCCAGGTCCACCCCATAAATAGACTTGTGGTTGTACAGTATGGCCAAAATCAATGGAGCACAAAGTTAAGTCCTCAGTGGTTGCTCAGGCGAGACTACCTCGTCCCATGTGCTTTGCGCACTTTGCTTCATACAATGTGCTTTGCGTATTCCTCCTTTACTATCCGACCATTCGCCCGAGCATAAATTATTTTTGTTCAACCTGGCCAAATGATAACCCTTGCCATGGCACAACATATTTTAATAACAATGGGTTCCGCCATAATTTCATATATCATTAAGTCAAATTTATCATTATTGAATCATGTGATCGAGAGACCATCGCATAACTAAAGTATGGCTAAGCATAATATGCACCCATGTTGGTAGTTGAATATGTCCAACTAAGATTAACCCAACCTATGGTGTTCAAAGATTCATGTCTAGCGGTTATTCAAGGAAACATAATGGCAATTAGGCATTTAACTATTCCTAAAATCATTTATTATAAAACTAGCAATGCATGTGGATATAAAATAATATAATTTTATAAAATAGGTTCAATATGATCAAAGGTATATGACTTGCCTTCGTTGAAGGGTTGAGATGCTTTGGTCGTCGGGTCCAAGAATTCTTCGGAAACGCCGGAATTTATACGTGCGAAAAGAGCCAAATAAATAAAACAATTCCAAATAAAATCTAAAAATTACTAAACTAGAACCAAATGAAAGACACTAAATTTAGATGAATTTAGAAATTTGAATCACTCGAATCAGAGCTCGGATGAAGGAGAATGGGCTCTCGAAAGTTTGAAAACACAAGAACTGATGAAATGGATCTGGGTGGATGAGAAAGGGCTCAGGGTGGTCGGAAGGAGTTTCGACTACCTGGTCGGAAGGAGTTCCGACTACCTGATTAGAAGGAGCTTCGACTACAGGAGGGGCATGAGGCCGATGGCGCACGTGGCGGCGGAACACCACGAGACGGCTGGCGGCGAGCTGGTGAGCGGCGACGAGATGGCCGGCGGCGAGGGCACCAGCGAAGAGAGGGAGGCGAGCCGAACTTGAAGCATGGCGAAACGAGGGCGAGAGAGGGAGGGAGAGTTGAGGAGAAAGCAAGGGGGGACGTGGGGGGGGGGGGTTCTTGGGGCTCTATTTAACGAGGAAGGAGGAGTAGCGGAGAAGCTTCGCGGTATGGGTAGAGCTCCGGATGGCACGTGCTTGGAGCAGGCGAGGGAGAGGATGGGGGCAGGTGGGGAGGAGACAGGGGGGATAGGCACGGTGGAGGTGACTACATTTAATGCACACGTCGATGAGGGAAAAAGGGGCGAGATTCGTGCCGGGGCGATGACTTTGCAGCGGTGGTGATGCGCGCGCACTGGCGGCATGGGCACGGCAAAGAAGACGGTGACCAGGCAAGGAAGAGGCTGACAGGCGGGTCTGGTTGAAACCGAGAGGGTGGTCGAAACCGAGAGGGCAGTTTAGACCGAGAGGGCGGTCGAAACCAAGTGGGTGGTCGAAATCGAGAGGGCGGTCGGAACCGAGAGGGCGATCGGAACCGAGAAGGTGGTCAAAAACGAGAGGGTGGTGCGGGAACAAGAACGACTGGAGAGAATTTGGCCCAAAAGTCGAAGGGAGAGATTAAAAAGGATTTTTGACTTTCAGAAATAGAGAAAAAGGGAAACCCTTTTTAAAATCCAAAAAATCCAAGAAATTAATTAAAATAATCTTTTTGACTTTAAATACCAGAAAACCCAATTAAACCAAATTTGAATTAATTGATAATTTTAAAATTAAGTAAAATGGAAAGTAGCTAGCTAAATTCGATAATCGGTCCTCGGCTAAGCTTTAACTATCCTCAATTCGCACAGACATCTCTTCACCGGTGACCCCGCAACAACTTGACATTTCATCCGATCCACCATCTATGAATAAAAAATTAGTGCACTTGCGGAATAAAATTATACAATGGCGGGAAAAGTTGGCAACTTCAGACTACAAGTGTGCTCTATTGGCGTTGAAACATAAACTTATTTAGGAAAGCTAGTTGTGCTGCCTAGAAAATCGGTTGCAAGATGTATCGATCTAGTCGAAAAATCAATGCATTCTTCAAAACTATACATATTAGACGTGTTTTCTCTTCATAGGTCAAGTGGATTAGGGTTTTTGGCTCGGACTTCATGACATTCACCGAGGATCGAAATGCTCATATCAATGGATAAAACATTTGACTATATTGAGGATTTTTATCGGGGGTTGAAGGGGCTTTTTGAGAATGGGCGGTCTTCGCTCAACGCCTCGATGTTGTACTCGATGTACAAGAGCAAAGGATTGAGACAAGGTGATCCTCTCTCACCTCTTCTTTTGAATTTGGTGGTGGATGCTTTAGCTAACATACTAGAAACAGCTAAATCAAATGGGGTGATTCATGGGCTTGTGCCACACCTAGTGCATGGAGGTGGAGTAAGTCATCTACAGTATGCAGATGACACTGTGTTGTTTGTTGAAAAGAGGGATGAGGATATTCTTCACCTGAAGTTCCCTTCTGTACTGCTTTGAGAGTATGTTAGGTATGAAGATCAACTATCACAAAAGTGAGGTGGTGGTGTATGGTCCTAGTGAGGAGGAGCAGCAAAGAGTTGCAGATATGTTCATATTAATTTGCTTTTGTTTTCAAAATTTTTCAAAAGGCCCTGAAAATTGGGATGTTACACCAACGCCGCGCCTTCTCCTCGACCCAGATGTTGACGCCGCCCTTCTTCCCGTATCCGCTGGCCCTTGCTGCTCCCCGACGCTGCCCTGCTACTCCCTGACGCCACTCGTCCCTGCTGCTTCTGTGCGTCCATCTCCCTAACGCTGTCGGTCCTTGCTGCTTCCCGATGCCGCCCTGCTATTCCCCGATGCCGCCCTGCTACTCCTCCACGCTTGTAAGTATTTCCTTGTACCTCATGGTTTACTGCCCGGTTATTGCTAGTACTCGACGCTTGGTTTTCTGAGACAGCGTCTTTGGACATGCCTTGCCCGGTTCTACTCGGTGGCTTCGATTGCCATCCGCTTTGTGAGTTGTTTCTATTTACAGGAGTGCTTTACTTTGCATATATGTGTTGTCCTAGTCTACATATGAATTTAAATTAATTCTAGTACTGGGAGATATTGCATTGTACTGCTGTGGGTTCAGTTCACTGCGCAGTGATGTGGGTTCAGTTTACTGCGCAGTGATGATTTTTGTCATATTGTGAAATTAAATTGATAACAAATCAGACTTGAGCTGCTATGATTGCTTACTGTTGTCAGATTATATCTAATAGCTTGGCTCCGTTGCTTTTTGTTTTTGGCTGTGATTGATCTGATAATGTTATTCTGATCTTGTTGTTCCTTTGTTAGTCAATTGGCTTTCTCCTGTTAGCCGAGTGGCTCATGTTGTTGAAATTAGTGATCTGTTTATTCTATCAAGTGATTAATCCTCAATCTGCTGATTGGTTTATGTTTTAATCAAGTGATTCTTGTGCACTGTTAATTGTATAACTTTCTGTTGACTGAAAGCAACTTTGCTATTTGAGATAATTCTTGACATAACCAGTAGAGCATTAAATTCTGAGCTTATAGTCTGATCCATTGTTATCATTTTTAATTAGTGAAGAATCTTGACAAAAGTATTGAAAAATGCCAAGATTGTATCATGTGCAACACTACATCTGAGAGCAAACTTAAAACATTCTAAATATGAGCAATATGATGATTTTGTATGTTTTCATGTCCTATCTTTCAAGCATATTCTCCTGTTTAATATGTTACCAAAGAGAAATTCTCCATGAAAATACAATCTAAAATTTTAGTCATTGGAATCCTACAAATTTAGTTCTTTGGGTGTGTATCTTCAGAGATGGCGTCCGCACAGTCTTCGTCGCCATCACCGAATGCGTCTGGGATGGACTGTGCGCCGTCGTCGTCAAATGCATCTGGCGCTCCGAAGAAAGGGGCCACTAAGAGAGATGACAGAGGAATATCAAAAAGGTCTAAGGGCCGAATGACCATCACGGAGGTTATGGACATTGGGGTCCCTCTGCATCCTAAGAAAGCAGCGGCAGCATTCTGGACCACCTACGGGATACTTGGAAGGCAACGAGTCCCCATCACCACACCAAGCTGGAAGTCTCTGACGGACGTAGAAAGCCTAGCTGTGGACTGAAATTTCAGGCTCGTTCGAGATCCCAGCAGAATTCCAGGGAGCCGTGTGACGGCAGACGTTGCTTGCGATAGGAAAAGTGTGGAAGACCTTTAAGAGCACGTTTGTCACGGATTACGTGAACAAGGATTGAACACCCTTCACGAAGTATAAATTCCTGTTGGCGGATATATGAAACGCCTTTGTGCGGATTAAGATGACGGCTGAATTTCAACATCTGATTATTCCTTGAGTATTTGAGTGTTGTCAAACTAGTCTTGTCTGTGACTCTGCGAGTGCTGTCTTGTGTGTGTAATTCAGTACGTGATTGTGTCTATGACTCTCTGATATGTCACTGTTAAGTTGTTGATATCTATTTAGAAATTGTTGTAGGGGTGTGTTCATTTACATGCCCATGTTAAATTCTGCTGCTGCCTGTATTTTTGGGCCGATATCTGTCCGATATTTTCAACCATTTTCAGCTGATTTTTTTATTTTTCAAATTTTGGTTTGAAATTTTCGGCCAAAATCACCCGAATTTTTCCAAAAATCAGGATAACCGATTCTATCAGCGACCTCCGGTAAAAAAAGAGAACCGGTTACCAAAACTCTGGTATTAGGCATGACGGAGACTCTGGTTAAGTCTGCTGATGAGCGGTGAGCCAGCTCGATCTCGATCTCGCCAGTCGTCGCCTCGGCGGAGTCCCCCTTGCGGCCTCGCCAGAGGTTGTCTGACCCGTAACTTCCTGTGTGGTGCTACGAAGTAGTACTCCTGACACAACAAAGTTACACAAATTTGCCATAACCTCTCTCGTATATATGCAGTAGAGCACAAGAGCCTGAACATCAGGGGCAGAGCCAACCCTCTTCGATCCAGCGAGCCATTAGACCTCCACAACGTCGTTTAGCCTAGACAGATATTAGACTATATTGGTATTGAGTTGGTAATTTCAGAAATGAGGAAGTTTTGGTTCCCTAGGATGCACGGACACGGATACGCGTGTCGGACACGACACGTATCGGACACGGGATACGTCATTTTCTAAAAAATGGCGATACAGGGACACGGCTGTATATATAATAATAATAATATATGCATATGTATTATTGAATGCTTTTCTACGTGTTTATCAAACAGAAAGTGTAAAATGTTAGGAATATGTACCTCAAAGATGATTCTCGGCTCCTGGTCTTTTCAGTTCTTCATAAAGCATAACTTCATATTAATACAAGAAATTCAGAATTCCTTTAACCTGTGAATACAAAAAACTTGATTAGTAAATGTAAGTAAGCAATGTAACAAATACAATGCAACAGCAAACACCTAAGTACCTAACATTATAACAACCAATCAACCATCAAATAATTGACACATAGACTTCCTCGTGTTGATCCTTGTCTTTCTTTACTCCACCCTCTCTCTCCATTTTATCTCTTTGCTACGGCCGAACAGCTCCCAGTTCACTTCATCTGCTTCTTCCCCAATTCTTGCTCCTCCTCTCTCTCCCCCATTCCTTGCTTTTTCTCCTGATTGCTCTCGGTTCCAAAGGGGCTGCCTCCTCTAGCCGCCGGCTCAGCCCATAGCGCCGCCTACGACCGCCGGCGCAGCTCGTCCTCAAGCCCACACGTCTGTCCTCGGCTCGGGCCACCTCCATGGCCGCATGCGCCCGGGAGCGCCGAGTGAGCTGGAGGTGAGCGGCACCGGGCGATCCAGGGAGGCACGCCGGTGGCTGGGCGGCGCAAGGAAAGGAGTCGGCGGCCAGGCGACGCAGGGAAAGGAGCCGGCGGCGGCAGCACTGGAGGTCAGAGGAAGGTAAAAGGGGAAGAAGCAAACCGGAGCTGGAAGAAGCCGAGCGCGAGCGGCGTCAGGATTCGCCGGTGGCCATCGGGATCTACTGGATCTAGCGATGGCGATGCGGCAGGGGCGGGCGGGCGCTGCAGGCGGCGTCGAAGCTCCCGGGTATGCGTCGGGTCGGGACTCGGGACCATCGGGTAGGTTAACCAGTGAGTGAATGCTGATGCTGATGAATGGGCTGTTCGTTTTGGGCCGAATTGAATGGGCCCAAGTGTCCGATACGTGTTCAATCCGTGTCCGATACGTGTCCGATTTTGTTTTTGTTTTTTTTTGCGATTGCAATTTCCGACACGCCTCCGATACGTATCCGAGCCGTGTCGGAGCCGTGTCCGTGTCCGACACGGTGTCCGACACGGACACGGCGACTCCCTGGCGTGTCCGTGCTTCCCAGTTGGTTCCTAAGAGAAGCATTGAAACTGATGGAAGTGGAACCGAGATGATTCGAGGAGAAATTGGAGTTAGATAATATTATCAAGACTGAATTGTGCAGCAAGATTTCTGCTGAACGGTTGAGTGACTTAATGGTGTGCTATATCGAGTGAGAGGTATTTGAAACAATTGATGATAACATCGTTACCCGATGGTTTCAAGGCTTCAAATATCGGAGAATGAACTTGCCTCTTAGTCGTATATTAGCACCTTAGCGGTATTTTGGTCTTTGTATATGTAGGGTAAATTAGAGGCGATCATAATCTGCGGTGAGGACCGGGAGATGGCTTGATGCGAAGTCATGGTTCAGAAGGTCGAGAATACTGTAGGAGACGGTCAAACTCGAGTTGGGACGCGTGGAGATCAAAGATGGATTATGCGTGTTGGAGCTACGGAGGTGCAGTTCGGAGGCTACGATACGTAAAAATTTTTGGTGTCTAAAATTGAAAAACTGAGATAAATTGAAAAACCCTTGTTAGGAAGGGTCGAAGGGTATCAGGTTCCTTATTGTTAGGATTAGATAGATTTTCGTGACTTTGTTGATAAGTCCATGTTTTGGTTTTTTTTTTGTCGGGGGACATGGAGCCGGCGCCGCAATCGGGTTTGTTTTTGTTAATGCGCGTCGCTGCTGCCCGCCCCTAATGCGATTGGCGGGATTCCCGTGAGAAAAGATCGCCGGTTTGGGGTTTCGGCTGTGGTTTTTGGCCGAGCGTGACTTGACGTAGAGGGTTCCTTGTGTCGTCAAGGGTGTGAGGAAAAAGGCTTTTGTATTGTGTGATCTCTGGAAGAAACACCAGGCGGCTGTGCTGGTTGTCCGTGCGTGAGAACCCATCCAGGAGCTCATGCATGCAGCGTGACTGCGTGAGATACCTGGTTGCTAAAGCCCGCGGCGCGCAGGAAGTAGAAGCAAGCACTCGCCGACGGAGAGAGAAGCAGCAGTCGTTCGCTCCTCGGTCCTTGGGCCGTGTGAAACAAGATGCAGATGTTTTTGATTTGAGGAAAAATCCCATTTACTACTTGTTTCCAGCGCGTGATAGGTGTAACATCCTAATTTTCTGAGTCTTAAAAACCTTTTGTTTAGTTAGTAGTTGAAAAAATTCACCCCTTTGAATTTATTTGAATTTTAATTAAAGCTTAACATGGACTTTTAGTATCAAAACAATTTAATATGATTAATGTCAACATCAACAATGATCAAAGCTATTTTATTTGGATTCTATGTGCTTGGATATATTTTCTAGATTTTTCCGAGCTTATTTGCTATTTTCTAATTGCTATTTGAATTTTTTCTGCTATTTATAAAATAGAAAGTCTAATATAAATCTCAGTTAAAGGATTGGGCCGAAACCCAACCCTATTCCGCCTCCGGCCCATTTCCGCTGCAGCCCAACGCCGCGTGCGCACCGTCTCCGACTGACAGGCGGGCCCTACTTGTCAGCCTCCCATATCTCTCTCTCCGCGTGCGTTCGCGTTTGGCCTCACTACCACCAAGCACGCGCCGTTTGTCAGGAGTCTTCGCCACTAACGTGTGCCCCCCCCCCCGCGTTTATCTCCTATTTATCGTCCCCGGATCCATTGAGGATTCTGTCCGCCGCCGCTCGACCGTTTTGGGCGTTCGTACCCTAGACTCTCCCGAGTCACTGGGTATAAAAGGGGAGCAAGCCCTCAGCCTCCGCATCCAATCCCTAGCCGTCAAAACTTGAGCACCGAACCCTAGCCGCTGGGAGAGCTCGTAGAAGGATTTGCGCCACCGCCAGCTCCGATGAGCGATTCTGTCGGAACCGAAGTCGCCCAAACCTTGTCGTCTGCACCTTCGGCATCGCAAGAGCGAGGACTTCATCCTGGTCGCCTTCACTCCACCAGAGTGTCACCGTAACCCTACTTCCGTTGAGCCCGAGTTGACTCTGTCGCTCAAACCTCATCGCCGGTCACCTCAGACGTCCTCGACTACCCGTGAGCACATCTACGAGATCCCCGTATCACCCTCTACCTCCTGGTATCACCCACCGCCGACGAGGATCCGTCGTTCATTGGAACCCTCGGTTCCCGAGCCTCACCGCCGTCAATCTGACGTGGATGGTCACGTTTGCAGCTAGCTCAACTTCCGCGCAAACGTGTCGCGTGTGTGGCATCTCCGTCGGCACCACGTGAGCACACACGTGGGCGGTCCATCCAACCCTGAAGCCCAAGGCTCGGTGGATCTAGTCCACCGTGAGCCGTGTCACTGCCATGTGGGTCCCACATGTCAGATTTTTATTTTTATTTCTTTTCCAGCCGAAATTCCGAGGGTTGACGTCGGCCGACGTCATAATACGATTTTTCCGTAGGAAAATAATTTGGATAGTTCCAATTTAGGTTATTTCTTTAGATTTTGATCTTCCAAAGGCCATATCTTCTTCATCCGAATTCCGATTGAGCCCATTCAAAATTTTAAATTCATCTAAATTCGATATCTATTTATCTGAAATTTTTATTTAATTTTTGGAGTATATTTTATCTCTGTTATTTTTTTTATTTGTTTCGTTTGCGAGTAGACGTTGATACTTTGAGGAGCTTTGGAGAAGAAGGAGTGCTCCGAGATCAAGACCAGTACCTAAATCTATTCCAAGGCTACTTATACTTTTGATCATATTGAACTTAGTTTTCAAAAGTTATATTGATTCAAATTAATGTATTTATTTAAATACTTTTGGGTTTAGTTATTATCCAATTTATTATATCCACCTTGTCTATTATTATATCATAATCTTTTGTTACCCTAAATTGGTTTATTATTTAGTTGGTAATGTCATAGCATCAACGTGGGTTGGTTAGATACGAGTAGATTGCTTAGCCATGCCACGAGTCATCATTTCATGTGAGTTGTAAATATGAATTTGACTAAGTAATTATGGAACTTTGGGCAAAATTGTGTGCGCTGTGTGCCATTACTCGTTGATAGCATGTGCTGCACTTAACCAACAAGGTAGGAAAGGTTTTAGACTAAGGCTAGTGGTGGACACTAAGTGATATGGTGGAGCTCAGTGCGTGGGATTTTTTTTTTAAAAAAAAATGGCTACATAGTTAGAAATTGGAAGTCTTGTCTTGGTCAATTAAGGATTTAACTTTGTGCGCCATTGAACTGGGCCTTCCGTACAACCACATGTCTAATGGGACGGGCCTAACTTAGTATGTCATGGAGTCTCAACATTGACTACTCAGGTAGTAGGTTAGGCTATGTGCAAGGGTGGAGGTGTGTTTCAACCTCAGTGGCGACTCACATCGCGGGACGGTTCGCCGCTTCCCTGTCCAATAGTGTGCGTCGGACCAATTTCCTCAGTGGGCGCTGGTACCAACGGTAAAACACACCAGGAGTGTCAATGTTTGAGATGAAGTTTTCTGAAAGGTTTTGTTATGATTAGTGCTAGCTACACTGGTTATATCGTGTGGGTAAAATGTACAACCTCTATAGAGTGTTGAACAATCTATTCGAATAGTCGCGTCCGCGGTCATGAACATGCTCGGGGATTTCACACGAGGGTTAGTTTTTCATAAAACACTTGGGAAGGGAGCTGTGTGATCTAAGTCATATGGCTGTATGAATAACTTGTTTAGACTTTGTGTTCTTTGTGAAAATAACTGCTAAATTAATATTGTTTATTTGTTTTACATTGTGTTTTAAACTATTATTCATATTCAAATTGCAGATGTTACATTTCTGCAAAAAGAACCACAGAAGCCATTCCTTTGGAATAAGCCATCATATATACATTGCATTCTGTGGTGTGACTTGCGAGTACGATTGTGTACTCATACTTGTTATAATCAATTAACAGAAGTAGAGGAGTCTTCGCCTGCTTTTGAGGAGGAGTTCTACGAAGGTGTTGATCGTTAGGTCTTGATCCCGGTCGGTTGCCTGTAGCGAATTAATGGGATTCCGTTGAAGTTTAGTTTGTTCCGCTATTACTTACTACATTATTGCCAGCCCTGCGAGGCTTAATAAATGTAAACTCGATCATAAGGTCAAAATGGTTATTTGTTATTCAAATTAAGAATTTTTTTTAAAATAATCTATTTTTTATTCCGAAGTACAGAAATAATACCGCTTAATTTTTTTTGAAATAATCGCGTGTAAGCCTCTACGGTTGGCGAGTTTCTCAAGTCGCCCAACCGGTCGCGACAATCCTCCAAGTCGCCTCCCATTGGGCGACTAGAGCTCGGTGGACGAGTCGCCAAACGGATGTCGCGACATTTGTCCGTATCGCTGATTTGTAGAGCGAGTTTAATAAGTCAGCGCAGTTGGTGGGCGACTTAGTTCAAGTCGCCCAACCAAGGCTTATTCAAGCCGCTAAACCCGAAATTATGTAAATCCAATTGGAATAATTGTGTTAAATTAGATATTACATTTTGTAGGTATTGTATTTAGCAAATCGTATAATATGATGTTATTTTTGTAAAGATAAAAGTGTGGTGACAACGTTGGTTGGTCTGCTTTTATTTTCAGAGAATATGAAGGGTACGAAATATGTCGACTCGCAATAACATTTTGTGATCGTCGTATATTGTTGTAGTGCGTTAAATTTCTGTAGAATTTTGTGAGGACGATTGAGATAGTAATGAATGGTAAGTAGATAGGTAAGTGATATTACGATGCGTCCGGGAGTCTCCTGAATGAAGTCTTCTAAACGTATATTCGTATATTGGTAGGTAGTCGATGAAGTACTTTATGAAGCTTATATAGAACCTGAAGGATTCGATGGCGGTGCGAATGGTTCTTTCTGGGATTTCAGTAGAAGAGGCATACTTGCAATATACGCTTGCTTTGCAGAGTGCTGCCTTATCGGTCTGAAAAGCTGGCGAGGCAGAGTGTTGTCACGTCTTTCTCTGCAGAGTCTTGTCTTTTCGGTCTTAAAAGCTGGGGAGGTGGTCAGGGTAGTCAAGTCGATCTGAAAAGCCTAACCCTATACCTAAACCCCGAATCGCGAAAAGTCGTCTCTTTGGTCTTATCATCGCGCAAAGCTGCCTGTGGTCTTATCACTCTGTAAAGTCGCCTCTTTGGTCTTATCATCGCGCAAAGTCGCCACGCAGATCTTGTCACCGCAGTAAAGTCGTCTCCTTTGGTCTTATCACTGCGCAAAGCTGCCCCGTATGGTCTTGTCACTGCAGAAATCTGTCTCCTTTGGTCTTAGCACTGCGCAAAGCTGCCCCGTGTGGTCTTGTCACTGCAGAAAGCTACCTCGTCTGGTCTTGTCATCTGCAAGGTAATACATTACCCGCTTTGTTAGTCTCCCCCCGTGGGGCTATAAAATGCACGCCCCACGCTCCGAAGTTAGGACCAGTCGACCCTTCAAACCGTAGGAAGAAGAACCATCTCCGCCTTCTGAAGAATATACGATGGCAAACGCCTAGGGACCAAGATAACCGGGTCGCCGCGGCACCTTGGCCTCGAAAGGAGGAGGACTTGGCCTAACTTCCGTTGATGCCGAAGAAGCGTGCTCAACCCGGTATGGCGAAATGCGACACGAGGGACGACGCTTATCGCAGGTGTCATAGACGACCCTTCGATGGTGGACGGCGCTTCTTCGATGCCCATACTCGGGGTAAATAGTTTTATTCATGTTATGGTAATACATCCTCCATACTAACCGTCACTTATAGCGGATGGCTAAATGCAACTTCACCGCCGGATCGATCCTCCCCATGAACGACATGTTGTGAGGTACGTGGATGTATTGTGGAACCAGATCTTTCATTTGGAGGCGCAAATTGACGATCTCAAGGAGCAAAATGATGACCTCCGCCAACAGATGCAGCGCGAGAGGGGCAATGAGGAGGTCGTGAACATAGGAAGTTCCTATGATCCCACATGCCTTTGCCGTGCCAACCCTAGTCGCATATGTGCGTGCCACTACAACGACGACCACCACGCCCGAGGCGCCTAACCGAGAACACTCTATGTGGGTAGCGAGAGGCACCTTCTACAATTAGGCACTGTGAGTGTCCCCTTCTACAATTAGGCACGGTAGTGTCCCTTCAGACGCACTTATGTTCAATCTCCTAAAGCATATAACTAAATGGTGGACGCAGCGTTATTGCGGTTGCCTTTTATTGAGTTGACATGTTGTATTGATGTGTCGCGTGCTTTAAGTTATATGCATCGAACAAATATGCATTGTATGAACGAGTTCTCAAACCAAGCTATTCCATACCGATATTGTCCGCTAGAATTACGATACAACATACTAGCAGTTCGGTAGTTGCTTACAAGAACCAAAGTACAATTACGACACAATTAGTTCGGCAGCTTGCTTACAAGAACCAAAATCGATCGAACTACAAGTTACAACATAGTAGCGGTTGTAATACAAGTTCCTAAGTGTCAAGTGCGCGCTTTGCAAGTTCTCACAGTGTGCCCTTCTGGCGGCGGCTGTTAACGCCTACCCTAGCTGCGGCTTCCCTTCGTCCATATCGTTCAATGCGACGACTCTGCCGACGCCCTTCCCCCTCTCAATAGGTCTAGATCCTAATCCAAGTCCTATTTGCAATATCCAATGTGGAGAAGTTACCGACAACCCCGAAGCCTCTTAGCTCGCCGCACCACACCTTGCACCCTTTCCTTCATGAAGTACTCCGATACGAAGTTCAATGGGTCCATGCGGATGGTCCCACACGCAAAGGACATGAGAGCATGGCTTGTGAAGGAGCTTTAGCTTGTTGCATGTGCAGCTAGGTTCATTCACATGGTCTCCAAGGCATACCTCATGGGTAATAAGAGACCGAGCCGCCCGAATCCGCTCTATCTCGGAGGATCACGTCGAATCGATGCTCAGTATGCCCATTACGAAGACCGTGTCGATCGAGCCTTCTCGGTCTTGGCTTGCATGTATGTAGTAATCTTGAGCAATAGGGGTCTGTGGGTTGGCTGCATGAAGTGCCGATTTGCATGTCTTTCCTGAAATATCCGACAGTACCATGCGAACGCCTTCAACAATGGCGACAAGAGGCTGACAACGGAGGCCCCTAATAACCCAGTTGTACACCTCTGCAAGGTTAGTGGTCATTATGCCATACCTTGCGCCGTCCGTGTCGTGAAGTAAGGACCACTTTTCCAATGGCTCGGCCTCAATCCAATGAGAGAAACACCGATGTCCTCGAGGTCCTCCGCGTCAAATGGGGAGGTCGAGCTCCCGAGGGTGTGGCGCCCAAATTGGCCTCCCTGTGAATGAGGGGACGCTTGTTTCTCTCGACGACATGCTTCTTGGTGTGCTCGTCCAACATCTGCCACAACGCATCAAATTTACGTTGCTGGTTCTGCATGGCAAGCCTCTTGAACAGTTTCATCAAAGGTTGCTGCCTGAACTGTTTGAAGAAGTTGGCCCCGAGATGGCGAATGCACCATCTGTTCCTCAGGTCCGGCCAAGGGAACGGCTCATTGGGGTCTTGCTGAAGTTGTCGGATGGCCTTCATCATCCCGGAGTGGCGATCATGGATTATGCGAGACATCGGGGCGTGCTAACTACTCCCTCCTTCGATGACGAAGGAACCACAACCACCGTCATAATTTCACTTTCCACGAAAAGCGATGGCTAAGGGCGAAATCCGATTGTTGCCATCAACGCCAATTGTTTGTCAGATCATGCCCTTGTATTTCCGGGCTTAGAAATTTCCGTCCACTGAGATCACGGGCAACATGTGTCTGAATGCATTGATGCATGGACCGAATGCTAAGAAGGCCCTCTGCAAGACCATAAAACCTAGCAGCAGTCTTTTGGCTGGCCGGTCCTTCACAGCAATTTATATGCCCGGGTTCCTGTCTTGCAGCACCTGGAGCATACGAGGAAGGTTGTCGAAGATGCCTCGAACGAACCGAACCTCCTTTCCAAAGCCTTCGCTTAGCACACCATGCCTTCACAGTAGCTAATCTTGTACTTGAATTTCGCCGATAGCCACCATGATGTGCTTGGCCTCCAGGTCCGTCTTCTTCACTATCTCTCCATACATGACATTGGCTATGAAGGTGGATGTCGGGTTGCGATGCTTCGCAAAACACTATCGAAAGCAAGCAGAGTGCGGCTCCACCTTCGAGACAATCCAAAGAGTCTCGTGCTTGGTCTCCTTGCGTGCACGCCAGGACACCCGACTGCTTTCGCATACTACGATGTAATCGCTCCCGACCGATTTGAGTACACGAAACGGCCGTTGCATGGACAAGGCCCACAGCCTTAATGGCATCCTCGCAGTGATCCCTTGTCGCAAACATTGCACGGTCAACCTCCATCCCATTGTACTCCCACGGTGATTCGTGCTCGCCGTGCACAAAGAAGACCTCAACGCCCACCCTATTCCATTCTGCGGATGGGACCTTCGCCCTCCTCGGAAGAGTTATCACCATCCTCTTGTAAAGCTTCCTCCTCGCCGAGCCGCAAGTCATCAATCTCCATCTAACGTATTATCTTTGTGGACATGCTCCCGCATCTGCTCGCACAGCTCGAGCGGCGTCTGTTGCCGCACGATATTCTCGCCTCCGCTTCCTCTTCGCCTCGGCCTCCTCTTCGCCTCGGCAACGCCGACCCACCGCGTGTTCGCATGAACTACACGCGATCAAGCGTCCGAAGCCGCTCCCACCAACCCGACGGAGCCGTCGGAAGGGCTCGCGAGAGTTCTTCGACATGCTCGCACGAGTAGCACACAACAGTAGCCACGGCGCCTCTGACCTTCCAGATATGCCTTCCATGCAACCGTGCGCATCACTCTGCTCAACTCCCGCCGAATGTGCGTGGGAGACCTGCTCCAAACCCCTTGTATCACGACACTCCACACCTCGGGGTCCAATGAGAAGGTTCTGGTGAGCCAGTCTAGGACATCTTCGATTCGGGCATTCTCCAGATTCGGGTGTACCAAATCGACTTGCTGGAAATCACTTAGGTCAACACCGTACGGACCTTCACGAACCGCACCAACACCGTAATGCACTTTCAATCTTGTGGGCTCCGACATGACTACAAATATTACAAATGTTGCAACCAGTGATTTCTCAACATACATTCCCCATACACTTGCTAAACAAACAAGTAGCCGAGAACAAGAACAAACAAGAGTATTACCTTCACGCGGAGACTTTCTCTTCGTATGAACAAGCTCCTTTCCTCCAAACCGCCCGCTCCCCAGCTCTGCTCCTCGCTGTGTACCTCTCTCAAGCTCCTCTCCTCCTCTCTTCTTGTCTCCCTCACTCGAGCTCCTCACTGTGTACCTCTCCCAAGCTCCTCTCCTCCTCAACCAGATCTGCTATGCTTGTCCGCCGAGAGAAATGGTGAAAGAAATCATAAGGGGACCTGGGCTGGCTTTCTATATGACCGTGTAGTCGCTCAACCGTTGGACGACTTGGCAGGAACTGCTGGCCCAACGGTTGAGCGACACGTGGACTAGTCGTTGAACCGTTGGACAACTTGGCAGGAAGTGCTGGCCCAACCAGGTCACGAACGATTTGAAACTAATATATTAATAAGTAATAGAACAATGCTAGAGGGAATGCATAGACAACCATATCATAGTAGTTACGAAGGAGAATACGTCAACACATAATACAAGTTATAGAACAATGGTATAGACAACCATGTCATAGTACCTACGAAGGCAATACGTAAACACAGATGACGAAACCCCCATCGCCACCCGCAAGACCTCCTCCGTCGCCGCCACGCCCCACACCCGTCGCGCCAAAGAATACGCCCGCTTGGGCTTCGAAGCGGGTGCCTAGGCCGACCTAGACAGGAAAGGCGCCAGAGCCTCGCTGGTCCGTGGTCCCAGGGGGGTCGACTCCACCGGTTGCTGCGTGAACACTAGGGGCCCGCTAAGCTGCTCAATAGAAATAACCTCGATAGGTGCAGCTCACCGCCTCGACCTCCCCGGGTGCTTCCGCGAAGTAAAGATCCACGTCCTCGTGCGGGGAGAAGGCACGTGCCGGCCGTAAAACAGTACCTGCATGGCAAATAATGTTAATCTCTACAATATATCGACGATCGCCAACTCAAGAGAGGAAACGCACTGACCGGTACGCGCATAGTGCGGTATCATACCCACCATATCGTCCGGGACGGGTCGGGCGATGAAAACATATCGCCTCGACGCTCGCGTGGCGGTGGGGTGTGTACCCACGCGCCCACCCGGACCCTCTAGCTCGCCCAGCGCAGACGCAGCGAGGCGAAAGCGTTAGGGCAAGCGCGGCGTGGGCGTGCCTCCCGAGCTCGCCGGGCGGGTCAGGACATGGCGTCCTCGACCTATGCACCGACGAGGCCACCTCCCGGACCGACGAGCCCACCTCCTGCACCGACGAGGCCACCTCCTGTATCGCCCCGCATGACGCCGTACCGCGCATCGCCGCTGCCGCATCAGAGGCCCGACGCAACAAATCGCACTAACTCGTCGCGCTGCGGACCTCCACACCAATGCCGATCTGCCCAGATCGACCGTCCGTCGCCGCAACCCCGACGTTGATGTCCGCTCGCAAGCGAGTATGTCAAAGCGCCAAACCTATAATTCGTAACAAAGACGAAGACATTTTCAAACACGATTTTACGTACCACGAGGTGCACATTCCACGCTAAGTACGAGGGTAGGCGCTTGGTCGCTCTTGCACGCGAAGCGGGGAGGGTCGACGACATGCACCACTGGTGCGGTTCAAGGGCGCATTCAAATAAGGTACTCGTCAGACGACTGGGTTGTACGGGCCGCCCTTCCGCACGCAGCCCTCGAGGGCGTTAAGCCATCGTGCTACCCACGGCTCCATCTTGCCCGCCATCGCGTCCTAGTGCCACCCTCTTACTATGCTGCAAACGCACCATTGCAATTGGAAGTCATCGTTACGGAAATGTCAAAAACATATGTTAACATGTGTTGCATGTAACTCACGCGGGTCGACTTCAGTACCCTCGCCCCGACGGAATCGGAACAACTCGCGGAGGCCGAATCAAGCGATCACCACGCACTGCGTAGTCCTCCACGAACATGTCGAAGACGAAGCTTCCTCTGCGTCCCAAGATGCCCGGCCGCGCCAAAGACAAGAAGACAGCCAGGAGCACGGCCTCCGCCTCTCGATCGAGTACGGCTCCAGCAAGACGCCGTCGCCGTGAGACGGTCCACCGCTCCACAAAGTGCTCAGACGACGTGTGACTGCTGACGCATGCATATCAGGCTCATGAGCCAAAACAAGAGTTACAAAGGATTACCCGTAATACGATCAAGAAAATATATAGGAAATATGTACCCGCTTACGGCACCAAAGGGACCCTACAATCGCCGGGTCCACCGCGGCCCCATGGTACATGTCCGCGCCAGACGGTCCGGAGTCTATCGGCATGGGCCGTCCGAGAGAAGCGCCAAACGACCACAGTACCGCAGCAGAGGGGGGCGCACCGAGGATAGATGCGGCCGCCCTACAAAGACGCATCGCACATGCCGCAGACGTCGCGCAAGTACGGCCGATCCCCAATCGATCTCTAGCTCTCGCGCCGGGCGATGGCCCTCACTTACCAGGCGGCGTCAACGGAGTCACCGTGGTCTGCCGCTAACAAGACTCACCAAAGAGCCACAACAGTACGTCTCCGGTGCCGCGACACCTAGTCGACGGTGAGGTCAGGGACCATCCGCTCGACCCACGCAGTAAACGGATAATTAGTAAGCCCGTCATATGGCTAGGCCTCAATGAATCGCTAAACATGGAAAATAGGTACTATACTTACCCGAATCGCGAAGCCACCGCAGGGCGCCATGCCATTGCCGCTCCGAGAAGTCGAAGTACGGAGGAGCGGCCTCCGCCCCAAGAACCCCAAACCCGCCTAACAGGCGCGCGCCACCACACCCGTCCGCGGAATGCAGCGCCCGCGATAGGCAAGCCGAAGCGACATCGCGACATCCTGCAGAAGTCGGGCCATCTCCCGAAAGGAGGTGGAAGGTGTGCGTCTCGGGCGCCAACGGTTCACCAGGCGGGCCAGAGCGACGGCCGAATGGGAATCGTCGTGACCGCCCGACCGCTCGAACCTCCCCATCGTCGCCGACTGCATCGCCGTCTCTTCGTGGCCTCTACCATCCGTGCGAGAGGTAGAAGGCGGAACGGCTCAGCCTACAAAGCACGAAGAAGTAAGTACATAGTGCGCATACGATACAAAAAAGTGACAAATTTGCGGACAAACCTCTCTACCCAGCGTGGGTCTAGTCTCCAAGCGTCGGGTGTCCGCATCTAACCACCCCCTAACTCACCGCGTCGTCCCGCCAACCGGATGCGGCACACGACGGCTCGTCTTGGTCAAGACGTCGACCAACCGTCCAAACAGATGAAATGCCAATCCGAACCACGTGGTCTTGAGCCATACCGCAAATTAAGAAATTAAAAGCATTCATATTACTTACGATTTAAATTATACTCCAATGGCATTATACTTTGCCCCAACACAATGACATAATTTTTCCTACGAAAGGCTATATTACGTTAACGCCTATACCGATCGCTATGGATTGCGAAATATTTAATACATCATCGTTATTATGCATATTTATAATGGGTGAAGCTTTGGGAAAAACAAAATTTGACATGTTTGATAATCCAACGTGTTTGGAACCATGTATCGTGTATTTAACATTCTATAAACTAGCATTTGCGAATGCACGCGTTATCGACATGTTTATCATTATATAAACTAGCATTTAGAAAAGTAACATGTACACAATTAGCGCAGCACGCAGAATAGTACAACTAAATTTATTTTTACTAACTCATTTTTCCTTCATGTTATCTCTCAACATTTGCTAACGTACCATGGTTATCCTATCATGTTATAGTGACATATTGCTAACCTACCATGTTATCTCTCAACATTTGCTAACGTACCATGGTTACTAATTAATCATGCCATCTCTAAATATTTGCTAACAATATGTCACTATACATAAAGTTGCTTGCTAACCTACCATGGTTTTAAAAATAAACTTGTACAAATTAATACTACAAACTTACCGTCCTAATCGTCGATGCGAAACGAAGAACTTCTTTTTCCTCCTCTTCTTCTTCCCTTCCTATTTTTCTTCCTCTCTTTCTCCTCTTTTCCTTTCGTCTCGGTTGTGTTTCTATCGATTCGCGCGTTGGAATGGCAACGGTTCGACCGCATGCGGTTTTTATAGCTGCCCCAAGTCGCCCAACCGTATGGCAACTTGGTTGAGTTGCCAAAGAAGTCGCCATACTGGTTAGGCGACTTGGGTGAGCCGCCACCAAGTCGCCAATCCAAAAAGCGGCGGCGCTCGAAACTTTAAATCGTCGCCCTATTGGGCGACTTGAATGATTGTCGACCGCGTTGGGCGACTTGAGGAAATCGCCCAACCGTAGGGCGACACGCGATTATTTCTGTAAAAAAAATTTAAGCGGTATTATTTCTGTATTTCGGAATAAAAAATAGATTATTTAAAAAAAAATTCTTCAAATTAATCGTTTATGTTATTATTTCGTCTTGTGTGGATCGATATTCATCTATGTTGATACTGTTTGCACTAGTGTGATCCTGAACTAGTGCATTATACAGAGGGTCTAGAATTGCATTTTTGGGTCCCGACAATAGGTTTCAGCACTGGCGTGATTGATTTTTGCGTGCGAGCCTTCCACCCATTGCCGTCTACTGCATCATTGTTGCCGCAAGCAGGACACCAGCGTCGAGGAAACGACGTGCAGGGCGGTTTTAGTATCATTTACCGCTCTGGTTGCCATTAACAATCCTATAATATACAACCTTAAATTTTGAGCGGGGCATTTGCCCCCGCACCTCTCCATGTAGGTCCACCCATGGGGGCATGGTGTAATATTCAATCTCCAGGCATGAGATTATGCTCGGGTTAGGCTCTGCCCTGCTCTACCTGCACCAAGAGTGGGAGCAATGCGTTGTGCACAGGGAGACCAAGCCCAGCTACATAATGCTGGACGCGTCGTTCAGCGCCAAGCTCGGCGACTTTGGGCTCGCAAGGCTCGTCGACCACGGCGGGGTCCTGTCGCGACACGACGGTGCTCGCCGCACGATGGGTACATGGATCCCGAGTGCATGATCACCGCAGAGCCAACGCCGAGTCGGACCTCCACAGCCTCGGCGTCGTGCTACTTGCCTACTTGAGATCGCCTGCGGCCGGCGGCCTATTGTGGCTCAGGATGAGGAAGACGCTATCCACGTTGCCCGGTGGGCCTGGGATGCATACGGCAGGGGAAGGATTCTTGATGCACGGCTCAAGGGAGAATTCCACGGCCGGGAGATGGAGTGCGTGATGGCCGTCGGGCTCTGCCCTGATCGGAGCCAGAGACCGTCCATCAGGCAGCCCGTCAACGTGCTGAAGTTCGAGGCGCCGCTGCCGAGCCTCCCTGCAAGGATGCCGGTGGCCAGTTGATACTTTCGGTTGTGCGTCTTCGGCCGTCACAGGCGGCAGCACCAGCTCTGCCACTACTCAGTCCAGCTCTACAGAGACATCTTCCTTCCTTGCTGAAATGACAACAGATCAATGATTTCTTATCAGATTAACTCTAGTGTCGAATTGTGCAGAGGTGTATCATGTTTACGAATACAGCATCTAGTTGATTTTTGAATGACGTAATCAACACAAGGTACAGAACACAGGTGCAGAAACCAAAATACGGCTATTAACACTGGCGGCAGATTTATGATGTCATCTCATTTATTATTGTCCCACCACAGAAAAGTCTATTCTCAACTCTTAATTCACATAGTATATATGCCATTTCTTCTGTTTCAATCATTTACAGTGAAAAGGCCGTACAGCGTCGCTTCCCCACCCGACCTCTTCAGTTCCCTTCGCCTTCTTCCATAGGATCACAGTACAGGGGAAGTACAATCGAGGGCCATCCATAGACTGCACATGGCACTAAACAGCAGTAGCAACTGGAGTGTCAGGGTGGGCACCCCATTCAGTCCATGATCCATCATATACTGCAACATCGGTTTTGCCAAGGCGATGGAGGCCCTAAAATGAACATAGGTTTTAGCAACACAATTTACCATCTAAAATGAGCATAGGTTTTAGCAACACAATTTACCATCAGCAAAGGAAATCTTATGAACTAGTGGAAGGTAGTCTTACCAAAGCTAATACACACGCCGTCACACCAGTGCCGCAAGAGGTCACAAAGGGTTGATCAACTGATATACCTGATGGCAAATCAAACAGAGTAATTACAAAGATTGTCATAGTTATGGCTATAATTCTATTTTTAACACTCAGCTATTGCAGTTCTACATTAAATACCACTAAAAAAATAAAAAAGGGTGCCAGCAACAACCAATACAAATATATAACAGTGTCACACAAGAACCAGTCATATTAATGGATGGTGCCCTTTCGACAAATCCAGAGCTAACTCTTAATAGTTCTAGAAACAATACTGAGCTTGAGCATAAACGGAGCCTGAGCATGAGAGAAACTTGTTATTGTACTTGTAAGCAGGCCAGCCAAGACTGGCATGGCTCGCCAAGCTCTGCTGGGTGGATCTTGAACCCAGTCATCAAGCTAAACAAGAACATAAATAAGAAGAGGCTACACTGACATTTGAAATGACCCAGAAGATTAGGTGTGCAGTTAAGATGTGTACATACTTTCAGAATGGGTAAGAAGCTTGCAATTATGACATACACAACTTGGCTACTGGAGGGCATCGTCAGTGGGGAGAAAGTATTTGGAAATTTACATGGATTACCTTCTTGCCCAAATCGTTTACAGAGCTCATCTGGAGGCAATAGCTTTTGTGAACTGTCAAGCACCTGTAGAATGCCAATGAAGACTTAGCAACATCTTTGGCAGTGCTTGCAGAGATACAGAAAAATAAAGAATTTATAGCACATGGATTAAAAAAAAATACTTGAGCCCTTCTAGTTGGCACACCAATCAAGTTCCAGTGCTACAATGTATACCCAAGCTAAAAAGAAAAGGGCAACCACAAGCCATAAAATTCTCCATCCTAGCATGGATAATGAAGTATCATATAGTACAATTTAACATACTTCCATTACCCCAGCAACCAAATCTAATATAACAGATAGAGGCATATAACTGGAGTCAAACATTAATATATCTGGTAAGAGAATAAGCACACATGCACTGCTGTACCCTAATCAAAATGAATGAAAGAATGAGGAAAACTACAGTTGACCAAATGGTGTTAAAAATGAGCAAGTGTATTATATGATAGGTTGAAAATTGACCTCCGAGTCTCCAACTGTGAAATTTATCCAACAAATATCCATTAATGTCCAATGTAATTGAAGCACGGACAACAAAGATCAACAGCGCAAAATGAATAATCAAAGTAGCATGTGCAAAAAGAAGTGCACAAACTAAATGGATAATTGTGAATTTCACCTGGGGAAAAGGGATGCATTTGCTCCCAGGCACATGCCCGCTTCTTATTCCCTTGCGCGGCTCTGGAACTGCACCATCAAATCTGAAGTGCAAGTTTCATGTCAGTGTACAAAATCACTGATAGGCATAACACACAATGAAGCATTCACCTTTTTTTGTCAGGAGGTAATATAGCAAAACTAACACAGTTATTGAACCGGAAGCACAAGTTTAAAAGCCAAAACTTTAAACCATAGTTACCAGAAACACGGTTCGTCCGAGTCGCGGTACGGGATTCGGGTTCAGAGTTCGCCACTTTTTCTTCTAATTTCCATGCTAACACAAACCCCTGCACCTTAAACCGATTTGGGTTCGACGAATCTGGTTCGTGATTCACAGGGTTTTATAGCGAATCCGTAACTATGCTTTAAACACCATAACACTGTCTATAATGTTACTATGTTAGTGTTATGTTTAGTATCATGGTTGGACAGAAAAAAAAAGATAACTCAAAATGCAAAAGCTAAACTGACTTATGACAAACGAATATTCTTGACAGGTACTATGTCCAGTCTATGACTATGGAGATTATCCAAATAATTATGATGAACACAGACCACTTAGGGCCACTTTGCCATTGCTGTGCAGTGCAGTGCTGCAATGTGGAATTTAGTTATAGTTAGTTACTGGAATTTTAACCATATCCAAAGATTTTGCTGATGAAACTCCAAAAAAGAAGCTTTAAGGTAGTTACCATCTCCAAAGTAGCAAACTAAAAGTGCCTTTTAAAAGCCACCACAGTACTAAACAGAGCCTTAAGAATAAAGGCAAATGCTTTACATACAGCATACATGTTTGTTTAAACCCTGTGTTGCTGTCTTGTTTTCCGCTTGTCTTCTATCTTTAATGCAATAGCGGCATTCCGCCGCTTTTTCCTCAAAAAAACTATTATGATTTTTCAGGAATTAAAAGATTAGCAATACCTAGGCTTCGATCGAGCATCTATAAGTTGATGTGTCTGGGTATTGATGTTCTCTTTCACCTGAGCAAATCGTGTATATTAGTTATATTAACATGCAGAATGAATTTAGTGAATGGTGAGGAAAGATAATAGACAAATTTTTGGGCCCCTAACTCCCTGAGCACCTCTAACCTGATCAAGATTCCAAAGAAGATGAGGCTGCAACTTTGCTTCAAATGTGATGGGACCAACCTACAAAGATAAATTGAAGTTCTTTATAGCTAAAGCTTGAAGCGAAGCACCCAATACTGTAGCAACCAATTATTTAAGTGTCACAACTACGAGGTTGATAACTCCATAGCGCTGGTAACGCCCAAAAGTTTTCCTCTGAGGTTCCTAATGCAGCATTGCTAGAACAAACAAAAATAGGAGGTTTAAAACAAGTTACCGATTGTCCCTGATAAACTTTCTCAATTGCCTCACGAGCAGCACTGGCTTTTAAGATGGCATCAGTAGAGGCACTTGATTCAACATCATACCCAGAAGCACGCCATTGGGGCAAACCTCCATCCAACACCCAAACTTTATCATGTCCAAAAACACGAAACATCCTGTTATCAAGGAAACAGGCATCACAAACATGCAATTAAATATCAACACTAATACAAATGAAGCATATTGTAAATGCACTGTTAAGGAGAACTTATAATCATCAAAGAACAATGAGCAAATTTACTTAGTTCTGTGAAGAAAAGAAACTTACCACCAAACACGAGCAGCGCTAAATAGCCCCTTTCCATCGTAAACTACTATCCCATCTTTGTTGTAGATGTCAAGGGCAGATACAGCAGCAGAAAATGCTTTCTCAGATGGAAGCATGTGTGGCAACTGAATCAAAGAAGAATACAATACAAAAAGAAACAATTAATCGGATGAACAATCAATACGAAGAAACAAGCAGGCATTCCATGTTTGGCAACTTATTAGTATAGTGATAACTACACAAATACTGCCACCCTGTCCTTCTAAAAATACCCAAGGGATTCCTCTATTTGACTATTTCTCTACCTAGTCTACTTTTTCAGGAACAACTCAAGGCGTAGTTACACACCAATACTGTGACGATTTACAGTAAGAAATATCTATAACGAACTAAAAGAGAAAAGCAAGGATATCTGCAGTAAAGAATGTAGGATGATTTAGTACACAAACAACGTTAATATGTCTGATTAGTAATTAACCAAAAAACCTACAAGCTAGTGAGCTGAACTTACACTCGATGTTCTGTCGGATATTCCGTCAACATCAAAGAATAAAGCACCAGGAATATGAGCCACCTGGGAACAAGATTAAAGCAAATATTAAAGCATCATAACATCTGTTACTATACTTTCAAATGATCTGAAATCGCAGAAAAATTAAGGTGTCATGAACAACCAACAAAACCAAGCGTATAAAACCATCAGAGGAGTGCAATGAAGTAACATCAAGTGGTAAGAGCTTCCAAATTCCAAAATGTCAACAACACACGAACCACTACCTGGTACTCCTGAAGTGGATTCCTTTGTTCCGCAGCATATACCAAGAGGCATCAAGTACCTTGACAAAAATAAGAGCATAAGATATAATGCACCGATGGAACAAAATAACAAATACTCCTCCGTTCGAAATATATGATGTTTTAGAAAGCGTGCAATCAAACTTCCTTAACTTTGACCACTAATATATATATAACTATTTGTATTGGTTATGTGAAAATGGTATCATTAGATTAGTCATAAAATAAACATATTCATATAAAAAGTAATGATCAAAGTTGCATGTTGAAGACCGTGTCGATATCCAAAACGCCATATATTTTTTTTTCATAGAGGGGTACATATTTAACAGCAAGAAAACTATCCTGTGAATACCATAGTTACACGTGAATCCTGCTTGTATTGAATGACTGTTTTATTATTAGTCCTGCTGAGACTACATCGTAATGTCAACGAGACAATGAAAAAGAAGACGACTCCAAAATTTGTCCTTGGAATCAAATTTACACCATAATGTGAATGCAGTGCAAATTGAGAAGATCAAATTAGCAAATGAAAGGCCCCTCATCCATGTATGAACTATAATATAGGCACCTCAACTATTTTTCGAAGAATTGAGGCCACCTATGATAAAACATCCCGCGGATCCTCACTCACCTAAACTATCAATTCATATAGCAATGTCATGTCATATTTATAGGCCCTTGTACAACCAATACAAGAGTGTGTTGCCTAATTCACATGGTATCAGAGCCCAGGACTCAGATCCCTCTCTTCGCTTCTCTCCTCGTAGCGCGCCATGGCGACAACCACGCCAGCCATGGCGTCGCTACCATGGAGCTAGCCACGCCACTTCATGATGAATCACCTGGCGCTGAGCAAGCTTTCCTCGCCATCTTATTGTCGCGGAAGATGGCCTCGAGCTTGCTCCAAGCGCCGTATGCCGTGTCATGATCATGTCAAGGAGTTCCTCGGAGATGGTAGTGTAAATCCATCCGAGAACGCACAGGTCCTCCTTGACCCAATCGCGATCGTGGTGGAGAGGATCGCTGCCGTCAACAT
This sequence comes from Phyllostachys edulis, assembly GCA_036346405.1. NCBI lineage: Eukaryota > Viridiplantae > Streptophyta > Magnoliopsida > Poales > Poaceae > Phyllostachys > Phyllostachys edulis. Next base: position 5,934,463 of record CM070567.1, on the reverse strand, counting down.
GATGTTCAAGGGTGAACTTGCCACCAACGATCATCATGAGATTGCGCCACTTAGTGTAGTTGCGCGCTTGAGCATCCAGGATGTACGGGACGAGCACCTTGATGTTGGCGGCATGCAGGGCAGTGAAGTGGGAGGAGGAGGAGGAGGAGGAGGAGGGTGAAATTGTTGGGCTTACGGAGGAGGAGGACGAGCCGGAGGTGGCGTGGCTCAGAGCCTCCATGGTAGCCGACGCTACGGTGGCGTGGGTGTCGCTCATGGTGCGCTACGAGGGAGAGGAAGCTAGGCAGGGAGAGGGAGAGGGATCAAAGTCCTGGAGCTCTGATACCATGTGAATTAGGCAACACACTCTTGTATTGATTGTACAAGGGCCTATAAACAGGCATTACATGACATGCAGGGTATAGCCGTGCATGGGTTACAACAGATGGGAGAGAGCCCGATGGGCTCGGATCACGTCGTTGATGCATGTGCTTCGTAAGTGCGACAAGACCAGGGAGAGTGTTGTTGTACATGCCGTTGGCTGAGGAGCGGTTGTTTACACTAAGATATAACCTACAAGCAACGCCGACCAAATTGTCACGACGACACAACCCCAACACAATGGACGCTCCGCATCAACTTACTAGCTGTAACACCAACAATTCACAGGCAAGTGCAGATTACTACAGTTCAGTACTATGCATGCTATACCTTCACATCGGAGTCCCTGAGGTTGGCGTGCAGCCACTCGGCCGACACCACGGGCTCGGTCCTTGGAAGCGCGTGGACGCCCGCGGCCTCCGACACCGCCGACGACGACGACGTGGCATTGCAGCGCGCGGCGATCCCGAACGGCCCGGCGCCCATCAGCGGCGGCGGTAGCGACGCCCTGCACCCGAACCCCGCGTTGCTCTCCGCGGCGGCGCGCGCCCATCCGACCCTGCCCTGCACGAGCGAAAACCGAACAAAACGTCAGATTGGGGGGGATCGAGGCGGGGGCGAAGCGGCAGGATTTACGACCGCGAGGAGCGTGGCGGTGATGAGGAGGAGAGGAAGGAGGGTTTCCTTGGGGAGGGAGGGGAGGAGGCGGAGGGAGGCGGCGGCGCGGGAGAGGAGGCAGGCCGCCATGGGTAGGGTTTTGGGGGTTCTAGAAGGCTCCGGAAGGGTGGTGGGAAGAAGAGGGAAGGGGGAGAGATGAGATGAGTTGGTGCTTGTCGAGTGGATTTGATGTTGACGTGGCACGGTGGTAGTCTTGATGTCCTCGTTAATCCGGTGGAAAGGAAAGCCCCTGTTTCGCGGGAATCTGCGGCTCTTCGTCTCTGGTGGGCAGCCTCCGCCTAGCGGATCGGGCGGCGTAGAGACACAGTATTCTCTATATAACGTACGGACGAGATCGATGCAAGACGATGAATATTTTGCTACAGTATTCTAACCAGGTATTACTGCAAATAGAAGTTCGCATAACCGAAATTATCGTTTATACAAGCTGATCCTCCCCACTGTGCTGCTAAGGATCCTGAATACCCGTCTAGGGCCCTAGGGTACGTGACACGGCACTTGCCGATCGCCGACTGACCAAACGGGTGGTCTACCGACTACTATTCGATCGGTCGCAAGAGTAGCGGTCGTGCACGATCAACCGCACGCCCGTCGGTATTCATGTTGGGCCGTCGGTTCGAGTTCGTTTATCCATCGGGCCAAGTGTGGCCCGCTTGATCTCATTATAATAAAAAAATCAAAAAATTAGAAAAATGTATAGAATTCAAGACATGAAAATTAAAAAAAAAATGAGACAATCATATTAAAAATGTAATAAAGAGCTTTATTAATGTCCAACTAGCTGCCTCGTTAAAACCTTCGCCAAGTAAAAACTCATAATGAGAAAGCATTGGCAAAGGAAAAAGAGTATAGCTTATAACTCTACAATTGTACATACATGATACATCTTTGTTCTATGTGTCGGTGTCATTGTCTAAGTACAGATTTTCGAACACCTCCGACAACTCTGGATTTTCCACAGAGTATTGTGTTCGTAAATCAGTTTGTTCCCAATCCTTCACAGTTAGAAGAATCGCCACCATCGCACTTGTCTTCTCTCGATTTTCTTCTCTCCTCCAATATTCTTCCAGAAAAACTGAAATCAGACTCGGAGAAAATCGTGGAGACAGGAACAGTTAATACATCACGTGCAAGCATGGATAGCACTTGATATGTTAACTTATGGGCTTAGCACCATTGCAAGATGTCGGGCCTTCGAGTTGAAATCCACCGCATCTTCATTGCCGTGATATGTGGATAGTTCTCCGCCTCCTTGTGGGTCTTGGCCGAAAGGTGCTTTGGTTTAAGAAGAAAAGAAGACCTAGACTCGGACTCGACTCGACTGGAGGAAGAGGCACCAAGATCGTACACACATATTTGTCTTCCCACTTGAGGCGGGGGCTATCGGAGGTCGCTATGAGCGACTTCTTAACTTGTTTTCATACCTTTGGTAAACCTCGATAACCGAGAACAAACTTCGCAAAATAGTTAGTATAGTCTAGCCCCGTAGCATCTCTAACAAGATCAAGTACAGTACTAAATGCATTAATTTTAACCCTAGGATCTAAAATAAATGCAAATGCATATAGGTAAGGGATTTCTGTCTGATATTTAAGGTATTTAGATTTTATGAAAACAACAACATCGAGTAAAACAAAGTCATCTTCATACATTTTCAATTGAGTAGCAATCCGTAAAATAGTATGCACAATGATAGGAGATGTTGGATAATAGACAACGAACAAAGCAACAGTTGCCTCATAAAATTTTTTTAAAAACGACAGTATCTTCTCATCAACGAACCAATGTTGCTCAGTTAATAGTATAGTACCGTTAGTGCTAGGATAGTACGTTTGAATAAAAAACAGAAAAAATGCTCTTGTATAGTAAAAGATTCTTAAGCATGAGGTAAGTAGAGTTCCACCTTACCTCTATGCCCAAACCGAAATTTCTTGGATGTACACCCATCGCCCTTCATAAGTTCTTATATTGTGCTATTCTTATTTTGATATTATTCAAGAAAGAAATCGATCGCTAAAAGCTTTAATATACGACTCAACCTCTTCAAACCACATTTGACTATAAGGTTGATAATATGACAAGCACATCGTTGATGTAGCAAGAAGGAATCGAGTATGTACTCAACACCGGAGTAAGAATGTCTATGGCCCTAGAGTTTGAAGCGGCGTTGTTCAAAGTAATTATAATATTTTGTCTATAAGACCAAAGACTTCCACAACTTTGATGATACATTACTTAATATTCTCCTCGTGTGTGCTACATCAATTAATTTTAAAGCTATAATCCTTTTCTCCATTACCCACTCACCATTAACATAATGCACAACTATACTAAGGTAATCCTCCCTAACCCGACAACCCATATGTCCGAGGTCGTACACCAAAATGTGCACGCATTTAAATAGTTCCTTTATTTTATTACGACATTCATTATAGTATTTCACTAGATCCCTAGTTGTTGTCTGTCTAGAAACGGAAGAAAATTTAGGATTATGCGCAGTCCTAATTTGATTTTGGAAAGAAGCAGACTCGCCAAAGCCTAACGGAAATTCTAGAAGCAATTAAACGACAGAGATCATGGGCTACCCGAGGATCATAGTCCCAACTAAATACCTGCAGACTGTCAGGTGGTTGTATTGCACTGCTCACGCCTCATCACAAATCCTTGCTTGGTTCGACATCTTGTAGCATGTTTAAGCAAGTGCACTGCTCCACCAGAGACTTTGCAGACAATTCATGGCAACAAATTTTACAAATAGCATATGGTACCCTCATTTTTCGTTGTGTCTTGCTTGGTTGTCCTGTTGAAATTCTCCCACACTCCCGATGTAGACGGTTTCGACCTCTTTGCTCCAGTTACCGTGGAGCTTGATGCGCCTGGAGCCCGATGATGGAACTCCGCCTTGCTCTTCCTAAGTGAAACCTCCAGCTTGGTTTGAGGTAGCTACAAATTACTCCATGGACACAATTTCTTCGGTGAAAGTATGTACTCAAAGAAGAGCAAAGATATCGTAAGGATCGCCCATAACTAAAACCGCAAAATCACAACTAACACTATTACTACTTTCATCTTAGCGTAACAAGAACTAACAATAAAAGTATTACAAAAATAGTATTGTACCCTTTCACTTAACTTGTTGTCAAAAATTAAAATTTCCAAGTTTTGGCACATTTTTTTGAAATTTGCCAAATTAGCTCAACACGGGTTTGAATTTGCACAACACAATTTCAAAGAGCAAAGAGGTCAAACCGCTTTACATCGGAGTGTGGGAGAATTTCGACAGACAACCAAGCCGACGCAAATCAAAAATTATATGCTATTTGTAAAATTTGTCGCAATGAATTGTCTCATGAGGTCTACAGTGGAACGAGGCACTTGCTTAGACATGCTACAAGATGTAAGGCCAAGTAAGGATTAGTGATGAGCCGACACAACCGCAAAGACAATCCCGACAGATGGTACGAGTGAGACTACGATCTTGATGTAGCCCGTCAATCTCTATCATTTAATTGCTTATGAGGATTTATCGTTAGGCTTTGGGGAGTTTGTTGCTTTCTAAAATTACATTAGGATCACAAGATAATCCTAGATTTGTTGTCGCTTTAGACGCATAAACAACTAGGATCTAGTAAAAAATACTACAATGAACGTGGGTAATACAATAAAGGAACTATTTAGCACGTGCACATTTTCAAAGGGCCTCGACTCTCGGACATATGGAGGATCGAGCTAGGAGGATTATCTTAGTGTAGTTGCTCATTATGTTAATGACGACTAGGTAATGTAGAAAAAAATGTAGGTTTAAAATTAATTGATATAACACACACGGTGACAATATTATGGATCGATATCAAAGTCGAGAAGACTTTGTCCTCATGCATAAAAATATCCTCAATTACTTTAGACAATGCCACTTTGAACTCTAGGGCCATGGATATTTTTACTCTAGTGTTGAGTACATACGTTGATTTCTTCTTGCTACATCACGATGCGCTTGTCGTATTATTAACCTTATAGTCAAATGTGGTTTGAAGAGGTTGAGTCCAGATATTAAATCTTTTCGCATGTAGTTTCTTTTTTCTTGAATAATTCTAGCGTAAGAATAACAACATATAAGAACTTTTATAGGTGATGGGTGTATGTCCAAGAAAGTTCGGTTTGGACATGCCGTAAGATACAACTCTACTTACCGATGCTTAATAGTCTTTACCATATAAGAACATTTTTTCTGCTTTTATTCAAACACACTATCGTGAGCAATCGATGATAGTATACTATTGACTGAGCAACATTGGTTCGTTGCTGAGAAAATACTACGGTTTATAGAAATTTTTTATGAGGCCATTGTTTCTTTGTCCATTGTCTATTGTCCAACATCTCCTATCATTGTGCATAGTATTTTACAGATTGCTACTCAATTGAAAATGTATGAAAATGACTTAGTTTTACGCGAGGCTATTGTTGCCATGAAAAGTAAATACCTTAAATATTGGAGAGAAATCTATTTCCTATTTGCATTTGCATTTGTTTAGATTCTAGAGCTAAAACCGAAGCATCCGTAATGTACTTGATCTTCTTAGTGATGCTATAGGGCTAGATTATACAAACTATTTTGCGTAAGTTCGCTCGATTATACGAGGTTTACCAAAGGTATGAAAATAAGTCCGGAGAGTCCGCTGCAACAACCTTCAATAGCCTCCACCTCAAGTAGTAAAACAAATATGTGTGGCAAGATCTTTGATGGCTCTTCCTCCAAGTCTATGGCTTCTTCTTCTCTACACAATACCGTCACCAAGAACAAATTTCAAGGAGTGGGGAACTATCCACCTATCTCGACAACAATATGGTGGATTTCAACTAAGAAGGCTTCAAAATTTTGCAATGGTTGCAAGCCCATAAGTTAACATATCTTATGCTATCCATACTTGCACAGGATATGTTAATTGTTCCTGTCTCAACGGTTTTCCCCGAGTCTACTTTCGGTCTTTATGGAAGAATATTGAAGGAGAGAAGAACAAATCTCACAAGTGAGATGGTGGAGATACTTTTAACTATGAAGGATTGAGAACAAACTGATTTACGAACACAACACCCTATGAAAATTTCAGAGTTGCTCAAGTATTCAAAATCAGACCTAAACAACGACATGTAGAATAAGGATGTATGTAGTGCTATAGGTTGTACTCCTTTTATTTGCTAATGTTTTCTAATGTTGAGTTTTTACTTGACAAAGGTTTTAACGAGGCGTACCATTTGAACATTAATAAAGCTTTTTATTACATTTTCAATATGCTTGTCTCATTTTTTTTTTATAATTTTCATATCTATTTCTCAATTCTACATATTTTTTCGATTTTTTTGAATTTTTCAAGCTTAATCTGACTAAGTGGCCGCAATAGCCCATCAAAGCAAATGAGCTCGAGCCGCCCAACGCAAAGACGACAAACCATCTGGACCGCGGCTCGAGCTGCCTCCCCGACACAGATAGACATTACGACACGCATCCATCTATTAATTGGGCCATGATGGACTCGAGCATGATCGCGCTCCATATTGTGTCAGGTACCACCTATCTTGCCACTCTAGCAAGATTCAACTTCTCGCCTCGGCCGAGGATACTGATATTCCGCACTTCTCTCCCTCTCCCATAGCCTCTCTCTCTTAGGCTCGCACCTCAATTTCCCGCCTTTCCCACTCTCTCTCTCTCTCTCTCTTAGGAAATTGATCCGAGAGGAGCAAGAGAGGCTCTCTAGATCTGGGTGCCGTCCTCTCCTCTCGCATAAGGTGATTGAATCGGGAGAGGTAGAAGCTCTTCTTGCTTGATTTGGCCTCAAATCATTCTACCAAATTTGGTTCTTCATTGAATGTTCTTCATTTATTATTTCCTTCTCTTTCAGCGACCTCGTGATATACTAAAATGGGTAAGGTTTGAATGATTCAGAGTGCAAACGACATAACCATTCACCAATTCTTTGACTACTTGATCCAAATTCAATTTGGAGTCTATGCTTGAGATCGGCGGGTTATGGGGTTAATTGGAATTGAGACAACATGTCGATGGGTTTGGAGTTTAATTGGTGTAAAAAAGATAAATTTATTTTGGAGGATTTACTATAGTTTGTTCTCTTGATTTTTTGTAATAATATTTTTTTATTTAGAATTACGTAAATAATACTACCTTAATTTTTTTTGTCAAAAATAATCATCGGCCGCCATGTCAGTTGGGCGATCGCCATGACGCCCAACGACAGGAGAAATTAGCATTGGAGTCGCTTTGAGTTGAGCGATTTAAAGTCGCTTCAATGGTTGAGCGATTTAGATCAAATCCAACCATCGGACGATTTTAAGTACTAGTTGTACTATTTAATAAATCCGATTGGAATAATTGTGTGTGAATAAATGTTACATTCTCGTAGGTAATACATTTAGTAAATCCTGTTGTAGGATGTTATTTTTTGGAAATAACATGGTGGTGACAAGGTTGGTTGGTCCGTTTGTCATTTTTGTAGAATCTGAAGGGTACAAAATTTGGCAGACTCACAATAACATTTTGTGATCATTGTATGTTGTTGTAGTACGCTAAATTTCAAGAATTTTATGGGGACGATAGAGGTAGCAATGATTCATAAGTACAAAGGTAAGTGATATTATGATGCGCGTAAAATTCATACACACGTGAAGAACTTTGGAGAAATGGTACAACGATAACAACACGACGCTTGATCCGGATAAGGGTTACATGGGAAGCAAAAGCTAACAAACCAAGGATCGGTACACACATGCCTTTAGGCCTTGTTTGGAAAGGCGGATCGGATCCATCCACAGGATCATCCCATGGGAAGTTTTCCTGCACTAATCCGTTTATTGCTTGGCTAACCTCAGATCGCGATTTCTCCCCGCTCCAACCCAATCCATGTGGGTAATGCACCTCGCCGGACGAGCTTTCGTTCCTGTCTTATGACTGTCATATGACTTTCTTCGCCACTTCTCCGAACCGCCCTCCCCCTTTTCTCCTGACTTCACTCCTCAAGCAGAGTCCGCCTCCCGCCTTCTCCTCCATCATAGATAGGCAAGAAGACTGCACCCGCCCATGCTGCCAAGCCCGGCGGGAGCCCTGGATCTGGTGCGCCCAACAGAACATCCCAAATTTCCAGAGTTTTTGAAAAATTTCAAAATTTAAAAATAACCATTTGGTTTTATTAATTTGGTAAAGCTTAATTTGAAATTTAGAATTTAAAAGCAATTTAAGTTAAATTAATCAAACTTTAATTAATTCAAAGTTGGTTTATTTAAGTTTTCGGATCTTAATTGATTTAAAACCAAAAGTATTATTTTAAGTATTTTCTTGGGATTCAAAAATGGTTTTTCTTTTGTCCCTAAGTTAAAATCTATTTTGTTTGCAAAACTAAAAGCAAAAAAGTTGTTAAAAGTATTTTTTATTAAGTTCCATATAATTCAAGGGATTTCGTATTTTCCTAGAATTTTTGGACGATTTTAGCTATTTTCTAAAAACCTTTTCGCTTTTTTTTCTTTTATTCAAAATCATTTCCAAAATTCGTTAAGGCTTCGTCAATCCTTTCTCGCTCGCTTTTTCCTCCCTGGCCCATCTCTACAGCCCGCTTCAACACGCCGCGACCACAACCTCCTCTCCTCACTTGCCGCCACCGCCCTCACAACCGCGCTTCTCCCTCCCCCGCCTCCTTCCCGAGCCAGTCATTGTCTAGTCTTTTATGCTTTGCCGCTCGGCTTCGCGCCCATCTCCACGCTACGTCACCGCCCGCCTGTCAGGCGCATTTAATGCTCGGCACTTCGTGCCGTGCCCACGCCACCCACGCTGCCGCGTCCTCCGACGGATTCCCTGAGCACGAAGCTCCCATGCTAGCACCGACTTGACCTCCACGTCGACTCCTCCTTTGACCTCCCTGCGTCTTTATAAGCCGAAAGCACCGAGTGCCTTGCGGCCTCTCTCCCTCTCTCTCCTCTCCTCAGCTCCCTCCGCCCCCATTTTGAGTTTTTCATTACCGCCGCTTTCTCGACGCCACCATGCCTCCGCCGTCTAACCGACTCCGCCTCCCAAGACGTGACGAGTGCCAACCACCTTGTGCAGATTCTCCCGACCTCGGAAGCCCCTGACCGCTTAGCACCGCCACCCGCTGCCGCTCGCTGTCCTGCCGCCGCCTCCAAGTGATGCCGCTGTCGAGGCCGAGCTAAGCATCACCTTCACCTCTCCTCCTCTTCGCGCAGGGTGCCCTCGGCGTCGGCAAAACTCGCCAACGCCGTGAGTTCTTTCGCGAGCCTTGCCAGCGCCAGGCCTGTGTGGCGCTTAGGGGTGCCACATCGGCACGCGGGCGCATACCACCATTTTTGCATGCGTGGCGTCCAAGGTGCCTATGTGGCATTTCCACCTTTTCCCATTGAAAAATAAATCAACCTAAAGAAAATCCTGTGTGATGTCACCGGCGCAATAAATCCGATTTTCCTTAGAAAAATAATTCCAAAAATCAGAAATTCCTTTCTTGATTTTATGTAATTTGAAACTTCCGGAGGCCATAACTTCCTTTATTCAAACTCCGATTCGAGTGATTCAAATTTCTAAATTCATCTAAATTCATTATCTTCCTGTTAGTATTTATTTGGTATTTTTGGTATTTTATGTGGAGTTATTTTATTTATTTAGCTTTGTTCGCACGTATAGATTCCAAAGATTTTGATTTAATTTGTGGACCCGACGATCAAGAACCTCAACTCTTCAACGAAGGCAAGTTGTAGATCTTTGATCATGTCATACCCAATTTATAAAAGTATATTGTTTGATATAAACATGCATGGTTAGTTGTATACAAATGGTTTTGGATTAGTTAACTACCTAATTGCCATTATACCTCCTTGATAAATTGAGAATGACATGTACCCTTGAATGACATAAATCCTGGACACCATAGGATGGTTAATAATTATTTGGATATTATTGTACTACCAACATGGGTATCGTGATCCGCTAGCCAATGCTATAGTTATCTAAGGATTCATGATCACATGGTCAAAGAATGATTGAATTTGACTTAATGAACTGTGGAATTGTGGCATGGCCACTGTTATTAAAAGATATTTTGCCATGGCTAGGGTAGCCATTTGGCCGGGTTGAACCCGAAATGATTTATACTCGGGCTAGTGATCATGCAGTAAAGGGGATGAATTTGGGATGTGGTTGCCTCGCCTGAGTAGCCTGTAAGGACTTAACTTTGTGCACCATTGATCTGGGATATACCGTGCAACTACAAGTCCATTTATGGGGTGGACTGAGCCAACTAATTAGCAATATTTTGGGTCGGTTCTGTGTTGGTTGATTATGGCGCAAGAGGGGGCCCATAAGGCGAATTCTTAGCGAGCAGAACTGAGTCAAAATGGAGCTTTGTAAAAGCCTAGTGATAATCACTTAGTCGCACACCTCGAAAGTGTGTGAGCGGATAGTATAAGATGATTATTTCTTGTGGGTTGTTGTACAACCTCTGTGAGAGTGCAAAACTATTTAAATAGCCGTGTCCCTGCTATGAACAATGCCCGTGATTTCACACGAGGGGTAGATTTTCATAAAATGTTGGGATGGGGTGATGAATCTCGAGTAATTAGTTTTGCTTGATAGTTGGGAAGTGAACAGGGTGTTCATTAGTTGTTTCAAAGAAAATTGATTACTTATGTATTAGCCCTTTTAAATTGTGCTTTTCAATCTACTTACTGTATTCACTATCAATATTGCTTTCTGCAAAATTAGCCATAAAGCTATCCTTGTCAAGCCTTGCATGAATATTACTTGCATACATTTCCATGTGACTTACTGAGTACTTTAAAGTACTGACGGCTTTGCGCCATTTGTTGATCAGTCGCTAAAGAAGAACCAGGGAACACCGAGTTCTACGAGGAAGACTACTTTGAAGACTATGCGAACTAGGTCGCATTCTCCACTCGATTGCTTGTGGGCATGTCAGATGGCTACCACTTGATGTTTGGTTTCCGCTGCAGTTACCTTTTGTTGTTAAGCCCTGCATGCCAAACATTATAAGACTTGACCATAAGGTCCTCTCGCTAAATAATATTAATTTGTCTGCTTCATCTATAGTTTGTTGTATGGATATGATTACACCAATGTTGCAACTGTGTGAGCTAGCTATTGATCATGAGACTAGTTCAAAATACACGAGGGTCCTGAGTTGCATACTGGGTCCCGACATCCGCCAGGATGCACGCCTCCTGGGCTCTCCTCCTTCACCCCGACCGGAGCGCTGGGAGTCTCTCTGGCACTCATGGAGTTCGCCAGGAGTGGGTGGGGGTTCGAGGTGCCGCGGCGATGGAGGTGCGGGCCATGGCCACCGCCAAGCACGGCCGGAGGAGCGCGCCCAGAGGCGATCTTGGTGTCTCTGAGGACGTGTCTTCCCCTTCGGTTCCGGTTTGAGAACGCTTGGGCCAAGGTGATCCAAGTACTATCGATCCCCAGCCGCTTTTAACCAAGGCAAAATGATCTTAGTCTAGTTTCGTGGTCATGGTCAGTATTGAACCTGAAATGGGGGCATGAATATGATGATGTCGTGATGAATTGGAAATGCGCCCTATAAATGTGATTTCAGTGGGGTTGTAGAGAGTGCACCTATTGATGTTTATTTGTTATTATTGTGGATGTGCCCAAAGGATTTGGAACCGACTTGTCAAATATGTAGTGGAGAAGCAAGCTTGCTTTTGGTACAATTGTTGCCTTTATAGCTTGAATTGTGAATACCTTCACTATTGAAGTGTTCCATTCAGATCTGAAAGTGAGGTTCCTAGATGATCTTTATTTTGATCTAGTAGGAGAACATCAACAAACTAACCAACCATCCAAAAGGGAAGCACTATTCAAAATGATGTGGTCAAGAATCAATAAATGTAAAAGTCATGGGATGTGTGCAAGGCAAGAAGCGGGCCTAAAAATTAGGGGTGGCCAATGGCAATTGCTAACAAACACTATATTCCATTGCAAGACAAAGGAGACCATATTCCATGTACCCAAATCCTTGAGAGAGGAAAAGAAATGATGGTTGTGTGGAATAGAGAGATACATATCTATGGGCAACTAATGAATCACAGTGAGTAGCCCATATGGCTCTATTATGCTCACCATTGGATGCGTGATTCTAACTCTCGTCGGTACCTTCTTGTAGGTTCTAATGAAGGCATCTATGCTTGGGTTGCGTAACTATGCTCTTGTGGTTGAGAAGTGTCATGGTAAGTAGATAACTTGTTTCTTCCATCCTATGTTTGTTGTTTCTTATTTCCATTTGTGCTCATTGTCATTTTCATATATTAACAGGATCTATAAGCTTGAGGTTAGCATAGCTTTTACCTAGTAATATTGTTTTCATTGGTAAGTAAGACTTGCACCCCATCCTTTTACATATTTCTTAAATTTCTTCATTTAATCGCATGACATCAAAAGCCCCTTTTTATTTCAATTCCTTTTTCTAGATTTTCACCACTATACCATAAAAATCGATGTTGTAACCATTGTGGCTCAAATATGAAATTATGAGCATACTTATCAATCATATTATTTGTTGTATGGTATAGAATAGTGAAGCCAAAGAAGTCACTAGTTTTCTATCTCGAATCGGCCGTGCTTCCCAATTGCTAGTAATAATCACTATTCATTGGTGGAGATTCATAGTACCCGCAATTTCTAGACATGTTCACCTCGCAGATGCATACAATATGTAAATCATAAGCTAAGCCAAGAGCAAGAAGCATGATCTTACCATATAAAATTGGCTTATGGTTGTTCTACTTTTGATATCATCTAATGACAGATAATGCTTTGCCATCCTGTTGATACTGTGTTTTCAAAGGTTAGTTGGACTAAATTCCCTTTTACATCCTGAGGCCTCCCTTGTTCTTCAAAGTCCATGTAATATTGGCGATTAAGTCCACCATTAACCATTTGTCCATTGGCCCGCTTTTTCATCTTCATTTATCATGTCATCTTAATGGGTCGACACTAAATGGACACTTGACTCTGCATAACATAGTCTAGTGTTGCAAGATGCTATCAACTAGAACCTCGTTATGTTATCGGTCTAAGTTATATTGGAGCCGAGGTTCTAATTATCTTTGCTTTGTGGAATTTCAGTACCTCCTCTTCATAGAGCATGACATATTGGACAGCCTTTGTGGATTGATTTGGATTACCAGAAGTCATCAGTTGCTATAATGCAAGACATGTTTAGTTGGATTATCGAAGTCATCGCTTGCTCTAATGCAAGACATGTTTAGAGTTTTGATGCTATGGAACAAAATCCTTGAGATCTCTTGATGTCATAGTTTTTGCCTAGACCATCATGAACTTGATATGATTGTTGCTTCCTTTTCTCGGTTCGATGCGATGAAGCGTACCAAGAAATATGTACCAATGGTATGCTAACTCCAAGCTTGATATCGATGTTTCTACAATAGTATCGCTGTTATCCAATTTTCTAGAGGTTGTATTCAAAATTTTAATATTTTTTCAAATTTTATAATCTGTTTTTTATTTTGAAATTTATAGACCTTTTATTCTTTTATTTGATTTTTTCAATTTTTCTCGCACTTTTTATTTTTTCGATTTTTCC